>CM066988.1:18032500-18657500 GCA_033977485.1 Hydrangea macrophylla
TAGACAACATCAGGTTGCCCTTGACAACACTTGGTTGACTTAAACTTCAGAGCAGTTGGTTACTCTAGGTACCCTAGATTTGAGAGTGACTAGGTGATCCTCGGATTGTGGTAAATGGGTTAGTAAGAGCGCTTGATTTCCTTCGATGAGTAAATGTCTAGGTTGTCTTCCGGTCTGTGGTTTAAGGGTTTTGTTGTTTTGCGGTTGCATTTTAAGTTGGCATTGTTAGTCGAGGTTAGCTATTTTCTTTTTAGTTATGGTTGTAATTCTATTTTTGGCCATGGTTATTAGTACTTTAGATACATGGTTTCTCGCCAATTTTGGGGACGAAATTTCTTTTAGGAGGGTAGAATGTAATACCCCGTATTTTTCTATTACAAAATATTAGATTTTAAAATATTATAAAGTATCAGTTTATTTTTTTGGGTAGTGTTTACAGGCCCTATATGTATTTAGTGATATAATTAACTTGAAAATTTAATACCCGGGTCATGTATACCCATTGGGCTAGTGTTTTAAGCACTTGAGAATGTGTTTCGGGCCCATATGAAGCCTTTTTGTAAGGCCTAAAACTAAAAAACGGGATTTATTATTTATTTTGTTGTTTTTAGTTTCTTAAACCTAATCTAACCCTAGCCACCTCTCTTTCTCCCTACTCACATACACACACTTAATCTACATCCAAGAAGAAAATGAAGGTGGAGAAAGAGAAGAAGAAGAAGAAGATTGAAGATTGGAACTTTCAAACACATTCAATATATACTATGTTTCAACTATTTTCTTTCTCTTGGCTTGGTGAGTAAATCATACCCATTATTTTGTATAGTGTTTCATTATCTTCTACATTGTTTTACTTCTTTTTATGAGTTTTGAAGTTGTCAATTGATTAATTGAATTAGGTTTAGAAAAACTCATGATCATGCTCCGGTTTGGTCTAGAATAGTAAAAATTAGGTTTCTCGTTACTCCGACCTTTTTAAGATCTGAAATTTTAAAGGTAGACTCCTATAATACCCATACAACTACCCTTAAAACAGTTTTTGATTTTCTTGCACAAAGGGTAAATTGGTCATTTAACATTCTATGATTTGAATATGGTAAAATCGACTCTTGATTTGGATTCTATGCAAAATTTCACACAAGATAAGCTCTTGAATCACTTAAAAAGGTTAAGGAATGAGAGAGTTATGACCTTTCGAAGTTGGACATAGTAGGCTGTCCAAACAGTGCATTCTGTCCAGATTTTATTTCCGAAAATTTCATTTACACCCCTAAAACTTTAAACGGACGTATAGAGGTCTACCGACATCGGATTTGGTCGCGGTTTCGAGCATGGTACTTGTAATTCGGTTTATTATAGTATGAAAATATTTATTTTACAGTTCTTGGAATTTTTATAAAATACCTTTATTCTAGTATAATTACATAGTTGCCCCAAAACTTTTTAAAAAGGCTATTTTGGACATTCTGAAAGTTCGCTCAATCATTATAAATTATTTTATATTATTCTGTAAAATGTCATACTTTTATGATGATGACATTTATTTATTTTAATTATATCACCTTTAAAATGTTTGTTTATTCGTTATAGAAATGAGCATTAAATGCTTGAGGATTTTATAAATTCTAGAAAATTGCTATAAATATATTACTGGTATGGACACACTGTTTTATAATTTATGAAATTATAAAATCTTATATTCGTATTTTAATTGCTATTTAGGATTGAACTTAAAGGAAAGTTTGATCATTTTAGAGATTACGTACATTGCTAAACTTTTGGTGAAATACAATATTATTCCTATGGAATTTTGTACCTCTTAAAGATTATTTCATGTGTGATTTCTTATATTTGGGCATAGTTATGGAATTACGGTTCTATTACTACTATTGTCAAAATAGTATTTTTATTTTAAAGATGCATAATTAATTATTGGTATTTTTGAAAAATACGTCGTCAATGCCTAAAGTCTTAGAATAATGTTTAGAATAGTTTTCCTAAGTTTGCAGACATTTCTACACCGTCTAAAATATATCTTATTTCTAGACTCCCGTTGTTATAGAAAACTTCTGTTTTCAGATAGAAAACTGTGATAGTCTCCAGATTGAATCTCGTCAATGTTGTTAAACTTAGAATGATGTGAAGATCATCATATTGATTTTCGGACACACTTTTGCTGAAATTATGAAAATGCCATTGTAGAAGCATAAATTATTGTTTTGTCCCTACATTTAGAATATAGATTTAATTGTTATTCTATCATGATATGAATTGTAGAGATCGTGATATAACTTACATTTCGAGAAAAAACTATTACATTGTGAAGCTATCACGTGAGTAAAGCTTTTTCCTTGATTAGCGTGAATCATGGTGTCGCTCTCATAGGTTGAGAATGATAAATCTTATGATATTCTATACTGTTGTGAGAAAAAGCTTCACCCTTTTAAATGTTAACTGTGGTGTTGATCCCATAGGTTGAGGATTATGAATCCTTTGGTATTTTATATGGAAATGTGAGTGAAACTTTATCTTGTTGATATAATTGTGGTATTGCTCTCGTACATTGAGGAATATTATTCGTTTGGGATAATTATAATTGATTTATTACTTACTCTCCTATGGTGGAGAATTGTGAATTTGATATTGTAAGTGATTTACTTCATTGAATTAAAGAGATGGATACGTAAGTAAAAATACATGTACACTATTGTGTTACTCTCTTATGGTGGAGACTTGCGATTGTCTTAATATAAGATATGTGGAATTTTCATTACTTGATTTACCCAAAGATGAGTTTGGAATTTGTTATGATAATTTAATATGAAATATTCATAGTTGTGACATTGTTTACGATGATAATGAACCTAAAGGAAAAATCCAAAGCCACCGCCACAACCCTTTTGTTTTTATTTGAATCCACTGCTTACAGAGAAACTAACCCTTATGTCTTGCGGCAAGTGGTACTCATGTCCAATCAGAGGTGCATGCCTTGAGGAATGGGTTTGGGTTGATGCCCTTTTTGTTTTGTTCACCGAATAGTGGTGTTTTATCCCGTCTCAATATGTGACGTTGGATCTTATGCGCATTTTAGCCGAATAGTGGCTTATTATTATTTTCTCATACGTCGTAGCTATTCGGGATTGGGGCACACTCGATACTCGATACGCCCGATTGGAGTAAGTGTCAAACCCGGAGAAGTGGCTAGGGTATGAGGGGGACCTATGGGTATGTAGGTTTTGGCACGATGTGAGGTGCAATTGTGGTAGTAAGTGTGGATTTGGTACGAACTAAAAATTATATGTGCTTTTACGGTGTAATGTTCTAACATGTTTTCCTGGAACAGGGTGGTAGGCCACATGCACACTTTTGCAGGGTAGCCTACTACAAAGTGATTTTTTATATGCTTTGAAAGTCGTGAATAAGAAACTAACTGCCTGAGTCTCTTGTTGGAAGGGATGATGGAACTTATGTCTTATCACGATATTGTACAGTATTTTTGTTGTTCATGGATATGATAATGGTTTGCTTATATGTTGATCGTGAATAAGAAACTAACTGCCGGAGTCTCTTGTTAGAAGAGGTGATGGAACTTATGTCTTGTCACGATATTTCATATTGTTGAATCTGTTGTTTGATATACGTGAATATGTTAAGACTATGATGATTTAATGTAAAGTGTTGTTATGGATATTTTCTTTGTTTGATATTATTATGATTGAGGTCAGTTATTACATCTAAATGCTTCTTTGTAGATATACGAATAATCTGTCCCATATAGGCAGTAGTGTTTTATATTCTTAACAAAATAGTAAATGAATTAATAAAATTGAGGCATTTGACATCTTAAAGAGGAATTTCATTATGGACATTTTTCGTGTTTTATATTTTTCAAAAAAAAAAAATGTCATTTAGAGCTTTAAATTGGACTTTGCAGTGAGGTGGTCGAGTGGACAAAATGTGCAATTTTTCCTTTTCGCATGTTTGGTCTTAGGAATGAGAATATATTTAATTCTTAAGGCTTCTATTGTTTATAAATGATATGGTAGAGTTATTTTATATTTTGGGTTGTTCGAGATAGAGTCGTAAGGAAGGACTTTTAGTCTGTTCATGGTTAACATTTAAAACGTTATTTTGTATTAATTTCTTTGATTGCAGGAGGGTGGGTCCGCTAACATTTTTGTGCAGGTTAAACCTCCCCTACGTAAGGTAAGTAGAGTTGATATTTAGTAAGAGCACGAGAAACTAAACTGTCATCCCTTGGTTCAAATCTTGTGGGTGAAACTAAAGTCTTGTGTCTCATCCTGTTATTATTGTAGAAGTTCAGAACCTCTTTCTGTTTGGAGAAAATTAAAAATAGTTATCGACCTCAGAAAATTATAAAGAGTTGTATGGACATGTAAAACTTAATTTCGAATAGTTGGCGTGTTTGAGTTTTTACTAAAGACGTAGTTAAGACTTGGTATTGGTCTATTTCAGCGGAGGTACTCACGTTTCGACATGACATATTATATTGATTTCTTTTTGTTTGTTCATGGATTATTTTGGGGTCTCATGTTTTACTCATACCAGTTTATACTGACCCGGATGTCTCCATGCATCTCGGGTGCGTTCAATTTATGAACGTAGCCGGAGAATGTTTTCAGGTTATGATCGTTGTATCCAGTAGTGGCTTGGATCATGTTGGGATTAGAAAGCTTGGAGTTCTAGATCTTGGAGTTTAGTGAGGTTTTGTATCGTTGGGGTTTTTAGTGGTTGTGCCAATTGTTTTAAAAAAATTGAAATTTGAGAGTTAGTATCTTTTGTATTTCGATTTAAATTTATCCTAATTTTGGAGTTATGTCTATTTTGGTTTTAGATGGACTATTATTGTTTAAGCCGGTAGTTTATTTTATTGTTGTAAGGTAGTGTTCTGATTTTGTGTTGTTAGAAAATCGGGGCGCTACAGTTTGGTATCAGAGCAAGGTTACCCTAGACAACATCAGGTTGCCCTGGACAACACTTGGTTGACTTAAACTTCAGAGCAGTTGGTTACTCTAGGTACCCTAGATTTGAGAGTGACTAGGTGATCCTCGGATTGTGGTAAATGGGTTAGTAAGAGCGCTTGATTTCCTTCGATGAGGAAATGTCTAGGTTGTCTTCCGGTCTGTGGTTTAAGGGTTTTGTTGTTTTGCGTTGCATTTTAAGTTGGCATTGTTAGTCGAGGTTAGCTATTTTCTTTTTAGTTATGGTTGTAATTCTATTTTTGGCCATGGTTATTAGTACTTTAGATACTTGGTTTCTCGCCAATTTCGGGGACGAAATTTCTTTTAGGAGGGTAGAATGTAATACCCCGTATTTTTCTATTACAAAATATTAGATTTTAAAATATTATAAAGTATCAGTTTATTTTTTTGGGTAGTGTTTACAGGCCCT
Organism: Hydrangea macrophylla; assembly: GCA_033977485.1. Lineage (NCBI taxonomy): Eukaryota > Viridiplantae > Streptophyta > Magnoliopsida > Cornales > Hydrangeaceae > Hydrangea > Hydrangea macrophylla. The sequence goes on from CM066988.1 coordinate 18,037,913, forward strand.
ATATGTATTTAGTGATATAATTAACTTGAAAATTTAATACCCGGGTCATGTATACCCATTGGGCTAGTGTTTTAAGCACTTGAGAATGTGTTTCGGGCCCATATGAAGCCTTTTTGTAAGGCCTAAAACTAAAAAACGGGATTTATTATTTATTTTGTTGTTTTTAGTTTCTTAAACCTAATCTAACCCTAGCCACCTCTCTTTCTCCCTACTTACATACACACACTTAATCTACATCCAAGAAGAAGATGAAGGTGGAGAAAGAGAAGAAGAAGAAGAAGATTGAAGATTGGAAATTTCAAACACATTCAATATATACTATGTTTCAACTATTTTCTTTCTCTTGGCTTGGTGAGTAAATCATACCCATTATTTTGTATAGTGTTTCATTATCTTCTATATTGTTTTACTTCTTTTTATGAGTTTTGAAGTTGTCAATTGATTAATTGAATTAGGTTTAGAAAAACTCATGATCATGCTCCGGTTTGGTCTAGAATAGTAAAAATTAGGTTTCTCGTTACTCTGACCTTTTTAAGATCTGAAATTTTAAAGGTAGACTCCTATAATACCCATACAACTACCCTTAAAACAGTTTTTGATTTTCTTGCACAAAGGGTAAATTGGTCATTTAACATTCTGTGATTTGAATATGGTAAAATCGACTCTTGATTTGGATTCTATGCAAAATTTCACACAAGATAAGCTCTTGAGTCACTTAAAAAGGTTAAGGAATGAGAGAGTTATGACCTTTCGAAGTTGGACATAGTAGGCTGTCCAAACAGTGAATTCTGTCCAGATTTTATTTCCGAAAATTTCATTTACACCCCTAAAACTTTAAACGGACGTATAGAGGTCTACCGACATCGGATTTGGTCGCGGTTTCGAGCATGGTACTTGTAATTCGGTTTATTATAGTATGAAAATATTTATTTTACAGTTCTTGGAATTTTTATAAAATACCTTTATTCTAGTATAATTACATAGTTGCCCCAAAACTTTTTAAAAAGGCTATTTTGGACATTCTGAAAGTTCGCTCAATCATTATAAATTATTTTATATTATTCTGTAAAATGTCATACTTTTATGATGATGATATTTATTTATTTTAATTATATCACCTTTAAAATGTTTGTTTATTCGTTATAGAAATGAGCATTAAATGCTTGAGGATTTTATAAATTCCAGAAAATTGCTATAAATATATTACTGGTATGGACACACAGTTTTATAATTTATGAAATTATAAAATCTTATATTAGTATTTTAATTGCTATTTAGGATTGAACTTAAAGGAAAGTTTGATCATTTTAGAGATTACGTACATTGCTAAACTTTTGGTGAAATACAATATTATTCCTATGGAATTTTGTACCTCTTAAAGATTATTTCATGTGTGATTTCTTATATTTGGGCATAGTTATGGAATTACGGTTCTATTACTACTATTGTCAAAATAGTATTTTTATTTTAAAGATGCATGATTAATTATTGGTATTTTTGAAAAATACGTCGTCAGTGCCTAAAGTCTTAGAATAATGTTTAGAATAGTTTTCCTAAGTTTGCAGACATTTCTACACCGTCTAAAATATATCTTATTTCTAGACTCCCGTTGTTATAGAAAACTTCTGTTTTCAGATAGAAAACTGTGATAGTCTCCAGATTGAATCTCGTCAATGTTGTTAAACTTAGAATGATGTGAAGATCATCATATTGATTTTCGGACACACTTTTGCTGAAATTATGAAAATGCCATTGTAGAAGCATAAATTATTGTTTTGTCCCTACATTTAGAATATAGATTTAATTGTTATTCTATCATGATATGAATTGTAGAGATCGTGATATAACTTACATTTCGAGAAAAAACTATTACATTGTGAAGCTATCACGTGAGTAAAGCATTTTCCTTGATTAGCGTGAATCATGGTGTCGCTCTCATAGGTTGAGAATGATAAATCTTCTGATATTCTATACTGTTGTGAGAAAAAGCTTCACCCTTTTAAATGTTAACTGTGGTGTTGATCCCATAGGTTGAGGATTATGAATCCTTTGGTATTTTATATGGAAATGTGAGTGAAACTTTATCTTGTTGATATAATTGTGGTATTGCTCTCGTACATTGAGGAATATTCTTCGTTTGGGATAATTATAATTGATTTATTACTTACTCTCCTATGGTGGAGAATTGTGAATTTGATATTGTAAGTGATTTACTTCATTGAATTAAAGAGATGGATACGTAAGTAAAAATACTTGTACACTATTGTGTTACTCTCTTATGGTGGAGACTTGCGATTGTCTTAATATAAGATATGTGGAATTTTCATTACTTGATTTACCCAAAGATGAGTTTGGAATTTGTTATGATAATTTAATATGAAATATTCATAGTTGTGACATTGTTTACGATGATAATGAACCTAAAGGAAAAATCCAAAGCCACCGCCACAACCCTTTTGTTTTTATTTGAATCCACTGCTTACAGAGAAACTAACCCTTATGTCTTGCGGCAAGTGGTACTCATGTCCAATCAGAGGTGCATGCCTTGAGGAATGGGTTTGGGTTGATGCCCTTTTTGTTTTGTTCACCGAATAGTGGTGTTTTATCCCGTCTCAATATGTGACGTTGGATCTTATGCGCATTTTAGCCGAATAGTGGCTTATTATTATTTTCTCATACGTCGTAGCTATTCGGGATTGGGGCACACTCGATACTCGATACGCCCGATTGGAGTAAGTGTCAAACCCGGAGAAGTGGCTAGGGTATGAGGGGGACCTATGGGTATGTAGGTTTTGGCACGATGTGAGGTGCAATTGTGGTAGTAAGTGTGGATTTGGTACGAACTAAAAATTATATGTGCTTTTACGGTGTAATGTTCTAACATGTTTTCCTGGAACAGGGTGGTAGGCCACATGCACACGTTTGCAGGGTAGCCTACTACAAAGTGATTTTTTATATGCTTTGAAAGTCGTGAATAAGAAACTAACTGCCTGAGTCTCTTGTTGGAAGGGATGATGGAACTTATGTCCTATCACGATATTGTACAGTATTTTTGTTGTTCATGGATATGATAATGGTTTGCTTATATGTTGATCGTGAATAAGAAACTAACTGCCGGAGTCTCTTGTTAGAAGAGGTGATGGAACTTATGTCTTGTCACGATATTTCATATTGTTGAATCTGTTGTTTGATATACGTGAATATGTTAAGACTATGATGATTTAATGTAAAGTGTTGTTATGGATATTTTCTTTGTTTGATATTATTATGATTGAGGTCAGTTATTACATCTAAATGCTTCTTTGTAGATATACGAATAATCTGTCCCATATAGGCAGTAGTGTTTTATATTCTTAACAAAATAGTAAATGAATTAATAAAATTGAGGCATTTGACATCTTAAAGAGGAATTTCATTATGGACATTTTTCGTGTTTTATATTTTTCAAAAAAAAAAAATGTCATTTAGAGCTTTAAATTGGACTTTGCAGTGAGGTGGTCGAGTGGACAAAATGTGCAATTTTTCCTTTTCGCATGTTTGGTCTTAGGAATGAGAATATATTTAATTCTTAAGGCTTCTATTGTTTATAAATGATATGGTAGAGTTATTTTATATTTTGGGTTGTTCGAGATAGAGTCGTAAGGAAGGACTTTTAGTCTGTTCATGGTTAACATTTAAAACGTTATTTTGTATTAATTTCTTTGATTGCAGGAGGGTGGGTCCGCTAACATTTTTGTGCAGGTTAAACCTCCCCTACGTAAGGTAAGTAGAGTTGATATTTAGTAAGAGCACGAGAAACTAAACTGTCATCCCTTGGTTCAAATCTTGTGGGTGAAACTAAAGTCTTGTGTCTCATCCTGTTATTATTGTAGAAGTTCAGAACCTCTTTCTGTTTGGAGAAAATTAAAAATAGTTATCGACCTCAGAAAATTATAAAGAGTTGTATGGACATGTAAAACTTAATTTCGAATAGTTGGCGTGTTTGAGTTTTTACTAAAGACGTAGTTAAGACTTGGTATTGGTCTATTTCAGCGGAGGTACTCACGTTTCGACATGACATATTATTTTGATTTCTTTTTGTTTGTTCATGGATTATTTCGGGGTCTCATGTTTTACTCATACCAGTTTATACTGACCCGGATGTCTCCATGCATCTCGGGTGCGTTCAATTTATGAACGTAGCCGGAGAATGTTTTCAGGTTATGATCGTTGTATCCAGTAGTGGCTTGGATCATGTTGGGATTAGCAAGCTTGGAGTTCTAGATCTTGGAGTTTAGTGAGGTTTTGTATCGTTGGGGTTTTTAGTGGTTGTGCCAATTGTTTTAAAAAAATTGAAATTTGAGAGTTAGTATCTTTTGTATTTCGATTTAAATTTATCCTAATTTTGGAGTTATGTCTATTTTGGTTTTAGATGGACTATTATTGTTTAAGCCGGTAGTTTATTTTATTGTTGTAAGGTAGTGTTCTGATTTTGTGTTGTTAGAAAATCGGGGGCGCTACATCTGGGCAGCGGAGATCAGGATAGTAAGAAAAAGGGATGTGTTGTTGAGTTGTGACGCGATGATTCTTTGAGTAAAGACTCCTTTTGGTTCTTCGTGATGAAATGGATGTTCTTGTACTCCGTAACGCTTTCAGTTCTTCGTGACGAAGCGGTGATTCCTTGAGTAAAGACTCCTTTTGGTTCTTCATGACGAAATGGATGTTCTTGTACTCCGTAACGCTTTTGGTTCTTCGTGACAAAGCGGTGATTCTTTGAGTAAAGAGTCCTTTCGGTTCTTCGTGACGAAATGGATGTTCTTGTACTCCGTAACGCTTTCGGTTCTTCGTGACGAAGCGGTGATTCTTTGAGTAAAGACTCCTTTCGGTTCTTCGTGACGAAATGGATGTTCTTGTACTCTGTAACGCTTTCGGTTCTTCGTGACGAAGGGGTGATTCTTTGAGTAAAGACTCCTTTTGGTTCTTCGTGACGAAATGGATGCTCTTGTACTCCGTAACGCTTTCGGTTCTTCGTGATGAAGCGGTGATTCTTTGAGTAAAGACTCCTTTCGGTTCTTCGTGACGAAATGGATGTTCTTGTACTCCGTAACACTTTCGGTTCTTCGTGATGAAGCGGTGATTCTTTGAGTAAAGACTCCTTTCGGTTCTTCGTGACGAAATGGATGTTCTTGTACTCCATAACGCTTTCGCTCTTCGTGACAAAGCGGTGATTCTTTGAGTGAAGACTTCTTTCAGTTCTTCGTGACGAATTAGATGTTCTTGCACTCCTTAACACTTCGGTTCTTTGTGACGAAGTGGTTGATGAAAGATGATTTGGTTAGAAAGAGACACTTTGGGTTTGTAAATGATGTCGGATGTTAGAAATGAATGGTAGTGGCATTAAGAATGTCTAGACGGGTCTCCTGTATTGTTTGTATTCCTATCGAATACGTAGTCGGGTATGCTACTAGTTATAATTCGACGGTGAGAACGTAAAGATCCTAAAAGATATGTTGAAGGTAGTAAATGTATTCCTATTGTGTTTTACTATATACGTTCCATTTGATGTAGCTTACTCACTCAGCTTTCGTAAGCTGACAACGTTCATGTCGCTGGACATTCCCATGTCCAGCTTATCCAGGTGAGGAGTACCCAGGTTATGAAGCTACGCAAGAAGGAAACGTTGAAGAAGATTACACTAAAGATGACATTGGTTATGCTAGTTGGAGAGGAGACTAGTAGTTATCCCCTGTGAATGTTTTTGATTATAACCAGAAGACTTAGCATATATTTTGTAATAGTTTTGTAAGGCCAAGAGCCATAAAGACTCTGATGTATTTATAATGATATATTAACTAGTTAAGTACTTTGACTTCTCATTGTAATACATTCCAGTAAGTAAATGATGGTTTTATCCTTTTATTATATCGTTTAAATATTATTTGGTCATGGACAATTCGGTACTGCAACCAGTCACGTGCCTCAGGGTCCAAGATGAAAATTTTTAATTTTTCCATATTTTGGCTATGCCGGGGCGTGACACATGTTCCATCCTTCTTCTTTACAAATAGCTCCGGTGCTCCCCAAGGTGGCATACTTGGTAAAACAAATCTTAGATTTTGAAACTTGCTTCTTTAAGTCCAACATCTCAGTTGATGCCATCCAATAAGGAGTCTTGCATATCGGTAGCATTCCAAGTATCAATTCCATATAGAAATCTATTTCCCTCTTGGGGAGAAGTTCAATAATGTCCTAGAAAACATCTTTAAAATCCTGTATAGTAGGAATCTGGTCCATAGTAGGTTCCATACTCGTACTTTCGATCATAGCTACACAGCTTGTAAGAAACAAGTCAATCGTCGGCTAGCAGTGAAATTTGACAGTAGCGCGTCCTCGTGTCATGAACACGATAGTCCTGGTAGGGCAATCCAAGTTGACACCATACTTGGTAAGCTAATCCATTCCTAGGATATTGTTAAACTCTGACATTCATAGAACTATCAGGTCTGTCGAAAGATTCCTATCCTCTAGGGTCAGGGGATAATCCTGACATACCTTACCCAATTTACAGTCATTCATAATAGTGATGCAACATTAAGTGCCGGCTCGAGAGCCTGGGGTTTTGAACACAATCTTAATGGCAATAAAAGAATATGTAGCACCAGTATCGAATAAAGCTTTAACGCGACTATGGAAAAGTACAAGTGTACCTTCCAGATTTTGCTGCTTTTCGGCGTTAAAACCTACTTCTTCCGGGATTATGGCATTCACCCGAGTCTAATCTGGGGGGTCGTTGAAGTCCTTGAACTAGTGCCCCATAGAATCCTCTGCGAGGTGCACGACGATCCTTGCTCACATGATCCGGCTTGTTATAGTTATGATAGACGATGTCTGACCGCTGGAGAGTTCTGGGGACTATATAGAACTTAGCAATGTGGCCAGGAATTCCATAATTAAAACACCCTTCTGTACCCGATCGTGCGGCGATGAATGGTGCCCGAGCTGGCGATCCTTATTGTTGATAGTACTGGGGTTTAGGGTAAGCAGTCTGACGTTTCCTGGTTCCATCCCAGGTTCGCTTGTTACTCTAAGAATTACCCTGAGGTCTCCGACCTTGGGCATTTTTGGGTGGTGGGGCTTAGAAACTCCTTTTAAAATTTCTCAGCAGTGGTGATTGTTATATTTGTTGTCGCTATACTAGATAGGCATCCTTTTCCAAACTCATAGCAAATCTCACCAGTCCTTCGAACGATTGGTTAAGGTGATAAATCATCATGTGGTGGAGGTGGGGGTTAAGCCCCTCAAGAAATCTTTTCACCTTCTTCTAAGGTGTGTCGATCATGTGTGGAGCGAATCGTGACAATCTCTCAAACTAGATTGTATACTCTCTTATGATCCATCCTCCTTGGACTAAGCTGAGAAAGTTCTTCTTCTGTTGGTCCTTCTCATCCTCTGGAAAATACTTTTTCAAAAATCTGCTCTTGAATATCTCCCAAGGCATAACCCTCGCGGCATTCATTCCAATGGTCGCCCGCTTGCCTCCCACCAGTCCACAGTAGCGTAAGTCAACTGAAACATGACAAGGCGTCATTTATCCTATTAATTACATTCTAGAGTCTCAAAGATAAGCTCCATCTCACACAACCATTGTTCTGCCCGCCATGGTTCCGCTAATCCATGGAACTTCTCCGAGCGGAGGCCACAGAATCGTTCCAATAGCTTATCCCATATTTGTCTTAGCAGAAGTAGTTTGAGAGGGTGTGGAATAGGATGTTAATGTGTAGCATGGTTATATGTTTTGCTAATATGCTCCATGCATTTCATAAATGCTTTAAAAATGCCCGTCGGGTCCATATCCTCCAGAATAGGAGCTCCTAATCGTGCTTGGTTCATTGGTTTAACCATACTGGTCTTGTGTGTAGTGTACCTACAAAAAGACCTATCGATTAGCTGACAGTCTGCATGAAGAAACAATAAGCAAGATAAAATAATGACCGAATAACTGTTAGTTCTACTAATAACCATAGAACAAAGATCAAGCTCAATAGATAATATCTCCAAAAGATAACACCAATATATATATGTACACCAAAAGATGCACGACAGATGTATACACTAGACAAACTATGTACCATGTGGGATACAAGCAATTAAGCGCTATAGTCAACTATTTACAATACACCTACAGGGGTTGATAAATATACAAAAGTGCTATGGTCAAATAGGTATACCTGAAATCCCCCAAAAATAAAGTGGACAACATGTCCTGATATATATATATACTAGAAACTTAAGCCCCCAAAGTCCTGGTTCAATAGTCATCCATGTCTGATCTATACATGGGACACTCGTCCTCAAATGTAAAATCCCACGTCTTAGGTAGAACTTTTTCTATTGGTGTGTCAAGATCTCCTATCCCGATCTCAACATCCCAATCCTTGACCATCACCTCATCATCCTCCTCCTGATCATCCTCATCTATGGCGTCTACTACTAGCTCAGCGGCATCATCAGCTACAACGACGAATCTCTCAACTATAGCAATAGTCACTTCTATCTCGTCCTTTCTTATAATGAATCCCTCTAGCTAATTTGTGGCCATGTTTGCAATGGCTACAATCTGTAATATAGGAAATGCTGGTAACTCAGCTACAGCTACCTCCTCAGGCTCCTCATCTCCAACATCATCATCTACCTCTAGTACAATGTCCCCTCTGGCTATAACATCCATATCCGCAGGCTCCGGGTCCTCAGGGTCATCCTCAGCTTCTCATCATCATCTTCGATCTCCTCCTCTCCGTCCCCGTCTTCATCCTTGTCACCAGACTCGATGTCCTCAACAGGATTCTCATCGTCATCGTCATCCTCTATCGGCTCAGCCTCTACTGGGTGTAGTACTGGCACTACTGGTACTAGTGTAGGTGTTGTGGCCTGTGCTAGTGTAGCTATAGGTATGGGCATGGGGTTAGGTCTTGCCAAAATAGCTCGTAGCTCGATAACGTCCATCTCAAGCTTGCTCTAGACCAAGGAAGCCATCTCGTGGTAAATAGCCTCCCATGTCCACACAAAATGATAGACGTCCATACGAATCTCGGTAGGGTGAGTCCATCCAGTAACATACAAGGCTATCCATACATACTTCTCTAAGTACTAGCTAATCGTATAGTGTATGCGCTAATGGTAAAACTCTGGGTCAGTTGGCTCCACAATGTCCCCATGGATCACGTGGCCTGTAGGTATCATCCACAAACTTCTGGAAGTCCAGATCCATGCTATCCTGAAAGAATACTATCTAACGTCTGAATGACAAACGTATCTTAATACTCATATCTCAGTGATCTAAAAATTTCTAGGACTAGAGGGTATGGGATAATTAGTGAGTGATAGTGTCAACCTGGGCTCTTATACCAAAAATAGAGAAAAACAAATTTTCTTTAGATCCACAGGGAATGACTAGTAAAGTCACTGAATTGTCCACACCATGTAGTACTAAATAATAATGCTAAAGATAACAAATTGGATCTTATGTAAACAAGATAAGCATTTCTATAACTATTACATCAGAGCCTACAACATAATAGAAAAAGGCCCGATAATCGACTATAGAACTAATATCTAACCTAGTCATCAACTGGCGTATACATAATTGCTAGCATAGTAATTCTCCCAGATGCCATCTTCTTCCGGTCCAACCTTGACATATCCTTCCTCTGGGTAATAGCCATCATCCTATTGAGGCTCATCCCCTGTAGTGTAAGTAACAGGATAGTCTGGGCGGGGAATGCCCATGCATAAAACACCGTCAGTTGGTTTAATGCTAAGTGAATAGAAACTAAAACAGTATTATAAGTACAGTGCAGGTACCAGTTATGAAAGATAAGTATAGTTTTATTAGTAATACCTTTTTCTTGATTCCAAGCCATTAACTGATTACTCACGTCTTGCTACCCGAAAACTGGTAATTGTACTCTTGATCAAAGAATATACTTGATAGTTTAACTTTATCGATATACAATTATTTCGTCCACTGCTTTTTAGAACCTAAACTCCCCACTACATGTCGAACACCACATCAGACTATCCTTTACTTTTAAGGACATAAACCGCCCACCGCATGTCAGAGATACAATATTTTGAATAATAGCATGTTATCTTATTGCCACGACTTAGCGACGTCTACCAGTGATCCCCACCCACTGCTTTTAAGGACTTTATATATGGATCATCTAGCTATCCTAGGGCTACTTAGTCTTACCCACTACTTTTAAGGACCTAACCACCCCCCACTTTCAAGGACATAAGACCAAGTGTCCACCCATGTAATATCCCTAGAACTTATCAAACCTTCCTCGGTTCTGAACTAACATCGACATATGACAATTCCCATTGTGGCCTGACTACTCTAAGAAATGAAATTGATATCAATTTGAATCCTGACTACCAAATTATCTTACGTTATGAATGTTCTCACATTACTCTTAATCATGTCTCATTATCGTGTCGCGGTATTCTTCATTCAACCAATATGGCATAATGGAAGTATCTATTGATGTATGAACTACTGAACAATGTGCATTATAACTAACAATAAACAATCATATTCTGAAAAAAAAAATTATCGATTGAAGTCCTTTCAATTGATTAAAGAAAATAAAATTCGATCGATTGAAGTCCCTTCAATTGAGTAAAGAATATAAAGTTTAATCGATTGACGAATATTCGGTCGCTTTCGAATAGTTAGGTCGATCGGTTGAAACAAGTTCAAGCGATGCAAACTTGTCTTCCTGAGAAGCTCGGCAATGAAAGGCCAGAGTTATGGTGTTGACTTCTTCATGTTTAAAACTTGTAAAAACATACACCTAAGAGACTGAGTCAGCTTAGAACTCACCAAAATGTAAAGGGTTGTTTGGTTTGAGCTTTTGGAGCTTGGTCTCCAATGGCCAACCTCTCTCTCTCTCTCCTCTTCTCCTCGGTCTCTCTCTGCCTTTCTCTCCTCTTCTTCTTCTTCCCTCATTCTTTCTGCTATGTCTTTTTCCCTCACAGATTGTATGTATAGAGAGAGTGGGTATATGTGCGTATACATATATGGATGTGTATATATATCAATAACAAGCTTCTCCCTCTCTGTCTCTAAATTTCTCAAAGAAAAACAAACCTTACAGACACAAAAATGGTCACATATATATAGGTGTATGGTGGCAGCTTTATGTGAATTAAGGATAAGATTTCCAGAAACATTCTGACACGACTAAAAACTTGTACACTCTTGTGCAACACCCAAGTGTAGGTGATCATGCAAGTAATATAGTACTGGAAGTCCAGGTCAATCCCACAAGGAAGGAAAAGGTAGAACATATACTAAGTTACAACCTAAAGAAAAAGAAAATAAGAATGAATGATTGGAGGTGTACTAACAAATTCTAATTAATTAAATTAAACTAAATAATAAACTAAAGCTTGTAGAAGCATAACTAATGAAATAAATAATTTAAAGGTGTTGGAAATACGAGAATCCACATTAATCCTAACCACCTACCATGCATACTCATTAATGTTCTATGGAGTTCATTCCTCTTCAGTATTCCGTATTTTTCTAGAGATATAGAATCAATAGCCCTTTAATGACCGGGACTACATCATCACAGTTGATTTAAATACTTGGGAGACGGCTTAAAACAATGGTTATTACTTGCACTCTAAATGGTGTTAGCATTCAAAGTGGTTTTCAAAAGTCATTGAAGAAAAGGCCTTAAGGCTTTAAGTTCTAAAAACTGTTGTGACAAACTGAGCTTATAGGGACAATTTGATGATAGATTTCTAAAACAAAAAGTCTTGGAATACTTAAAAGAATCATCGCAGTAATTAACATGTTCGATAGATCAAAGCGCTCTCGATCGATCGGACAACATCATCCTTTAATCGATCGAAATGTCTTCGATCGCTTGACTACGGCTCTGGTTCGATCGATCAAAATACCTTCGATCGATCAAGCACAGGTTTTCTATATCATACATGGCAAAGGCTAAGAATAAATATTTCATCACATATTTGCAACGTCTAAACTACGAAAACATGAATAAACTAATACAGAAGTTGTAACCTAGAGTAATCATAACATATAAACTTATAAACAATGAAATAGAGAAAAGGAAAAGAAAAACCTGGAATAATCTGAATATAACTTGTAATAAACATGAAATCAACTTGAATCTTCAATAATCTTCAATATAACAATGGAAAAGAGTAAGAAAAATAAGAATCTAACCTAATCTACTCCTAATCTAACCCTAAAACTACCCTAAGCTGCTATTTTTTTCCGTTCTGGAGCGTCCTCCCTTCGTCTGATGTCAAAACGACTTATTTATAGGGTTCGTACAGAGTTTACACAACTTTTGGAAGAAAATAAAGTTTGATCGATCGAGCTTAGTTCGATCGATCGAAGGTTCGATCGATTGAACTTTCCTCAAGCCCTTGAACTTCTCTGATTTTGACAGCTCTATGCACCGATGTGAGAATGGCCAGAACTTTTCAATCTGACCTCAGATTGACCTTCTGTTTGCGGCCACACGACCATAACTTAAAGATCTACATTTCATATCTCTAAGAAAATCTTCCAAATCTGAAGTCTTCATTGTCAAAATTGGTGTTTTCTCAGCTTCTTCCGTTGTTCTCTTCACCATAATCACTTTTCTTTAGCTTCACTTCATTGATTTACATTCTAGTACCTATAAAACAACGTATAAATATATGTTTTAGCATTTACACAATAAAAAGAACATTGTTATTAGAATGCACCTAAATGTAGGGACTTTGGGGATAAAAGTATGCATAAAGGACCATGTAATACGCTATGAACATGCACTTTTCACCTCGAATCACACTCCCCAACTAGCTCATTGCTAGTCCCTAGCAATGAAGCGAACTACACAATGTTTATTTGAACTCTAAAAATTAAAAACAAAATAAAGTAAAAATCCTAACTCACTATCGCAGGAATCGCGATTGCATTTAGCGTATGCAACAAGCCTTTAAACCCCTAGGTTCTCCCTAGTGGACGAGTGTTGTCTCGTGAGGGTTTGCAGTGAATACACCTACAAAATTCATGTTATTGGTAAGGGTTCTCATTTAAATGTTTTCAAGAAATTTTTTCTCTCATTTAGCAATATAGTTAAGCTCAACAGTCTTATGAAACTCTCTAGTATGCCATAGTCATGCAACACACACATTACAGTTAATCTACTATCAAAGTCATTAGAATATTCCATACCTATCAATCTTCAAGTGTGTGTGTGAATGGACAACCAAAATACAAAACTTTAATTTCAAAGCTGGCATAACCTAAGACGCTATCAAGACGTTCATTTTGACTCAACTCTCACCGGGATTACACTCCCAAGATGAAATCACTCCAAATTAGGTGTAATAATTATCACTCATGATATGAAAGCTATAAAGAGTAAATGTAAATGGAATCTAATACTTCTCATATCTAAATTAAAAAATGGACATTTTGGTGCACAAAGTCTCATGAAAGGATACTTTTCACTAGAAGAGCGAGTACCGTGGAGAACTCTCTCATTACCTTAACTTTAAATCCAATTTACCTAAAATCATCAGGACTTTGAAAAAGAGGTGTTAGCTGAAAGAAGAAAGAGCTCGTGATATTCAATTAGGTCAACGGATGTGATTGGAATGTCTATTACAACTTTTCAAACTTTCCCACATCTCCAATCTCCCTCTTCTTTTCTTTTAATATGTATTTTTTTTTCACTCTTCTTTCTATTCTTTTTTTCTTCTATAACAACCATTGGCATTTTTTATTCTTTTCATGCTTTTTTTTCCTTTTTTTTTTCTTTCCATCATTTTTTTGTTTGCCAACTTTCTCTTATTCACACAACCAAACTTCTTGTCACATCAACACATCCCAATCACACCTAAATAAAGAACTAAGGCTTGAACTCCTAATTTAGAGTTAGGTATAGACTTTAGGATTGTGAAGACAAGGCAAATATGGTAAGGTTCAAAGGGTGAAATAAAGGAATATCATGGAGGTAGGCCAAAGCTGTATTATTCATGTATGGTCAAAAGATGGCCTAAATCATCTTCTAAGTTCATAGGATTATTCATTTAAGTAAATTCAAGAGCTCTAAATTTTGGTAAATCCTGAACATTCTCTTCTAGTGATCAGTCAAAATGAAGAAGAAAATTGAGGCATACAACGAATTAATACTCTTTTCAAAAAGTAAGAGTAATTTTATAAAACCCTCAAAAACAAAGAATGGCACAAAAGCTCACTTGGGTTATTAGTCTCCACTACAGTCTCTCAAAACACCTAAGCTATGCTTACTAATCCATTTTAGCTAAGTGCAAGGTTGTCACGATGTGCTCCAAGTTGTTTGAAGGTTAAAAAGTATAAAATATACTATAACTAAGATAGTAAAGAAACTGTCATTGTGTATCACATACTAGTAACATACAGAAAATAGCACTAATGTATCATAACTAACTACATTAACTAAGAGAGAAATATAAGAACCATTTTATTATATTTAAATAAAATTAAAAATTTTAAAATTTTTGAAAATTTTTAATTTTAAAATTTTTGCAATTTTTAAGTTACTGAGTCATGTTGCTAAGCAGGTATATTGACATTAAAGCACCACAAAAAGATATGAGGCATGCAATGGCTCACTGCCCCCAACAAAAACTAAACATTCTCCCCATTGTTCTAAACTAAGCACATGGACATATAAAGTAAAGCGAGAGAAGGAAGGATGTTACCTCGAGGCATTAATATCCAATGTGTATTTATTCATTTATTTTCAGTTACCTGTAAAATCATTAGTATCAACAAGGAAAATAGAGAATATAATACAACTACTCAGTAAATAAATTCTGTTAATCAAGATATTTACAAGACATCTAGACTTGTGTGCCTCATCCAATATGTCTGTTCTAAGCTTGTCCACATTAGGTACCACAAGTCGACCTCTGCATCTGAATCCTCCATTCGATATGATAATCCATTCCTTTGGTTCCTTTGCCGAAACTTTGGCAAACCACTTCATCAATTCTTCATTCTTCTGCTGAGCTTCCAAAACACGACAAATGAGTGTTGGCTATACCACAAGACACCCAAATTGTTGTCCTCCCTTTGATTGTACCGGTTAAAGATCGAATTTTTGCTACGGTCTCCAATGCTCTCCATTCTAGAGTCATAAGGGAAGCAACAATCCCACAAGGCTTCTGACTCAACTCATCTTTCAATAAAGTCATAATCATTCAATCACTCCATCCACCTTCTCTGTCTCATGTTCAATTCCTTCTGTTAAAACAAATACCTCAAGCTCTTATGGTCTGAAAATAAATCGAACTGTTCTCTAAAGATGTAGTGTCTCCAGATCTTTACAGCGTAAATGATTGCGGCTAACTCAAGATCATGCGTAGGATAGTTCATCTTATGTGGCTTTAGCTATTTGGATCCATAGGCTATAACCTTCCCACCTTGCATAAGCACATATAAGCATACACCTTAATCCTTGGTATGATGCATCACTACAGATGGTGTATCTTTTGTTGCTCTTTGGAATTGCAAGCACTGGCGCTGAAGTCGATCTCTCTTTCAACACCTGAAATGCACATTCATGCTTATCTTTCTACTCAAACTTCGGATTCTTCTTTGTAAGACTAGTCAATGGGGTTGCGATCTTGGACAAGCCTTTTACGACTCTCTGATAATAGCCAGCCAGACCAAGAAAATCGTAAATTCTAAGGCATTACTCGGCCTTTTCCATTCTAATACTACATTAACCTTCGAAGTATCCATAGAAATTCCTTCCCGAGAGACATGTCCCAAAAACTTGGCTTCCTTAAGCCAAAACTCGCACTTGCTGACCTTTGTGTACAAACAATTATCTCTGAGCGTCTGTAATGCAATCTGCACATGCTTCTTGTGTTCTTCTTTAGTCTTGGAATAAATCAGAATAACATCAATGAAGATAATAATAAACTAATCCAAGTAGGGCTTAAATACCCTATTCATCAAATCAATGAACAATGCTCAGTCATTAGTTAACCCGAATGGCATTACAAGGAACTCATAATGACCATATCTAGTTCTGAATGTCATCTTTGTCACATCTTCTAGTCTGACCAAAATCTGATAGCAGCCTAATCTTAAATTAACCTTCCAAAACATTGTCGTGCCTTAAATCTGATCGAACAAATCATCGATTCTCAGCAATGGGTACTTGTTCTTGATGGTACCTTTGTTCAACTCTATATAGTCTATGCAGAGTCGAAACATTCCATCTTTATTCTTTATGAACAACAACGGTGCTCCCCACAATGATGTACTGGGACGAACAAAGTCAAAATCATTTAATTCCTGTACTAGCTTCTTCAATTCTTGCATCTCTGTCGGTGTCATTCGATATGGAGTCTTGGATATCGGGGTAGTACCAGGTACTAGTTCTATGCAAAAGTCTAATTCTCATTGGGGTGGTAACCCTGAGATATCTCTAAATCTATCCTCGAATTCTCGTACCACTGGGATCTCAGCGACTATAATCTCTAAACTTTTGCCCTCAATAGCAGTTAATTAGCTTGTGAGAAAAGTGACGCTCGACGGGTTGCACTAAAAACTAAAGGATTTGCTTCTGGGTAATGAGAAGGTAATTGACTTGTTAACACAGTCTAATTTGGCATGGTACTTAGCAAACCAGCCAATTCCTAGGATAATGTTGAATTCTCGCATCGACAATACTACCAAATCTGCTAGCGGGTCTCTGTCCTCTAGGTTAATGGGGCAATCCTTACATATTTCACCCAACCTGACAGATACTCCCAAAGGGGATACATCATTCAAAGCTACAGAAAGGTTCTGAGGTACTAAACCCAATTCTTACACATTTCTACTAGTAATAAAGGAATTCAATGCACCAGTATCAAATGCAGCTTTCACTCTATTACTATAGAGCATAAGTGTACCTTCCAAAATTTTGGGCCTCTACATCAAATCCTGACGTCGTAAGAATAATTATATTCACTTGGGTCCGGGTATTCTATCCTTGAGATACGGGTCCATAGTATCCTTGGTAAGGTGCCTTGTACTCTCAACTGAGGTGGCCATCTCACCACAATTATAGAAGATTATCTTGTCCTAACTATAAGTCTTGGGATCACGGTTGTCTCTTTTGGAAAAATCGGTTCTGGTGCATAGCGGAAGGGAAGATATAGTTCAAAATTTTAGATCTAGTTCTTGTTTATATTACACACAATATATATACATACACATACATATATATAAACACACTTGTATATAAACAATCATATATACCGTTGTGATTTGTTGAATCGTTTTGAGAACTCCTCTACGATTCCAGTAATGATTCAATCCCGATCTCTTGATCCGACAAAGATGCATCCGTCAGGAGGACTAAATGATCTCCGATTGACTTTAATATTTTGCAGTAGCTTTGTCTCGACATCAGCTTTGTTGTGTCCAAAATTCAACAACTTTCTATTAGTATTGACCAGTCCGAAGATCTTTTAGTGAGCATTGTCCGAGGCTAACGATCTTCACTCCTATGTTTCTTGAATGATCATAGAGGCTAGGGTTTGGTGGAAACCCTTCTAGGAGAAAGCTAGGAGGTCTAGGGAAGCTTAGAAATGGATCTAGGGCATTTAGAATGTGAAAACTTCGGGAAGTTTTTTTTCTATTTTTTATTATACTCATCTTTTTAATTCTGCCTGCAGCCCCACTATTTATAAGATTTCATAACTGACTTAACATAAACTGATTTATCCCACAAACCAGTTCCTGGAACCTGTCCCCAGTAACCAGTTTGTGCGACAAAAACCAATTTCTGGAACCTTTACCCAGTATCTAGCTTATCCCATAAACTGGTTTCTTGTACCTTTTTTCCTTTTCTCCTTTGCATCCAAACATTCCTTTGATCTAAGAGTGGGACCCCTAGGTTCTAAATTACTGGCTCTGATTAACTATTAATTCCATCTAGTAAAGCTCTTAACTAAGGAATAATAATTAATCAATTATCATTAACTCCACTCTATAATGATAACTGCACTCCAGTGCATAAGAATAAAATACCATACTTATATTAACGATTCCTAGCCTTGTATAACATGACACTAATGTCCCTCTACCATTCCAGTATTCGCACTTATCATTGGGATGTATGAATAACAGTACTGTCTACCAAATTGATCAATACATCTTATATTCGAGGATCAGTCACCACTCATAAATTACTAAACATGTCTACAACTTGTTGACATGGCTGCGCAGCTCTCAGTAATTAACCAATGACATTCTCAAGGGAATACTTACTCTCTTGTAGAGAACTATGCTTTACAAGAGGGTAGATTCCATCTTGATAATATGTGTTCCCAACACCATAAACTTTATCACCCAAGATACCCAGGTGTTGAGTTTGAAGACCTCACTGATTGGTAACTCAAAGCAACCAAGCATGCGGCTTATGTCCATTACTATCTCAAGATTAAGGACATGTATCTTATATAAGTTTGAGTTCCTATTAACTATGATAGATTTTCTTGTCAATAGGTTTAACTCACACTCCGTCAATGCAACTCATGCACTAGCATGTTAACTTTAAGTCAACTACTCTTGGGAATGATATTCATCACTCTATCATATAGAAGTTAATCATGCTATAGTGTATACCTAATAAGTTATCTGGTCTTATCATCCACTGTGACTTATTTGAAACAATAAGGAATAGTAATTCATATCTCCCATGTGTAACCTCATACACATATGAATTACATACAATGATGTTTAAGAATAACAGCCTAACCATTCATCTCATGAAATGACATGCATTAATGTATTATGGTTTTCCATAGTCAAACTAACTGGTTTGAGGGCATACTCCCAACAAACTCCCATTGCACTCACAACCATTTAGCATTTACTTCTAACACCAAATACTTTCTATGGGACTTATCGAAAGACCTTAGCTAGTAAGGTTTTGTAAAGGGATCTTCCAGATCATTGGCTGACTCAATCTATTGTACTCTCAACATCTTCATGTTGTACTATGTTCTAAACAAAAGAAGTCACCAGACACAACTAGATTTTGACTCCTCAAAACCAAATCTGATTAGCAAATCAGAATTCTGCACGGCTAATTCAAACTTAGTCAAAACACCATAGTCCAGCATATACCCTCTAGTTCTTCTCAAGTCCTTGAGAATATGCTCTACGGTTGTCCATCAAACTGAACATAGTTTGGATATCTGTCAAACAACCTTAATGCTATAACAGATGTCCAGTACTATTGTCGCATACATGAGGCTGCCCATAGTCAAAGCATGGTGTATACCTTTCATACGACCTCTCTTACCTTCTGTCTTAAGATACTAGACCTAAGAGATTATTAGGACAAGTCCAAGGTAAGAGCCATATCTAGAAATTTCTTACATCAAAATTGGTCAGTAACTTACCAATATGAGATAATCTCATTATCTTCAACTTTACGACCTCGAATGAGCACAATTTATAGAATATAGCCCGCCTCTCCTAGATTACAAATATCAAGTATACTGAGCAACTTAACCTTAACGATTGACAACACACATTTATCATTCCCAATGATAAGATATCATCAACCTTTAGAAACTATAATTACCACCACGCTTCCTTTACAAGAAGCATATTGTAAACACAAGACACATCCTTATTTTAGACGAATCTAAAATATTTTGACTACTAGGTCTAAACTAGACGCTCTTATCTCTGTATGTTTGCTTAATCAATAGACTTATGCAACTCACATACCACAACTTCCTCACCATTAACCATGAAACTATCCAGTTATTGTATGCAGATGTACAGGTTCAAATTATCTTTCACAAAAGTTATCTTGACATCTATCTATAAAATCTCATAATTGAGATTTACAGCAATGGAGAAGATGATTCTAATGGAATCAAGCATAGCTACACCATTGCTTTGCCTTCTGATATCATCCTCTTTTCCTTTTGTAAATACTTACACACCCCATAGGCAAAAGTATTTACCAAATACTCAGACATGATTGGAGTACAAACTCTCCAACTTCAAAATTCATGGTTCAATGCTCCAAATCTCCATTGGACATTGCCTATTTGTAATTTGAAGGATCAGATTCAAAGAATCTGTCACCTTTGCTAACAATCCTCTCACTACGATAAGGTAACAGTGTAGGAATAGATTAAGGCGTAGTAAATTCTAGTTTGAATAATTTATAAATTGCTTTGAGAGACTAATACCTTTATTCCTTCTTTCTCAAGAGTTATCTTCCTCTTTGGATACCCTACAAAAATATGATACTTTCAATCTTAATCCCAAACCACTCATCTTTCCCTTGCGCACGAATGCCATACAATGTTATCCAAAGTTTTCGTGAAACAGGATTTATATCTTTCCACAACTTCGGGATTGTCTATAGGAAAGATTTGCTTCAATTAAAATTAAGTGTATACATTGCAGTTTCTCCAAAGATACATATCAAAAGTAGCAGTGACTTCAAATAGCTAATCTCATGACTAAGTCATAACAAAAAGAAAACTAGTTCCTTCTTTTCGCTACACCATCACGTGAATTCACACTTGGTGCAGACAACAGAGAAAGAATATTATTCTTGTCACACATGCAACCAGTCAACCTCGATCGCCTCAAGAAATATTTTGCTTGAGACCTTGTCATTTTAAAACCTCCAGAGTTGATGAACTACGCCTGACCTGATTCCTGCTAGGGGATACGTAGGCAACCTGCCCGGTTCGGTCACATAAATAAACTTTCCTAAAAGGCAATTCCCTTCTGACCTTAGCTGAACTACTACGGACCTAATACCTGCTCGGGGATAAGTAGGCGGGCCCACAATGCCCTCGGTCCAAATAAAACTGAACTCATGATGTAACCCAATATCCTGAGTTTCCTTATGCCAAACTAGGGGCAAACTTACATTTGCCCAGAACTAGAATCAAAGCCCCTATACTATGGGTAAACTTCGTTTGCTAAACCAAGGAACCCAAAAAATACCTAAACCCATTTCTGGATCTACTGCGTATCAAAATAGGTACTATGTGAAAGCACATGAGGATTCATGGTGTAGAAAGATTAAAACTCTAGAGCAAAACTCAAAACAAAGTAATAAGAGTTAAGAGAGACATTAAAAGGAAGATTTTCATAACCTGAAAAGATGGGAGAAGTGCAAACTTGATTTGACATGATTAAAACATTTTCCTGATATAAAGAAAAGTCTTTTTGATAATTGGAATACATCACAAAAGCGCAGAAGTCAAGCAGGATTTGTCAGAAGTTTTTAGAATCTTGTTTTTCCTTTTTTTTGTTTGTCGAGAAGCTATTTCCCAACCAAAGTCTCAATCTTAAGAAGGTACTCAGTAGTAGGAACAATTGAAGAAGGGCCCCATCGGAAAGGAGCCGACACTCTGTCATGCCAAGTCTCGGCAAATAATCTCATGGTAGAAGGGCGTAGAGCGTAGCTCCTCAAAAAGTCAACAGTAATAGTGTTTGGGACATCCTGAAGCAATCCAAACTGGCGAACCACCCGTCCGAGGATGTAAAAAGTGGTGACATGCAGACCAGGTAACCAAACCCCCGGGCGTCTGGGAAGCCGCACAGTGACAGAGCATTAAGTCCATCGAGGGCACACCCAGTAAATATCCCCACGATACAGGTTCTAAATCCAAGAAAGCCAGCCCTCAACCGTGCAATAGAGGAAACGAACATCCAGGCGATCATAGGGAAGCAGTCTCCTAGTAGGAGGGTGAGCAAAGAGGCCTAAACGCTCAAGAAGGCAGATCTGCAAAACATAAGGTGACCCTGAAAGCAATATCGATCCGGTGCTTTGTGTATGATCCAAACCCAGTAAGGTTTCTCCTCGAACAAGCATGATAGCACTCCGCATCTCTCGAAGACCGCAGACGATTAGGATAAGGATGTCAGAGGAAGACTGGAATAGGAAATGGGAGAGCATAGCCAAAGAAAGGGCATTGCATCTGATAATCTGATATCCTCCATAATCGGGATCACCCACGGGAGCATAAATAGAAGAAAGTCGGTCAAAGTCAACATGCCGGTCGCGAACAAAAGAGCCGGTGGCACCTCGGGAAATACAAAGAAGAGCTGCTAGATCTTGGATGTACCCTGCCTGTATCTGGGGAATGATCAAATCAGCATATGGTTCGGTATGGAGAATGGCACTTAATTTATCGAAGATCGGGAAAACCTCCTCATGACCGAACCGAAAGACATGCAAAGAGGGGTCCAAACATGTAATAGTAGCTCAGAGTAAGCTCTCGTCTAGAGCCATACAGCGGAATGCGAAGAGGTCAGTCAATCTGTGACACTCGAAGTTGAGTCGGTCAATACTGGAAAGAGAATCCATCCACGGGTATAGGATGTCAGAACTTATGGGAGCCATGAAGAACGAGAGGGAAAATAGAAGAAGATTATGAATAAGTAAGGAAAAAAGGGTCTTAGGAATTTTCAAATGGGTGATTGAAATGAGCAAATGGCAATTTTTATAAGAAAAAGGCACAAACCAGCACTCGATGACAAGCGGCGGCACTCACTGAGTGTCGGCCGACAGTTAGTGAGTGTCGGCCACCCTCTCTGAGTGCCGGCCAGAGTTTAAAATGTTCATGGGTTGATTTGTAATCTGAATCAGCCCAAACTTGCATAGAAATTTAAACAAGAGTACCATCATTCCATCATTCAACCACCATTCATCAATAGGTCAATAAAGTTCTTCATGTTTTAAGTAAATAAAGGGAATAAAGTCTAAAGTCTAAAGCTAAAAAAAGAAAAAAAAAAAAGGGCTAATCGAGCATGAGTATAAGCAGAATTCAAAAATTGACACACAGGCCACCATGTGCGAATGCTATCAAGACCGCCTATATAGATCCGCTAAGAAAAAAAGTTTGGAGTTCTTGTCCTCACAGGGACATAATATAAAGGAAAAGAGAGGTCATCTATCCTCGTCGGCGACGAGGATTTCTTCTAGGTGCCTGCGGAGCTGTCTGACTTCCCCTAGCTCCGCCGTCTCTGCCATCTCCACCATCTCCACCGTCTCTGCTATCTCCACCATCCCCACCGTTACCGCCTTGGCCGCTGCTGCCAGTACCTCCTTGATAGCCGCCGCCTTGGCCCAATTGAAACTCTTGAATTTGTCTCCTCAAAGCAGCAAGCTCGGCCTCCTGAAAAGACAAACAAAATAAAGAATAAGTGAAATAAAGAGAGTGAAAAAAAAAGAAGAAAAAAAAAAAGAAAAGAGATAAGAATAAGAAGAAAGTGAATAAAAATGATGATACCATAGCTCTGGCCTGAAGATCAGCAGTAGCTCTTGCTCCATTAGCCTTGAAGGAGTTTTGAACACAGTAGTTACTATAAGGATGAAAATTGAAATTTCAAAAAAAAAAGAAGAAGAGGAGAAAGCAATAAAAGTTTGTTTCCAGAAAGAGATTTACCCCCCATTTGCGTCCACGAACCCAATGCTGGACGGTATGTGCATATGATAGACCTTCCTCTGCATAATCTCTAGGGACTGTATCATATTGCAGAGGGATGGATGGAACATTCTGGGTATAAGGGGCCAGCTGATACATGGTCTCCTGGCCCATGTGCACCATAAGAACATTCCACTTCCACTGTGGGAGAGCTGGAGGGTCGGCAACCCCAGGGACAGGCTGTAAAAAGGAATCCAAGTCTATGTGAGTATTATTGCAGAATAAAAAGAAAATTTTAAAAGAAAATGAAAAGGATGAAAAAATATGTTATCCGGGTAACATCCATAAGAGGAAAGTTGTGCATGAAGGAATTCAGTCTAACAATCAGGTAGCCGTCTGGATCGTCCAAATAATTTGCAATATTTTCTCCACCTAGAGCAGCGATGAGGTCCCCATGATCCAAAGTCTCAGTGCTCCTCATAGTAGCAGGAGGAGCCCTAGGCACATAAAAGGCAGGGGTAGCAAGTGACTGCCTAGTTACCCTCTCGCCAAGATACCACTCCCGACACGCCTCCCCCACCATAAGGATTCTCATCCTAGAGAAACCCACAGCAGCTTGGATTTCTGGGCTAGCTTCTTGAAGGGCCGCCTCCCAAGGATTCCACACCACGTGAACCTCCCGTAGGTTGATAAGTAGGTTTCTATAGCCTACAAAATCGTGGGCCCCAACCTTCCGGCCTGTCGCTCCTTTCCTCCATTTCAAACCCTGAGGCATGATCGCAACCTCGCCTTCCCGAGTACTGGGAGCCCTCATGTGAAGGTATTCATGAGACCATATCTGCAAAGCAAAGAAAAATAAAAAAAAAGTGAATTCAATCGGCAAAATAAAATCAAAAGAAATGAAATGAAAAGAGTAAAGGGTATATGATTGGAATATAATAATAAAGTTTTACCTCCTAGGCTCTCCAGTACCCGCCAGTGGAAGGTGAGTTTCCCCTTGAAACCTCACTCATGTGGTTGTAAAGAGTGTCCAGCCTTGCCCCTCCCAAGTTGTACTGGGAGATGCGGTCAATGTTTACAAGAGAAGCCAAATACCCGAGGTTGATCGTATGACCATTCGTGCTCATCAGCGAACAACCCGGCACGTACACGATGAAGGCCCTAGCCATCTAGTCGTCAGTAAAGACCTGACCCTTGAAAGTATCCAGGAACCATTTTACGGGTACTATAAAATCTCCTGGATGAGCCCCGAGTAGTTCGATAATCTCTTCATGACGAGTTTGGAGATTGTCGTAGCGATCAATGGGAAGGCCGCCGAATGGAATGCCTGTGATCATAGCAAAGTCTAAGGGAGTCATCGTCATCTCCCCAAAGGGCAAGTGGAAAGTATTTGTTGTATCCCACCATCTCTCTGCTAAGGCCTAGATATGAGTCCTATCGTTCGAACTCTTCTCTAAATGTAATGCAAAGAGTCCGAATCTGGCATTGTTGACCAAGGTTCTAACCTCGTCAGAAAGATCCTTGTACCACCTCCAGCCGTGAGCCATACTCCCATGGCCTTTAAGGATAAATTCTGGAGTCTACAGGAAAAAGGACACATAAAAAAGAGGAGAAGTAAGAGAATGAAAGAAAATAAGTAATCAGATTCTTTGTAAAAGAAAAAATAAGTGGTGGCCCCTGAGTCTAAGCAACTTAAATAAAGTTATGATTTCAAGGTTCGAGTAACTCTTTGATTTGAAAATAAAGTTTCTTTCGAGCCTAAGTGACTCATTGTTTGAAAACAAAAAAATTCTTGAGTCTAAGCGACTCGTTGTTTCAAGAAAATACAAAATTTCTTTTTTAGTCTAAGCGACTCCTTGATTTGAAAATAAGAGCATTCTTGAGTCTAAGAGACTCATTGTTTCAAGAAATAAGAAAATTCTTGAGTCTAAGCGACTCGTTGTTTCAAGAAAACAAAAAAATTCTTTTTGAGTCTAAGAGACTCCTTGATTTGAAAATAAGAGCATTCTTGAGTCTAAGCGACTCGTTGTTTCAATAAATAAATAAATTCTTTCGAGGTTAAGAGACTCTTTGATTTGAAAATAAAAAAGGTTTTTCGAGTCTAAGCGACTCGTTGATAATAGGTTTTAAGTTCAGTAAAAGCATGGTCTATGTAAAATTCGAGTACTTCACAGGGTCGGTGTGACCCTCATTAGCAATGGGCAAATGAGATAGAGGAATCCATAAGCATAAGAAATCAATGAATCCAAATAAGGGCAATAAACAAAAGGCGCATTGTTGAGCATTGAACCCCAAATCATGGCAAGAAAATCAATCAATAAAAAAGGGGGATATCACAAATAAGTTTAATTACATTCGAATGCACAAAATTATGGGGGCATCCATACATGCATTATTCATCCTAGATTGCATAGCATTACATTATTTCATCATAAGCACAAAAGGATTTGGGAAGTATACCGATCTGTTGAAAGCTCGTGCCGAGATATGCACCTCGGGGTCGGCAAGTAAAATCGATGAGTTGTGGCCGGGGTGGGGCTTATACTTCTTCTTAGGGGGACCATGGAACCCTGAACCACTAGCCATTGAAGAATCTACAAGCAAAAGAGGAAGAAAGTTAAAATTTCATATGGAATTTGTGGGGAAACATGAAGATTATCATGATTTTAAGTGTAAAATCAAACAAAGATGCAATCTTGATGGATAGAAAGTGATCTTACCTTGTTTGATTGATGATTCTTGAGTTAGATATCAAGAGGGAATGAGATCCTAGAGAGAAAACCCGAAATAGGGAGAGAGAGATAATGAAATGGAAGAAGGAAAATCATGTTTTTAACATACTGCTAAATAGGTCGGCACTAGACGAAAAGGTGCCGGCACTCAGTGAGTGCCGCGTGGCAATTGATGGAGTGCCGCCCGGCACTCAGTGAATGCCGCTCGCCCTCACCGAGTGCCGCCGCATGTGCCAGGTGGCCCTATTCCTCCTAGTTTTCATATTTATAATAAGTACCATTAAATTTTGCTCCCATGTCCTCAAAGTTTTTCCCTCGTTTCGAAAGGACCCCCGAAGTTTGAAAAATGAGTTTTTAAGCCCTTTTGCAAATCAAAATGAGCCCTGATTGTAAGAGATTTTTGTCAAAAAACACCCAGTTTCAGCAAATAAACTAAATTGAATCATATCAACTCTGGATATTTGGAATTTTGATAAGATTGGAGTATGATTGACTCTAGAATCCTAAAATTTTGATTTTGGAGTCTAATTGACTCCTGATTTTGGGACGGTGGACAAATTGGAACCTAATCATGCTTCGGATTTTTTTGAAAATGAATTTGATTGGGAATTTAATCAACCCCAATTTATCCGGAACTTGAACAAATTAGAGTCTAATCGGCACCAGATTTTTGGCAATTTAATTTGATTGGAGACTGATTGACTCCAGGTTTTTATTCATTTTGTTTAATTGAAGTCTGACTGACTCCAGAATTTTGAAGATTGATTTGTTTGGAGTCTGAAGAACTCCGGGTTTTGTAAATTGAATAATTTGGGGCTTAACTGACTCCAGATTTTGAAAATTTTGACTTAAGTCTGCAGGATTCTAAATTTTTGGAATTTTCTTTTTTATTTTATTAAATTGGAATTTGATTGATTCCCGATTTTTGAAAATCGATTTGACTTGAGCATGATTAAATCTGAATTTTTTAAAATTGATTTGATTTAAGCCTAATAGGCTCCAATCTTTTGAAAATTTGATTTGATTTGAGCTCAGTTGTTTCCTAATTTCGCAAATTGAAAAAAAAAAAGAAAAAAAAAAGAGAATCTGATTGATTCCGGATGTTGAGAATTAGGTTGAATTGGGGTTTTGATTGACTTCATATCTTGAATATTGAAATGATTAGAATCTAATTGAATCCAGATTTTGAAAATAGAATTGTTTTGGCTCCAGATTATGAGGAAATTAAGCCGATTTTGAATATGATTCCAGAGATTTAAAGCGGATTTGAATTTGAGTAGTTCCAGATCTAGGAAAGTTAATTCAAAGTGGAATCCCAGAAAAGTAACCCCTAGGAAAAGAAGGGAAATTAGGAACTACAAATCGAATCGAATCAGTAATGACTTTGCCTCGTGAAAAAAATGCGTGTCCTTGATTTTCACAATCTTTCAGCGTGCTACCTGATTCGACTATGGAGTATAAGACGGGAAGCGGCTCAGTCGATCAGATGATTTTGGAGGATCATGGAGTGTAAGGTGTGAAGCGACTCAATCTTTCAGCGTGCTACCTGATTCGACTATGGAGCGTAAGGCATGAAGTAGCTCAGTCGATCAGATGATTTTGGAGGATTGTGGAGTGTAAGATGTGAAGCGACTCAATCTTTCAACGTGCTTCCTGATTCAACTATGGAGCATAAGGCGTGAAGCGGCTCAGTCGATCAGATGATTTTGGAGGTTTATGGAGTGTAAGGCGTGAAGCGACTCAATCTTTTAGCGTACTACCTGATTCGACAATGGACCGTAAGGCGGGAAGCGGCTCAGTCGGTCATATGATTTTGGAGGATTACGGAGTGTAAGGCATGAAGTGACTCAATCTTTCAACATGCTACCTGATTCGACTATAGAGCGTAAGGCGTGAAGTAGCTCAGTCCATCAGATGATTTTGGAGGATTATGGAGCGTAAGTCGTGAAGTGACTCAATCTTTCAGCGTGCTACCTGATTCGACTATGGAGTATAAGGCGAGAAGCGACTCAGTCAATCAGATGATTTTGGAGGATTATGGAGTGTAAGGCGTGAAGCGACTCAATCTTTCAGCGTGCTACCTGATTCGACTATGGAGCGTATGGCGTGAAGCGGCTCAGTCGATCAGATGATCCCTCAAAACACATGTTCCCAAGGATAAAACTATAACCGGAGAATTGAAATATAAGACGCATTTTTTATGATAGGAAGATCAACATAACTCTGGGTCATCACGTTTGGGAACATGAGGCATGAAATTTGAGCATATGCATCACGATAAGATAGGAGTACATCTGTGTGGTTGTTTGCGTTTATATGTTGTCCTTTGCCCGAACTACGTCCAGGTCTGATTCCCGATGGGATACGTAGCATCTCACCATTGAGCACGACGAACTTTTAGCCCTCTGCGTACCTGACTTCTTTTGCAATGCACTTTTGTTTTTACCTGGATTTGACTGCTTGGTCACAGGCTTGTCTTTCATACAGGATTCGACATTCACTTGTGATACACATTTCTCTACAAGCTCTGCCGAAGAAGGGCAAACTGATACCCCGATTTTGACCAAACGTAAAATCCAGGGATTGGTTACCTCTTAAGACCAATGATGACGATGACCAGTGAAATTTGAAGATTTTCCAGAGAATTCAAATTCTTCAAAGATTCTTCAAGAAAAGTTTCAAAATCAAAGAAAAAAATCAAAGAAGGAAAAATTGGGTATTCGGGAGGAACCCGAACGCTGAAGAACGTGTGTGGAAATCAGTCTGAGAATACCTTCAAAAAAAGAATATATGTATATAAATATTTAGTAAGATATATGAAATAAAAGAGAAGAAAGAAAGAGTTTTGATATATATAAGGAGAAAGTGAAAAGAAAAAGAATTTTGAAAAAGTACTGAAAAGAAAAGAAAAAAGAAAAAAAAGAAGAAAAGTAAATAAAAGGATACATAGGAATGTATAATTGCATATGGGTACATTTTAATAAGGTACTTTGCAAATATAAGTACATAAGTATATACTTTACTAGATAAATTAGGTTTATGTCAATGTATATGTTGAAAATTAAAGAGAGGGCAAAATTCTATTAGCCCCGGCACGCGAGAAAGCCAGCGGCCGCCCGGCATTCAGTGAATGCCACCGGCAGCCAACGAGTGCTGCCAACTGTAACAGACTACTTTTCTCACATGTTCTAGAAGAAAACTTTGCACATGGGTTTCCACCCGAATTTACCCATTTGACCTTATCATGTTGGTCTATATAAACAGGCCTTCATCTCCTTTGTTGGGACTTTTAGTCTTACTTTTAAATTTTTCACTTAAAATCTTAGAGAGATACAAGAGAGAGAGAGATATATAATACAGAGAAAATGGAAGAAAGAAGAGTTTTCTTGAAGAATAGGAAGGGGAATTTGAAGATTGTGGAAGAGCTGCCCAAGAAATTGAAGAAATCCTTGAGGTCATAGAGGTAACCTCTCAATCCTTGGTAGAATTAGGTGAATTCAATCACAAGTTCATAGTTTTTGAACTTTAACCATTTTCAAAACCTCTCTTCCTACCCCATTTCATCACATGCCACTTAGAGCATGTGATTGAATTTCATAATGTTTCACCAATTGTGATCAAAGATTTTCTATAAGATCATGGTTCATTGGAATTAGATGAGACCAATTGGAGGATGTTCATAACCCATTGAAGTACCTCTGTAATTTTTGTTTTGATGAAATTCCATGTCTAAGATGGTTTGGTCTTATGATTTCAAAGCATGCAACTCTCAGTCCAAAATTTCAGAATAGTAAGTCCGTTTTGAAATTAATAAATTAGAACCTTAATGGAGTTTCCCGGGTCTCTAATAATTTTTTATAAGTACCTTAATGTGTTAGGAAGATACCCTAAAAAGATCTAAGTGTTTCTCATTTTTTACTATTTTTAGAAAATCGTACAAGATCTCTTGACAGAGAGTTGCAGATTCCTGAGAGATGCCTAGTGTTTTCCATATTCCCAGAGATCTAACTGTTCAAACCTTGATTTTCGTTTTGGGTTAGAAACTAGACTCACAGAGGCATATCATATTCAAAAATCATTAAGATCTAACCGTTGAAAGTATGGTTTTTCAACCTTTTAAAATCTGATCTGCTCTATGTAATTTTGGAAAAACAGTCACTGTTTTGTCTAATCTCATTGATTTTAACTTAAATGGTTCCCTAATGTCTTGGGACCCAAATCATGTTTTGTATAATGATAATTTAGCTTAAATCTAGAGGCTAAGTGATCCAAATTAGTGAATAAATTCACATCTCATTCTTGATCATGATCATTCATTCATCCATGTACATTGATGCTTATGATTAGGACTAGTTATTGGATAAAGTTGGACTTAGTTAAACCAAATTGAACATAACCATGGATTATTTATGATCATGTTGAGATTATAGCACCCAATATAGACATCACATTGGCTCTTAGTTGAGACTTGTGCATCTATAGAGAAGCTATGACTCCAACTAATCAAAAGGAATTCATAGTTTTGTCTATTCATTCCATACTTGATAGATCTAAGCTAGAGATTTAGGATTGATTATTCGATGCCATATTATTGTGTGAAGCATGTGGACTAACTCTTTGTTTTGTAGCGCATTTGAGGTACAATTTCTCAATCTTTCTCTAGTTTGTTCTATTCTTTGATTTTATTGATTTTTGACTCCATGCGCGACACCTTAGCTTAGGTCTTGCCTTATGTGTATATGTGATTAGAGACATTTTTCCTAGGATTTCTATTCTTTGTATGCATTGCACGTTTTCCATTTCACGGCTGGATCCCAGGTAAGTTTTCTAGTTTCCTACTTGCACATCATTTTCCTTGCTACTTGAATTACGTGGACTATGAATGATATTTTATCATTAGCAATCTTACACCCTTTTCAATATGCTTATGTAATGTATATGGATATATGTATTAGTTGAGGGCACACTTAGATTATTAATTCGATTAAAAATGATATTGAGTAGAGGCCTATCATGAGATAGGATGAGAGGGGGTGTTTTAGTCCGTCGGACTCCTTCCCCTCTCATTCCATAATCCCCGGACCCAGATTATCTTTGATTTCGCAAAAGATCGGTTGCTTTTTAAAAAATGGTTTCTTACTTTTCCTAAAAAAAAAATTAAGTGGCGACTCTTTGAATTTGAATTTAAAAATTGTTTTAAAATTAAAAGTGGCCCAAATGCCGGTATCCACACTGGCTGACAATCCTCCCTCTACGACGAGGTGCTGGTGCGGAAATGGGTGAAGAAGTGGTATTTTCTTATCTTACATCATTATTAACTGTGGGCAGAACTGAAGGCTCTCCTTCTATTTCCTTAAGATCTATCCTTCCCTTAGGTTTATGGTTCATGATATAATCATCCCTAAGAAAACAACATTTGTGCTAACAGATACTTTTTGTTTTCTTGGATCATAAAAATACCATCCATAATTACCCTTTGGATACCCTACAAAGTAATATACTTCCGATCTATAATCCAACTTGGTCATCTTTCATTTCAGCGTGCCGGATACCCCCACATTTGGAGATGTTGAAAAGAAGACTTGTGCCCAATCCATATCTCTCGTGGTATCCTGGTAACAGATTTGCTTGGTACTAGATTTAGTATGTACGTAGCCGTTTCCAAGGCATAACCCCAAAGGAGTTATAGCAACTCTGAATAACTCACATCAACCTAGTGATGTCTAAAAGAGTCTGATTCCTTCTCACTACTACACCGCTCTGCTAAGGTATACCAGGTGTAATCCACTGTGACAGAATTCCATTCTGTACTAGGTGATCAATAAACTCATTAGAGAGGTACTCACCACCTCAATCAGATCGAATGGCTTTGATATGAGTTACTAAGCTTCTGCACTTCAGCCCTGAACTCTTTGAACTTTTAAAGGCTTCAAACTTGTGCTACATTAGGTACATATATCCATACCTAGAGTAGTCATCAGTAAATGTTATAAAATACTCATAATCACCCCTTGCTCTAATATTTATTGGTCCACACACATCTGTATGAACTAATTCCAACAATGTATTGGTCGTATTGCCCTTTGCTGGAAAGGGCCTTTCGGTCATCTTAACTTTTAAACTGGACTCGCAAACTTCCGTTGGTTCGAGAACCAAATTGCCTAAGACACCTTCTTTGACTAGTCTACCAATCATATGTAGATTGATATGGCCAAGCCGCATATGCTATAGCCTTGTTGGATTAATGGAAGGTTCCTTTCTTTTAGATGGTACAATAACCACTGAGTTATTATGTTGCATGCAAGAGTCTTCAGAAAAATTGGGAGTAATCACATATAAGCCATTAGTTTTAACACTAGGACATATAAAAGAACCATTCTTTTTACTAACTTCTGTTCCAAAATGAAACTAATAATTTTTATTCGATAAATCTGAAACAGAAATTAACTTAAGTCTCATTAAAGGGACATAAAGTACAACTAACAAAACTCTTGTCTTATTGTCCAAAAACTCTAAAACTACTACCCCTATAGCAACCGAGGAAACGGTTGTGCTATATCCTAGAGTCAGTAAGATCTCCCCATCACTGCATTTCCTAGTTGATCTGAACCCACGTAACAAATTATAGATATGGTTAGTCGCACCCGATTCAATCTCATGTGATTCAATCATACCTTGAACTCTTGTAGCTAAGAATTTTGGACAGTTCCTCTTCTAGTGGCCCTTCTTACCACATTGATATACTTTCCTTTATTTTTTCAATCTTAGGGACCGGTCCAACACTTGGACCACCAGTGCTAGCCTTCTTCTTCCCTTTCTTACCTTTCAGCGTAGATTGGGAGGAGGAAGAGCTTTTCTCAACTTTCAAAACGTTGCCCCAGGCTTGATTACTCCTTCTGCTGCCAATAAACAACTCATTAATTTGGTCATTGAGAAATTCGTTTGATTCATGTTATAGTTTAGTTTAAATTGAGCAAATGATAGCGACAACGAATTGAGGATCATATCAACTTGGTCCGTGCGTCAATGTTGGCACCCAGGGTCTCCATTTCATTCAAATAACCAATCATTTTAAAAACATATTCTTTAATGGAGTCCCTTCCGACATCTTGGCACTCATTACCTTCTGTATAGCAACCTGTCTAGCAGGTCTGCCATGCTCCCCAAACATTTCTTTCAGGGATTTGATAATGGCACTGGGGAATCATTCGGCTAGTATTGGTGTTGTAACACATTAGCCATAGAGGCCAATATATAGCAACGAGCTATCCCATTCGACTTCTTCAACTTGTCAAACTCGCGTATAGCAGTTGTCGAAGCATTTGCAGCGGGTTCTTCGGGGCATGGGGTGGTGAGGTCATATATGTGATCCTCTGCAGTTAAAATGATGTCAAGGTTGCATTTCCATTCTATGTAGTTATTTCCAGTTAACTTGTTCTGAGTGAGTATAGTGGTAAGTGGACAAAAAGTAGATCCTGACATTATGATTACTGAAAAATCAAACCGATAAAATGGATATCAGAATTTGATAGTTTGGAATTAAAGAATCCTCATAACTCTTATTTTTAAACAAAGTCACCAGAATATCAAAACAAAAAAGTTAAGCCACCATGTGGTAGTCAATACTCGATCTTTTGATTAATCATGACTTGTCCGCTATACAACTCTTGCACAACAAGTTATGACTTCTGAACCTATTTGATCTCTAAGTTTCTGAATAATGCCCTGTGTGGGATCCCTTATCCATAGCTTAGCTAGTGTGTACGATTAATTAGGATCCAATCATAACCACGTCAAGTAGTGCCTCCGTGTGGTGGTCACCCTCTAACACGTCTAATTGATCCTATTCATAGGAAGTTCACATCTAGTAACCAATAAGTAGTGTACCCTCCGTATGGAATGATCACCCCTAGCGAGGTGACACAGAATGCACTAATGATCTTACAGTGAACCATTAATGGAAGATCGTGGGAGTTATAATAATAAGTCCCTCTCCCACTAGATTTAATAAATAATGATTTGATTTTTGAAAAATTGTTTCTACACATTACCCATAAAACATCCAATGTTTACTAACGCGTTGAAATGACTTTTGAATTTTATTTTAGAAAACTTGTTTTACGTTCATACAAGTAGCAACAGTGCATAAAACACCAATCACAAACATATACATAAAACAAAAACTAGAATGAATTAAAAACATTCAAACGATACCTCTATCTCCCATGGCTCTATCTCCATAGAACCTCCTTCTTGGTTTGATTACCTCCTGCTCCATCTTCATGGACCGGCTTCTCAGTCCATCTCTATGGGCTTCCTAATTCTATTGCATTGGACATATGCTTCTTTCGAAGCTTACAATTTATCAAGAAATAGAAAATACAACAATAAAATAAATGGCTAGGGGAACCGGTGCGACATTCCTTTTCGTAGGACTTAAGTCGCAGTGTCCTTTACATATGCCTTAAAACCAAACCAAAAATAAAATACACACCAATCTCAAACATTTAAAACAAAAAATTAAAACCAAAAGTTGGTGCCATGGGAGATAACGGACTAGTCTTGTTGCAAAAGGGTTATTTGTACACACAACCATGCGTATATATATAACCATTGGAACTACTATTTTATTTGCATATACCATAAACACTTTATGGAAGTAATTAGAACTTAAATAGCATCTCTGGTTCTCTGTCACACTTCGATCGATAGAAGAAGACTCGATTGCTCAAACCTTCAATCGATTGAACTAAACTAACTGTTTCACAGAACGTTTTAAAAAATTATGGAATAGTGTAAAATTGAAGTATATAACTTTAAAACTTTTAAAACGGTGAAAATCAAATCTAGGCAGAGAATCAATTTTGATCGATTGAACAGACATCAATCGATCGAATAGAGCAATGTTCGATCGATCGAACTAAGTTCTGTCAATCAATCGAACACAGACAGTTTAATCGATCGAAACAAACTCAATCGATCGAAACAGCCATGCATTCAATGCTATCTCAAATTTTTTTCCTGCTACGAAACTGTTCCAGAAACAAATTTATGATGATGTAGTTTCAAAAAGTACTAAAACTATCATGCAAATTAAATAGTGTTTCAAAAGGCATCTATAGATCCAAATAAGCGTGGCTCTAATACCAATTATAGGAAAAATAGGTTTAAATATATTTATTTAAATGCGCAACGGAAAGACAAAGTTCAAAACTTTATTGGTAGCCCAGATCTACTACACATCAATTTTATAGATGCGTATATACAAGAGGGAGAAGAGTTTGTACCTAACGGTCTTGAACACAATTCTGATTGCCGTCTTCTTCGCTGGTGCAGTAGCCTCCACTATATGGTGTTCACTCCTATGTCTACTTGGAAAACTTCTAGAGAGGCTAGAGATGGTGGGATCTCTTATAAGGAGGATAGAGAATGTTTGGGAACCCTGAATGATTTCTGTAGCTTTGGGATGTTTAAAACGACGAACTCAGTTTTTTGTATGCAGCTGCCCTATTTATAGATTCCTAGAATCGACTTTAGTTTCAATCAATTGAAGTGGCTTTGATCGATCGAACCGTCGATCGATCGAACCTGTCTTGACTTTAATCGATCAAAACCCTTTCGATCAATCGAACTTGCTTTGATAGCATCCTTGCATGCCTTTCAAAGAATCCTAGTGGAGCTAAGAGTGGAACCTCCAGGGCTCTTTATTGTTGGCTCAGACCAGTTGTTAATTCCCATGACGAAACTCTTTAGTCAGCAAATTAACCAATTGATCAATTAACATTTACTCCACCATAAAACGATAACTGAACTCTAACGCAAAAGAACATATCCAAAGCAATGTCTAGACTTGTATGGTATACTAATGTCCCTCTACCATTAGCATTTGTAATCATATTCAGGTAGTCAGATAAACTATTACTATCAACCTAAATCATGATTACTTCTTGTATTTCTTGAGTTCCATTCACCTCTCATGATTACAAAACATGTTGATAACTACTATCAACAAGACTGCAGTTCTTAGTAATCAACTTGGTGACATTCCCAAGGGAGTGCTTACTCTCTATTTAAGGGCAGATTCTATCTTAACAATATATGTTCACAACCCTATGAACATGACATACCCAAGATACCCAGGTGTTGATCTTTAAGACCTCACTGATTGGTAAATCAAAGCAGCCACATCCACAGTCTGTGTTCAATTGTCTCAAGATTGAGAACACGTACCTTACACAAGTTATGAGTTCCTATCGACTGTTGACAGTCTTAAGTGTCAATAGGAAAGCTCAGGTCTGTCAATGCACTATAAGCACTAGCATATTAACAAAGAGTTATACTCTAGTGATTGAGATTCATCACTCCATCCAATGGTAGTCAATCATGCTACAGTGTAGACCTGACGAGATATCTAATCTTATCATCCACTATGATAAATTCTAAGTATCAAAGAATGGTAACTCGTATCTCACTTTTATGTATCTCATAGATACACGAATTATTTTCAATGATACTTGAGGATAAACAATCATCTCATGAAAGACATACATAATAAAATGTAAAGCTAATATCCATATATTAAAATTCCAATGTCTCATACATAAAGTAATGGTTTGAGAGCACAATCCCAACAATGGATTCGTGTGATCCCAACGCCTTTCTTTCATAAAGTAAAAACCCATTTTAAAATCTACATAGTTAATTAGTTAATTAGTAGTTTAGTTTAAATGCTTTAATTAGTAGTTAATCCGTAAAATGTTGTGTTCTACACCTTTTATTAAATTATTGATTTGTAATCTCATTTATAAGATTAGCCTAAGTTAGTGCATAATCACCTTCCTATGGATCGACATGGTCTTATCTAGTTTACTATTTCCATGATCACCTACACCTGCTTGTTGCACAAGAGCACACAACTTTTTAGTCGTGTCAAGTTTTTGGCATTGTTGCTAGAGAAGGCGACTAGATATTACTTAGAATAACTCATTCTATCTTCACTGATTTCTAGCTTTTCTTTTTTCTTTTTAAGTTCTTTAGATTACAATCTTCTTAGATTTTCCCTTTCATGTCTGATAATTCCATTGAAGGTATTTTATGCAACACACTCTATTCATCTAATTCTTCTAGCTCTATCAATCCCGTAGCTACTCCATCAAACTCTATGGCTGACAACGGAAGCAAAAATGGTGAGAATAGGGTTATACCAGTTGATGATTCGTTGCATCCCTAGTGCAAACTCATCCAACCCTCATATCCACCCACACCATCTTGCATTCTCATTCCTCCACACGCAGGCAAATTTAAATTTTTCAATGGAATGATTCAACTCCTTCAAACCTTTCATGGGATGGAAAGCAGGAAGGCTTACTTACATGTCAAGGATTTTGAGGATGATTGTAAAATATTCTCCCAAAATTGTCGTGTGGATGTCACTCACCTAACGATCTTTTCCTTCACCCTAAAGGATAAACTGAAAGCATGGTTACTCACCCTTAAAATGAATTCTATATTCACATAGCATGTGTTGAACATTGCTCTCTTAAAGAAATTCTTTCCTGCACACATGACCTCTAGTCTTAAATGCCAAATAAACTCATATAAACACAGAAATAATGAGACCTTCACTCAAACATGGGAGCGATTTAAAGAATTTCTTCTCTCATGCCCACATCACGGGTATGAGAAATGGCAAATAATTAGCTTCTTCTTTGAAGGACTCAATGGAGAAACCAAAAAATTTGTAAAAACCATGAGTGCAGGCGAATTTTTGAGTAAAAATACCGAAGAAGCCGAGGCACGCTTCGAATGGTTAGCCGAACATTACCACGAATGGGCCAACCAAGAAGATGTCTCAAGAACCCCAACACAAGGTAGAGATGACAAGAGTATCTATTAATTAAAAACTGAGGATGCTCTAATGACGAAATGTGAGGAGTTAGGAATGAAATGAGAGAGTACTAGGCAGGTTTTACCTGAGGAACCATGCGGCACATGTAATATGTTGGGACACACTACCCCATACTATCCTATTGTGTCGTATTTCCAAGAATAAAATCCCATGGAGATGAATGCCATGCAACAGTATAGAGGGGTAGGGAATTCCTACAATAACAATAATGATAATTTCCAATCTAATAATAATGACCGATGGAATCACCTTGGTTTTGAAGGAAGAATGATGCTGGGACTCAAAATCAATATCAAAATCAACAACCTTATAATCAATACCAAGGCCAATAAAATAGGTCATACCAACCATTCCAGCAAATTATGTATAATAATCAAAATCAAGCTCAAACCTCTAATGTCTATGTACCACCTCATAAAAAGGTACAAGAAGAAGATCCATTTTCTAACCCAAATTTGATGCAACTTATTCAAATGATGGGTAAGATG
The DNA here is from genome assembly GCA_033977485.1 of Hydrangea macrophylla. Lineage (NCBI taxonomy): Eukaryota > Viridiplantae > Streptophyta > Magnoliopsida > Cornales > Hydrangeaceae > Hydrangea > Hydrangea macrophylla. Next base: position 18,076,516 of record CM066988.1, read on the forward strand.
TCCGCTACGTTAGAGAGAATAGATGCTTGACAAGAGGCAATGGGAGGAACGTTTCTCGCCTAACCACCTCCAAACCCCAAAGGATTAAATAATGGTCCCAATAATCAAGAACATGCTAAAGTCGTGACTACTCTTAGAAGCAACAAAATAATTGAGCAAGATATGCCTATTTCCACTATTATGGAAGAAGAGGATGAAGTGGTGACGAGGAGCCATCTAATTAAACTGAACATTTAAAATGTAACAATGAAGCTCCAAGAGTAGTTGAGGAAGTTAAGAGAAGGCCCAGAAAGGAACCCATTAATAAAGAAATCCCAAAATGTTCTTTTTCTGCGCCTTACCATCAAAGACTAAAGAAATCTAAAAACAATGCAAAAAATCAGGAGTTTTTAGAACTGTTTAAACAAGTTAAAATAAACCTTCCGCTCTTTGATGCAATCAAGCAAGCACCACCCTACGCTAAATACCTGAAAGATTTATGCACAGTCAAGAGGCGGCAAAGTGTGAAAAACCACGCTTATGTTTCTTGCCAAGCAAGCACAATTATTCACAATGAAATACCTCTAAAACTGAAAGACCCTGGTACACCAACAGTCTCATGTTGGATTGGAAACCAAAAAATTGACAATGCACTCCTCGATCTAGGAGGGAGTTTAAATCTACTACCATACTCAGTTTATAAACAACTAGGGGTAGGTACTCAAGCCTACCTGAGTTGCATTGCAATTGGCAAACAAATCAGTGAAATACCTAAGGGGGTATTAAAGGATGTCCTCGTGTAAATAGACAAGTTTGTTTTCTCGATAGATTTTGTGATCTTAGACACTGAACCTATTTCCAATTCGTGAGCATAAATATTGGTAATCTTTGGACGTCGATTCCTTAACACAATCGATGCCACAATATGAATAAGAAGTGGTATTATCACTATCGTATTCGGGAACATGACTTTAAATGTAAAAATATTTTGAAATCCCAGACCTGAAGAATATGAGGACAAGGAAGAAGTTAACCTTGTTGAAACTATTATCGGGGACGAGTCTGATTTTGTCAATTATAAAGATCTTGTGGAGGTAGTTGTGTCATAATTTGATGCTGTCTATTAACTCGACATGTCTACCCCAATAGATGCTAACCTAAATTAGACTTATCTAATGATGGACACAATAAAGGAGGAAAGAGTTGAATGTATGTGGGTAGTACCATATGAACCCTTGCCTCTGAAAAAAAAACTTGCTATACCCTCAAATTTGCAGTTTCCTGATTTGGATTTAAAGGAGCTTCCTAAGGAGCTCAAATACGCTTTCTTAGGAACTGAGAAAAAGTGCCCTGTCATCATACCAGCCACTCTAAATTCCCAGCAAGAGGGTAAACTAGTCCAAATGTTAAAATAACACAAGGAAGCATTGGGACGGACTATTGCCAACCTTAAAGGCATAAGCTCGTCCATTTGTACTCATAAATTTTACCTAAAAGAAGACGATAAACCTTCGCGACAAATGCAGAGGCATCTAAATCCCAACATGCAAGAAGTTGTTAAAAAGGAAGTCTTAAAATTACTTGATGTTGGGATAATATACCCAAATTGTGATAGTCTGTGGGTTAGTACAACTCAAGTGGTACCCAAGAAGGGAGGCATAACTATCATTCCTAACAAAGATGGCGAATTAGTACCCCACATGTGTCCCCATCGGATGGAGGATGTTCATAGATTATAAAAAATTAAACACCATGACCCGGAAAGACCACTTCGCTTTGCCATTTATGGACCAAATGTTAGAACAAGTGGCGGGTCATAAGTTCTAATGTTTTTTAGACAGATATAGCGGATATAACAAAATCGAAAAGCTCATGAAGATCAGGAGAAAACACCATTTACTTGTCTGTTTGGTACTTTCTCTTACCAACGAATGCCATTTGGCCTTTGTAATGCACCTGCTACCTTTCAATAGTGCATGTCAAGTATATTTAGTGATATGGTTGAATAGATCCTACAAGTCTTTATGGACAATTTTTTTATTTTCGGACATAGCTTTGATAATTGCTTAAAAAACCTCGAACGAGTTCTATCTAGATGCGAGGACAAACACCTGGTGATAAACTGGGAAAAGTGTCACTTTATGGAGACCAAAGGGATAGTCCTCGGCCACATAATTGCTGATGAAGGTATCGAAGTGGATAAGGCAAAAATCAACAATATCTCAAATCTGCCTATCCCTCATACAATCAGAGATATTCGCTCTTTCCTGGGATATATGGGATTTTATCGAAGATTCATACAAAACTTTAGTGCTATTTCCTTACCGCTTTGTCAATTACTTGTCAAAGATGCACCTTCCAAGTGGTCAGATGATTGTCAAAAATCTTTTGATACACTAAAGGAACGCCTAACTTCTGTACCTATAATACGAGCTCCTGATTGGAGTCTTCCTTTGAATTAATGTGCGATGCTAGTGACTATGCCATTGGCACGTTCCTAGGCCAGAGGAAAGATAATTAGTCGTATGTCATTTACTACACTAGCAGATCTCTGAATAAAGCTTAAATGAACTACACGACAACTGAGAAAGAGTTACCAGCGATAGTCTTTACCGTGGACAAGTTCAAACCTTACCTCATAGGGTCAACGATAGTCTGTTTCATAGATTATTTGGCCCTTAAATATCTACTATCCAAGAACGACGAAAAATAAAGACTTATTTAATGGATACTTTTGTTCTAGGAATTTGACTTTATCATCAAGGATAGGAAGGGAGTAGTAAACTTGGTCACAAACCATCTTTCTAGGCTGACCTTTGTGGTCAACACCGAATAGATGCCCATCAAAGATGAATTCCCACACAAACAACTAATGGCAGTTTCCAATCTACCTTCGTACGCAAACGTAGTGAATTATTTAGTAACAGGAGAAACCCCCGCGCATTGGTCAAACCAAGATAGGAAACAATTCCTCTAGTTCACGTGTCACTTTTTCTTCGATGACCCATACCTTTTCAAATACTGTGCTAATCAGGTCATTAGATGTTACATACTAAACAAAATTATAACTTTAATTCTGGTATCGTGTCATTCTAAAGCCTGCGGTGGCCATTTTGCTTCACCAAAAACCGCACAAAAAGTCCTACAAAGTGGTTTCTACTTGCCAACCATGTTCAAGGATGCTCATATCTTTTGTAAATCATGGCAATGCTGCCAAAAGCTTGTCATAATTTCAAAAAGAAATGCTATGTCCTTAACTCCCATGATAACAATAGATATTTTTGATGATTGGGGCATAGATTTCATGGACCCATTCCCGAAATCTAATAACCATGAGTACATGATCCTTGCTGTGGAGTATGTCTCAAATTGGGTTAAATCTATTCCAATGCACTGAAATGATCAGAAAATTGTTATATTTTTTCTGAAGGAAAATATCCTTTCTCGTTTTGGAACTCCTAGAGCGTTAATAAGTGACCAATGTAAACATTTCTGCAATAGGCCCTTGGAGTCACTCCTTAAGAAATATGGGGTTAATCGTAAAATTACTTTGGCTTATCACCCACAAACTAACAGGCAGACATAATTGGCAAATTGAGAACTTAAGCACATTATAGATAAGACAGTGAGTTCAAACAAAAAAGACTGGGCTTATAAATTGACCGATGCATTGTGGGCATATCAAACCGCATTTAAAACAAACGTGAGTATGTCACCGTACCGCTTAGTGTACGAAAAAGCGTGCCACCTCCAAGTCAAACTCAAACACAAAGCATATTGTGCAACCCACTCATTGAATTTTGACATTAAAGACAGATGTCATCTCCAAAAATTGCAATTGGATGAACTCGGTGAAATAAGCAACGACGCGTATGATAACGCGAAAATACATACGGAGAAGTTGAAAGCTTGCCACTATCAAACAATTTTTAGAAAATCATTCCAGACGGGACAATAAGTCTTACTTTACGACTCATGCTTCAATTTGTTACCAGGCCAGCTCCGCTTGAGATGAACTAGACCATTTATAGTTAAATCTGTCTATCCTCACAGTGTAATCGAGCTAATCAACCCCAAAAATGATGAACACTTCAAGGTGAATGGCCAACAGTTGAAGCCATTCATGGAGAATTTTGAACCAAAAATCGAGCTCATCTAATTGGTTGAGCCTGAGTATTTTAACAGTTAAACTCCAATAAATCCATTACATTTGTTGTTGTATCTTTTCTTTCATGTATATGTTGTTTCGGTTTATTTTGTTTCTTTCTTGTTTCTGACCTCTTGCATCCTCCACTATTCTGTCTTTTATATTCATCTGCAGGCATCAATCATGAGCTGATAACGAAGATGAAAAGTCAGTCTATTCTTTAGGATCTTAGGGGGATCCAGAGTTCCCAAATCCACCTAGTACTACTGAATAAATTGAATTTTGCCTTTCACCATATGTAGGGCTAGTGGCAGATGAACTCATCGATTTGTCCCATGCATATGTCCTAATTCCACCTGCCCGTCTTGCCTTTAACCCCTTTGAACACATGATATTCCCCTCTGATAATGAGGAAGAGGAAGATAAAGAGGAAGAGGATGAGGAAGGGGATGACATTGGTCTAGCAGATAATGAATTATGGGAGTAATGGGACATCAATGACCTATGTATCATAGAATTCCATAGATTTAGCCTTGAAGAGACCTCAACATAGATCTCATAAGAGGCTAGCAAGAAGTTCTAAGGTCTTACTCAATCCTATGAATGAATCTAAACACTTGAGTTTGATAATCAAACCCTGAGACCCACTAGATCTACATCGAATTCCTCTCCCAAATATATGATCCTTAAGGATTAAGAACCCAAATTCCATAAAACTTAATGAAACATGAAGAGTTTCATAAGTTTCAAATTAATCAAACAAAACCATGAACATGGGCTTAGATCCATCAATTATTCATAGATATGACTTAGATCACCTCTAATTCTCATATGAACTTGAAATCATAGAGAATCAAAGGTTCTAAACTCAAGAATTTTCAATGGAAAATTGAAGGTTCCATGAAACTCAAGAGAGTGAGAATAATGAAATACATACATTGATCTAATCAAAATCATGAAAGTTGTGAAAGGAAACAACCTCAATCCTCATGTAAATGAGGAATTACAAAGATTCAAGGCATTAGAATCCATGGATTTCAAGGAGACATTGGATGGTCTCTTGAAGTCCATGAAGAAGAGTGTGAGAGAGAAAGTGGTAAATTAATACAAATTATGATGATCCAACTTACAATTCCTTTTGAAAATACAATTTACACAGATTAGAAGATCATCCAAACAAAAAACAACAAGAATTATGGAAGATACAATCACAATTCAAAGTGGTGTGTGAAGAAGGGGATAGAGAAGAAACTTATTGAAAATGTGTAAAAATCCTAGTTAAATCTATAAATTAAAATTGAATTATGTGAAATAAGTATAGGAATAAGGATTTGACCTTTGGAAATTCTAAGAACTTGATTGATTTGAGGAGTTCAATCCATTACAAGCCTTTCCCTTCTTCTTCTTCCTTGAAGCTTTAAGGTCCTTCAATGGTGATTTGATGAATTAGGTGAATTGGGTAGAGTTTTTGGTGGGGTTTGGGTATTTAACTCTCTATATTTCTATAAGAACTCACTCAATTTTGAAATTCAATTTCTCTCTCTAAGATTCAAGTGTCATCCCCAAGATTCAAGTCTTATCCTCCCATAAAATGGGAAAAAGTGGATTTTTATAGACTTTAATTTTCTTGGGAGCTATGATATGGGTAGATAGGTCAATTTGGGATGGTAGGAGTATGGTATGCATGACTGTGGACCATGACGCGTGCGGATGTCCTGGCATTTTCCCTCGATAGTGTCCTGGGACGGATCCCAAGGAGCACACTTCAGGGAAAACTAGGACTTCCTCACACGATCCTAGAGACAAAGAGTCGCCACCTAATTTTTATCCGGAATTAGCAAACCCAAGTTTGACTCCCCCAAAATTGAATAAGGTTACTCGCCCTTCATTACCAGAAACTAGGTTCAGGGGTCTTGGTACGAGAGGGGAAGGAGGCCAAGCAAGACTAAAGCACCCCCTCCTCACCCTACCGAACGGTAGGCCTTGATTCAAATATCCTTGTTCTTAATTCATAATTGGTGTTGTTTCCTCAAACATACTAGACAATATAAATATGTAAAAAGGGAACATCTAAGAAAAATCATGTCAAGAGATTAAATCAAGTAGAAGTCGGATGCACATGCAATACTAGAGAGAGGTATACTTACAGTGGCTAGTCTCATCGGGACTGATGCAATTAAGGAAACATGTCATGACATGCAAGAGGGAGCGAGAAGACTTACATTGGGTTGACTCAAGTGGAGTTGCGAAAAGTAAAATGAAAGGAAACATGTAATGCAATCATGCAATAATCCTAGATAAGATATCTCTAACATATAAGCATATGAACGAGGACTATCCTAAAGGAAATGTGTTATTGAAAATAAAGTTGTAAGCCTAGAAAAATTCTAAGAGAAAGAATAGAGGTAGTACATGATACATGGGTACTAAGCCACATGTAGACGAGGCAAACCCATAAGTCGAAGTCCGGATCCACGTCATTCAATTCTATGTACTAAGACACCAAGAAATACCCAGGCATTGCAAAAATACAAATAGACAAATGATATGCATAATAAACAAAGAAAACATGCCATCAATCAAATTTTCAGATTCAACAACCTCTAATGAATCCTATCAAAAGTGGTCATAAACATGAGCTGGGTTAAAACACTTTTACAGAAAGTTAGATACATATCTTATGGAACTTCTCCAATAAGTAGAAGCTCTTTACCATTTTTTTAAATTCGAGAAATAAGTGTTTTGATAATAGTGGATCAGGAGTGTCCAGTGTTCTTGTAAAAATCATAATTAATTCTACAAAAATCATGTGAAGCTCTATTTGGTGTCAAAAGAAATCTATTTCATTTAATTTAAGACAAAAATAATCCCAAGGGCATGTCATGATCTTAAGGTTTCTGAAAAGTTATTTTAAACAGATTCTGTTATTCTGGAAGTTTGGTATCATTTGACAAAAGAATGCAAAACATAATAGAAGTTCATGAATATGTTAATCAAGTTAATCTAAACTTTTGATCTCTCATCAAATTATCCTAGATGACTTCTAAATCAAGTTTTGTTCATCAAATGTTGTTGAGTGATCAAGGTATGACCATTTTGTGTACATAATCATGTTTGTAGTTAAACTTAGAAAATTCCAGAATAGTCGTATCAAATTCAAATGCTTAGAAAAGGATCTTAACTCGATCGTATGCTCACAATTTTACATCGGTATATAGATACATGGGTTAGGAATCATCCTCAAAAAGCGGAACATCGATAACTATTATAGATTTTTTGAAATTCAAGCACAAAGAGGCTATGTTCAAATCTATCTACCGATTTATCAACAATTTCAAAGAATAACATATGGATCCTAGAGGTTCTCAAAATGGATCAAATGAAATTCATCAAAGTTTACCCAGAAAATTTGAAATCCATCAAACTATGGGTTTTGGTGGACCAAATCTTATGGACAAAATCAATCTGTTTTGCTGAATTTTAACTAGTTCATTTTAAAGTGTGAGGAAAACATCTTAGGTGTTGGTTGAAGGTTATTAGTGAGATCAAACTCATAGATCAACTTGATTATCATAATTCCCAATCAATTTAGCCCTCAGTTCCTATGAAGAACTTTGGATCATGGATCAAAGGGACTTACAAATATCCTATTGGAGATGAAATTCAATAGGAATCCAAGGTAATAGGAATAATCAAGAGATAGGTATGAACATAGGAATCATCCTTCCCATAGATCATACTTCCAAACCATCGTAGAATTCAAAATAGATACATATATATAATCATATATCCATGGATCTAAACTAAAACAGAAATGAAATCAAAGTTGAAAATCAAAGTGAAAATCAATCTCTAATTAAGAATTACCAATAAAATCAAAAGAGACTTGGATCTAGCTAGTGTGAATAACAAGAGAGGAAGAAGATGAATGTTCTAACAAAGAAAATAAAACTAAACTAGACCCAAGTCTTATAGATCTATATACAAAAGTAGGAATTAGAGATGAATTGGATGTTTATCTCTTGGAGGCATCTCAATTATGCAATCAAAGTTGATTTGAAGAGTTTTCTTCTTCAAGTGTTCTTCAAGTTCTTCAAGCACTCATCAATAGAAGTTAAGGGAGGCAATTTGATGTCAAAATCTCTAATCTAATTATCTTCAGATTAGTTTAGAAATTTTTAATTCATAATTCACTTCATCTCTCTAGAAATCTCTCATGAATTGAAAGTATTTTGCAAGTACATTCACTTGTATGTACTTCTCTCTTCTATATATTCTCCTCTATATGTACTTGTGTGTTCTCTTGTCTATCAAAGATGATCTCATATAGATCTATATATAGAGTTTTTGAAAACTGAACTCTTAAGTTATAGGATTAAAACAGAATTTTCAGAGAGCAGAAAAGGGTTAAAATGGCCATTTCGGTGTCTAAGCGCAATTTCCAGGCAATTTCCTCGCAGTGGGAGACTTCTAGAGGGGTCTAGAACTCAAAAAGCTCGATGGAGGGGGCACATGTGAAGTGGCAGCTTAGGTCGGACCTACCACCCCATAAGTGGGACCAGCCACTTCCTTTTCTTGTTCCCCTGGTTGCCCTTAAGCTCTGCTTCAAAAATGACGTGCACTGCTTTTCTAGTTTTTTGTAAAATTGCTTTTTAGCATTCGAAATTGTTTGTTTATGTATCGTTGGAAAACTATCGAGTTGAATTTTAGTATAAAAATATTCCAGGGAGTTTTGAAATAAAAATTGAAGTTCATTTGAAGTCCAGAAGTCCTCCGGAACTTTCGTCGTCTTTTTGAAATCAAATGACTTCTTTTACAAAATTACTTTTAAATGTTCGTCGATTTCTAACTTTTCTTTGAAATTGAATCTCTGGATACCTAGAATACTGCATTTAGAACACTTAGTAATCATATAACCCTGAGTGAATATGAATTCTGAGAAACGATTTTGACAAAACCGGGATTTATGCATGGAAAGGGCTTTTCTGAGCTTGAAGTCACTTTCTGAAGTTCGATCTTTCAATTGTGTGGAATCCACTACCTTCCATGAGGTACTTTTTATCATTGAATCTTCCAAGACGTTGTCCACCCTAAATCCTATCAGTGTGGTCAAAATTGAGTGTCTACAATGACCTAAGAGTAGTAAACACTTATACAATAAATATCATTTGGTGCATTCGTTTGATCAAGGATTAAAAAATCATTTTGGCCTAAAATATAAATTCACCCAGAGGTGGCACTCAATGAAGATGAGGCAACACTCAGTGACTGTCGAATGGCATTCACGGAATACCGCTCAGGCACTCTGACTGTCGTTGCACAACAATTCAGCACTATTTAGCACCTTAATTCTATTTCATGTTATTTAAGTAAGCACTGTTTAATTAAGACATATGAAATGGAATTAAGAAAATACCCCCCATTCTGATTCAATAAAAATATCTAAAAAAATCAAAATCCTTAAGTCAACTCTCCCCCGAAAGGCAAAATTTCTGATTTTTTACACATTTCTTCTTAAAGACCTTTCGATTTCTTGATGTTCCATTATACTTTAAAATTCTTAAAAATCATTTTTGGAATAAGGGAGCCTCAATGAACAATTACCGGGACTTTTCATTTTGAAATTCAAAAATTTTACAATTGACCCTAATGAGGGTTGATATTTGTTAAATATTGGCCTGAAAAAAAGAATAGAATTGGTCAATCTTAACCCTAGATCTCTATTTGTACTTACATTTGTACTTCAATCTATTTCCTTACACAATGATGTATTTTCGTGGTATGTTATTGCGTTTAGTTCTATTAGATGTAGGTCCTGAAGCTGAAATGAATATCAGGTTGAAAAGGGGAATGCTCAAGAAATAAAGAGGACATCTCAAAGATGAAATTCAAGTCCCAATCGATTGCCCTAATTTGGCAATCGATTGACATACTTTCCAAACAAATCGATTGCCATCTTTAGCAATCGATTGGAAGTCATACCAATCGATTGGTTTCAGTACTCAATCAATTGGCAAGAATTGGCAGTCAAACCTCTCTAATGGAGCAGAATCCTAGCAAATTAGGGTTAATAATGACGACCAGTCGTTATAGAATGTATCTGGACACCTCTAGCTCGTGGATATCATAGTATATATAGATGGAAATAATTGGAGAGAGGGGTTTGTTCATCTTTTGTTTTGTTTTATTGGTTTTTCATTTTGAATTTCTAGGAACAATTACAAGTGTTGAGATTCTGTATTTCAATTTCATCTTACAATTCAGGTTTTATTCATTTTGTTCGATTACTCTAAATCTTGCTTAGTTGTAATCCTATTTCAGTTTTAAATTTAGTTCTATTTTGAACTTCTATTATAATCCCAAGTTTTATGATTAAATCCATGTCTACATTTGATTTCAAAAAAATGTTTTAGTTTGTTCTTGTTTTTTCAATGTGATGAAATGTTGTTCCCCAGTCATTGCCATGAATCTGTATGAGAATCAGCGGCAATCGATTGGACACAGAACCTAATCGATGGCCATAGATTCTAAGCCAATCGATTGGTACTTAAACTAATCGATTGAGATACATTCCAAGCCAATCGATTGCTACCAATGGCAATCGATTGGTATGCTTATGTCATGGGTAGAACATTTATAGTATTCCAGTAACTTTTATTTCAGAAACTAAACCCAAATTGATCTTTCAAGTTCAAATTACAAATAGATTTTGAAATATAAGCCCTTTTGGCCATCTATGATGAACACATCGAATATCTTATACTTGATTTGTTTATTAGAGTTCATAGTTTAAATTGGTTATTATTTTAACTTGTCATAGTAAGTAAAGTAATCCAATCACTAGTTATGTAAATTTCACATACTTAGTGTCTAGGTCACTTAACTTAATCCCTTTTTGAAATAAAGAATACTAAAAAGGTGAAGCCCCGTTTGAATGGCAATGTTAAAACATGGTAGTGGTTGGGGTAATGTGGATTCACATGTTCCCAACATTCTTTAAATAGTTTTTTTAAATCAAATTCTTTTATTCGGTTAAACCAGTCATCATTTATTTTAGTTAAATCAGTAGTATTTCCTTTCATTAATAGTTTAATTGAACTTTTAATATAATAGGATTGTTAGAACCTCCACTCTTAAGAAATCATTTTTTATTTCTTTAGGTCTTAATCTAGAATTCTCTATCCCCATTTCCGTTACCAGGGATATGACCCAGACTTACCGTTCATACTCGACGCTACCGTTTACACTTGGACGTACTCGTAAGAGCATAGACAATCGAAGTCGTGTAAAATTTTTGGTGTTGTTGTCGGGGATGGTAACTAAGGCAAGAAATTTTAGATTGATTCGATCCTTCCTTATCCCATTTCTATTTTCTTTTCATTCTTCAGAACACAAACTGTGTGGTTTGTATTCTTCTATGTCCTTCGACTCTACCCAAGCTTTCATCACAAATTTGTTGGAGGATTCCACCAATAGTGCTACTAATCCCATTTTTACTTCATGTACTTCGAATTCAATGTCTGACACGGAGAGTTAACAAGGAGAGAAAGTGCTGACCTCAGCAATGACGGTCAACGCCCTTTGCATGAACTCTTAGCTCCCGATCAAATAGCCACACCTTCTTGCATTCGTATCGCACCACATACGGGTACATTCCATTTTCATAATGGAATGATTCAATTGCTACCCACTTTTTACAGGATGGAAAAAGAGAAGACATACTTACATATTCGAGATTTCAAAGATGTTTATGGCACTTTCACTTATCAAACCTGCCCGAGTGACATAATTCGACTAAAGCTTTTTCCTTTCACCTTGAAGGACAAAGCAAAGTCATGGTTACTATGACTCAAGATGAACTCTATTTTAACTTAGGTAGCTATTCATGAAGCCTTTCTTAAATAGTTCTTCCCCAATCAGTTGACGACCGATGTGTTGAGACAAGTAAAAACATATAATCAAAAAGAGGGAGAAACTTTTGCTGAGCCGTGGGAGCGATTCAAGGATTTGTTATTAGTATGCACACATCGTGGCTTCAAAACGTGGTGAACAATAAGTTTCTTCTTTGACGGTCTTAGCCCAAAATTGAAAAAACTTATAGAGACCACGAGTGATGGAGAATTTATGAATAAGAATGTGGACCAAGCCAAAGCTCAATTTGAATGGCTGGCTGAGCACCTACCGGAATAGGAGGCTCAAGTGACAAGAACTCAAACAAATTCGAGTTCAACTCAAAAGAGTATTTATCAGTTGAAAGCTGAAGATGGTTTAATGGAGAAAATATGAGCAACTAGCTCGTAAGTTGGAGGCACTGGAAGCAAAGAAAGAACCTGTAATACAGTTTGCTTCTGAAGAATCTTGTTCGCGATGTCTTCAAATGGGGCATACCTCTCAACATTGCCAAATATATCTTGTTTATCAAGCATAGAATCAAGTAAAGGTACTAGCTGTAAATGCCCCAAATCGTTTCAACCCTAACAACAAATGGAGCCATCCTGGTTCAGATGACAGGAACAGTGCTACCAAACCAAACATGTCTCAATAGTGGCAGTCGAATCAAGGAAATCAATATCAACCCCATAATCAAGGGTACTAATTGAACTACCAACCCATTCTTACCTATCAATCGAATCAAGGGTACTACCAAAATCAATATCAGCAAAATCATCTACCTCAACCCAACTACAATCCTGGGAGTAACAACCAATCCTCATCCAACACTTATGTGCCACCTCATAAGAAGGCACAAGAGGATCCAAATACACTCATGATGCAGTAGATGATGCAACTAATGAGTAAACTTAACATAAGTGTGGAGTGGTTGGCTGTTCAACAAGGGGATAGAGAAAGAATTATGTTCCTAACACAACCAAAGCCAAATCCGAGAGGCCAACATTCGGGTACAGGCCCATCAAGGTCAGGATGACATAAAGAAGCCAAGGTTATAATTGTGTTGAGGAGTAGAAAAGTGATTGAGAAAGCTTCTCTGCACCCATACCCTGTGGTTGAAGAAGAAGATAAAGTGGAGAATGAAAAAGAATTGGTGTATGAAGATGAAAGAGGGCGAAACAGTTAAGCCCAAAACAACAGTTTCTGAGGATGCAGATTTAAAGAGAAGGGCTGGAAAAGAACCTCTTGTTGAAGAGGCCCCCAAATGCCTTTTTTCAGCACCATATCCTCAGAGGTTAAAGAAACTTCAACAAGAAACCAAAAGTTAGGAGTTTCTAGAGTTGTTCAAGCAAGTAAAAATCAACCTTCCACTCCTGGATTCAATAAAGCAAGTGCATTCCTATGCTAAGTTCTTGAAGGACTTATACACGATTAAGAGGAAGCAAAGTGTTAAGAAGAGCTCTGATCTGGCCTGCCAAGCAAGTGCAATTCTCAAACACGATATGCCTCCTAAATTCAAGGATCCAGGTACGCTAATGGTTTCATGCATAATCGGTCAGAAGAAAGTAAATAATGCTCTTCTCGATTTAGGGTCGAGTGTGAATCTCTTACCATATACTGTCTACCAGCAGCTTGGGTCGGGAGAACTTATACCCACTCAAATTACTCTCTAACTCGCAGATCGATCAATCAATATTTCTGAGGAGTTTTGGATGATGTCTTAGTCTAGATTGACACTTTTGTGTTTCCTATTGACTTTGTTGTTTTAGACACCGAGCCAGTATAAAATGCCAAATCTCAAATTTTAGTGATCTTTGGACGTCCTTTCCTTACAACGATTGATGCGACAATCAAGGTAAGAAGTTGAGTAATGACCGTTGTTTTTGGGAACATGATTTTAAATATGAAGATTTTTTCAAATCCAAAAATTAAGGATTTTGATGATGAAGAGGAGGTAAATTGGGTGGAGTCAGTAATCTGTGATTGTTTTGATTTGACTGCTCCTTCTGATCCTGTGGAGTACATTATCACCAACTCTTTTGATGAACTAGATAAATATACTCCACAAGATAAAAAAAATGATTCGGATGTATGCATTTTTGGAGGTTGTGGAGGAGAAAGTTGCATGGGTAATGTGAATGGCCCAATATGAACAATTACCGCCAAAGACAAAGTTGGTATTGCTGTCAAACCTGTAATTTCCAGAGTTGGACTAAAGGAGCTCCCAAAAGAATAAAAGTATGTGCTTTTGGGAAAAGAAAAGACCTTTCTTGTAATCATCTCATCGGTGTTGAATCAAGAATAGGAAGGTACGTTACTGAGGCTGTTGAAGCAGCTTCAAAGTGCATTAGGTTGGACCATTGCAGATTTAAGAGGAATAAGTCCATTTATATGCACCCACAGGATTTACCTAGAGGATGACGCCAAACTCTATCGGCAAATGCAAAGGCATCTAAACCTAAACATACAAGAAAGTGAAGAAAGAAGTCCTAAAATTGCTTGATTTTGAGGTGATTTCTCCAATCTTGGATAGTCCTTGGGTGAGTCCGACTCAGGTAGTGCCGAAGAAAGCCAGCATTACAGTGGTACAAAATAAGAAAGGAAAGTGTGCCAACACGTGTGACCACAAGCTGGTGCATGTGCATTGATTATAGGAATTTGAATGCGGTGACCCGAAAAGAAGCACTTCCCATTACCTTTCATGGATCAAATGCTCGAAATAGTGGCAGGTCACCAGTTCTATAGCTTCTTGGACGGTTATAATGGTTATAACCAGATCAAGATCGATCCAACTAAACAAGAAAGGACCACTTTCACCTGTCCATTTGGAACATTTGCGTATCGGTGGATGTCATTTGGCTTATGCAATGCACCTGCTACTTTCTAGAGGTGTATGCTGAGCATTTTCAACAATATGGTAGAGAAGATTATGGAGGTATTCATGGATAATTTTTTCATATTTGGTAGTAGCTTTGATGATTCCCTTGAGAATATCCAAAAAGTTTTGCAAAGATATGAGGACAAAACTCTTGTCCTAAATTGGGAAAAATATCACTTCATGGTGACAAAAGGGATAGTACTGCAGCATATCGTTTCTGGCGAAGGAATATAGGTAGACAAGGCAAAGATTGACATAATTTCTAATCTTCTTGTCCCTACTACAATAAAGGATATACGATCATATCTAGGTCACGCCAGTTTTTATCAGAGGTTCATTAAGGACTTTAGTGCCTTGTCTTGGCCGCTGTGTTAACTTCTAGCAAATGACATACCATTTGAGTAAACTAACGAATGCCAAGAGTCCTTTGATAAGATCAAGCATCATCTCACTACAGCTCCGATAAGGTAGTCTCTGGATTGGAGCCTTCCATTTGAGCCAATGTGTGATGCCAGTGACACTGCGATTGGGGATATGTTGGGGTAGAAAAGAGACAAGAAGCCATTTGTGATCTACTATGCTAGCCAAACTCTTGATGCAGCTCAAAGAAACTACTCCACTACCAAAAAAGAGTTGCTGGCTATTATATTCACATTGGAAAAGTTTAGATAATATCTCATTAGCTCCCAAATTATTTGCTTTATTGATCATGCCGTATTGAAGTATCTTCTGTCAAAGAAGGATACAAAGCAGTGATTAATACGCTGGATTCTCTTACTCCAAGAATTTGATCTGATTATTAAAGATAGAAATGGGTAGAGAATGTCGTGGCTGATCACCGTTCCCGGTTAACCTTCAAGGATAATTCCTTACAATCTACTCCAATCCGTGATTCTTTTTCAGATGAACAGTTATTTGCTATGGCTGCCTTGTCTTGGTATGCAGACATTATTAACTACATGGTAATAGGGGAGACCCCATCTCATTAGTTTGCTCCTGATAGGAAAAGGTTGTTGTCCATTGCCTGATGGTTTTATTTTGACGATCCGTACTTGTTCAAGTGTTGTGCGAATCAAGTGATCAGGCGATGTGTCTCCGAGGAAGACATCTCTCACATTCTAGCTTCCTACCACTTGGAAGCCTATAGCGGTCACTTTTCATCATAAGAGACTGCCTAAAAGGTTTTTAGCAGTGGATTTTATTGGTCGTCTATCTTTACAAAGGCATATGCTTACTGCAAGGCCTGTGCAAGATGTCAAATGTTAGGCAGTTTGTCCAGAAGAAACGAGATGCTATTAACCCCAATCATCACTATTGAAATTTTTTACTACTGGGGCATCGATTTCAGGGTACCATTCCCGCCATCCTCTCATTATGAATATACTCTACTAGCAGTCGAGTATGTGTCCAAATGGGTGAAAGTGATTCCAATAAGAAGGAACGATCATCGAACGGTGATTGGCTTTTTAAAAGAAAGCATTCTAACAAGAATTGGAACACCAAAGTCAATGATAAGTGATCATGGAACCCATTTCTGTAATCGGCCTTTTGAGGCATTAATGAAGAAATATGCGATAAATCACAAGATCGCTTTGTCATACCACTCATAATCTAACAGACAGACAGAGTTAGTAATAGAGAGATGAAGCATATTTTGAAGAACAGTATATAAGACCAATCTAGGAATGTCTCCTTATAGATTGGTGTATTGAAAAGCCTGCCATTTGCCGGTAGAGTTGGAGTATAAAGCATATTGGGCCACACATTTACTAAATTTTGATATTCATGAGGGTGGCAAGCTAAGAAAGCTTCAACTGAATGAGTTGGAAGAGTTAGGGAATGATGCTTATGATCATACCTGAACATCTAAATCAAAATTAAAGGAGAAGAACAATCGATCCATTCTAAGAAAGAAGCTAGAATCTGGACAAAAAGTGCTACTTTATGATTCCAGACTTCACCTCTTCCCAGGTAAGTTGAGATCGAGATGGACTGGACCCTTTGTCATCGAGGAAGTTTTTTGACATGGGGTGGTTGAATTGATCAATCCAAAGAATGGTACTATTTTCAAGGTGAATGGTCAATGCCTCAAATCATTTTTCAAAAATTTTGCACCAGAGTCAGAGACCATCCATCTGGATGATCCTGACTATTCTGCTTAAAGAAAAGTCTGGACCTCATTTGTTGTACATTAGTTTTCTTTCTTTTGGTGTTGTGTTTTTCTTTCTATCTCTCTTTTTCTCTTATGTCTGTCTATTCACTGCTATAGGATGAATCCATTACATTATCTGCCACACATGCTCTACCACAGTGTCCGCTCTCCATGAACTCCAGAATAGATGGAACAAGAAAGGCCAGCATTCACTCTGTTGTCCACATCGTGCCCAGATTCCCCAAATCAAGCAATTGCTGATATGAGTACTTGGGATCTATTGTGTGCGGTTTGAGAGATTTTGGAAGATCTCCAAATAAACTCAGATGGAGAAGTGGTGGAGTACTTTGTGGATTATGCTGAAGGGGAAGATCTTTCTTCTCCAAAACCTGAGCTTTATTGATTTGCATAATTCCTGGGGCCATTAAATAAGACAGAACTTATTTTTTTTGTTTCTTCCTGTTTATTGTTTTTGGTTTTATCCAAGATCTTGTAATTCTTGATTTCGAGAATCCATGTTTGAGCAATAAAGATGTCAAATTTCTGTGTTAACTCTTTCCATCTGTCTGATTGATGCTTATTTGAACTCTCTGGATGTTAGTATTCGTGTTTTATTTCATCTTAAGGCATTCGTGAATAATTGGGGGTGATAGCATGAACCATTTCTGAGACCCCATGATCTTTAAGTACCAATCAATTGGAGTATATTATCAATCGATTGATCATCGATACCAATCGATTGCCAAGGAATGGCAATCGATTGCCATTCTTTACGGACGTAAAGTCTGTTCTACTCCCCCTCTCTCACAACCTTTTTAAATCCACGAGAGAAGGGGAGAAGAGGCGATTTTGAGAGAACACCACCCCACCATCCCATCATCCTCACCATAATCATCATATTCATTATCACCACCATCCCCATCACCATCGTGACCTCGTGGTTTCACCGCCACCACTGCCACCGCATGAACAGGGAATGGAGAGGGAGTGATTTGTGCCAAGTCATCATCAGTATCATCACCATTTCTGAACAACTCCATCAATTTCATCCTAAATCATCAGTAGGGGTTGATTTTTACTCTATTTTGATGCTGCAAGACCATTGAGGTAAATCCCGAAATCCATTCCCTTTTTTGTTCCCTAATCCTAATAAAAACATGGTCTTAAGACCACTAACAATGTTAATGGGTTCATGAGACCTTTGTCTGGGCAGCCTCCTGTTCCTCGCTGATGGCAATCGATTGCCATCAAGACCAATCGATTACCATCACGACCCAATCGATTGGCATCAAACATCAATTGATTGCCAATTTATGCCAATCGATTAGTATAAGAAGAGAGCAGATTCATCCTTTTTCTCACCCTAACACTCTATTTTGTTCTTTTTTTTAGTTCGTATGGCTCCCAAGCCTAAGGATAGAAGTCTTCATCTCGATAAGTCCACCTCATTGGTCATTTCGGATCCTCCGCTCGCTCAAGGGTTCCATACAGACAAGGAGAACATCTAGTTCTCAAAACATTTATGAACTCAGGAAGTGATGGTCGAGCGCTAATTTGAAAATCTCTGGAGCGACGATAAGATTCTGTTCTACCTCTCTCAACTCCGCACCTATTCGAATTGGATCCCAGTCCTCACAACCACCAAGAAGGTGAATGCTCCTTGGATTCTGGGAGCCATAGCGAGTATGATCAATGTCCTAGGAACCCTATATAGTTTCTCATTATGCATCCGAGGGCGAGAAGTTATATTCAGCCCGGTGACAGTCACGAGAGCTCTTGGGATCACTAAAGTCCCTGATCACTTATTCTTAGTCCACATCAATCTACTGAGTGGGACCGGTCCCACTACACTACCATGACCAGTCATAGCCAGGACCAGTCCCACATATGATTCAGGATCGATTATGGTCTTCTAAAAATCATAACTCTACGCACCGATGGGAGAATTACGATATCTCTTTGCTTCAACCTAGGATTGATGCACGGTTTGCGGCCACACGATCGTAACTCAACGAACTACAACTTCTATCTATGGAGAAAATTCACAATTCCAAAGTATTCAATATCAAAAATTCCCTTTTCTCAGCTACTATTGTCATTCACTTCCACTGAAATCACCTTTTAGGCAACAAATGCTTTCTTTGACCTACAAAACACTCACCAACCTCCTGTAAATGATGTAAATGAAATATATAAGGGTTGTGTAACAAAAAGTGAGGCATTCATTGCTAAGCTTCTAGATTTACTTGATCCAAATGCACCCAATAGCTTATAAAAACAATACAAATACACACATTTTAACATTAATCACCATGAAAGTGCTATGTTATTAAAATGCGTGTAACTCTAGAACTTGAGGATGAAAGTATGCATAAAAGATCATATAACATGTTTCATTTTTTTCCTTCTCCACTAGTTTCCTACTTCTTAAAATCAGGGACTACTTGCCCTTGGCCTCTTTGATTCAATTCTGGTTGAGGAGGGAGGTTACCTCTAGGATTTGCTTTTGGTTGAGCTATAAAATCTTCATTTTCTTTGTAGTGAAGTTGATTACTCATTTTTTCCATCATTGTCTGTAGTTTTCCCATTACATCAACTATTTGTTGCATTATTTGTTAGTTTGGGTCTTCCTGCGCCTTCTTGTGAGGACGCACATGGACATTAGAGTTATGATGTGCATTACCTTGATAGTTTTGTTGTTGTGGGGACTAATATTGTTGATTATATTGGAAGTATTGATTTTGTTGAGGCTGTTGATTAAAATTATTTGGTGCTTGATTTGCCTCAGTTCTCCAATTATTCAAATTAGGATGATCCCCCAACTATGCTCACCATAAGAATTTATAGGACCCTTTTCGTTATTCATCGCATTCATATCTACAGGCAGTATTTCTTGATAAATAGGTATATTTGGGCAGATATGTTCCTAATTTCCTACCGTATTACACTTACCACACACTTCTCCTTAGTATACTAGCTTAGGTTGTTCTACCATTCCTTTTGTTAGCGCTTCTATTTGCTTTGAAAGTCGATCATATGTAATAGATAATTCATCCTAAGCTCTTAATAAGAAGATGCTCTTTTGTTTAGCCCTATCAGGTTCACTACTCGATCGTTACCCGCGTTACTTCACATGGTTCCCATTGTGGTGAATTTTCAGCAAGCCAGCCAAAATATGTTTCAGTTGTATTCACGCTTTTATGCATGAATGATCCTTGACACATTGTTTTCACTAACTTTTTAGATTCCGAGGTCAGTCCCTCGAAAAAGAAACTCATGAGATGACATTTTTTGAAACCATAGTGTGGGTAAGATTAAAGTAGATATTTGAAATGTTCCCAAACTTTAGCAAAGGTTTCATTCTAGTTTAAAGTAAAAAGCTTGATTTGTTACATGAGGTTATCTGTTAAATGCTTTGGAAAGATATTTTTTAAAAATTCCTCATGCAAGGCAAACCATGTACTAATTTAGCCAGGTATAAGAGTTAAAAGCCAAGTTTTTGCTATATCTTTTGATGAAAAAGTTAACAACTTTAATCGAATAATTTCTTGTGGGCATGTTTGATTAGCAAACGTCTCACATACTGTTTCAAAATCTTTTAAATGTACGAAGGCTCGTTCAGTCACCATCCCATGAAAGGTGGGTAGGAGTTGTAACATGCCATTCCTAAAGTGAAAAGCACCATGATGTTGTGGAATAGCTATGTAAGACGGAGTAGCGTTCCAATTGGGAGCTAATAACTCTCGCAAGGGGAGTGAATTATCATCTATCCTTTCTATAGGGTTGAAATCTTGTTGGCTTTCAACATCGTCATTTAAGCCTAGGTTAACTTTCCCATTATTCCCATTATTAAATTCATTATTATTATTGGGTGGTAAAAGTCCAGCCATAATATCAAAGTGTGAAGGTGTAGCTATTGGATTAACAGAGTTATTGGAAGAATTATTCAAGATTTGCAGTTCTTGAAATATAGATTCGGTTGAATATATTATTTGACTTGAAACAGTATAGAGCTTATATGTGATGGTATGTGAAGCAATAAAAACTAAAAGTACAGCCACATAAATAAAAAAAAGAAGAAGAAATGAACTAGATAAAGCAAACTAAACTAAGTTCCTTCCTCGGCAACGGCGCCAAAAACTTGACACAAATAAAATATTGTGCGCTCTTGTGTACAACACTCAAGTGTAGGTGATTGTGCAAGTAATATAGTACTGGAAGTCCAGGTCGATCCCACCAGGAAGGAATAGATTATTAACATGTTTTTATCTAAATTATTTCTTAACGAAAAGAAAAGATGTTTGATTTTGAAGGATTATTAAACTAATTGTAATATTGAAAAGAAACTAAAGTAACTAGACTAGTGAATTTAATAAGAAAAACAAAAACAACGAATTAACTTGAACTAAGTAAAATATGAATTAACGGGATAGGATTACACGGGTTCACTAATTATCATGCCAAAGGAAGAATATGGTCACCTACTATAACTCAACAGGTGCCTTTCAATGTTTGTGTCTTGGTTGAGTCAAATCGATACCAAATATTTGTTAAATGGCATGAAACAATGTCAAGCAATCCTATGAATTAAATACGGGCAGATTCAAAACACTTCCTCTTCCCATTTAAAACACTTTAACAAGTCCAAATATTAATTATTTGAATTGAGAAATTGATTTGAGTGTCTAAGTTCATGAAACGAATCAAAAATTAGATTAGAATGTAAGACCAATGTTTAATATAGTTAGAAAACATTCCGACAACAATTCTAAACTGTATTTCGTGAAAAAGTTGAATTATGAAGGTTGTCCTATGAGAACATGCATGAAATCAGCTTTTCTAGTGCTTCATCGCGCAAACCTAACACTAGGTTTATCCTACCATTAGCAAAATAAATATAACAATCATAGAAAACTTAAACATAATGAAAATCATGATTAA
This sequence comes from Hydrangea macrophylla, assembly GCA_033977485.1. Classification (NCBI taxonomy): domain Eukaryota; kingdom Viridiplantae; phylum Streptophyta; class Magnoliopsida; order Cornales; family Hydrangeaceae; genus Hydrangea; species Hydrangea macrophylla. The sequence goes on from CM066988.1 coordinate 18,098,503, forward strand.
ACAGTAATTAATAGATTGAAAGTATAAATAATGGAGAGCAATAAAACTTGGAATGAAGAAAAACTACTTTATTGACTTTAAATCTTGAAATAACATCCAAACATGGCCTTAGAGATCCTTAACTAGGGTTTAGGAAAGCTCTAATAGCCTCTCTAACACCTACTATATGTAAAATATGATTAAAGTTACGTACATTACATTTAGAAGTCATATATATATACATATATACATCAATATAGAAGTCCTAGACCTAAAAAGAAGCTGCTAGAGCTAATCTGCTGAGTGGGACCGATCCCACTACACTACCATGACAGGTCAAGGCTAGGACCTGTCCCGCATATGTTTCAGGATCAATCGATCATGGTCTTTTGTAGATCACAACTCTGCACACCGATGGGAGAATTGTGATATCTCTTTGCTCGGACCTCAGATTGACGTATGGTTTATGGCCACGAGACCGTAAATAGACGAACTACAACTTCTATCTATGAAAAAAATTCACAGTTCCAAAGTCTTTAATGTCAAAAATTCCCTTTTCTCAGCTGCTATTGTCATTCTCTTCCACCAGAATCACCTTTTAGGCAACGAATGCTTTCTTTTACCTGCAAAACACTCACAAACCTATGTAAATGATGTCAATGAAATATATAAGGGTTATGAAACAAAAAGTGAGGCATTCATTGCAAAGCTTCAAGATTCACTTGATCCAAAAGTCCTAAATACTTCTGGTACTCAGCTTTGACTTGCTGATAAGTAAAATACTTTGAAACATACTTGGCAACATCCCTCGTCATACCTTCCCACCGAAAACTCCTTTTTAGGTCCTTGTACATCTTCGTACTACCTGGGTGAACTTTTAGTCTCAACCTGTGCACCTCATCCATCACGTTTTCTCTTAAACCATCATCCTTTGGCCCACAAAGTCTATCTCGACATCGAAGACTTCCATCTTGTCCAATTTTCCATTCTTCCGGATCTTTGGCCACTACTTTCTCAAACATTGTCGCGGTCCTTTGTTCTTCTTCTGAGCTTTAATGATGCAGATGATGAGGGTCGGTTCAATAATAAGTCTCCAATATGTTTTCCTTCTCCTGAATCTGTGGGTTGAATGTCAAATTCTGCCAAGGTTTCTAATGCTTGCCACTCCCTAATCATCCAAAAAGCGAGTTGGCTAAGGGGTTTTCTGCTCAAAGCATCCGTGACCACATTCTCTTTACCGGGGTGGTACTACAAAGTGAAGTCATAGTGCTTAAGCAACTCCATCCAACGTTACTGCCTCATATTCAGCTCTTTTTTAGAGAATAAGTATTTGAGGCTCTTGTCATCAGAGAACATATCAAACTTCTCTCTGAACAGATAATGCCTCCAAATATTGAGAGCAAAAAGAATAGCTAGATGTTCCAAATCTTGCGTTGGGTAGTTTTTGTCATGCGGTTTTATTTATCGCGATCCATACGCGATCACCTTGCCTTCTTGCATGAGTACGCATCCTAGTTTTAGATAAGAAGCATCACTATAGATGATAAGTCTCTTTCCATCCTTCGGTATGGTAAGGATTGGCGCTAAAGTTAACCTATCCTTCAAGTCTTGAAAGGTACGTTTGTGCTTGTCTAATCATTTGAACTTTGAATCCTTCTTTGTCAAACTGGTCAAATGTTCGGCCATCTTCAAGAATCCTTCTATAAATCTCTGAATCTGAGAAAACTCCTTACTTTTATTGCATTAGATGGCTTATTCCATTTCAGGAAAGCATCAGTCTTAGACGAGTCTACTGAGATTCCTTCTGAAGAGACTACATGAAACAAGAACTTAACTTCCTCCATCCAAAACTTACATTTGTTGAACTTAGCACATAATTGATGATCTTTGAGTGTTTGCAACGCAATCTAGAGATGCCTCTCTTGCTCCTCCTTCAACTTTGAATAAATCAATATATCATCGATAAACACGATCACAAACTGATCCAAGTATGGTCAATACACCCTATTCATCAGATCATGAATACAACGGGGGCATTAGTGAGTCTTCACAACACCACCAGGAAATCATAATGACCATATCTGGTTCTGAAAGTAGTCTTCGGTATGTCTTCTGGTCGCACGAACAGCTGATGGTACCCCGATTGAAGGTCTATCTTCAAAAAGGTCATTGCTCCCTGCAACTAATCAAACAAATCATCTATCTGAAGGATAGGATACTTATTCTTGTTCATGGCCTTATTTAATTCTTGATAATCAACACAAAGTCAAAGCGATCCATCCTTCTTCTTCACGAACAACATCGGTGCTCCCCAAGGCAATGTGCTCGGTCGGATGAATCCCAAATCCTCTAATTCTTAAACTTGCTTGTTCAACTCTTGCATCTCTAATGGGGCCATTCGATAAGGGCTCTTAAAGATCGGCAACGTCCCTAGTGCCAACTCTATATAGAAGTCAATCTCCCTCTTGGGTGGTATTCTAGCAATATCTTGAAACACTTCTGGAAAATCTTGGACCACAGGTATCTGGGCTATGGAACTATCGGAGTTAAAGCTTTCTAAAGCAGCTAAACGACTATTTAAAAATGCATCGCACAAGGGGTTATATTGAAAACAGAAAGCCGCTCTTTCGAGTACGGAGAATGAAATTGATTTACTGGTATAGTCTAACTTAGTATGATACTTTGTCAACCAATCTATACCAAAAATCACGTTAAATTCCTTCATTGATAACACGATCAGGTCGAATGGAAGAACTCGATCCTCTAATGTCAAAGTGCATTCCTTGCACACCTTACTCAACTTAACCGTCACTCCTAAGGGAGAAATAGAGTTAAGGGCAGCCTTACGCACCTGGGGTTCTAATCCCAACTTCTGAATAAGTCTAACAGCGATAAAAGTATTTGTAGCTCCTGTATCAAATAAAACTCTAATTCGACTACCAAATAACAAGATTGTACCTTCCATATTATGCAGGGCTTCCTCATTATGGCTGGGCTCTTCTTGGATGATAGCGTTGAGCCTAGGTTGGATGGTTACTCCATAGTATTCTCCTATAGGTGATCGACAATTCTTGGCGATGTGCCCTTGCTTGCCAGATTTATAGCAGACCATGTCAGGGTGATTAGGCTTCTTTGGGCATCGGCAATCCTTGGCGAGATGTACTGGGATACTGTAGTTGAAGCACTCTTCAATTTTACCTTCGTTAGTAGCAGGTGGTGCAACTATCTGCTTGGGAGGGTAAGTCGGTTGGGGTTTCCTCTCTCTATTCCAGGTTCTAGCGCTCCTTGAAAGCGAGCTGGGGGGTCGCGACACAAACTTTTCTTTGGTAAGGATTCGGCCCACTGGTTGTTTTGGTGCTTGGAACCCATCCATTTCCAATCCAGATACTAGCCTTACTGATGTCTTAAATGTCTCAGATGCCCCCTAGTTAGGTATTGGAGATGCTGGTTCAGCCCTCGGTAGTACCTCTTGATCTTCATTCTGGGAGTGTCTATCTAGTGTTGGGAAAAATGGGACAACCTCTCGAACTGTGTGGTGTACTTACGCACAGTCATGTTACCCTAAACCAAATCCAAGAAGTCCCTTTGCCTCTGGTCTCTCTCTTCCTCAAAAAAGTACTGTTCTAGACAATTTTCCCAAAAAGCAGTCCATGGCATCTTTTCTGATGCTTCAGCTCCTACTATGGCTTTCTCAACATTCCACTAGAAATCAGCAGTGCAGGTGATCTAGAAAGTTGCTCAACATCGCTTCTCCTCCTCATCGCATCTCATTTGCCCAAAGATGCGATCCATGTTCTTTACCCACTTCTCGGCTTGCCAAGCTTTGTTGGTTCCATCAAACATATTTGGATGGATAGCTCTAAATCACTCGAGTATCTTATCGCCCGTGAATAAATGTGGTGGCACTGGTGCTTGGTGGTTGGCTTAGTTATTATTATTACAGTTGTCGCGGTGGTCATCGTCGATGTTCTCTAAATGTTGCAAAAAAACCTCAAAAGCTCCAGTAGGATCCATATTCTGAGGAACATGGGCCTTCCTTGTCGATTCCTTGCGTTCCTCGTCCCATTAGCCTTATCGACAACCTACATGATTGTCTCATTGTTACTCTCTCGCCGTCGAAGCACAATGCAAGGAAAAGGAATCAAACACTCAAAGAAATAAGCATACTCAATATGCTAAATACTCAGAAGTGATAATAGCAAAAGCATACTGCTCATATATATAGATAGTCAAAAACATTTACAACATGGTATGGTTAGGGTATTTACATCACATCTGCATATACCAGTATCATCAAAAATATATACAACATATACACAAAAGAGACTGGGCTACATGCCCTGATCAACAAAAATAAAAGATCTTGATCCTAGGGATCTGATCCGAAAAGCCCCCATCATTTGACTTGAATAGAGGTGGCTCATCATCAGGAACATCAACTCCTCCGGTGGTACCAACTCTAGCCATAAATCGAACTCCTCAACCATCTCACAGATTAGGTCACCCTCTGGCAGAACATCTGGCTCCTACTAGTCTGGCGGTAACCAACCTCCATCAACAACACATTGCGGTGGAAAGGGTCCTACAGCAAAGCCCTATGGTACCTAAACTACTTCACCCTCAACACCATCCTTACCGATATCCATCGGATCAGCCTCTCCAATAGTCTCATCTCCCTTATCCTCATTAGGGTCTTCCTCCTTCTCTCCCTCCTAATAGTTGCCCTAACCATCCTCCTGATCCTTCTCATCCTCGGGGTCATCATTGTGATCATCGTCACCTCCCTCATCATCCTCTCCATGCTCATCTCCATCATCATCTCCATCTCCCTCGACCTTTATAGGGTCATTGTCATTCTCCTCTGGTTCCATCTTTGGCTCATCGATATCGTCATTATCATCATCCTCAAGATCAACATCCTCTTAGGTATCTGTCTCAACTGGAGTAACTGGCAACACAATAGGCTCCTCATACTAGAAAACTGGTATGTCTGGCTGGATCTGGGCCTCTGGCTCTGCCTCTGCCTCTGCCTCTGCAACTAGAGAAGGTGTTGACGCTAGAACTAGACGCTATGGTACTGGGGGTGCCTGTATAGGATCAACTGAGATAGCCTGCAGCTCGGTCGTGTGAAAGTCCTCAACGTCGAATATCATCCAACCCATCTCCAAATAAATCAGCTCTATTGTACGGGCATGATGCTTAGCCCCCATATGTCCGGCTGTAGTAATCACTCAACATGCATAAGATGCCAAAGGTGCTCCTCCAACCACTCTCGAGCTCTCATCCAAATACCTTGTCGATAAAGCACAGGGTCAACAGCCTCTACTCTATCAGCGTAAATGATATATCCTCCTTGCTCGTCCTCTATATGAATTGATTCCATGATCTGAAAAGGAAACTACCTTAAGTTAGTACTAGTCGAAAGGTACTTTAAGCCTCAAATGTATAGGATAATCAATGAGCACAACTAAACCTAGTGCTCTAATACCAAAAATCCGTATCACGCCCCAGATTTGCCAAAATAGGAAATTTTTAAACATTTTCTCTTTTGGGTTTGTAGATCCATGGCAAGTTGAATACCTCATGATTGTCCACAGTAAATAAGAACTGGAACAGTAAATAACAAGAAGTAGTCATAAATACGTCTAGGCATACTTTGATATTAAACATCAACATCAGAGTCGTAAATATCATTATCGGATAACGATAGAATAAAGAAAGAAAGAGAATAACATCCTGGGTGAAGAGCCCTACATCATAGTAATAAGTCTGCCACATAGTGCCTCATCTACTAAACAAAGATAAAATAATACAGAGTCTTAAACTCTTGCTGGCTAGCTCGCGAAGCCATAACCTTCCTTGGCATACTCCTCGTCCGGGAAATCAACCTCTACAAGATCTAGACGGTTAATTGTCTAGGACATGAAAGTCATTAGCTTACTGCAAGCTGAGTGAGTAAACCTACTACACTTAAACAGGCTCAAAAAAACACTTGCTAATTTGGTTAAAGAAAGCAAAACATTCTCTTTTATGCTTTTTAATACATTAAGATTAAGTCCACAAATCTCGGTCTCGATGTACTACCTATGCTAGGAAACATTCAATGGTGTTACTCGGGCTATTGAAGCACATCTAACATGAACCGGTTGATTGCATCAAACCATTAGCCCGATCTATACCAACTTGACGTCTTTCTTTGAACCATGGGTTCAATATGTAGGACTCGACTTTAATTTGGACCATAGGCCTCTACTGACTTGACTCTTTACATGCAATCCGGCATAATGCTGTTGGCCTGGTTATCTTTAGCCCATTTGGCCACTTGACATCTTAGCCTAACTAGCCTCTTATTGAGTAACCCCCAACTTATCCCATTCAGCCTTAGTGAACTTGTCATCGTAGCCCCATTTAGCCTACTTACTTGACATCTAAGACTAAATGGCATGTTAACCATCTTACCAACAACACCGACCAGGTACGACTACTATTGCCACCATTGCCACTAAGGCAACGGTGGCATCTTGACAACATCACAAACTCATTACTCTTATATGGACCAAACACACGAACCAAACCGATTGACATGATCATCTCGTTAATATTTTCATTATCGCAACTTATGCGTCTTTAACTAACGTGTAGTACAAGCTGTTAATGCGCATTAGTCATGGATTATCGTACTTAAGTATGTCTCATATTATTCTTGAAGTTTACGTATCTCACACGTATATACCTTACTAGTTCTATTCATCCTCTACTTACTATATACGTCATGCTCCTTGTTAACAAGTAGGCTCCAGCACTCGGGTGAGCTCCAGCGCTTGCCTTTGTAAATTTTAGGATTCCTTCCTCCTTTTCATTATAAAAGTTTTTCATTATAAAATACTATACAACAGCACAAGGTACAACTCTACGTAAACACATGCAAGCATATATAACAAGTACAATCTCGTGGTATAATTATCCTAGCTCATGGTACCAACATACATATCATGGATCATCTTAAATATAACATGAAATAGACTAATCTTCTAAGTATTGCTGACCTTGAACGTTCGCTCTTCTCAAGCACTCAGGACTGGCCGTTCATTAGGCTTGAGCACTCGCACCTGCTCCAAGCGCTTAGGTTTGACAGTTTACTAGCAATTTGGTTAGTTTAACAATATTACTTTGTTTTATACATAATGCATGTGCCATGCAAGGTTATAGATCATAATTTAACTTGACAAAACATGATTTTAAAGTGAGTAAGGGTACTCACTTAATCTAGATTGATTTAGATGATGAAATTGTAGACAATGTATGTGTGTTGTGCTTGATCAAGCTTCAAATGCAACTTCAAGACATGTCCAAAGCCTTGATCCTCTAAATTCTCCTTAATCCTTCAAATCTCCAACTTCTGAACTTCAATGCAAGTGCAACGCATGTGTTCGAGTGTGTATAAGGGTGTGGATCATGAATTGGAGGCTATGCAAAGGATCAAGAGATGTGTGTGTATGAATATGCTTATGAACATCAAGACTCCCCCTCACACAAGCTCTCTGAATTTGAAGTTTATAAACGTAATAAATGCTAAAACAGGTCTGGTATTTATAGAGTTCCCAAGGCCCAGGGGCAAAATAGTCTTTTCATATATATTTAACTTGAGCGCTCGCGTGAGCTGGAGCGCTCCCATCTTGAGCACTCCGGAGGCGCGAGCACTTGGTGCTCCTGCTACTCATATCCTTATAATATTTTAAGAGTTCAAAGGTTCAAGAAGTATACATTCATACCAACCATTATTAAAACATATTCGTAAATGATCGTAACTTTACTATTTGGATATGGAATTTTAGAAATACATTCATGTATGGATAATACAGATAAAAAGAGATGGTGTTATATGAACAGAACTAGGTTTCAATTGATTGAAACTTATCAATCGATTGAAGCTATTTTAATCAATTGGTCCACTCCTTTTTGCCTTTCCAAGTATTCTAACGGAGGTAAGAGTGGGACCTCTATTGTTGGCTCAGACCAGTTATTAACTAACCTGATCAAACTCTTTGATTAGAAAATTAACCAACTGATCAGTTAACTTTAACTCCACTCTATAACGATAACTGCACTCCAATACAAAAGAACACATCTGAAGCAATAACTAGACTTGCATGATTGTACTAATGTCCCTCTACCTTCAGTATTTGTACTCATATTCAGGTAGTCGGATAAACTATTACTGTCAACCTAAATGATGATTACATCTTCTATTCCTTGAGTTTTATTCACCTCTCATGATTACCAAACATGCTGATAACTACTTATCAACACGACTGCAGTTCTCAGTGATCAACTTAGTGACATTCTTAAGGGATTGCTTACTCTTTATCAAAGGTAGATTCTATCTTGATAATATATGTTCAAAACCCTATGAACATGACTTACCCAAGATACCCAGGTGTTGATATTAAAGACCTCACTAATTGGTAAGTCAAAGTAGTCACATCCATAGTTTATGTCCATAATTATCTCAAGATTAAGAACACGTACCTTATACAAGTTATGAGTTCCTATCGACTTATAACAGTTTTAGATGTCAATTGGAAAATCTCATGGTCTGTCATTGCACTATAGGCACTAGTATGTTTAACTCAGAGTCTCACACTCTAGTGATTGAGATTCATTACTCTATCCAATGGTAGTTAATCATGCTACAATGTATACTTGATGAGATATCCAGTCTCATCATCCACTGTGACATATTCTAAGTGTCAAATAATAGTAATTCGTATATCACATGTATGTATCACATACATGCATGAATTACATGCTATGATAGTTAAGGATTACAATAATCTCATGAAATGTACATTGTGAAATGTAAACTGATATTCATACATAAAATCTTAATGTCTCATGCATACAGTAATGGTTTGAGGGCACAATTTCAACACTAAAATCATCCAAAAGGAAGCTGACTTGGGGGTCATCAGGGTGTATCACAACTGGCCGAAATTTCCCTCGTATTAATCATCTTCCTTTTTCTTACGATCTTATCGTTTTTGGTCATGCTAATCTAGATGAAGCTATTGATATTCTTAATTGTATCAAGAAATTTGGGATGTGGTCTAGCCAAAAAATCAATGTTCAAAAGACTAGATATTTTTCAATAAAAAATGCTTGCCCAAATGTTGTATTTTCTATTTATAGAGAAAGTGAGCTCAAGAAAGGTTTGATAAATTCGAAATATTTAAGCCTGCCTTTGATCACAATCTAGCAAACAAAGGCTTTTCTCTTCCATAATTGAAAAGGTTGGAAAAAAACTTTAAGGTTGGAAAATCTCTTCCCTATCTCAATCTGCTAGAAGTACTCTTATTCGCACGGTTGCCCAAGCTCTCTCTGTTTACACTATGTCTGTCACACCCCACAGTAGCAAAAATAGAGAAAATAAATTCCTTTTTGGACTCGTAGACCATGTCAGTTGAAAGTCACCATATTGTCCACAACCAAAGTCTAACCATCAGAGTAATGATTCAAACCACACACTGGAAGTTCTATGCTCGATTGATATAATCAGAGTTAATACTAAACTATTACAACCCTTAAGCATTTCCAGAAACATAATTAAAGTAATACGGCATCATATGCCGATTATAAACTTAACTATTACAGCAGTCTATAAAACATAAACATAAACTATCTACGGCGAAGCTCCAGGCCTCAGCTCGCGTAGTAGTCAGCACCAACATAGCCTCCGTCATCGTAAGCTCTAACCAAGTAGCCCCTATCCATTTATGCATCTCCTGCATACTCATAACCCTGGCTAGCTGGACGTCAAATATACAGTGGCATAAACGCCGACAACTACGAAAGTCGAGTGAATGTAAATACTAACAAAGTATCTATAGATATGCAGTATACATAAACAACATCATTAAAAGGATAATCTCATCGTTCGCATGCATATATGCACAAACTCAATATCGAACAATAGACGTCATCCCAACTAGTCTAAATACATAACATAGACTCTTGGATCCATATTAATTAGACACGTATTCCCTTACCTATGATCTGTCATACTTGACACAAAGTCCCATGCTCTAACACACAAATTCGACACGTAGTCTAATATCACACGAGCTATCAATTCCCAACACATAGTCCTAACGTTCTGGCTAACCCGCCCGGATAAAATACGGCACGCAGTCCTGACATACTACAGCGCTCAGCTCCTCTATACCACAACACTCAATTCCATCATACCACAGCACTCAGCTTCATCACGCTATAGCACTTAGCTTCATCATGCTACGTCACTAGCTCCACCACAGCACTCAACAATACTTCAGCACTCAGCAATATAACAGCACTCAACAATACTACGGCACTTAACAATATTACAACACTCGGCAATACTACAGCAGTTAGCAATATCACAGCACTCAGCAATATCACTGCACTCAGCAATATCACCGCACTCAGTTCTGTAACCATTCAGCTCCACCATAATACTATTATGGCACGCAGCCCTAATATGCTACTACAGCACTCCAGCCCCAATGCATTATGGCAACCAGCCCCGGTATATTAGACTCGGCACGAAGTCTACATCACATGCCCTCCCATGTCTGACAGGTAGTCCAACTCTATCATACGTCAACCTGACATATAGTCCCGATCATATCTCAGTACCTTGGGATCTTACTCCCAACATCGTACAATCTTAGCGACCGCATTCATATACACAAATATAAATAGTATCAACCTCTGTTGTCGACAGTCCCACTACTATGCACGTCAAATTCTCATTCTGATTTACAACATTATACCATCATTATATAATTGGTTCCACTGTTCAATGCATTAATACCATCATTCCGTGTATGTATTATTCCAATACAGCTTCTACCAATGAACACATGATAATATACAACTTAACAGTTCATCAGATATAAACAATCTAATCATTTAGCAAACTCTCATGTTCAATCGATTGAAGTCATTTTAATCGATTCACACAAGAAACGTTCGATCGATTGAACTAAGTTTGATCGATTGAGAATATTAAAGTTTGATCGATTGAACGAAGTTCTATCAATTGAGATATGTCTATGTTCAATCGCTCAAAATTAGTTCGATCGATTGAACATTAGTTTTCTTTCCAAACTAAACTGGACTTCTCGTGTACAATCGGGGTCCATTCTTTCATGCTGACACACATATATACAAGCATATCTATATTACAGAGTGAGTGTAGGCACTCACTATTAATGTCGGTGATGTCGACGAGCTTGGGGTGGTCGCAGGTCCTCTCAGGGTGTGTCCTCTCTCTCCTCTTTCTCTTTCTCTTCTCTTTCTCTCCTCCTTTTGCTACTTATTCTCTCTTTTGCTACCCTGAGAGTATGTGTGTGTGTGTGTTTTGTGTATACATGTATATATAACTGGGTGTATGTGTGTGTATATATATATGTATATGTGTATACATATAATCCATTTATCAATCTCTCTAACCCTCTCAAAGCTTCCAAACCCCCTGTAACACCCCGTAATTTTCAAGATATAAATATTTATTTTTATATGTTAATGTGGCCACTCGAATTTTTATATGTGATAAATTAGCTATGGGTATTTATGTTTATGGTTATATATCTATGTGCATTAATTTTTTTAGTACAAATTACGATGTGATAATTTTTATAAACTTAAGTGATGGGATAAATTTGTGTAAGTTTAAATTTTAAAGAATTGATGTGTTTATAATTTATTAGTGTTTATAGGGCCCGTAAATATTCTAAACAATGTATTTAACATAAGAATTAAGTACCTGGGTCATGGGTACCCAATGGGTAACTCATTTTAGTACTTTGCAATGCATTTTGGGGTCATATGATGTATTTTTAGGAAGGGGTAAAAATAAAAATGGGATTATGTCTTGTTAACCCTATATTAGTTCTCCCAACAATACATTCACCCGTACTATCTCAACCCTAGCCACCAAGGGAAGATAAGAAGAAGAAAAAGAGAAAGAGGGAGAGAAAAGAGAATAAAGAAATAGAGAGGAAGAGAAAGAGAGAGGAAGAAGACGAAGAGGAAGAATGAGAATGATCGTTGAATCATATGCGGTGCATTCATCGTGGTTAAAGTCGATTCATATCTTTGTGGGATTTGGCACAATTGGTGAGTTAAATATATTTATTTGGGTATATATATACACATGTGGGTATATATGTATACGCAATTGAATCAATCATTGCAAGTTAAATGTTTGGATTGATATATAATTTTTAGTATCGTATGCGATTTGTTGATTTGGATCCTAGTATTACCCAAAGAGATATGGTTATACGTTGATAAACTAATGTTCAGATTCATGAGACTAACCAAGGGAGAAGGAAAAATTAATTAATTAAACTAGTAGAAAAATTCGTTTTTATTGGTTTTTCTATGATCGCTGAATTTTCAAAACATTGTACAGAATCGTTTGTTTGGAATTTTAACTTTCTGTCCGTGAGGTCCCATGTAAAATGCAATTCTGCACACTTTTTGTTTAATGTATGTTTCCCAATTCTGCACCGTTTGGGCAGAAACTTTAAATTTCAGAAGCAGTTTCAATTATGTGTAAATCAGCAAAATTTGTATTTTATAATTATTTTATGAATGTCGTATGTCTTAATGTGAATTAAAAGAATTTATTTGGAAATTTTTGATTTCTCGTGTAATGTTGGGCTTTGTGAAATTTATGACTGTGTGATAAATTTTAAAGTTGGACTTCGTGGAAATTTTGACTTTGTGAAATTGAAACATATAAGGTTGGACTTCGTGAATTTATGACTATGTGAAAATCTGTAATGTTTGAATTCAAAGAAAATTATGACTGTGTGGTAAACTGTGTGAATAACTTGAAGAGTTATCCCTTGTAAAGTTGGGTTTTGTGATATTTTACTGTGTGAAATTAATGAGTTATGACTGTGTGATAAACTGTGTGAATAATTTATATCCCTTATAAAGTTTGGGCTTCGTGATAACTTTACTGTGTGATTATTTGTATGAATAACCTTAAAAGAGAACTTAATGTTGAGAATAAAATTCTTAGTATTTGCCACTTCTCTTTTCTGTGTGATTTTGGGATGCTGTGTGATCTTCCCGATAATAAGGGTGGATGCTGTGTGATCTTTCACGGGATGCTGTGTGATCTTCCCAAGAATTCCATGTGTGGATTCTTCCTTTTTTCTGTGTGAAATTAATAGCCTTATGCCCGGCTAAATGTTTATCTCATGATAGATGAATTAGTATATTCGATGTCGTTAACATGATGACTAACCTTTCGGCTTGAAGCTAAATTCCTGCAATACCCCTAGGGAATTTGGTGTCGGAGTGGGAGTTAGAGTTATGTTCGGAGGCACACGGGATATGTGTGTAGGCTGAACCGTGGTTGGGTGGCCGAGGTGGTGAACATAAGGTATTAACTAAATAAGAAATTTAAGTTAATTGGATATTTGTCTGTGTTGTGTGCTTTAGAAATATTTGTTTGTGCTGTGTGCTTCAGAAAAATTTTGTATAGTCTTGTTCGTGCACGTTAAAATTCTGAAATGTTGACGTTTAAAATACGCACCTCTAGTACATTTTTATTTTATTTTTCTATGTAATATATTCTATGTACAGGATAGTGGGTCCACTAATATTTTGTAGGGTTGACTCACTATATTTTGGAATGGCAAGGTAGTAAGTGGAATTTATTTAAATTTTTCGGGTGAGACCTCATCGCCACCACATGGAAGGAAACTACCGCTTGTCCTGAAGTGTGAGTGGAACTACTCTCTTGCACGATAAATTCTTATTTTGCTGTGTGGTATTCTAAGGAACTGTGTATTATCCCTAAGACTTCGTTATAATGTTATTTATTTAACTCACACTAGTACCGTGTGTACTGACCCGTGTGATTTTATCACCGGGTGCGTTCTTCGTGGAGTGTAGCCGTGTTCTTATTTTCAGGAATAGTTCGTGTTAGCGGTTGGAGTAAATTTTGTGATTCAGAGATCTACGAGTGTACTTTAATTGTTATTTATTTTGCTTCGTGATCTTGATTTATTTATTTCTTGGCATTGTGGGCCATGTTGTATTTTATTATTTTGGGGTTATGGGACGATTGTAGTAGCTCTGATTCCAGTTTTGTAAAAATGTGGATTTCTTATTTTGTTATGGCAACAGAATTCTCTTTATTATTGTAAATTGTAACTTAGAATTTTATCATGGAGATCTCAATGAAAATGATTATTTTTTTTTTGTTACTTAAAGTTTGTGAATTATTTTAAAGAGGAACATTTTTCAGCAAAGTTTACTATTTCAAATGTGTGACAAGTTGATTGGTTTTCACTCTCAAATTTTTGGGCAATTAAATACTAGTTGGGATATTATTGAATGGGTATTTGGTTGTCCAAAAATCGGGGTGTGACTGTTTGGTATCAGAGCTTAAGGTTTGCTTAGCGAGTCTAAGTGATTCTCAGATCGTGGTTTATGGGCTTGTCAGAGCTTTATGTTTGCGAATTTCTTTGGGATTGGGAGTATGTGCTACTACGTGCTTCTTGTTGCTGTGTGCTTTGTAATGTGAATAAAGTAGTAGTTTGAGAACCGTATGTTCGTACATATTGATTTGCTTCCTTGCTTGGTATTAACTGCATGTTATTTTTGAGACCAAGTATGAGCATATAGGATAATGGTTAAATTTGCATGTTAGTGCATGTATCTTGTATTGGTATATTGGGGTTGTATCGAGGGGAGTTCTATTTTCGTTTATAGAATAGTTATGTGGGTGAATACGATGGACTTGAGAAATTTTGTACGGCAATTGGAGGCAAGGATTGGATTTCTGGATTTCTTATGTTATCAACCAGTTTTCTAGCCTTCTCATCTCTATTGATTATTATGGTTTTCTGAAGCGGATTCTATTACTATTGGTATTCTGGGATTTCTTATCTATCAACGGATATTTTGGATTTCTTATTATGAAGCTGGTATTATCGGCTGATATTCTACTACTGCATCTATCGTATCTCTCAACATGGAATTTCTATGCCTTATTATTTTTCGGGATTGTATAATGAGCCAGAGGTTTTCTTATATCTACAACAACTTATTAATTTGGACGGGTATTCTTATTCATAGTGAAAGGTTCTGAAAGATCTTGAAACTATACATTTGAGTTGTAAGTATTGGGTATCCCGAGTAGTAGGAGTTCGGGACATGGTAAGAGGTAAACATGAGCATGTAGTTAAATCATTAATTAAATGTGAGCATGTTACATGCATAGTTTATATTCACAATCTTTGCATCAAACTTTATGTTGTTGATTACCTTTTGACGATTAATTATACGAGAATAAAGTATATATATGAGGGTTTCCTTGTTTGTATTAGTCGTTCGGCGTACTTGGTCTCGTATGGTTGAGAGTTAAAACGTAATCACAATTTTGTATGAAATTGCATGCTTAATTTTATTCATAATTGTTTTGTACATATAACGTTGCTTCAAATTTCGGGACGAAATTTCTTTAAGGAGTGTAGACTGTAACACCCCGTAATTTTCAAGATATAAATATTTATTTTTGTATGTTAATGTGGCCACCCGAATTTTTATATGTGATAAATTAGCTATGGGTATTTATGTTTATGGTTATATATCTATGTGTATTAATTTTTTTAGTACAAAATACGATGTGAATATTTTTATAAACTTAACTGATGGGATAAATTTGTGTAAGTTTAAATTTTAAAGAATTGATGTGTTTATAATTTAGTAGTGTTTACAGGGCCCGTAAATATTCTAAACAATGTATTTAACATAAGAATTAAGTACCTGGGTCATGGGTACCCAATGGGCAACTCATTTTAGTACTTTTCAATGCATTTTGGGGTCATATGATGTATTTTTATGAAGGGGTAAAAATAAAAACGGGATTATGTCTTGTTAACCCAATATTAGTTCTCCCAACAATACATTCACCCCTATTATCTCAACCCTAGCCACCAAGAGAAGATAAGAAGAAGAGAAAGAGAAAGAGGGAGAAAAAAGAGAATAAAGAAATAGAGAGGAAGAGAAAGAGAGAGGAAGAAGACGAAGAGGAAGAATGAGAATGATCGTTGAATCATATGCGGTGGATTCGCCGTGGTTAACGTCGATTCATATCTTTGTGGGATTTGGCACAATTGGTGAGTTAAATATATTTATTTGGGTATATATATACACACGTGGGTATATATGTATACGCAATTGAATCAATCATTGCAAGTTAAATGTTTGGATTGATATATAAATTTTAGTATCGTATGCGATTTGTTGATTTGGATCCTAGTATTACCCAAATAGATATGGTTATACGTTAATAAACTAATGTTCAAATTCATGAGATTAACCTAGGGAGAAAGAAAAATAAATTAATTAAATAAGTAGAAAAATTCGTTTTTATTGGTTTTTCTATGATCACTGAATTTTCAAAACATTGTACAGAATCGTTTGTTTGGAATTTTAGCTTTCTGTCCTCGTTGACCCATGTAAAACGCAATTCTGCACACTTTTCGTTTAATGCATTTTTCCCAATTTCGCACCGTTTGGGCAAAAACGTTAAATTTCAGAAGCAGTTTTTATTATGTGTAAATCTGCAAAATTTGTATTTTGTAATTATTTTATGAATGTCGTATGTCTTAGTGTGAATTAAAAGAATTTATTTGGAAATATTTGATTTCTCGTGTAATGTTGGGCTTTGTGAAATTTAGGGCTGTGTGATAATTTTTAAAGTTGGACTTCGTGAAAATTTTGACTGTGTGAAATTGAAACATATAAGGTTGGACTTCGTGAATTTATGACTATGTGAAAATCTGTAATGTTGGAATTCGAAGAAAATTATGACTGTGTGGTAAACTGTGTGAATAACTTGAAGAGTTATCCCTTGTAAAGTTGGGTTTTGTGATATTTTACTGTGTGAAATTAATGAGTTATGACTGTGTGATAAACTGTGTGAATAATTTATATCCCTTATAAAGTTTGGGCTTCGTGATAACTTTACTGTGTGATTATCGGTATGATTAACCTTAAAAGAGAACTTAATGTTGAGAATAAAATCCTTAGTGTTCGTCACTACTCTTTTCTGTGTGATTTTGGGATGCTGTGTGATTTTCCCGATAATAAGGGTGGATGCTATGTGATCTTCCACGGGATGCTGTGTGATCTTCCCAAGAATTCCATGTGTGGATTCTTTCTTTTTTCTGTGTGAAATTAATAGCCTTATGCCCGACTAAATGTTTATCTGATGATAGATGAACTAGTATATTCGACATCGTTAACATAATGCCTAACCTTTCGGCTTGAAGCTAAATTCCTGCGATTCCCCTAGGGAATTTGGTGTCGGAGTGGGAGTTAGGGTTATGTTCGGAGGCACACGGGATATGTGTGTAGGCTGAACCGTGGTTGGGTGGCCGAGATGGTGAACATAAGGTATTGACTAAATAAGAAATTTAAGTTAATTGGATATTTGTTTGTGCTATGTGCTTTAGAAATATTTGTTCGTGCTGTGTGCTTCAGAAATATTTTGTGTAGTTTTGTTCGTGCACATTAAAATTCTGAAATGTTGACGTTTAAAATACGCACCTCTAGTACGTTTTTATTTCATTTTTCCACTAATATTTTGCAGGGTTGACTCACTATATTTTAGAATGGTAAGGTTGTAAGTTGAATTTATTTAAATTTTTCGGGTGAGACCTCATCGCCACCACATGGAAGGAAACTACCGCTTGTCCTGAAGTGTGAGTGGAACTACTCTCTTGCCCGATTAATTCTATTTTGCTGTGTGGTATTCTAAGGGACTGTGTGTTATCCCTAAGACTTCGTTATAATGTTATTTATTTAACTCACACCAGTACCGTGTGTACTGACCCGTGTGATTTTATCACCGAGTGCGTTCTTCATGGAGCGTAGCCGTGTTCTTATTTTCAGAAATAGTTCGTGTTAGCGGTTGGAGTAAATTTTGTGATTCAGAGATCTATGAGTGGATTTTAATTGTTATTTATTTTGCTTCGTGATCTTGATTTATTTATTTCTTGGCATTGTGGGCCATGTTGTATTTTATTATTTTGGGGTTATGGGACGATTGTAGTTGCTCTGATTCAAGTTTTGTAAAAATGCGGATTTCTTATTTTGTTATGGCAACCGAATTCTCTTTATTATTGTAAATTGTAACTAAAAATTTTATCATGGAGATCTCAATGAAAATGATTTTTTTTTTTTGTTACTTAAAATTTGTGAATTATTTTAAAGAGGAACATTTTTCAGCAAAGTTTACTATTTCAAATGTGTGACAAGTTGATTGGTTTTCACTCTCAGATTTTTGGGCAATTAAATACTGGTTGGGATATTATTGAATGGGTATTTGGTTGTCTGAAAATCAGGTGTTTTTAGAAATCTGGGTGGTTTCGGATGTTTCGCATTCACCTACTAACACGTAAGATATTGAGATACGTGCTCAGCAACATCTCGTTTCATTCTTTCCCACTAGAAGTTTCTCTTCAAATCATTGTACATCTTTATACCTTCTAGGTGTATAGTCATACTTGACTTGTGAACTTCGCCCAATATATCCTTTCTAAGATTATCTTCATCAGGCACATAAAGTCTGCCTCTACATCTGAGTGCTCCGTCTGAACCAATACTCCAATTATCTGGTTCCTTTACCGTGTTGCTTACAAACAACTCTTGAAGTCCTTCATTCTGCTTCTGTGCCTTCAAAATATGACTGATGACTGCTGGTTGCACCATGAGACATCCAAAGTGTCGTCATTCACTTGGGTTTGAGGCTTGACTACCAAATTCAGCCAAAGTTTCCAATGCTTGCCACTCTTTGACCATGAGAGAAGCTACTACTATCTTTCGAGGTTTCTGGCTTAACAAATCTCTACTACGTTCACCTTTCCAGGGTGATACTGTAACGTGAAATCATAGTCCTTTAACAATTCCATCCAATGTCATTGCCTTATATTTAACTCCCTTTGAGAGAACAAGTATCTCTGTAACAACCTGCATTTCATTTAATTTTAAGTTTAGCATGTTCATATTTAATTTGTACTTGCATTTGACATATTTAAATTCAATTTGAATTTCCATGATTAATCTGTATTGCTGATCTCATTTTAATTTCCAATTCTTATTTGTTAAATCTAATTTCTTATTTTATTTCATAATTAAAATTCTTTTGGGGTCAAACTGCAATTTTATAAAATTTAGCAATACCTGTGTTGGATTTTAAAACTGTATTTCAAAACAGTGGGAGCATTTTCTTTTAACCCAATCAGTATTTTCATAAAATCGGAAAATCACTTCTTACGTTAAAATGAATTTTTTTGTATTTTTGTGGTGACCACTGCGCCCCAAAAATACCAGTTTTTGTTCAAAATTGTCTGCGCTGTGTTCAACTGGCACAGTTTTTGATTTGAACGTAAAGTTGGAAGTGACTATACATTACTTTCCAATTATGGAAACTAATGATTGTTTAGAGCCATGTTTGGGAATGTTTGTAGTGTGTGTGTGTTGTCTTTATGCCATAAGTTGAAATACCCAAACACTTACACTTACCCCCTAGGAACCTATGTGAACCTCTATGCCTACTTGAATCTCATCTAAACAACTCTATAGCAGATTGTGTGGGTATAATCTGTGTGTACATATATGTGTATTGAGGTTTTTAGTTAATTAGTAAAATCAATTCAATTTGTAGAGTGATCAAGGTGGTTCTTGGGCACCAAGTTGCCTTCTTGTTATTCATCTATATGTACATTACTCACACACACATTCTGCACAATATACTTGCAAAGAGAATTACACAGAGAAGTTGATACATAAATATATAGAAAGAGGAAGCTTGAGTCCTCCATAGCCATAGCTTGAAGTGGGTCTTATATTTTGGATTCTCTCTCAACAATTTCTTCAATCTTTAGCACAGTGAGTATTCTAAACTCACTTGGAATGTAATCTCATATTTATTTACTGTTAGTTTAGTCCAATTTGAAGAACACCATTGTTAATTTTCGTATGAAAGCTTGAAGCTCAAAAATGGTAATTTTTCAAACTTAACCAAAATCAATTCTGTAAATTGGGAATGAAAGATCTTAGTCCCATTAAGCTGTGGTTCGAATACTACGGCCTAATTCATCCGTATCGCGACGTACCGTTGATTTAAAGTTTTGTCACCTCTCGGTTTTACGTGAAATCCGAGAGCTACGATTGAAATTAGTTAAAACCGATCGCGTATTCATAATCCTTGCGGAAAAATGAAGAAATCCATATATTATATGTCTTGGTTGAAGCAGAATTCAGATATGGGTCAAAAGCAGGCTCTAAATTCGTAACAGGGGAGAAACTGCTGATGCCAATCGATTGGTATGGGTTCCAATCGATTGGTATGAGTTCCAATCGATTGACACTTTGTTCAATCGATTGACACTTTTGTCAATCGATTGACATTTTTCAGCACTGACAACTTTTAGTAAAACGGCCATAACTTCCTCTAGAAAACTCGAAATTGCGCACGGTTTGAAGCGTTGGAAACTAGACTCAAAGACCTTTATTTTGGTATGTAATTCATGTACAAAAATTATAACTCATTTTTGAGGGCATTGCTTCAAAGTAGACTCACTTGTGTTCAAATAGCGATAAAAGTAGATTAAAGCATTCTTTGATGAATTCACTGGTTGTTTCACATAAGATTTGATTTCTTCTCATATATCCATGGTTATCATTCCCAGTACTTTATATTTGTTAAGGTTTCATGACATACATGTGGAGTCAGTTGTACATGCATGGGGTGTGGTAGTCAGTGTGGATAAGAGTAATGGTCAGTGTGGAAAGAGTACGAGATTGAGATTGAGATTGAGATTGTGTTTGTGATTGTGGTTGTGGTTGAGATTGCGGTGAGGGTATCTTTGAAATGCGACGGTGGAAAATATGGACACTCCCTGACGCCCATGGAAGCGTTAAAGTGTGTGACGCCGAACTTGGACATTCCCTGGCACCCATGGTAGTGCTAAAGTGTGGCCTACGGACACTCCCTGATACCCGAGTCTGGATACTGCGTGAGGTTGCTCCAGTATTTGCATGGCGGTTTAGGTATTCAAAGTGTGAGGCAATGGACACTCCCTGTTACCCCGGACCAAAGTGTGAGGCAAACTGGACACTGCTTGGCGCCCCGTTGCTAAAGTGTGGCTATCTGAGTGTTTCAAAGATACCAGGAGTAAGATAGTGGGTTGTTGTGTCTGTTGAGAGAAAAGAGTCGGCAAGATGAGTGTGGTGCATTGTCTCATACACAATTATATGTTTCATGAATTATCGACTTTTAAAATATTCCCTGTTGTTTTTATAAAATGAATTCTTTTGCGGTTTAACGATTGATTTTACATATTGAAAAATGGAAAAAAGGTAAATGGGTATGTTTTACATTCAAAGCTATGTTTTTAATACTCACTAGCTTCTTGAAGCTGACGACGTTGATGCGTCCTGGACATTCGTGTCCAGGCTTTTCAGGTTATAACCAGGAGGAATCGTATGATTATGCTAATTGAGAATGGCTGCTTTCGGAATGAGGAAACTGTTTATTTATTATATGTTTTTAAGTTTTAAACTATTTGTGTTATAAGGATGACTGTAACAGACATTAAGCTATTGATGATGCCAAAAATTGGTAACAGTATATTAAAGCAATTTAGGAGAGAGGGAGAGAGAGTGAGAGACAATTTTTTTGTATGTGGTTCGGCCCTGTTAATGAAGGTACCTACGTCCACGGGTGTGTCTGAGCACGTTCACTAGCAGATCACCGGCGGGCCTAGTGAGCCAACAAAGAGGGGCGGCACTACCAGTAATACCGGCCGGGTGTATGCGTATAATGGTGAATTGTAGAGGTGCTGTGTAGACTAAAGATTTGGCCGTCCCCTTCATGAGGGGTGAGAGGTCTCTTTTATAGATGTAAGAGACCTACTCTTACATGGATAAGGAAATAAAATTCCATTAGGATGTGATTGACACCCATCAAGTAAGTTTCCTAATTGTATTAGGATTGATTGACATTAATTGTGGGGGTTTCCTAATTGGATTAGGAAATAGATGCACTTTCCATTAGTCTTCTAGCTTAAATAGGAAACTGCCCATAATTTTGGGCGTATCAGCTGCCCCCCATTTCCAAGATTGGCCAGATGCTATATCGGGGCAAGTTTGGAAATTAGTTTGATGTTACTTGCCGCTGTCTGAGTGCCTGTGGAAGCTGCCTCGGGGCTTCTGAGCCTGGTGAGTCCTCGGGAACTGGCTGAGAGTTGAGACCCTGCCTAGCTCGGGACTTTTAGGTGCTCGGGAACTGACCGGGAGTTGAGACCCGGTCTAATTCGGAGTCTTTGAATGCTCGGGAAGTGACCGAGAGTTGAGACTCAGCCTACTTCGGAGTCTTTTTTGCTTAAGTTAGCCTTCAGGATGGTTATCTTCTTCCCGTGAACCTTCGTCAAGGTTGTGGGAGAAGAATTTGACCATGTTGGAAAAGCCGACCTAAAGCGTATTGCTTTAGGGTCCTTTTTATGTTAGCTCCCCGGGATGGTTGTCTTCCACCCAGTTAGCCTTCGTCAAGACTGTTGGGAGAAGAGCTTGACCATGTTGGTGGAGCCGACCTAAATCACGTTGCTTTAGGGTCCTTTTGCTCCTCTATCGTCGGCCAACCTAAGAGATTTTAGTCACCTCTATCGTCGGTCTGGACCTAAGTGGAGTGAATGCCTCTGAGTACTGTAGGTGCTCGGGTTGTCCAAGATTTTGACTTAGTTATCCGCGAGGCCTGTAAATACCCGGCGTGATTACCTGTTTAGTTCACTACGCCATCTTGCCCCCCAAGCTTTCGCTAAGACGAGGGTCTTAAAGAGGCTATGATCTGTAGGTAACCGACCTGGAACATGGTGGTTGCAGGGTCTTTTGAAGCTTGCCATCATCAGTCACCTAGGAGGTTTGCCTCCATCGTCGGTTGGACCTAAGCGAAGCTGGTGCCTCGGCCGTGACCCCGAGGTCTTTGGTGCCTGGGTTCGGAGCCCGAGGTCTTTTTAGTGCCTGAGTTCGGAGCTCGAGGTCTTTTTAGTGCCTGAGTTCGGAGCTCGAGGTCTTTTTATGCCTCGGGGTTAGGCCCGAGGTCTTTGGATGCCTCGGGGTTAGGCCCGAGGTCTTTTTAACTGCCTCGGGGTTAGGCCCGAGGTCTTTGGATGCCTCGGGGTTAGGCCCGAGGTCTTTTTAACTGCCTCGAGGTTAGGCCCGAGGTCTTTGGATGAGCTCTCTGAGAATCGGTGGAGCCTCACGTAGTGATCAGGCAAGTACCACTGTAGTCGGGCTCATCTAGAATGATGGAGACAGGGGGTCGGATCACGATTCGTCGGGCTCCTGATTTTTATGTGCTGGAGGCAAAGCCGGAACTGCTTGATCCTGACCGATGTGAACTGGAGGTCGGGTCAGGACTGTCGAACCATGCCTGTTGTGAGCTGGAGGTCCGGTCGGGGTTGTCCGACCTGGACTGCTGTGAACCGGTGGTCGGGTCGGGATTGCCGGACTCAGACCGCTGTGAACTGGAAGAACTGTCAGAACTCCCGAGCTGATCTCGCTTTCGCTTACTTCTGGAAGACTCGTTGCTTTCTTGCCCGGTGTATTTGGTCTTCAGAAACTCTTCAATGTCAATATATTTTCCAACCCTCTCAGAGAGCTCAACCAAAGTTTCCGGTCGGTTTCTGTGGAACGACGCGGCACACTTGGTGTGTTGAACTCCCGAGCAGAAGGCTATGATGGCGATTGTCTCGTTCAAATTGCGGATTTGAAGCTTCTATTGGTTGAACCGGTCGGTGAACTCCTTGAGGGACTCATTACTCTGTTGTCTGACTGTCAGTAGCTGCATGTCTGGCTTTGGCTGCTCATGCATACCGGCGAACTGGTTGGTGAACTACTTGCTGAGTTGTTTGAAACTGCAGACCGATCGGGGCTCCAAGGAGTAGAACCACTGCATGGCCGGGCCTTTCAAAGTGCTAGGGAAGGCTAGGCAGTGTAATTCATCGGAGTTGGTGGCTTGGGCCATCTGAACCTTGTAGGTCCGGACGTGGTCGACCAGGCTTCCCGTGCCGTTGTATGAATCTAGCCGAGGTTGCTTGAATTTGCGCAGGATGGAGAACCTCGTGATCTGGCTGGAGAACGGTGACTCTGTCTCGGTATTGACATGATTCGGAAGACAGTTTTGACCAAGCTTTTTGGCCACTCCGTCGATCTGCTTCTCTAAGTCCTTGATTCGGGCTTCCACTCCTTCCCAACCGGTATCCGAGGAACTGGTTGGGTTGGTGGAAGAGCCTTCTTCTTCATGGCGGGGTGCTATCCTCTAGGATCGGGTTCGGCTATGACCCCGGGTAACCGTTCGCTTAGGGACGACTCGGCTCTTGACCAAGTGACCCAAGAATGATTCCCGGGCCATATGCTCCCGCTTTTTCCCTCGGGCAGCAGGCCCACTGCTGACGTCTTTGACATCCTCAACACGGGACGGGTTGGCTCGGGCCCGTTGTCTGGTCAAGATCGGTTCTCGACCGTACGCAACGTTCCCGAGTCGTTTCCCGGTCAATGGAGGATTGCTTTGCTGGGCTAGCAGGGCTTCGATCTGTTGCTGGATTTGGCGTTGGGCCTCCAAGAGTTGTGTGAGGGTTGTAGTGATTTGCTCAAATGTCAGGACTGCTGTAGTCGACGCCGGGGCCGAAGGAACATCCCGGTCGGACTGCTGAGCAGCCTTCTTACTCTTCTTTGGTGGCATGACGATCAGCCAAGAGTTTTGTTGATGAGAAAATTTGTCGTTCCCACAGACGGCGCCAAGCTGATGATGCCAAAAATTGGTAACAGTATATTAAAGCAATTTAGGAAAGAGGGAGAGAGAGTGAGAGATAATTTTTTTGTATGTGGTTCGGCCCTGTTAATGAAGGTACCTACGTCCACGGGTGTGTTTGAGCACGTTCACTAGCAGATCACCGGCGAGCCTAGTGAGCCAACAAAGAGGGGCGGCACTACCAGTAATACCGGCCGGGTGTATGCGTATAATGGTGAATTGTAGAGGTGCTGTGTAGACTAAAGAGTTGGCCGTCCCCTTCATGAGGGGTGAGAGGTCTCTTTTATAGATGTAAGAGACCTACTCTTACATGGATAAGGAAATAAAATTCCATTAGGATGTGATTGACACCCATCAAGTAAGTTTCCTAATTGTATTAGGATTGATTGACATTAATTGTGGGGGTTTCCTAATTGGATTAGGAAATAGATGCACTTTCCATTAGTCTTCTAGCTTGAATAAGAAACTGCCCATAATTTTGGGCGTATCAGCTATTGTTTTATTTCAAGGCGGTTTGTGCCTTTAGATGACCCGTGCTGTAATACTCATTAAGTTAGAATAATTTGTAAGCTTTGATTGCTCTCCTCTGATTATTATGTTTTGTTGTTCGACGTTTGGGACGGAATCGATCCTTCAAACTGTCGCGACCTACGGGTCCATAAAGGAAATTAAACTCTTTCCTTATTTATGCTACGTCGGGGCGTGACAGGATTTAGTGGTATCAGAGCCAGGTTATTATTTATCTCAAGATAGTTTAGCTAGGTTAGGGTTTACCAGTATAGACCCAATTCCACATTCCATTAAGTGTTACACTCCCGATGATACGACAGGGAGGATAGACTCAGAACCCAAACGCCTAAGATTATTTTTGTTCTGACTTAAGTAGTACCTTTTCAGGTATGGATCCAGCTCAGCCCCTGTTTGTACCTGATGCTTTTGGAGGGCATTGGGTTACTGTGGGATCGATAGTGCCGGCTTCGGCGACCCTTTATTTCACTGCTGTTGGGCAGCGTGCAGCTGCTACCGTCGAGTTGGACCTCTGGCATCAGATTCACATATTAGGACTGGTCGACCTGTCCCGTGCTCACCTCGAGATTCTTTACTTTATAGAGATCCAGCGTTTAGTGCTCGTTGAGATGGTTCGCTTGGTTAACCGCGATGCCTTCTACTTACCTCTCGAGATTCAGGTTGTGCAGGCCCACCTTGCAAAGCTGGAGGTGCCTCCACTGGTCGTCCCCGCTGTTGAGGATGACGGTGACGTTGACGTTGTGTTCGCTCCTATTTCCGAGGACGCCGAGGAGGATGGCTTAGGATGGGACGACTTTGCAGTCGACCTTGAGGAGGCACTTGCACTTGAGCCAGCCTTGCCTGAGGCAGATGTCCCTGGACCTGCTTCATTGATGACCTCTCATAGTTGTAACTTTGGGGCAGGCCCTTGTTCAGCGTTTTCATCAGGCCGACTCGCTTGATCTACTGATGATTACCTACGGCGATGACTGACCGTTTAAATATCGCCTTGTACATATTGACTGTTTTTGACTATTAGCTCTATCTCTTTTTGCAACTGTAATTACATGCATTAGAGTGTAGGGCAATGACCCCATTTTTGTAACATCAACTCTTGCATGCGTCCTAACCCATACAGATAGGGTAGGCATTGATCTGACCATACATGCTTTTTGTATCTACTTGACAGAAGTTATATATAATATACTCTTTTGGATATTGTCGTCATTTGAATTGCTTCATAGTACTGTTGCATGCATGTTTCTCATTCTACTATCACTATCATGCATAGAATGGCTGGAGGACTAAGGAGGAATAGAAATTTGATCGAAGGAGCACCTGAGGCCGCCGATCCCACAGGAATATTTGAAGCTTTCATTAGATGTCTCGAAAGGGTTAGTAATCAGAATGAAAACCGACGAGACTGCCAGACTGGAGACAAATTGCTGGAGAGATTCCGTGCACTAAGGCCCGAGCAGTTTGCGGGTACCGTAGAACCCTAGAAGGCCGAACAATGGTTAAGACAGGTGGACCGTATGTTCGAGGCTGTCCAGTGCAATGAGATGGACAAGAGGAGATTGGCGACGTTTCAGTTGACCGATGCTGCCGCAGATTGGTGGGATTCGGTCATAGCTACTATCGGGAATGGAGCTACAATGGGAATGTCGTGGACTGCGTTCAAGGGGAGATTTTTGGAGAAGTATTTCCCAGCTACGAAGAGGCATAAAAGAGAAAAGGAATTCATGGATCTGACGCAAGGAACCAAGTCGGTGCAAGAGTACACCACACAGTTTGAAAGACTGTCTCAGTTTGCTCCACACCTGGTTGATACTGAGGAGAAGAAGATCCGTAAGTATAACCAAGGGTTGACACCGCAGATCCGTCGCCTGACTCTCGGCCACTTAGATAAATCGTTTGAAGGACTTGTTGGTTTGGCTACCGATCTGGAAGAGGATGCTCGAGTGAGCCGAAAACAATTTGAATTCCGACCGCCTCACAGGGGTAATTTTGGGAATAGACCACCAGTGAATCGTACCCAAGGGCAGAAGAGGAATTTTGACGGAAGCAAGAAGACCCAGGCTATTACCTATCCGACTCAAGCCCGAGTAGGAGAATGAAGTAGTAGTGGAAAGTGCTTCAATTGTGGCAACCCTGGACATCTGGCTTGTGATTGCAAAGCACCAAGGCGTGCTGCTCAGCAAGGGATAGTCTGCTTCAACTATGGTGAACCAGGTCACATCAGTAGGTTCTGCACTGCTCCTAAGCAGGTGACTTATGGTCAACATGGACAGACCCACTTGAATGCTGTTATCCCTGATGCCGCTGGATATGATGGAACTGTGTACGAAGAAGGAGATTATGGAGAAGCTCAACCTGATCAGCAAGCAGTAGAAGGTACATTAACTCTGTTTAACTCTCATGTTAAAGTGTTATTTGATACGGGTGCTGCTCTTTCGTTCATATCTGTTAATACAATTCGGAGGTTGGGTATTTTACCTCATCGCTTAGAGAAAGCTTTGAAGGCTACTTCACCATTAGGAGCCTCAGTCAAGTTAGGACATGTGTGCAAGGACTGTCCTCTACGAATAAGAGACCGTGAAATCCCTACAAGGTTGATCGTCCTATCGATGAAGGAGTTTGACATAATCCTAGGAATGGATTGGCTCTCTCAGAATCAAGTGAAGTTGGATTGTGTGAGGAAGAGAATCACATTCCCAGACAATGAGAATCAACCTTTTGATTTTCAATGTAACCCTTTGGGAGATATGTTCCTCACGAGATGTTTAGCCAACATCGAAGTCGTCAGTACAGAGGTGACAGCGTCATCTATACCTGTAGTCAAGGACTTCAAAGAAGTATTTCAAGACATTTCTGGTCTACCGCCCGAGAGAAGTATGGAGTTCTGCATTGAGCTTATACCAGGTACCGTACCGATCACGAAGGTTCCCTACAGAATGGCCCCCGCCGAACTATCAGAATTGAAGGAACAAGTTCAAGAGCTTGAGAACCTAGGTTTTGTACGTCCAAGTACATCGCCTTGGGGAGCACCAGTGTTATTCGTGAAGAAGAAGGACGGGACACTCAGGCTGTGTATCGACTACAGAGAACTGAACCAAGTAACTATCAAGAACAAGTATCCCTTACCTCGGATTGACGATTTGTTTGATCAACTACAAGGAGCTACGACCTTTTCCAAGATAGACCTAAGGTCGGGATATCATCAGTTGAGGGTACGAAAGGAAGATATACCTAATACTGCTTTCAGAACCCGATATGGTCATTATGAATTTCTGGTGATGCCGTTTGGAATGACGAATGTCCCGGCAGTGTTTATGGATCTGATGAACAGAGTGTTCAAGCCTTATTTGGATCAATTTGTCATTGTCTTTATAGATGATATTTTGATCTATTCTAAGTCAGGAGAAGAACACGAACAACATCTACGGATTGCGATGCAGACGCTCAAGGACCACCACTTGTATGCCAAATTCAGTAAGTGTGAGTTCTGGTTGCAAGAAGTGAAATTTTTGGGACACAAGGTGTCATCTCAAGGAATTTCAGTGGATTCGTCCAAGACCGATGCTGTGTCAAACTGGGTTAGGCCGAGCAACCCTATAGAAGTTCGGAGTTTTCTTGGGCTCGCCGGCTATTACCGGAGATTCGTTGAAGGATTCTCTAAAATAGCTGCACCATTGACTGGGTTGACGAAGAAGAATTTGAAGTTCGAGTGGACAGAGAAGCATGAGCGCGCCTTTTTGGAGTTGAAAGAGAGACTCACTACCACGCCGGTACTAGCAATACCCAAGCCTGATGAGAAGTTCACTATCTTTAGTGACGCATCATATCAAGGACTGGGTTGTGTACTTATGCAAGATGGCAGAGTTATAGCCTATGAATCCAGACAGCTGAAGCCGAATGAGTTGAACTATCCCATTCATGATTTAGAATTGGCGGCAGTAGTATTTGCACTCAAGATTTGGAGACACTATCTCTACGGTGAAAAGTTTGATTTATTCTCCGATCACAAGAGCCTAAAATACTTGTTCACACAGAAAGAGTTGAACATGAGGCAACGCAGATGGATGGAGTTGATCAAAGATTACGACTTTACGTTGGAATACCACCCGAGTAAAGCCAATGTGGTTGCTGATGCCCTGAGTCGACAGACTCGTGAGACGATCGCCTCCTTAATGGTTAGAGAGTGGCGAGCTTTGGAGACTTTGGCAGAGTTCGATGTACAGAATGCTGAAGAAGGAGAAGGACAATTGTTCGGATGTCTTATCCTACAACCTGTTCTTATTGACCGCATTATTGGAGCTCAGAAAGAAGATGAGAAGTTTCAAGCTTGGTTCATGAAGATGTCAGAAAAAGACCCGACAGAATGGAAGGTGGGAGTCGATGGAGGGTATCGTTGCAGGAATAGATTATGTGTGCCAGGTGATGGAGAACTTAGGAAGGATATCCTGGAAGAAGCACATAAGTCAAGATATACAGTTCACCCAGGAGGGACAAAGATGTACAAAGATTTGAAGAGAAATTTCTTGTGGGAAGGTATGAAGAAGGACGTGGCCGAGTTTGCATCCAAGTGTTTGACGTGTCAGCAAGTCAAGGCCGAACATCAGAGACCGTCGGGATTGTTGCAACCGCTACCTATTCCTGGTTGGAAGTGGGAGCACATTACGATGGATTTTGTAGTAGGATTGCCTCGGTCACAGCAAAATCATGACGCTATTTGGGTAATCGTGGATCGACTGACGAAATCAGCTCATTTCATTGCCTACAGTATGACATACCCGGTAGAGAAGATGAGCCGGATGTACATACAACAAGTTATGCGACTTCACGGTGCACCTGTGTCAATAGTGTCAGATCGTGACGCACGTTTTACCTCTGGATTTTGGGAAAGTTTGCAAGAAGCTATGGGAAACTCGCTTAAGATGAGTACTGCTTTTCACCCTCAGACTGACGGACAAACTGAGCATGTTAATCAGATCATGGAGGATATGCTTAGGGCTTGTGTTATTGATTTTGAAGAATCTTGGGAGACACACTTGCCGTTGGTTGAATTTGCCTATAACAACAGTTATCACACGAGTATCGGTATGGCTCCGTTCGAAGCATTGTATGGACGACCATGTCGTTCCCCATTGTGCTGGGCAGAGGTTGGGGACACAGAATTGTTGGGACCAGATTTGGTTAGAAAAACCAACGAGAAAATTTCTTTGGTCAAGGAGAGGATGAGAACCGCTCAGAGCCAATATAAGAGTTATGCTGATCGACGCCGGAAAGATTTCGAGTTTAGTGTTGGAGATCACGTACTCCTTAAGGTTTCACCGACCCGAGGATTGGTACGTTTTGGTCTCAAGAGAGGGAAGTTAGCCCCGCGTTTCATCGGACCATTTGAGATTTTGGAACGTGTCGGGAAAGTGCCTTATCGACTGGCGCTACCACCAAAGATGTCTGGGGTTCACAACGTGTTTCACGTGAGTATGTTGAGGAAGTACATACGAGACCCCTCGCACGTGGTTAGTTATGACGATATTGAGACGAGTCATAACGTTTCTTACAAAGAGAGGCCCGTAAAGATTCTAGATCAGAGTATCAAGAAGTTGAGGAATAAAGATATTCCGTTGGTGAAAGTTCAGTGGAATCACCATGACGAGAACGAAGCCTCGTGGGAAGTGGAAGCTGATATGAGGAAGAAGTACCCGGAGTTGTTTCAGGACTAGTTAGTCTTGATTTCGGGGACGAAATCCTGTTTAAGGGAGGAAGGATGTAATAACCTGCATTTCATTTAATTTTAAGTTTAGCATGTTCATATTTAATTTGTACTTGCATTTGACATATTTAAATTCAATTTGAATTTCCATGATTAATCTGTATTGCTGATCTCATTTTAATTTCCAATTCTTATTTGTTAAATCTAATTTCTTATTTTATTTCATAATTAAAATTCTTTTGGGGTCAAACTATAATTTTATAAAATTTAGCAATACCTATGTTGGATTTTAAAACTGTATTTCAAAACAGTGGGAGCATTTTCTTTTAACCCAATCAGTATTTTTATAAAATCGGAAAATCACTTCCTACGTTAAAATGAATTTTTTTGTATTTTTGTGGTGACCACTGCGCCCCAAAAATACCAATTTTTGTTCAAAACTGTCTGCGCTGTGTTCAACTGGCACAGTTTCTGATTTGGACGTAAAGTTGGAAGTGACTATACATTACTTTCCAATTATGGAAACTAATGATTGTTTAGAGCCATGTTTGGGAATGTTTGTAGTGTGTGTGTTGTCTTTATGCCATAAGTTGAAATACCCAAACACTTACACTTACCCCCTAGGAACCTATGTGAACCTCTATGCCTACTTGAATCTCATCTAAACAACTCTATAGCAGATTGTGTGGGTATAATTTGTGTGTACATATATGTGTATTGAGGTTTTTAGTTAATTAGTAAAATCAATTCAATTTGTAGAGTGATCAAGGTGGTTCTTGGGCACCAAGTTGCCTTCTTGTTATTCATCTATATGTACATTACTCACACACACATTCTGCACAATATACTTGCAAAGAGAATTACACAGAGAAGTTGATACAGAAATATATAGAAAGAGGAAGCTTGAGTCCTCCATAGCCATAGCTTGAAGTGGGTCTTATATTTTGGATTCTCTCTCAATAATTTCTTCAATCTTTAGCACAGTGAGTATTCTAAACTCACTTGGAATGTAATCTCATATTTATTTACTGTTAGTTTAGTCTAATTTGAAGAACACCATTGTTAATTTTCGTATGAAAGCTTGAAGCTCAAAAATGGTAATTTTTCAAACTTAACCAAAATCAATTCTATGAATTGGGAATGAAAGATCTTAGTCCCATTAAGCTGTGGTTCGAATACTACGGCCTAATTCATCCGTATCGCGACGTACCGTTGATTTAAAGTTTTGTCACCTCTCGGTTTTACGTGAAATCCGAGAGCTACGATTGAAATTAGTTAAAACCGATCGCGTATTCATAATCCTTGCGGAAAAATGAAGAAATCCATATATTATATGTCTTGGTTGAAGCAGAATTCAGATATGGGTCAAAAGCAGGCTCTAAATTCGTAACAGGGGAGAAACTGCTGATGCCAATCGATTGGTATGGGTTCCAATCGATTGGTATAAGTTCCAATCGATTGATATGAGTTCCAATCGATTGACATGGGTTCCAATCGATTGACACTTTGTTCAATCGATTGACACTTTTGTCAATCGATTGACATTTTTCAGCACTGACAACTTTTAGTAAAACGGCCATAACTTCCTCTAGAAAACTCGAAATCGTGTACGGTTTGAAGCGTTGAAAACTAGACTCAAAGACCTTTCTTTTGGTATGTAATGCATGTATAAAAATTATAACTCATTTTTTAGGGCATTGCTTCAGAGTAGACTCACTTGTGTTCTAATAGCGATAAAAGTAGATTAAAGCATTCTTTGATGAATTCACTGGTTGTTTCACATAAGATTTGATTTCTTCTCATATATCCATGGTTATCATTCCCAGTACTTTATATTTGTTAAGGTTTCATGACATACATGTGGAGTCAGTTGTACATGCATGGGGTGTGGTAGTCAGTGTGGAAAAGAGTAATGGTCAGTGTGGAAAGAGTACGAGATTGAGATTGAGATTGAGATTGTGTTTTTGATTGTGGTTGTGGTTGAGATTGCGGTGAGGGTATCTTTGAAATGCGACGGTGGCAAATATGGACACTCCCTGACGCCCATGGAAGCGTTAAAGTGTGTGACGCCGAACTTGGACATTCCCTGGCACCCATGGTAGTGCTAAAGTGTGGCCTACGGACACTCCCTGATACCCGAGTCTGGATACTGCGTGAGGTTGCTCCAGTATTTGCATGGCGGTTTAGGTATTCAATGTGTGAGGCAATGAACACTCCCTGGTACCCCGGACCAAAGTATGAGGCAAACTGGACACTACCTGGCGCCCCGTTGCTAAAGTGTGGCTATCTGAGTGTTTCAAAGATACCAGGAGTAAGATAGTGGGTTGTTGTGTCTGTTGAGAGAAAAGAGTCGGCAAGATGAGTGTGGTGCATTGTCTCATACACAATTATATGTTTCATGAATTATCGACTTTTAAAATATTCCTTGTTGTTTTTATAAAATGAATTCTTTTGCGGTTTAACGATTGATTTTACATATTGAAAAATGGAAAAAGGTAAATGGGTATGTTTTACATTCAAAGCTATGTTTTTAATACTCACCAGCTTCTTGAAGCTGACGACGTTGATGCGTCCTGGACATTCGTGTCCAGGCTTTTCAGGTTATAACCAGGAGGAATCGTACGATTATGCTAATTGAGAATGGCTGCTTTCGGAATGAGGAAACTGTTTATTTATTGTATGTTTTTAAGTTTTAAACTGTTTGTGTTATAAGGATGACTGTAACAGACATAAAGCTATTGTTTTATTTCAAGGCGGTCTGTGCCTTTAGATGACCCGTGCTGTAATACTCATTAAGTTAGAATAATTTGTAAGCTTTGATTGCTCTACTCTGATTATTATGTTTTGTTGTTCGACGTTTGGGACGGAATCGATCCTTCAAACTGTCGCGACCTACGGGTCCATAAAGGAAATTAAACGCTTTCCTTATTTATGCTACGTCGGGGCGTGACAATCTCAAACTCTTGTGATCCGAAAACAGATTAAACTTCTTACCATAGAGATAATGTCTCCAAATTTTGAGTGCAAAAACAATCGCGTCTAGCTTGAGGTCATGCGTAGGGTAGTTTAACTTATGGGGTTTAAATTATCGTGATCCATACGCTATTACCTTCTCGTCTTGCATCAAAACACATCCAAGTCCTTGGTGTGATGTGTTGCTATAAATGGTGAACTACTTACCGCTCTTGGGTATCACCAACACTGGCGTTGTAGCCAATCTTTCTTTTGATTCCTGGAATGTGTGTTCATGCTTGTTACTCCATTCAAACTTCAAATCCTTCTTCATTAGTCCAGTAAGAGGAGCTGAGATCTTGGAGAATCCTTCAACAAATCTCTGATAGTATCCAGCCAAACCAAGTAAACTTCTGACTTCTATCGTTGTGGTTGGTATATTCTAATCCAACACTATGTCTGTCTTTGACGAGTCTATGGCTGTTCCATCTTGCGAGACAACATGTCTTAGGAACTTGACCTCTTTTAGTCAGAACTCGCACATGTTGAACTTTGCATACAATTGATTATCTCAGAGGGTTTGTAGTGTGATCCTTACATGTTCCTTATGTTCTTCCTCTGTCGTGAGTAGATTAGAATATCATCAATGAACACAATAATGAACTAATCCAAGTAGGGTCTAAATACTCTATTCATTAGGTCCATGAATACCGTTGGGGCATTGGTTAATCCAAAAGACATAACAAAGAATTCATAATGCCCATAGTTCATCCTGAAAGTAGTCTCGAAAATATCCTTAGGTCGAACCAATAGTTGGTGATAGCCCGATCGTAAATCAATCTTCGAGAAAGTCGTCGCTCCTTGCAGCTGAGCAAATAGATCATCGATTCTAGGGAGTGGGTACTTCTTCTTAATCGTGACTTTGTTGAGCTCTCTATAGTCTATACAAAGTCGCTAAGTTCTGTCCTTCTTCTTAACGAATAGCACTGGTGCTCCCCAAGGCAACATGCTGGGTCGAACAAACTTGAGATCTTCTAACTCCTGTACTCGCTTCTTCAGTTCTTGCATCTCCGTTGGTGCCATCCGATAAGGAGTCTTCAATTATGGTAAATTACCAGGCACTAACTCGATACAGAAGTCAATCTCACGCTTATTAGCAATTCTACATTATTCGGAAACACTTCCTCAAAGTCTCTGGCTACAAGAATCTGTGTAACAGTGAGTTCCAAATTCAAGGTCTCGATAGCTGCTAGATGGCTGGTAAGGAAAGCATCACTAGAGGGGTTACACTAAAAATCAAAAGTTTGACTTCTAGGTACTGAAAAGTTAATCATCTTATTGCCCCAATCTAACTTAGCACTATACTTCATGAGCCAATCAAATCCTAAGATGATGTCAAATTCCTTCATTGACAAAACGATTAAATCTACGGGAAGAATTTTGTCCTCAAGGGTTAAGGTACAGTCCTTGTATACTTTTTCTAACCTTACGGTCACTCCCAAAGGTGATACCGCATTCAGGGCTATGTCAAGCGCTTGGGGTACTAAACCCAAAAGTCTAACAATTCCAATAGCAATAAA
The DNA here is from genome assembly GCA_033977485.1 of Hydrangea macrophylla. Taxonomy (NCBI): domain Eukaryota; kingdom Viridiplantae; phylum Streptophyta; class Magnoliopsida; order Cornales; family Hydrangeaceae; genus Hydrangea; species Hydrangea macrophylla. The sequence goes on from CM066988.1 coordinate 18,134,129, forward strand.
CAAATTTGAAGCACCAGTATCAAATAGAACTTAAACTGGAGTGTTGAATAACGTAAGAGTACCTTTCATGTTCTAATGTTCAACCTCATCAAATCCCGCGTTCTCTGGGAGGATAGCATTCATATGAACCTGCCCAACTTGGCCCTGAGCAGTTGGTCCTTTGTATGCCCTACAAGGTTCTCTACAGTCCTTGATGATGTGACCGTGAGTATCACAGTTATAAAAATGAATGCCCAACCTATTATAGTTCTTGGGAGCTCGGCAATCATTAGCCACATGACCTGGCTTCCCATAGTTAAAGCATCCACTGATATTGCTTCCAATAGTAGTAGGGAGTCCTTGTCGGGGAGGTGCTTGATTTGCAACATAGCGGTTTGGAGAAAATACAGGTTGTTGCTTCCTTTCACCAGTCCAGTTGCGCTTGTTCCCTTGGAACCGCATCGGAGGTCTCAACCCTTGGTTATTCCTGAGGGGTGGTCGATTTCTAAAATGTCCTTGCTCCCGACCATTAATATCCTCATGACTGACTGCCCTTCCTACCATGGCCTTGAAGGTTTGACCCTGATGATTTAGAGTCATCCATTGTAGTGACAGTGAGAGGCCCTGGTGATATTACCTATTTTTCTTCTCTGGGGTATCGATCATATGAAGGGAAAATCGGGATAACTATTCGAACTGCACTATATATCTCTCACGGTAAGGTTTTCCTGCCTTAGCTCAATGAATTCCCTTTCCTTCATATTCCTCTCCATACGAAGAAAGTAGTTCTCCAAAAACAGCCCTTTGAATGTGATCCTGGGCATCTTTCTTGCTGCGTCTTCTCCTACTGTTGCATTCTCCGATTCCCACTAATTGGTAATCGCATAAGTCAACTAGAATGTCACCAGTCAACACTTATCGATCTTGTTAGATCCCAGGGTATCAAAGATTGCTTCCATCTCCCAGAGCCACTATTCCGCTTGCCACGACTCAGTATTCCCTTCAAACTTTTCTTGACGAAAATGACAGAAAATGCTCTACGATTCAATCCTCGACTGGCCTCGGAGGTGGTCCATGGTTGTTACCATTGTTCACATTAGGGTTGTTGGTTCATTCCATTCTCTGCATAAAAGCTTCGAAAAGTCCAGTCGAATTCGCAGCTTGGGGTGCTGGGGGTACATCCTCGATCTGTGCGGGACGATTTTGGGTAGGCATTCCTACCATCGATGCAGTAGGGTTGGGTACCTATACAGACGTCTTTCGGTTAGTCGTCAATCCAAAAATAATTACAAAAAGTAATTCACAACTTAGACATAATAGTTATAACTATTATCACATTAATAGCATGGAAAACTCCATATGGATAATCTCCAGAACACAAACTCAGAGTCAACCCCTATCTCACGGAATCTTAAGGTTCAAACTCAAGAAATGTTGGAGAATTGGTGAACACGAATACTATACCTAGACTCTAATACAAACAAAAACCTATCACGCCCCGCAGTAGCAAAAATAGAGAAAATAAATTCCTTTTTGGACTCGTAGGCCATGTCAGTTGAAAGTCACCATATTGTCCACAACCAAAGTCTAATCATCGGAGTAATAATTCAAACCACACACTGGAAGTTCTATGCTCGATTAATATAATTAGAGTTAATACTAAACTGTTACAACCCTTAAGCATTTGCAGAAATATAATTAAAGTAATACGGCATCATACGTCGATTATAAACTTAACTATTACAGCAGTCTCTAAAACGTAAACATAAACTATCTACGGCAAAGCTCCAGCTCGCGTAGAAGTCAGCACCAACATAGCCTCCATCATCGTAGGCTCTAACCAAGTAGCCCCTATCCATTTATGCATCTCCTGCATACTCATAACCCTGGCCAACTAGATGTCGAATATGCAGCGACATAAATGCCATCAACTTCAAAACAGTATCGTTAAAAGGATCATCTCATCGTTCGCATGCATCTATGCACCAACTCAATATAGAACAACGGACGTCATCCCAACCAATCTCAATACATAACATAGATTCTTGGGTCCACATTAATCAAACACGTAGTCCCATACCTATGGTCTGTCACACCGAACACGAAGTCTCATGGTCTGACACACAAATCAAACACGTAGTCCTATATCACATGAGCTATTAATTCCTAACACAATCTTAATGTTCCGACCAACCCGCCCCGATATAATACGACATGCAGTCCTGACATACTATAACTCTCAGCTTGGCTATACCATAACACTCAGTTCCATCATACCACAGCACTCAGCTTCATCATGCTACAGTACTTAGCTTCATCACGCTACAACACTTAGCTCCACCACAACACTCAGCAATACTTCAGCACTCAGTAATATCAATACTACAGCACTTAGCAATATCACAACACTCAGAAATACTATAGTACTCAGCAATATCACAATACTCAGCAATACTACAACACTCAGTAATATCACCGCACTCAGCTTCGTAAGCACTCAACTCCACTATAATACTATTACGGCACACAACCTTGATATGCTACTACGGCACTACAACCCCAAAGCATTACGACCACCAGCCTTGATACATTAGACTCGACACGAAGTCCTACATCACATACCCTTCCAAATCTAACACGCTTTCCAACTCTATCTTACGTCAACTCTATCTCAGTACCTTGGGATCTTACACTCGACATCATATGATTTTAGCGACCGTATTCATATGCACAAATATAAATAGTATCGACCTTTGCGGTCAACAGTCCCACTACTATGCATATCGTCTTCTCATTCTAATTTACAACATTATACCATCATTATACAATTGCCTCCACTATTCAATGCATTATGTCCATTATTCCACATGTGTATTATTCCAATACAGCTTCTACCAATCAACGAATGATAATATACAGCTTTACAGTTCATCAGATACAAACAAACTAAACACTTAGCAAACTCTCATATTCGATCGATTGAAATCATTTTAATTGATTGACAAAAGTAAGGTTTAATCGATTGAACTAAGTTTGATCGATTGAACAAAGTTCGATCGATTGAAATCTATCTGTGTTCAATTGCTCGAAATCAATTCGATCGATTGAACGTAGGTTTTATTTCCAAACCAAACTGGACTTCCCGTGTACTCTTGGGGTCCGTTCTTTCTTGTCGAAACACTTATACACACGCATATCTACGCTATAGACTGAGTATAGGAACTCACTGTTAACGTCGATGACGCCGGCAAGCTCGGGGTGGCCACGGGTCCTCTTGGGGTGTGTCCTCTCTCTCCTATTTCTCTTTCTCCTTCTCTTTCTCTTCTCTTTCTCTCCTCCTTTTGCTGCTTCTTCTCTCTTTTTCTAGCCTGAGAGTATGTGTGTTTTGTGTACATATGTATATATATAACCAAATGTGTATGTGTATATATATGTGTATATATAGTATCTATCTATCTCTTTCTCTCTCTCTCTCTCTCTCTCTCTCTCTCTCTCTCTCTCTCTCTCTCTCTCTAACTCTCTCACAATTTTCAAACCCCCCACACACATGCAAACCAACATGTATATAGGGACGGGGAGGGTACAAGTGGAAGAACACTTAAACTAATAATAACAAGTTCGATCGATCGAAGTGAGTTTGATCAATTGAGAATAGGTCGGTCAGGGGTCGATCGATTGAGATGGGGTCAATTGCTTGAGAAAGGGTTTCATGTCATAATTCAGATCGGCAGAGGTTCACGCGATCAAAGTAGGTTCGATCGATTAAGAAATGAAACTCTCTATCGCTCAAAGCTTGCTCGATCGATTGAAACTGAAAAATTACAAGGAATGTAAACACATGTTTACTGAATCTTATTAATATCAAAAGGGTATAAAAGTATAATGAAAATACAGGGTATTATAATGTCCTCCTTCCTTCTCCCTACCACGGTTTGTTCTAGTTTAGACGGAGCTTTCTGGAATTTATTCTAGGGTTTTAAATCAGGAAAGAAGAGGGGCTTATACTTAAAAGCTTGGGACTCTGTTTGCAAACCTAAATGTTTTAGCTGGCTAGGTTTTCGACGTATGAAGGATTATAATCGGTTTCTTCTCACAAAACTTGGATACCAAGCCTTTTCTGATTCTTGAAAACTGTGGATCAAGATTATCAAGCATAAGTACCTTAAGGAGTCCAACCTACCGTCTCCTTGATCCGTAAGCCCTTCAGGATACTCTTTGCTCTGGAAAGGTATTCTTAATGGTTCTAATATTCTCCCCAAAGGAGCCTGCTTTCTAGATGGTATAGGTAATATTATCAATATCTGGATAGATCTGTGGCTCCCCTCTCTCCCAAACTTCATGGCCAGGGGTATTAGGGAAGAGACCATTTCCCCTTCAAAGGTTGAAGATTTAATGGTTCTCAATGGTAGTGGCTGGAATATGGCTCATCTCTCGGAGCTTTTCTCTAGTGATATGGTTCATGCTATTTTCCAAATTCATCGCCCGACAAGTAGAGACCATGATATGCTCATTTGGGTTCCGGAGAAAAATGATGTTTTCTCTGTTAAGTCATCTTATCTTACGGATCAGAGAAACAGGTTTATTGGCCTTTCTTCTTTTTGCTGGAAATTGCTGTGGAAAGCCACTTGCATGAATGCCATAAAATTTTGCCTTTGGAAAGTTATCTCAGGTACTCTCCCAACAAAATTACTCTTGGCTTCCTGTTTTCCTTTGGATAATGTTGTTTGTGAACTTTGCAATTCGCCCTTCAAATCGTTGGAACATTTATCCTTCAAAGTACCATCTCCAAGATTTTATGGAAGGAATCACCTTGGCCTATTAATATTTTAGTTTTTTTCACTGGCGAATTTCTAAATGGATAGCAGCCATCCTTAATCCATACATTTATATCCAGATTCCCCCAAAAGAAGGCAGGAAGTTCACTATTTTTGCCTTTATTGTGATGGACCAGATTTGGAATTTGAGAAATAAAGTTCTTTATGACAATCTGGAGGTGAATCTCTCTAGAATTAAGTCCCATATTCTTTCTCTTTCTTTAGAGCATTGAAGAGTCTTCACCCTACGAAATTAATTGGTTGTGCTCTTTAATCTCCTCTTCCACCTTGCTGGGTAAAAATCAACTTTCATGCAACCATTGCCAATCAATCCTCGTGTCTCGCTACAATTTTTTGCAATGATCTTGCAGAGGTCCTCTATGCTCATGTCGGGAAGTTTATCGAGGCGGATCCAATGATTGCGGAAGCCAAGGCCGCTGCTCTTTTGATTTCCTTAGCTAAAATCTTGGGTTATACTTATGTCATCTTTGAGGGAGATTCTTTCTTGGTCTGTGATCCTCTTCTCCTCTAGGATTCTTCTCTAGAATGGACCATTGATTCTCTTGTTTTTGAAGCGAGACCTGCTTTGGCTAGCTCTTTCTCTTTTTGGTACGTTTCTAGTATTTCTAGGGATACAAAAATACAATTGCTCACAAAGTGGCTGATTGGGCCATTGGTTGTTCTTTTGAAGGTCTTATTGTGGTTGATAATCACCCCCCCCCCCCCCCCCCCCCCCTTGTGGAAGACAGTCGACCCGCCTAGGCCCTTTTTTTTTTTCTTTTTTTTCTTTAATTTTATTTATTTATTTATTTTTTGTAGTTGTTCTTTCAGCTCAATGAATTGATTTTTAGAAAAAGGAAACAAAAAAAAAAAAAAAGAAAGAAAAAGACATATATGACAAATTTATATACTTATTTTTCGTATATTGTTTAGCTAAAAGAAGACATTTTTACGTATACATATATATGGTTTCCTCACTTAAATATGCAACAAAAACAATATATCTTCTTTTCCCAGAAATTTTTGTTATAAAAAATTTGGTTACCATAAATTCTCTCTCTCTCTCTTTTTTTTTTTTTCACTCTAACGTTGTCCAACAATTTTTCTTGATATGCACAACTTTCACATAAACTTTTATTGGCAGTGAGGGTCCCCATAGTAAAACCAAGGAGCCCACAGAACCATTTTTAAATTTCTTTGCCATTGTAGATTTGGAATTTTGTTTTTTTATTATCATACAATTTTTTTTTCATACTTGAATGGATTATGGCAGAACACACACACACATTTGTACTCTAACTCAACCCTAAAGCACCACAATGACCCATAACAAAGCCAAAAAGGACCACTCATTTCGACTGACGAACAATAGGGGAGCAAACAAAGGAATCCTCCTAGGATTCGGACCCTCAATCTTTCCATTAAAAAAGTGAAAGGTCATACCAATTGGACTAGGTCCGCCCGGAGATTTAGAAAAGAAATTTATTAATATTTTTACTCGTTAATTCATATGGTATACTATTGGTTATCTACGAAAAGGTAACTAACTATAAAATTAAAAAATAATAATAATAATAAATCAGGAAGGATTAGAATTGGTTGCTGGTCTTCCAAGTCATTTAGCCGCTGTTCTTGAATTTCATTGGCTCAAATACTGTTGCCGTCGACAACACGTGGAAGAAATAGCAATAGATAGGTCCAATTAAAAAGAGTAATGTTAATAACAATTAAACGAGACACCTAAACTATCACTTCTTGATATATTATGATAATTTTAAAATTAATTTCAACTTTATTTTAAAAGTGCACATCAACAAGTGGATAATTTTGATATTCAATTAAGTATATAAAATTACTCAATTAAAATATTGGCGCCAAAATCTGTCTTGTCAATAGAGATGTTTTTTGTCCACCAAAATCTGTATAGGGTTCTTTTAAGGGTCCCACCTGAAATAATGGTGCTATATAATGTCCACCACTTCTCCCCTTCACGCCCTCTCTCCTTTTGCTTGCTTTGTCTGTCATGCTTTCACTCTTTCTTTGGCCACTTTGCTTCTTTCATTGATTTCTTATATAGCCCTTGGTATTGTGTCCCTAATCCCCTCTACCCATACAAGTCCTTTGTCCTTTATACACCAAAGTGCCCTTCAAATCAAGGGCAAGTTGTCCCAAACAGTTAAGACAGTTGGGTATTTTAATTGTGTCTACCATATAGTGGACACTTGGGGAAACTCAAGGATGAGAGAGAGTGGGAGGAAACAAGGTGTGCCCTCACCCTGTGCAGCCTGCAAGCTCCTGAGGAGGAGGTGTGCTCAGGACTGTGTTTTTGCTCCTTATTTTCCAGCTGATGAGCCTCAAAAGTTTGCTAATGTGCATAAGGTTTTTGGTGCAAGCAATATCAACAAGATGTTACAGGTAATAATATTTCACAGCACTAACATCCACATACCATTTTTTTATATTGTGTTTCAAACCAGGTTTTTTAATGTGTGTAACAGAGTTTTCTTTTACATTTTTTTTTTTTTTTTGGATATGCACGGGTCTGTTTGAGAATGATGAAAATAAGTAAAGGTTTTGACCAAGTCTCTTTGGTTGAAAACCGATATTATTTTGCTCTAATAAAGAACCATTTAACGGTATTTTTCAAGTTAAATACAAACTCCTATATATGTATCTAAACAAAAGTTACACAAACACACAACTATTTAGTACTGATTCTTCAAAGCAAAACAAAAAATTAGTTATGATTCTTATTTGAAATTGCGAGGAGCCACAGAAGCGATTCTTATGTGGATACATATATCCTCCAAGGAGAAGTCCGAGAAGATAGAATGTAAAGAAAAATGGCCATGCATTTTCCTCGAATAGCATTTGAGTTCAATTTTTTAAGGTGCATACAGTGAAATTCTGGAATGTGACATCATCCAATCACATGCCACAACAAGATCTTATGTGCCAAACGAACTATATTCGATTAAAATTGTAAATTAGCATGAGTGATGAGATTTATCTTGCTAGGAGTTTGACTTTTGGTCACGCGTGTATATATGATATATGGTTGAAAAGACTCCATCGCAAAAGTTGTTTATCGAGTAGGTTTAAGGTTTAGTTTGGCCTTTATTTGGTGCTTCTCTTTTTTTAAATTATACTTTTATCTTAATTCATTTGGTAATTAGTTTATAAGCTTTACAAAAATGGAATTTAGGATTTCTTTTTTTTAGGAAAGTTTTTAAAAACTATAGAATGGAGTTTTTAAAAGCGCAAATTTGCTTTTTGGTTTGATGATTTTTTTTAAGATCACTGTGTTACTTGTATAAAATTATCAAATAACTTAATAATAAATTTCATAAATTACTTTTAAAAAACCAATTAAAAGCCAAACTAAGCCTAAATGTTTAGTGACCAGTTAAGATCACTAACCAAAGTAAAATTACTCTTTTGACAAAGGAAAACAAATAAACGTAAAGAAATGGTTGTATGGACTGTAATTATTGGTTCAATGAGGTCAATTTTTCAGCCCTTTTAGTATGTAATTTAAAATGTTTCACTATCTACTTTCTACATGAGACTTTTCCAATGCTTGTCTGTGGGCAAAGTGAAGTTGTTTCTGACCATTTCTATTTTCTTAACCATTGATGGTCATATAATATTAATCAAAATATAAATTATAACACATGTTTTAAATGTATGCACATTATACTGTGTAGATTTTTCACACAGGGCTCACACTTTTTTTGAAACACACGATACATGCATTTAAAGCATGATTGTACTTTGTATTCTGGTTTGTATTGTGTGCCTGCCATTATTCTTTCTTTAACATACAACGAAAAAGTGTCCGCGCATTAAAAATTGTTGCTTGAGTAGTGTTTATCTTCGAACAAAAAACAAAAAAAATTTAAATTAAAAGTCAATTTATTACTTTTTAAAAATTAAAAAAAATCAAGAATAATGAAACAAATTAAAAAGTCATCAAAAATTTTTAAAAAATAAAAAAGAAAAAAACAAGCAGTAGCTTTTTAAAAGTTATTTTGTATTTTAGACTTATTTGTTTTTGACGTAACTTGCACCAAAAAAGTAGCAACTGACACCAACATTCTAATTAAACATATTTTTTCAATTTAAAAAAAATAGCAAATTGATTTTTTATTTTGACACATAAAAATGATTGAAATATAATTATCCCAAATGGCTATCACTATTCACTATACATATGCATGTGTGTTCTCTTTTGCGTGTGGATGGAATTAACTTCATAACAACTTGGCTAAAACAAACGTGCACGCGTACGTTATGGACCTATGGTCCCATCTGACAACCTTTTTTAGCATTAAAATAAATATTTTGGAAATTATTTTCTGCGTTTTTATCGTTGTGAGTCGCTTGTAAACAATTTCGAATGGCAAAGAGATGTTTTAGATATCTTTATCCAAGTCATTTTTTGCTATTGAATCACAAAAATAGTAACTATTGCCAAACAGACCCTAGTGGTTATGTTTGTAATCACTTTATGTTTTTGTTCAAATGCATTTTTTGACTCAAGATATATGAATTAGCTTTTTTGGATGAATTTTAAGAAACAATTTAGAATTTTTTTCAAAACACATTATAACCAAAACAGGTTCAAAAATGTTTAACCAAAAGGTGATACAGATATCAGATTTAGGGTATTTATTTTTTTACCGTAGCTGTGCCTGTTTGATTTGTTTTATGAATGCCTTTTTTTTTTTTTTAAATTTTATTATTATTATTTTCTTATGGACAAGATTTCAGTAAAGTTGGTTCAGTACATTTCGCCAAGTTTCTCTCACAGTTTTTTAAAACATATTTTTTAAGATTATAATTTTGTAAAATAATTTTTTTTGAATTGTACATCTATGTGACAGAATCCTAACAAAATGTAGTCAAACAACCTTACCCAAGTCTTGTCTTTTTTTGATATGAATGAAAGCCTTTGTTTAATAAAAGTAAATAAAAAATAAATATGAGAATCTAAACAAGATCTCAGATGGCAAGATCGTGGTTGAAACGTATGTCAGCCCACAAGTATATTTTTGTGTATATATATACGAAAATTTTCTAAAGAGGGCGTCCTCTCTTTAGTAAAGAGAGGACCTCTGTTTTGGCCGTCGGATCGTGTTTTCATTAAGGGCAGTGTTGTCATTTTACAGTTTTTAAACACGATCCGACAGCCAAAACAGAATCCCTTTCTTTAATAAAAAGATGACGGCTCTTTAGAGCTGACTGTATATATATATATGCTTTCTGTATGAAGAAGAGTTTAAAACTTATGATCTAGATTAGATTAGATCAAGTGATCAACATGGATGGCACAAGTTGTACTAAAGAGTAGCCCAAATGATGTTCGGAGTTTGGGGCCCAAACCAACTGTGTGATTAATGGGCCTACACACAAACCAACTGTGTAATTCATGGGCTCATGTAGGCCCAGTTTGTATCTGAATCACTCTTTTTCCTCGGTTTAAAGTGTGGGATAAACATAAATATTTAACTTTATATTTTTGCTTTCCCCTTTTTTTTTTTTTTTTTTTTTTTGATGAGGAGAGGGACGAGGTTCGAACACCGAACATATGCATTGAGGGGCCTGATATATGCCTACCTCTTTGCCACTTGAGCTATACCAACCAATGCGCTTTTCCTCATTTTAAAAAGTGAACACTTAGTTTCCTCTATTTTCCTCACGAAATGTATAAACCTAGCAAAGCCTTAATCATTGGGATTACTAAATATAGCACGTGAGTAATTTTACACTCATACTCACTTCACACAAAAATTCACAAACACTTATAATCACTCCTTTAACATTAATTTAATATTACATATATATCCTTCAGTTAGGCAAACTTTCTTTTGTATCTTTTTGTGTAAAAATTGGCTCAACCACTTAATTTTTATAGGTTTGTTGGGTAGCGACATTTGGTTATGGTGGTTGGAGGCATGCAGTAATAGTGGAAATAACGGTGGTTTGGTAATAGAAGTATCTAGAGTCAAACAGATAAGTGAATAAGAAAAGTTAAATGAAGAAATATTGACGTTTAAAATTGAAATTTGACTAAAATATTAAATTCTGGTTAATTTTAAGAATAATAAAAAACTGAACTGCTCAATAAACCCACTACCAAATCTGGGTAGGTGAACAATATGAGATAAATAAAAGTAAAGTACATTAAATTCTATTAAAAAATAAATATATTTTCTTATTATTATTATTATTTAGACATACCAATGTGAACACAACCAATTGAATTGTGAAACATGCAGGAGCTGCCACTACACCAAAGAGGAGATGCAGTGAGTAGCATGGTATATGAGGCTAATGCTAGAGTGAGAGACCCTGTGTATGGATGTGTTGGGGCCATCTCATCTCTCCAACAACAGATAGATGTGCTTCAAACCCAACTGGCCCTAGCCCAGGCCGAGGTGGTGCACCTTCGGGTTCGACAGGCCGCATCAAGCCAAGCCAATATTAGTCCCACTACTAGTAGTGGTTCACCATCTTCAAAAATTGTGGCTTCTCAATCCAAGCCCCATTTTGACATGGACATGGTAGTTGATCACGCCAGCTTGGGAGAGTCGATGTGGTCATGCTAGGTTTTTTTTTTTTTTTGAGGGGGGGGGGGGGGGGGGGGGCTGGGTCGGCGCCGTGGTGGTGTTGGGGGTGGTTCCGTCGTCTCTATGTACATATATATTATATAACTATATATACACCATAAATATTAGTAACCATGGATGAGATTTGCCACGGATTGGATTTGCATTATATCAGTTTGCTTTTTCGGGCTTTTGTCTTAGTGTGACTAACCCAACTTGTTTTTTCTTTAATTTTTATTAATATTTTTTTTTATAACAAGTATATAGTGAGCAGCTTCTCGAAGATGAGTTTTAAGGCATTTTTAGATTCTTGAAAATCTTATGGATTAATTCTCACTCTTTTTTTTTTATTTAAATTTTTTTATTCTGATGTTGCAATTCAATGCACCAGCTAAAGTGAAAGAACAAAACGACTACATAACCCTAAAATGACTATATGAATAGATAAATAGAAAATTCAAAACTTATCCAAAGACGAGATAAAAATAATAGATAATTGTCGGAAAATTCCTTAAATAACTCTTAAAAGTTTAAAACTTCAATTGGTTTGATCATTTTCTAAAAATGACAAAAAGAATCTAATACAGTGCTCACATGGTATAAGCGCACGCACAATGGAAGATCCCATGCACAACCCCCAACCCCCAACTCCGATCGACCCTCACGCGCTTTTGCTTGGTTTTCAGCCACTCACACCGTGTGAGTGGCTGTATCATATGATATTCATTTCGAAAATATTTTTTTAAACTTTAAACCTCCATAACTTTTGATCTACAACTCTGTTTTTTACAAATTTTATATCGTTGGAACTGTGTCGACGAGAGCTACAAAACTAGTACAATTGTTGATACCTTTTGAGCAAAATAAAAAAAAAAAACTATTATTTTTACGTAGCATATTCCAGACGAACCAAATAAAATTTTCACATAATATTCGTGTATGGGTTATTGAATTTTCACGTAATATTCACGTATGTCAAGTTGATATGTTGTAAGAAAAAAAAAATCGAATGTACACTTTGTTCTTAATGAGAGTTTTAGTGAAATTTCACAAGAATTTTGCATTTGTTTGGGTCGAAAAACTATGTTTTATAATTAATTTGTCAAATTTGAATTTTTTTTTTAAACAAAATATGCATTGTTTAATATGAAAGAGAGAGAAAAAAACAGAGTGAAATTTTATGTCTTTACATATATGAATATTAAGTGAAATTTCACTGAACTTGTACATGAATATTAAGTGAAATTTTACTTAAATTGACATTTGAGGGACTTTTTAATAAAGTAAGTATCAAATTAGACCTTAAACTCTAGAGAGTTACTTCTACCGACTTTTTGGATAGTTAGTGAAATTTCACTTGACATACTAAGTGAAATCTCACTGAACGAGTACACAAATGTTAAGTTTAACTTCAAGTTTTCACGAAGAAGGCATGTTCGTGTTCAGTGAATTGTCACTTAATATTTATGTATGCCAAATTTATATGTTTTGAGAAATTTTTTTTAAAAAAAGACGAATTTTAACAAGAATTCCTGCATTTATTTTGGTTGAAAAATTGTGTTTTATAATTGATTATGAAGCTTGCTTATTTTAACAAAATATGAATTGTTTAAAAATAATAATAATAAAAAATCACCATGCCTAAATGAATATTTAGTAAAATATCACTTAATTCGTACATGAACATTAAGGCTTAGTTTGGCCCCCATTTTGGTGTTTCTCCTTTTTTAAAACACAATTTCATGTTAATTCATTTCATAACTAATTTATGAGCTATGCAAAAATTTAACTTAGGGCTTTTTTGGGAGAGCTTTTAAAAACTCAAGAATTTAGTGAAATTTCACTTAATATTTTATGTATATCAAGTGAAATTTCATTTATTATTCATGTATGTAAAAACATGAAAAACAAATTTCTCAAAACATATCAATAATGGTACTAGTTTTGTAGCTCTCGTCGACACGATTCCAACGGTATAAAATTTGCGAAAAATAGAGTTGTAGGTCAAAAGTTATGGATGTTTAAAGTTTAAAAACATTTTTCGACATTAGAAAGGCTATGGTACACTGCTCGCACGGTGCGAGTAGTCTCTGCAGGAAGCCGCGCGCGTGGGCGCGAGTGTGAGGCACGTGGGATGAAGGGGGTTGTTCATGGGATCTTCTATGGTGCGCGCACTTATACCGTGCGAGCACCAGCTGTCAACTTTTTGTCATTTTTGTTAAGTGTACTTTTAAATTGAGTTTAAACTTAACAAGTGTTCCATAATTGTCCTTTTTAGTAATTGCCCCTAAAAAAAATGCATGCCAGATGAGACCATATTGGTCGTTCGACATTTATGAGTTTATATGACAAATTGGTAACATAAATCGGTGGTGTTATAGTTATTTTTGTCTGTTGTGTTCAGTTATTGGTAAATTGTATCACTAATACGAAAACCAAATGGAGGCCAATAATATTATGTCAAACGTGTGGAATCAATTGATAAATACATTTTTTTTCAAATGAAAAAGAAAATTGATATATGTATATACATATATTCTTCCATTTTAGCCTCGGATCCTAGCACAAAGAAAGCGTACTTTGAAGTCACCATGGAAACATTATTGGGTTAAATCATAACGAAGAGGTATTCAATTCGACCCGGACTAAGATCAAAGCCATAATGGACATGCTACATCGTAAGAATGAGAAGGAGGTGAGTGGATTTCCAGGAAGAATCCAACTTATTCGTCGCTTCATGTCTACAACCTCACCACAACTACTGATCCACTCAAACATGTTCTTTCAAACTTTTGTCTTTTTTCTTATTATCCTAAAATGGATCTTAAGCCATGTGTGGACACCGGGCTTCCGCCTCTTTGTTGGGTTTTTGAAACTGGAACTTGTTTTTGTTTGAAATTTGATTTGGATCAAAGATAAGGAAAGAAAATGAAAGGTCTGTTGAAAACAGATATAGAGTCGCCACTTGGTCTTTAAGGAACCAAGAAACCTAATTTGACTCACCCAAGCGGATAAGGGCATCGGTCCTTCATAACCAAAGAACTTGGTTCGGGGTTTTGATACGAGAGAGGAAGGAGCCTTTGTCACGACTAAAACACCCTCAACTCGCCCCGTCTTCCGACGGGCCTCAATTAGCATCCAAATAATCATCTTATACTATGTTTGGTTCGACAAATAATACTATGATAGTATACTACATTATATAAAAAACTTGAAATGGAAGATCTAAAGATAAGATATCATTCATAAGATCTAAGCCAAATATCATACAATGTAAAGTGAAAGATGACACAAATAAACCTAGGAAAAATCGTCTAATCATATATCAAATAATCAAGACTTCCTAATTTAAAGGGGGACATGAATTGTTCTTGAAACAAATAACCAAAGAAATCTAAATATGCTTAGCAAGCTAGTATGATGCATGTTAATCTTTGAGAAAAGAAGATCCCTCAATCCCCGGGATGGATGAGAAAGGATGATTAGATCAAGGGGAAGCATGAACGTGTGATCGTGATCATTCCTTATAATCTTCTTAGATTAAGAGTTACAAAAATCCCAAATCTTGCATGAATGCAATGTATGTATCTAAAATGTGCAAAGGTTGTAGTGTGTTTTGGGTACATGGATTTCTAGAATGACTTAGAAGTCTAAAATGTGTATGAATGAATGAATGAAATCAACATGGGATATGTACAAATGTAGTATGAACTACTCCCTAAGATATGAACTAATTTGGAATGCACGTAGGTATCAAATCAAAGAATGAAAATTGAAATGTGCTTGCTGTGAATAGTGGACAGAACAGTAGCATGATCGTGCAAAACTGGAAAAGAGGGGTTAGGAATGTTTTCAATGCATGATTTTTTATGGCAATCTTCCTTATTGTGTCTAGAACACTACCCAAAAGGCCAATCTTGAATAGCTATCACAGATTGAGAGAAATCATATAAACAATGAAGGTCACTCAGAAACAGAGTCCGTACCGTCGACTGAAATGTTGAAAAATCTTAGAAAATGAAAACTAATGATCTGGAGGCCCATTTTATACATAAAGTTCCCTAAGCCATTGAGGTGTAAGGGAAAAATAAGTTAGGACCACCCCTTTTGGAAAAGTGTTGTGTAAAACAAGTTGGAAGTGGACCTAGCTGCTTTGACAGCAAAGACAGAATGTCTGGAAGGAATGTTTGGGTCCAAATGGACCATTTCCAAGTACTTCCAAGTCAAACCAAAAATCATGGGTGTTCTCTAATGAGTTAGGAAGACTTTCCAAGTGGCCTTGCATCCATATGTTGAGAATTGAGTTCTAGAGAAATCTTTGAACTCAGCTCACTCACTATTTTGACTCATTGTTTTGAAGATTTTAGAGAAAACAAGGTTTTGTTTCTTGAAACCAAAATGAGAGGGATTGAGAGGGGTTTTGAAATAGATGCTTAGAAAGTATATTTTCAACATCAAATAGAGATTATAACCTCTTGTAATATCAACATCAAACTCATCATCAAGAACCCCCAATATTATTGGAGAGATTTATTTTATTTTGAACATAACTTCAAGAATGCCTTGGAGGTATTGAAGTTATGATCATCATCTATCAAACATGTTTTTGAGGTCAAGAGCTACTATCCATAAGGATTCACTCACCCTAAACTTCATGTCATCATTTAGATGATGATGGACTAGTAAGTAAATAAATAAAATAAAAAGAAATGAGGTAAGAAGAGATGAACATTGTATATAAGCAAGTAAATGAACAAATCAATAGATAATATTCAATGGTGGAACCACAAGCATTCAACCTCTCATATGTGTGTATATGGGTGAGTACATCACTCTCTAACTCATAGGAAACTCAAAGAAGATGAAGAAGATGGATTGAAAGCTTGAAAGTAAAAGTTTAGTTTTTAGAAAAAACTAAATAAAAACTCACATTTGGCTTGGATTTGAAGAAGAAGATCTTGATTTCTCTCTCTATTTCTTCCTAACTTTCTATATCTCTCTCTAATGGCTTCCAAGCTCTTCCCTAAATGGAAGTAAATGGGTCTCCTTTATAGGCCAACTTGGGGAGGTATTTTGGGTTTTAAAAAGTCTCTAATTGGTCCAAAATCCCGGAATAATCAAAACTATGTCGTTTTATTTGTTGAAAATTTGAATTAAAATCCAAAAATTAACCAAAAATTACAAAAAAAATGGAAAATCACTCAGAGTGCCGCCGCGGCAATTGGCCACTGCTGCCGCAGCAGTGGACCAGTCCCGCCGCGGCAGTCAACTCCCCCGTTAACCAGAAATTGCATTTTGGCCCCCGGAACTCCCGGAATTCGCGAAACGACCCTATTTCGTCCAAAATTCACAGAACATTCATACGAAATCCAAATTGAGATTGTGATATACCGTTGGAAAGGTATTGAGGTCTAATTTCCATAAAAAATAGTTTGGAGTTGGGTCACTTTGAAAAGTTTTGCGGTATTCGCAATAAAAGCCGAATTGATCGCAGTTTTCACCTTCAGAAATTCATAACAAATTCGTTTTAGATCCAGAAATTATGTGCGATATACCGTTGGAAAGCTATTGACCTTTAGTATTTGATAAAAATATTTCAACATCGAAAAGGAGACTTTGATTTTTGGTCAAACTTGCAGTCAAATCAGTCAAACAGTGCACTTCCAGGAAATTCTGGGAAGTTCTGGGAGCCTCCAAAGACTGACGTTTCCGTCCGATTTTCTTTTAAAACATATTTTAAGACTTTTCACATGATCTAGGATGATCTCGAAACTTTTGGGCGAATTCGGATGATTTTGGTCAAACCTTGGTCAAACTTGGTCAAACTTTGGTCAAACCGGTCAACGGAGACTTTCTGGGAACTTCCGGGTGTCTCTGGGAGCCTACGATTTCAAATATTCATCTTTTAAAATACCTTTTTTTTTTGTTTTGAACAACATCGAATGATTTTTGAGATTCTGGGCCAATCTGGAGAGTTTTGGGCTTTTAGGGGCATTTTGGTCATTTCTGCAAATTCTTTGACTTCTTGAGAGTTAGAGGCAATCTATGAAAATCCGATCTTTCTAATCATCGAGGTTTGACATGCTTGTGGCCTCCTAAATCTGTTAGCTGACAAAATGGGGTGTGTACACCATGTCTTAGATTTATTACCGGAAAAACAAAGTATGATCATCTTGTACACATGAGTCATTTACAATAGAGATTTGGAAGATTCTAAGATAGTCTTACTTTCTTTATTCTCTCGAAAGATAATCTTAGCATAGTAATACTCTGTTGATAAAGTCAAGCTTTGAAAATTTTCCCTATTGATCTAATCAATCTTTTGTTTTCCCCAAAATGTGCTTTGAATTAGTGCTTTAGCTTATAGAATAATAGACGATTCATTTTAAATCTCTTCCAAAATATACTAGATGGCTCGAGACTTTTCAACTGATCGACTTCAAGAATTACTAGACTATTCGCATGCATATAATCAAGTGATCCTTGAGGAAAAATAGGTGTTAGAGGCACACTACAGTTTGCCCCTAGTTTGCAGAGAGGGTACTGAGAGTGCGGTAATGATTGGACCGAAAGCTTTGGAAAGCTCGCCTACTTATCCTCGAGTAGGAATCAGGTTCTTAAGTAGTTCGGCAAATTAAGGCTTGAAAGAAATAGCTGATTTTGCAAAGGTAGTGACCGAACCGAGTAGGTTGCCTACATATCCCCGAGTGGGAATCAGGTCAAGTGTAGCTCCACAATTCCGGAGGTTTTGAAAGAATAGTGCTTCAAGAACTGGTGGATTTTTTGAGCCACATTACCATTTGTATTCAAGACGCGCATTTCTATAGGCAGATTTCACAGTGCGGGTCTCTTCTTTTCTTTTCTTATTATTTTCTTTTCACTTTATTTTATTTGACGGCTGATTCATTACAGCTTTTCACTAGCCAGCTATTCTTACTTTGGGACTATTCACGTTCCCTAATTCTCAATCATCTCTTTTTTCCTTGCAACCTGGACTGGCTAGGAAATGGTTCTTGAAATCAGCACACAAAGTTATTCTTTTTATGCTCTAACCTTTGCCTAGGCGCCCGTTTGGGGTTTTCATTCTAGCGAGCTTTCTTTCTTATTTTCTTTTTCTTTTTCTTTTCTTTTTCTTTTTTTTTTCAAGAAAAGGAGTTACATTGAAATGCTTGACTACCATCAAGAATCGAATTTGCATGATTTTCAGTTAGATAAATTCATATGGCTTTCACTTGGATTGGCTCATGCTCTTAGGCACGAGGTTTTGGAAATGGGGAGAAAAGGGGTTAGACAAGTCTGAAGCAACTATCGAGCATATGTTTTCCAGATTTGAGCAAAAGCATCTTTAAATTCTTAAAGTAAGACTAATCAATTCTTAGCTTTTCTTCAGTGTTAGTGCAAAATCGACTTCGATCCTTTCGGGATCCTTTTTCAACGCAAAAAATTATTAACAGAGTGATTTCTACAATAATATGAGAAGTGACATTTTCAACCCAACGATTCATTCATTCATGACTAAGCGCAACTAAGCACATCAGATTAAGAAAATCAATATTTCATTCCATCAATAGGAAGAGAAGGATTAAAATACTTGACATAAACCCAAAACAACTCGACGACAGCAAACTTGACCATGAGACTAAACTCAAAATACTCAAAACATAAAATGGAGTTGACTCAACTCTATCACAAATGGAGTGTCGCTGTGACTAACTTGTTCTCTATCAGTTCTCTTTTTTAAAGAGAATCCGCATTGGTTTCAAGAAGCAGCAGTTCCAAACACCATTACTTTATCATCTCTCCTTAAGCTTTCTCAGGTTCTCTATTTCTCAACAAAGGCTCGAACTCCTTGGCTAATTCCTCAGGCCTTGCAATGATTTTTTTAATTTTTTTTTTAAAATCAATTTCAAATATTCAAACATTTTTGCCTTTTGGTTTTCAAAGACCTTTTTTTCCAAAGCAAAGAGTAAAAACATTCACTTAAAGAATTTTCAAGAAAAATTCCTTCTTCTTAGGAGTATATTAGGATGCAATAACGACGTCGCACTCATGAGATGTATACAATGCTCGTGTATACAAATGCATGTGAATGCATCCTTATCTAGAATGAAATGCAACCTTAACCTAGGTTAGCATATCAACACTTAAGCAAGTAAGATCCCTTGAGTTTACTAATAACCTTGCTATTCCAATCATCATCCAAGGGTTTGGGGTTTTTTTAAATCATCAAGTGATAGCTCATATTTTCAAAGAAGGGTATTCTGGAAAAAATTTCAAATATGGAGGGTGACTTGGAAAATTTTCAAAAAGAATGTTTTGAGCTACCGATATGTTCATAGTGCAAATTTCCATTCTTTAAAAGATGAGGTGGGAAAATTTGGATTTTTCCAAAGTTCAAAGCAAAATTTCAAAATGGTGATCAATACCTTGCTCAATTTAGCAAAATGGGATTTTTCAAAAGTGATGATTTCAAAATTTTCAAAAGACTAAGGCTTTGAAAAGGAGGTTTTCAAACATCCAAAACGGGTGTTTTCAAGGGAAATTTTACAATTTTTCAAAAAGGCTTTAAAAAGTTTTCAAGATTTCAAAAGGGATTTCTTAAAATAAAGTTTTCAACTTTTTCAAAAAGGGTTTTCAAAAAGTTTTCAAAAAATGTCTTTGGACAATGATCAAATGTTCGGGTGAGCATCATACTACTTTAGAGGAATCTATCCGTACAAGGCTTGATGATGAATTCGCCTAAGCATCCTCATCATCCACATAATCCCTCACGAGCAATCACAAGTAATTCATCATATTCCTAATCAAAGATAAAAAGTTCAACGATCCTAACTAAAAGGTTCTATAGAAACTATATGCAAAGGTCGGGTTTTAGTTTCAAAAAGGGCCCATTAGCAAGTCTAGAGGTGTGGGTGACCGCCTCCCCGAGGGCGTACAATTCACATATGGGCTCTAAATACCGCGTACGGTACGAGGCTAAAGGTGACAACATGCTACAAAGTCACTTGATTGTTGGGGAGTTTCCTCCCCTAGAACCTTCAAGGCAATGATCTCAAGCAGTCGCAGCTGTAACCATGCAAGTGCAAATATAGTCGAAAAGAATACGTTTATTGAATTAATAACAAAGATATAGGGTAAGTTAAACCCACACAGAACAAGAAACCGTAGTTTCAAATTCTAAATCCCTAATGGAGTCACCAGACAGTGGACGATGCAAAAATTGCAAGGTCCTGTCGGTCTCAATTATGCTCCGGGACAGATCCAAGGGAGCATACTGAGACCTAGGCCTTACTACTTTTAATCCATTTGACTAGAGTCACCACCTGATTTTTATGGAATCAGGAAACCGTGAGCTGACTTTCTCAAAAAGGAAGGGTACTCACCCTTTATTGCCAGAAAATGGGCTCGGGGGTCTTGGTACGAAAGGGGAAGGAGCTACATGCTTGGGCTAAAGTACCCCTTCCTCAGCCTACCTTGCAGTAGGCCTTGACAATATCTTTGTTCTTAGATTATAACTGGTATTCTTTTCTCAATCATACTACATAATATATACATGGCATAAAAAGCATTTAGGCAAAATCGATCAAGAGATTAAGGTCATGTACCAAGCGGATGTACATACGATGCTAGAGAAGGGATGGAAATACTCACAGTAGGCCAATCTCGCTCGAGATCAAATGCAAAGAAAGGAAACATGCATGGAATGCAAAGAGAACAAGAGAACTTATATTGGGGTGACTCATGCATAGTCGCAATGGCAATCAAAGTTAAACATGTTATGCAACCATGCAATAATCCTAGGTAATTTGTCTCTAGAAAATAAGCATATGATATAGATTATGTTAGCCTTAAGGTATATTAAGGCATATTTAATTATGTTTTGATGATGTCAAATATGCTATGATAATTACATGATTCATATTGATTCATTCTTTGTCATTATCATAGTCATTTTTATGCTCATATATAATCTCATGTATTAATATTGTATCAATGTTTTAACATCTTTGTGTGCATGAGATTTAATTGATGTAGATCAAGATTACAAGGAGCTCAACAAGGATCAAGCTTGAAGACTTGAAGATATTTCATCCTTGGTTGAAGTCTAGGACCATCATTGTAAGGCATCTTGATCTCACACTCTTAGGGGCTCAAACAAATGCTAAAAGTTAAAGTTTTGGAAATAAATTTTAAATGGGTCATCTTTAAACCAATGCCTCAACCAATTGGAAAATAATTAGATGTTGAGTTTTATATGGTTGGAAAGGTATTTGAATCTAGTTTCCAAAACATCAAACGGATCTAAAATCCGAGTTTTGTAGAGGAAGTTATGGCCATTTTAGTGGAGATGTGTCAGGTTGTCAAACTGGGAAGGGCAGTCGACTGAGGGCCCGATGCAGACGACCGAAGTGAGCAAAATGCAAACAGAACCCTCTGTAAACACATCTCAGTCGACTGCTTTAAGGACCAGTCGACTGCTTCATGTTCCAGTCGACTGAATCGACCTGAAAGACACATAACGGCTAGTTTTTAAAGGGGCATTTATTTACCAAACTTGCCACCAACGGCTATAATCTTCCAAGGCCTATAAATACATGTTTTCCCACACCATTTTATGTTGATCAATCTATTGGAAAACATCTATTTCAATCACACAACTTGTTGATTCTTAATCATTCAAAATTGAGCCCTAGTTGTGTGAGTTTATCAATTTGCTCTAGCTTTCAATTGTAATCTTTGAGAGAGTGAATTGTAGTGAGCTTTAATTGTATTATCCACTCTAGAGAGAGAGAGTTATCAATTTGTATTCAATTAATTTGTAAAGGTTGAGGGTTAGTAACCCTTGTGTGCAAAGAAGAGGTGTTCTTCTTTGGGAGAGATCATAGGCTCTTGTAACGGTTTGGTGCACACCCGTAAGTGCTCCGGGAACGATTTGGTCTACACCCGTGAAGTAGATCGGATTAAGGGAATCCTCAAGAGGTGTTCTTGAGGGGTGGACGTAGGCCGCGGGGTGCGATTGCCGAACCACTTGAAAAATCGGTTTGCAAGTTTCTCTTCCCTTCTCTCTTTACATTATTATTTGTGCTTGTGTTTAATTTGCAATTAAGTTTTTCAAAAGGTTAATTTCCGCTAAAACCTTATTCACCCCCCTCTAAGGTTTCCACTTTTGGGCCAACAGATTATCCTAAACAATTTGTGTCGTTGATGCAAAATTTTGTAAACCTAGCAAAACCTCTAAAGAAAAGGATAGAATAATGTATATGATACATGGACACTAAGTCACATGCAGAAGAGGCAAGAACGATCCAAGGAGTTGAATCCGAGTCACTCGAATCTCTGTATAAAAATGCCACAAAACAAACCAAGCATTGAGAAAAGCATACAAGTGAAATGCATAAAAAGGGAGAGAAATAGTCATCAATCAAAATTCTAGATTTGAAGACCTTACTAAAATCATTCAAAAAGTAGGACTAAACAAAGAATCAATTCAATTCATTTCCAGATCACAAGTTCAATGAGTTAGGAAGCTTTTCCAAAAGTGAGACCTCATTTGCATGAATGGTGTGAGAGTTATATTCATTTTAAAAGTTCATATCCAAACTCATCGACTGACCTTGCAAAAATCATATCTAAATTTACAGAACACATATGAAGGCCTATCTTATGTCCAACGAAAGGTATTTCATTGACGTTTATCAGGAAAATACTTTCATAAACCCAGATTGAACTTATGTTTTTTGAAAATTAATTTAAAGCAGACTTCACTATTCTGGAAGTTTAATATAAATGATTTCGGCCAAGATTTGTTGAATGATCTTTCAAAAATCATAATGTAATTCACAAAATCCCTATGAAGGTCTATTTTATGTCAAAAGAAAGCTATTTGATCGAAGTTTGTATAAAAAATACTTCCATAACCGCAAATTGAGCTTATGGTCACTGAAAACTGAGTTGAATCAGACTCTGTTTTTCTAAAATTTTAATATCATGTGATAAATAAAAAATATGCAAAGTGGGCAAGCAAAATCACTCAAACATGTTCTTTCAAGCTTTTGATCTTTCTTCTTATTATCCTAAATGGTTTCTAAGCCACGTTCTAGATTTATTACTGAGAAAACAAACTGTGATCATCTTGTACACATGATTCATTTACAATAGAGATTTGGAAGATTATAGGATCGTCTTACTTTCTTTATTCTTTCCAAAGATAACCTTAGCTTGATCATCTTGACTTTATGCCAGTGTAATCTTATCAAGCTAAGGATTACTTCCAAAAAGTATGTAGATTGCATCATCTAGCCATTTTCAAAATTTCAACCATAGATAAATCATGTCCAAGTATATCTACCGTCTCTCCGATAATCTTTTGGAAATAAGTGTGATTCATCAAGGCATATCGGATAAAGGTGGTTTCATCCTTACTCATCCATGAACTTTGAAGTCAAACCTCAAGGGTAATAATGAGCTCTAAACCCATGAATAAAATCAAATTTACTTTAATGAACAATTCTTAGTTAATTTATTTTATCTTGTGATAAAAACACTTTTAGTGTAGTGAGAAGTTCTTTAGAAAGATCAAAATCAAGAATGAAAAGTTTAAGATGACTTCCAATCAAATATGCCTTTCTTGATAAAGAACACCAAACTAGTTGGTTGAAGGAGCTACAATTATCATCTTGGTATATATGCAAAAGAGGAAATAGAAGTACATGTACTTATATAGAGTAATAGAAGAAAATTGACATCTTCATCGTGAACTCAAATCAAAAGGCAAAAAATGATGGAAATTCAAGTGTGTGCACATGTGTTCTTTACTAAAAGAGGAAAGAAAACTCAAAAACACCAATCATCTTCAAAGTGAAGAAAAATATGAAAATAACACCTCTAATCCATCTTTTATCAATAAAATCAACAAGAACTTAGATCTTTGTGCAAGTTGTGTGAAGAATCAAAGTAAAGGTGTAAAGAAAACAAAAAGAAGAAGAAAAAGATCCAAGTTCTAGAAATACAAATATACGAAACTAGTAGATTAAAGAGGTAGTAGTTTAGAGTTTACCTCTTGAAGATCTCTCAAAAATGCAAAGATTGTTGGAAGAAGGTTGTTCTTGAACTCCAAAGCAAAGGATGCCAATATGTCAACTAATAATCTAGCTTAGATCTTCTAAAATACTACTTCTTTTCAAGTGTTCAAGAAAATAAAGAGAATGTGTTTCTTACTTTTTCATTTTCTATTCACAAACTTTTTGTTTTTCTACTCCCAACATCAAGATATTCTCAATGAATTCTAAGTGGATCCTAGGTAGTTATTGGGATCCTTCCTATGATCTCTTGATCTCTTTCCCAAGTGTGTCAAATGGGAGGGGAGGGGGGGGGGGGGGGGACCATGGTGTCCAATTTATAGGCAAAACATCTAGGATTTGGGTGTCTTTTAATACATAGAATGAGGGTAAAATGGTCAATTCAGGGACCAAACGAAGTTTCTGGGCAATTTTCTTTCTTAGCACATGTGTATATACAGTATGTGTTATACAAATCAAGTGGCGGAGGTAAAATAGAAGTGGCGGCCCTAATGGGGCCCACTAGTGGTAGGTGACAGCCGACACTTGCTTTCTGCGTCCCCTCAGTTCTTTTGTCAAATTTCATGTTCATAGCCCTTCCGTTTTTTCTTAAAAGTGATTTTTTGTCTCTGAAATCGCCTGTTTTCGCGCCGTTGGAAAGTTGTAGATTGACTTTCATTTTGAAAATATCTTGGGAGTATTTTTCATAAGAATTTATCATCAATTTTGATTCGAAAGTCTCCCAGAATTCTTGTGTTCTTTTGTGCTCTCTTTCATGGTTAGCTTCCTACACACGCCAATTTCCGGACTCTTGAAATTCACGCCTGAGACCTTAATGACCATTTTCCCCTAAGTCATATGCATTTTTTAAAATCAATTTTGAGAAAGGCACCAATCTATGCTCAAAAGGCATAGTTTGGGCTCCAAGAACACATTCTGGAGTCTAAACTTTTGTTGTGCGTAGCCGAGATACCTTCTTTGCGATTTTTTTCATTATCGAGATCTCTAAGTGTTTGTTCTCCCTAAATCATGAGAGGGTGGAAAAAATTGGGTGTCTACACGTGCACTATCAACTCGGGTGCTACCAACCATCACAATGGGGAAACAATAGTATTTGTCCCCCACGTTATCAAACATATCAAGAACCTCTATATGGAGAGTTCCACCAATCGCAATCGGGATATAACCAAAATAATAGTGTGAGATATAGTAGTAGTTCCCGTGATTACCAAATGCACCAAGACTTTCCTTCTGGAAAGTCTTACACACAAACACAATGGGAAGCGAACTATCATCAACAACAATGGGGTGAAACTTCGTATAGTTATAATGAGGAGAATAACTAAGTTGAGGATAATGGTATATTAGAATTACTGCTTAGTCAAATGAAAAGGCTAGATAGTGTTAGGAAACTGCGTTCCCAGAATCCGTTGACAGTGCGTATAAGTTGGTACTGCAAAAAATTTCGTGAAATCTATAATAACCCTACAAGGGCGGAACTAGGGTTACCTTGAATTGCAAAATCAGATTGCTGTAGTAGACGAATCGAGAACACGTGCTCGATAACAGCTCACGATCTTCTACCATATTCCTCCGCTGCCAGAATATTGAACTGAGTGTGGGCTCTTTCGAAATCCTTTCTGTTTTCTGCACTCCCAATTTTACGTTCACTTTTCTATTCCGAGTTGTAATACTCTATATGGAAAAACGCAAACTGAGAAGAGAGCTAAAGCAGCATATATATAGGCTACGATAGGGACCATAAGAAGTCAATAAGGAATAGGCTTCCTTATGGAATTAGGAAACCCTAAATCGAACTGAATCAAATTCCTATTTCCATAAATTATAATTCATACCACTAAAGAATTATAATTGCACTCTTACCCTTATCTCAAAAATATATTTCGAGCTCCATGTTATTAAATGCTTATTATCTCCCTACGTTAAGATTACAGATATCCATTAATTAAATATAATTACTAACAATTATATTTAATTAATTTCTTAAAATTCCTTGAGATCCTCTGCTTAACTTATCTGATATGTCGAATACAAAATCCACCTGCAGGGTTTGACATAATCAAAACTTATAAGCTATCTCAAGGGGATATCATTAATCCCAAAATTGAGACATGGATTCCATCATTAATTTATATCCACCACACAATTAATATTGCCGCCCAATCCAATGTGATATTGACCCATTTAAGGATCTCACCCTTTTAGGGATCAAAGTGTAAATACCAAATGTACGTGTCTACAAATTAACTTAGGATTTAGAGCATAAGCACTCATAGTAGCCATGAGGTATTAATTTTCTTATAAGTCAGTATAAAGATAATTACCCCAAGTCAGTCTCGTTTAATACACAAAGTGTACCAGCATAGTGAGTTGAAACTTTACCATTTTTCATAGGAAAGACAAACCTACTACAACACCATGCTACAGTCCTACCGATGGTGTGTCCAATCCCATCTAAGACTGTAAACCAAAATCTTACATTCTATAATATGTGATGGCCTGATCTTCCGTGTGTAAGCCGAACTCTACACACTAAACCACCTACTATATAGAATGAGACACACACATGCATAATATTAAATAAATAATATAATACAAACATTGCCCACATAGATTCTCATAAGAATGGAATAACTAATCTCCCACTTAGACTCAAAGCCATGATGCAACACACCTCACTCCTATCCCTTCTATGTGACTATCAAAAGTCTTGGCCGGCAAGCTCTTGGTGAAAGGATCTGCCAGGTTATTTGCTGATGCTATCTTGGTCACTTCAACATCACCTCTTTGCACGATCTCTCGTATCAGGTGATACTTACGCTCAATGTGTTTTCCCTTCTTATGGGCCCTGGGTTCCTTTGAGTTAGCAACTGCTCTACTATTATCGCAATAAAGGGTAACAACCGATTGTATCGCAGGTACTACTCTTAGATCCATAATAAAGTTTCTGAGCCAAACGGCCTCCTTAGCGGCTTTCGAAGCAGCTAAATACTCGGCTTCCATGGTGGAATCAACAATACATGACTGCTTGATACTCCTCCAAGTAATGGCTCCACCTCCTACGGTAAACACATATCCTAAGGTAGACTTTCTGGAATCCCTATCTGATATGAAATCAGAATCTGTGTACCCAATGGGTACAAGATTGTCTGCTTGGTAAACTAACATATATATTCTCGAGTCCTTTTCAGGTACTTGAGAATATTTTTCACCACATTCCAATGTTCTTGCCCTGGATTAGACTGATATCTACTAACCATGCCAACAGCAAAGCAGATGTCAGGTCTAGTACATAGCATAGCATACATTAGGCTTCCTACCGCCGAGGCATAAGGAACTACCTTCATCTTCTTAATCTCATCAGGTGTCTTAGGACACTGATCCTTAGATAGAGTAATTCCATGTCTGAAGGGAAGGAATCCCTTCTTGGAATCTTGCATGCTAAACCTTGCAAGAATATTGTCAATATAAGTGCCTTGTGACAAGCCCAACATCCTATTCTTGCGATCTCGCATAAGCTTGATTCCTAGGATGTGACAAGCTTCTCCCAAGTCCTTCATATTGAATTGACTGGATAACCATAACCTTACATAAGATAATACCCCCACATCATTTCCGATTAGCAAGATATCATCCACATATAGTACTAAGAACACCACCATGCTTCCATCATGTTTCTTGTACACACAGGATTCATCCGCACATTGATCAAAACCAACAGACTTGATTGCTTGATCAAAGAGGATATTCCAAGACCTAGATGCCTGCTTAAGTCCAAAAAATGGACTTCTTAAGCTTGCACAACATGTGTTCTTGGCCCTTTGTGATGAACCCGTCTGGTTGCACCATATAGATGCACTCGTCAAGATTCCCATTAAGAAATGCTGTCTTGACATCCATTTGCCAAATTTTATAATCAAAATGTGCAGCAATGGATAAGAGAATCCAGATAGACTTCAGCATTGCCACCGGCAAAAAAGTTTCCTCATAATCGATTCTTTATTTTTGAGTGAACCCTTTCGCTACAAGCCTAGCATTAAAGGTTTCCACCTTACCATCTGCTCCTCTCTTTTTCTTATAGATCCACTTGCATCCAATGGGTTTTATTTCATTGGGTGTTTCTACAAGATCCCAGACTTGATTGGAGTACATAGACTCCATTTCAAATTTCATAGCCTTTTGCCAAAGATCTCCATCTTTATCTTGGAGTGCTTCATTGTAGTTACAGGGGTCAGTACCTTGTTCATCAGGGACCCGGTCATAAGACTCTCCCAAGAACATATACCAATCAGGTTGAATAATAACCCTCCTACTACGACGAGGCACAACCTGTTTCTGTGTATCACTGATATTTCGTTGTGAAGATTCTGAACTTAATACACCATTATCTACACGTTGTACTGGTTCAGGAACCTCCGTGTTAATGGTTGGTTCGGGATCTACACAAGTTTCGATAATCCTCCCAGTACGACGTGGTAATGGAATATCGATAACTCTTTGTTGTGGTGTTTCTTCTCGTACCGCTGGTATCGAAGAAGTATGTCTTAGTGTCTCTCCTCTCATTTCCTCTAGAACAATATGACTTCTGGGCTTGTGGTCCATAACATATTCCTCTTCTAAGAATGTGGCATTGGTGCTAACAATAACCTTCTGATCCTTAGGACTATAAAGCAGACCACCTTTAGTTCTTCTTGGATACCCAACAAAGAAACATACTTCTATTCTCGATTCCAACTTTTCTGCGTTCCCTTTCAGTACATGTGCTGGACTATCCCAAATCCGAACATGCCGCAGACTAGGCTTTCGCCCAGTCCACAATTTCGTGGGAGTAGTAAGTACTGACTTAGATGGTACCAAGTTTAGAATGTATGCAGCTGTCTCTAATGCGTGTCCCCAAAAGGAAATTGGTAAATTTGAATAACTCATCATAGATCTTACCATGTCCATAAGAGTCCTATTCCTTCTTTCTGCTACACCGTTCTACTGAGGCATACGGGGTGCAGACAATTGGGATGTAATCCCTTGCTCCAATAAGTATTCCCTAAACTCTCCCAAGAGGTACTCTCCACCACGATCAGATCGTAGTGTCTTCATACATTTACTTAGACGCTTCTCCGTTTCAGCCTTGAAGTCTTTGAATTTCTCAAAGCATGCGACTTACGCCGCGTCAAGTAAATGTACACATCGATGAAAGTGACAAAGTACTCAAATCTCCATCTTGCTTGGACAGTCATAGGACCACACAAATCAGAGTGAACCAGTTCCAACGGCTCTTTAGCTCTATAGCCCTTGGACTAGAATGGTCTCTTGGTCATTTTACCTTCTATGCAGGATTCACAGACTGGAAGTGCCTCCACTTCCAATGAACCTAATGGCCCATTTTGAACCAGTCTTTGAATCCTTTTCAAATTAATATGACCAAGGCGTGAGTGCCAAAGATGTGTCTGGTTCATCCTCGAAGGTTCTTTTCTCTGAAATGGAAAACTATTTGTGTTATTCAATTCATTAAGTTGCAGTATAGGAGAGACATGATTTATAATATAAAGATCATCAACCAATAGACCAGAACAAATAAAATGTTTATTTTCTTTAATATCTACTATTTTATTAAAATGAACTGAATATCCATTCTTTACTAAACTAGAAACTGAAACTAAATTCCTTCTTATAGAAGGTACAAAAAGGCAATTTCTTAATATTAAATTCCTATCTCTACCAAAACTAAGATGTAGATCTCCTACTGCAACTGCTGCTACTCTCGTAGCATTTCTCATATATAGATAAACCTCTCCATCATTGAGCTGCATGGGTCCTTGGAACCCCTGCAAAGAATTGCATACATGATCAGTGGCTACCGTATCTACACACCAGGTACCGGTAGATCGGACCGCTAAACACAATTCAACAACTAGTAAATGAGATTTACCTTGATTGTTCTGTCAGGCAAGATAAATCGGACATTGCTTCTTCCAGTGTCCTGGCTGCTTGCAAACAAAACATTTGCCTTTAGGCTTTCTCGGTTGTCCTCTTGGCCTTTGGATTGGCAGAGGACCTGCGCCCTTCTTTTGAGCCTTTTTCATTTTCTTCTTGCCTTTCAGCTTTGAAGCAGAACCTTTCTCAAACACAAGAGCACTCCCTGACTTTCTGTTGAGACCCTCAGCTGCCTGGAGTTCTTTAAGTAGCTCGGCCAAAGTATAATTAAATTATTCATGTTATAATTGAGGCAAAATTGCTTAAAAGACTCTGGCAGTGACTAGAGTACGATATAGACCTGGGTTTTCCCGTCGATTTTAGCTCCAAGGATCTCTAGTTCATTAAGAAGAGATATCATCTTAAGAACATGATCCCTTACAAGCATCCCCTCAGCCATGGTTGTGTTCATCAAGTCTTTCATAGCAACCTGCCTAGCAGCACGACTTTGATCCCCGAACATCTCTCGAAGGCTCTCCATCATGTCATAGGCATTGGTCATTGACTGATGCTGATGTTGCAGAACATTTGACATGGATGCCAAAATGTAACACAGCGCCATCTCATCAGCCTTGACCCATTTCTTGTGAGCTTGGGTTTCCTTAGCGGTTGCTCCCTCACAAGGTTGCTCAGGACATTCTTGAGTAATCACAAACTTGTACTCTTCAGCAGTTAACACAATATCTAAATTCCTTTTCCAGTCTATATAGTTTGGTCCAGTAAGTTTGTTTTCTTTAAGTATAACAGCAAGTGGATTGAAAGTACCCATTTAAAAGCCTGAGAATCACATAACATAAATAATTACGTTTGGGCAAAAATTACTATGGATTCGAGTTGAAAATATTGGTTCCCTCTACCATATTTAAAAGGAATCCGCCAGCAACCTGATACACCGCGAATAGTATGACTCGATGGGAAGCCATATACTATCCATCATTTGTTCAGATAGACAATTGCCTTTTAATTTTACTATCCAGGCAATGTACTTTGCCTAATAAAATAAAACTGCTGACTTGCTTTGGTCCTATAAATAATAACAGTGACTTAGATGGAGATGGTATTATTATTTATAGCTAAGTGCATACCATCACTTAATTCTAGGTCAAGAGTTCCAGGAGGAACACCTCTGATGGAGAGGTGACCCACACTAACAATCACCCAAAACATTCTTTTAAAGAAGTTTGTACCGATGATTCCATGACCAACTGCATCCGATGGGGAGGAAGGCACTAGAGCCATCACACAAAATTAATCATATCATCTACAGACCAGTGATGGAGACCATGGGATTTACACTTGATAAATTCCCTCTCCCACTTAGAATTTTGAAAAAAATTGAGGGTTATAATATTTAGAAAAACTTTTAATTTAATTAATAAAAAATAATGGAACACTTGACATGGATTAGTCCATCCTTACTTGTCAAACACACATGTGTAGATAATAAATTATTCTATTCTCATGATTTTAGAAAATAAGTACTTATGTTTTCAAAATATGAAATTAGTTTTATTTCTAAATACACATGTAGTTGTCAATCATTTTAGATTAATATAAATTAAACATGCAGCTAGACATCTGAAATAGGTTTAGGAACAATTATCCATGTTGTCCTATTCATTAAACAAGAAACAATAATAATCATTCAATCACACATAAATAAGGAAACCGCATTAAAATAGGAATCCCACTATTATGGTCAAGCTGCAACTCTTGTGAAGAAATCTTCATTGAACCCGATTAGCTCTATGTCGCCACTACGCACGGGGGTCAAGCTGCCTTCCAGAACGATTTTCTGAAACTACCTTCTAAAACTGCTTCTAGATCGCTTTTGAAAACTGCTTGTAAAACTGCTCTCACGAACCATTTTCACGGATTTACTTGTGATATATTACATAAACCCTATGCCTCTGTGAAGGAGTTCACATGCTATATATTTGCAGTAAATTAACCACGCATCAATATAACGTGGGATCCAATACATACAAATCCTATGCCTCCATAAAGGAGTTCACATGCTATATCAAAACAGCAATATTAACCACAAATAAACCCATCGTGGGATCCAATCACACAAAACCAATGACTATAATAGTGAAATAAGAACGCTGCAAAACAAGGGTTAGCACAGATCAACGTTCTATCCATCCATTACTGCACGCATAAGATCTGTATTACTGGACAACATGGTTGCGTCCAACATATACGCAGAATCAACGTTGCTCTGATACCACTGTTAGGAAACTGCGTTCCCAGAATCCGTTGATAGTGCGTATAAGTTGGTACTGCAAAATATTTCGTGAAATCTATAATAACCCTATAAGGGCGGAACTATTACCTTGAACTGCAAAAACAGATTGATGTAGTAGACGAATCCAGAACACGGGCTCGATAACAGCTCACAATCTTCTACCGTATTCCTCTGCTGCCAGAATATCGAACTGAGTGTGGGCTCTTTCGGAATCCTTTCTAATTTCTGCACTCCCTATTTTATGCTCTCTTTTCTATTCCGAGTTATAATACTCTATATGGAAAAATGCAAACTGAGAAGAGAGCCAAAGCAGCATATATATAGGCTACGATAGGGACCATAAGAAGCCAATAAGGAATAGGCTTCCTTATGGAATTAGGAAACCCTAAATTCTAACTGAATCAGATTCCTATTTCCATAAATTATAATTCATACCACTAAAGAATTAT
The DNA here is from genome assembly GCA_033977485.1 of Hydrangea macrophylla. Classification (NCBI taxonomy): domain Eukaryota; kingdom Viridiplantae; phylum Streptophyta; class Magnoliopsida; order Cornales; family Hydrangeaceae; genus Hydrangea; species Hydrangea macrophylla. The sequence continues at coordinate 18,167,282 of CM066988.1, forward strand.
AATTGCACTCCTACCCTTATCTCAAAAATATATTTCGAGCTCCATGTTGTTAAATGCTTATTATCTCCCCACGTTAAGATTACAGATATCCATTAATTAAATATAATTACTGACAATCACATTTAATTAATTTCTTAAAATTCCTGGAGATCCTCTGCTTAACTTATCTGATATGTCGGATACAAAATCCACCTGCAGGGTTTGACATAATCAAAACTTATAAGCTTTCTCAAGGGGATATCATCAATCCCAAAATTGAGACATGGATTCCATCATTAATTTATATCCATCACACAATTAAAACTCATAATAAACTCGATTTGATCCCCTTTTTCGCCTTCGAAAATTCATAATAAACTCTTTTTAAATCCAAAAATTGTGTGTGAGATACCGTTGGAAAGCTATTGACCTCTAGTATACATAAAAAATGTTTGAAAATTGTTATGGTACTCCGGTTTCAAAGTCAAATTTTGGTTAAATTGGTCAAACCTGGGATTCCCGAGAAGTTTTGGAAACCTCTGGGAGCTCCCAGGAGTTGACGTTTTCGTGCGATCTTCTTTTAAAACTCATTTTAATACTTTCCACTTGGTCTAGAATGATCCCGACGAATTTGGACAATTTATTTCAAACTTGGTCAAACTTTGTCAAACCTGGTCAAACCGGTCAACGGGGACTTTCTGGGAATTTTCGGGACTTTCGGGGGTCTCTGGGAGCTGACGATTTCATATGTCTTTACTTAAAAACTCATTTTCTTACTTTTCTTATGACATAGAATGTTTCTAGAACTTTTGGTCCAAATCTGGGAGTTTTCAGGCTTTCAGGGGCATTTTGGTCATTCTGAGCATCTTGAGAAATAGAACTAACTTCCAGGAGTCCTTTTAAGTCTTTTTCGATCATTGTGAACCACCAAGCTATGGGCCTCCTAAATCTGATAGCCGACAAAATTGGATATCTACAGTTTGCCCCTCTTTGGCATGAACTTGCGAGGCAACGCATGTCGCAAGCGAGTGCCAAAGCTTTTAAGAGACAAGTCTTTTGGAGGCTATAGATTTAGGATAAAAAGCATTGCAAAAGATGCAATGATGATGAGGCATGTGCTGGTCGTGCTCTGCATGAGCTGCCTATGTATCCCAAGGAGAATCAGACCAGGACGTAGTTTAAGCCACAAAGGAGCAAATCACACATGCACAACGAGATAGGCAGATGCTATGCTATGAGGATGATATGCAATGCATGGATGTGATATGAATTGTCTCATGAGTCCTATCATACCTAGTGTTCTAATCCTAGTATGAACTGGTGCTGTGAGGTATACCACTCCGAGTGGACTTATGTCATGCATGTATGTTCTAAAGCGCTTATGGTCCTAGTACATGTGTTCTGTGTATTTGCCACTCTCAGTGGGCTTGGTGATCTACGCTTCGCTACAACTAATAGACTTGTGAGGGATCACGACCTGGAGGTCTTACCCAAGAAAGAGCGTGGTGCTCAAAAGAATGCTTATGGTGTGTTTGCCACTCCTAGTGGGCTTTGTGATTCGTGTGTGCCGCGATCGATGGGCTATGTGTCATGTTACGGCCAATTTGTTGTGTTGGGTGAAGTGACTCTCTAGACTTGACTTGTGCTCCCCTTAATTGTGATACTATGGACTTGGTGACTCTCAAAGTCTCAGCGATGATTCTCAAATTTTAATGATGATCCTCAATTCGCAACGGCGCTTATGTTGTTCCTCAAATCTTTAATGGTGCTTCTCAATGCTTCTTGATTCTCAACGGTGTTCTTCAAATCTTAACGATGCTCCTCGACTTTTCAATGATGCTTTTCAACTCTTCTAACGCTCCTCAACAAATCTGATGCTTCTCAACACATCCGATGTTCCTCAACTCTTCAACGATGCTTCTCAACAAATCTGATGCTCCTCAACACATCCTATGTTCCTCAACTCTTCAACAATGCTTCTCAACAAATTTGATGCTCCTCAACACATCCGATGTTCCTCAACTCTTCAACGATGCTTCTCAACAAATCTGATGCTCCTCAACACATCTGATGTTCCTTAATTCTTCAATAATGCTCCTTAACACACCCGATGCTCCTCTTCAACAATACACTCTTCTGATGTTCTTTGATGCTCCAATAATGCTTCTTAACTCTCCTTATATTCTTTGATGCTCCAATAATGCTTCTTAACTCTCTTGATGTTCCTCGATGCTCTAACAATGCTTCTCAACTCTTCTGATGTACCTCGATGCTCCAACAATGCTTCTCAACTCTTCGGATGTTCCTCGATGCTCCAACAGTGCCTCTAAACTTTTCTAATATTCCTCGACACATCTGATGCTCCTCCTCAACAACACACTTGGACTTTGAGCCTTAAACATCTCAATAACACATCTTATCAAAATATCTGGACTGTGAGCCGTAAAATACATCTTATCAAAACTCCTCATCAACACATCTGGACTTTGGGCCCTAAAACACCTCAACAAAATGTCTCATCGACACACCTTATCAGCAATAGTTTCTTGGTGTTGGCGATATTTCCTCCGATCATCTGCCTTGAGAAACAACTAACGGTTTGTAGTTTGCAACCACTTACGAGTTTATGTCACTAACGGTTTGTAGTTTGCAACAACTAACGGTTTGTAGTTTGCAACCACTTATGAGTTTCTGGCTTGAGGCAAGGACCATGACTTAAATCTCTCAAATGCTCATAACTTTTTCCTAGGCACTAGTGAGGTGACCTAGCGAGCTCTTTTCTCTCTTTTGTTATTGCTCACCTTAGATTTAGCTCTAATTTTTGCCTAAGCATCCTTTCGGATTTTCGTACTAGCGAGCCATCAATCTTTTCTTTTTTGTGAAAGTCTGTCTACGTACCCCGAGTGGGAATCAGGTCCAATGTAGTTCGGGCCAAAGTCTTTGAGAGAAGAGGGACTGATTATGATGGTGTCAATCGAACCAATGCGGTTGCCTACGTATCCCAGAGTGGGAATCAGGTCGAGCGTAGTTTAAGGCAAGGCTTAAAGAAAATTGGTTTGATTATAATGGTGTTGACCGAACTGATGTGGTTGCCTACGTATCCCCGAGTGGGAATCAGTTCAAACATAGTTCAAGGCAAGGTCTTGAAAGAAATTGGGTATGAGGGTTTTTCAAGCCAATCATCAAATGTTCAAACTTGAGCCACTTGTGGTAGCTTTAAATAAAAGGATTCAGTTTCAATCCCCCTTTCTTTTCTCTTTTTTGTTCTTTTTATTTTGAGGATAGATCTGTCACGCCCCGGAACGGCATAAATAGAGAAAAATAAATTTCCTTTATGGGTCCATAGGGAATGACGGGTGAAGTCACATGATTGTCCACACCACGCAGTACTAAGCAACAAGAAGTAATAGTGTAACAAGAATGAAGTCTAGGTTCTGATCGTAACATAACATAAAGTCAACGGAAGTTACTAACTATTACATATCAGAGTCTCGAATCAAATATAAAGCAGCGGAAGTACAAATGCCAAGGCAACATATGCCTGACTACAAAAAGGTTCTGAAACGGTAAAGATAATCAGTTACAATTCTAGTCTAGTCTTCAGTTGGCATAAGGGTAGTCCTCGGCGTAGTAGTCTTCTTCAGTCTGACCTCCGTCGGGGAAATTCTCCACAGGAACTCCGTCACCGGCATAGTAGTCTTCTTCTGCAGGCCTTTCACCTGTATAGTCATAACCAGGGTGCGCTGGAACGTAGAAATGTCCAGCGGCATAAACGCCGTCAGCTTAATGAAAGCCGAGTGAGTTAGATACTAACAGGGTATCGACTATTGAAGTTATTACAAGTTATAAGCCGTAACCAAATTAGAATTCAGTAAGGGTAACTCCTTTAATCAAACCAATTATCCGATTACTAATGTTCTACTCATTATAAGACCGATAACGCGTCTAGATAAGGGAGACAGACTCGACAGTAGTTCAACTCTATAACATACCATTGCTCATCCACCGCTTTTAAGAACATATGCACAGTCCACCGCATGTCATGGATACCACGTTAGTCCATCCCCCGCTTTTAAGAACATATGCACAGTCCACCGCATGTCAGGGATATAACGCTTTAAACAACAGTACATCATTCTATGCCACGACTTAGCGACGTCTACCAGTGATCACGGTCCACCGCATGTCATAGACACCTTCGTCTGTCTACCGCTTTTAAGAACATATGATTAGATCATCTGGCTATCTTAGGGCAAATGGTCCGGTTCACCGCAAGTCATAGACACCTTCGTCTGTCTACCGCTTTTAAGAACATATGATCGACCAAGGCCCGCCCACGCAAGGTTCCCGAATCTTAGCAAACCTACTTAAGTTCAACTCTATTTCCGATACATGACAATCCCAATGTGGCCCGACTACTCTGAATGAAATGAACGTTAACTCCAAAGGATTCACGACTATTCCGTTATCTAACATTATAAACGTTATCTGTTAATCTTGTTGTTACTACGACCCTACGCTGCGTTAATTCATTATCATGTCTGTATTACAATAATAGAGCATGCTGGGAAGTACTGAACAATAAATAAACAACTAAACAGTTATTACATTAACTAAACAAGTAAAACAGTAAACTGTAACTTCCAATCGATTGATATAGATGTCAATCGATTGGTATAAAAGTAGTGTCAATCGATTGGAAGAAAGTTCAATCGATTGGACCACAATCCATGTCAATCGATTGCATAAAATGTCAATCGATTGAGACATGAAAGATGTCAATCGATTGATATAGTGTCAATCGATTGACACTTCGTCTTCTTCACAGAGAAGACTGCCCAGCAACATATAAACGAAACTACATGGTTTCTTTCTATTTCTTCATTCAAAACATGTCCTAACATCAATATCAAGTTACCAAGTGAGTTTAAAACTCACCTTAAGTGTCTAGGGTGTGTTTGGGAATGTGTGTTTGAGCTTTGGAAGCTCTAATGGTGGTCCTCCTCTCTTCCTCTGCTCTCTGTCTTCTCCCTTCTCTTTCTCCTTCTTTCTGGTCTCCTTCTCTTCTCTCCTTTTCTTTTCTTTCAGTCCATCTGTGTGTGTGTGAATAAATATATGTAAATATGTGTGTATATCTATATATATATGAGTGTATATATATATAACACACACACCAAACACTCTCTCTCACTCTCTCTGATTTTTCTAAAGAGAAAAACGCAGAAAAATGGCTGGTATATATAAGGAGAGAGTGTTCACGTGGCTTCTCCCCAGCCAGAGCAAAAGAATCTGCCCAGCTGCCTCCAATCGATTGACATAAGTGTCAATCGATTGATACAATCAATCGATTGGTATAAAGTTCAATCGATTGGGACAATCAATCGATTGAGATAAAGTTCAATCGATTGGTATGTAAAATATACCAAGGGTAAGGCCAAGCTCATACAAGTATTAAAAGAAACATACAATGTCTTAGTTATATAATATATTACAAAAAAATACAGGGTATTACATCATCCACCACTCACAAAAGATTTCATCCCCGAAATCCGAAATAAACTGGGTTAAAACAAAAATGAAAACTTCTCTCGCATCTCCGACTCCAGCTCCCATGAAGCTTCTCCTTCGTCGTGGTGCTTCCACTGAACCTTCACTAGCGGAATATCCTTGTTTCTGAGCTTCTTCACTCCTCGGTCTAGAATACGCACTGGTCCTTCGTTGTAGGTCACGTTCTCGTTCACCTCGATATCTTCAAAACTGATCTCGTGTGTTGGGTTATGGGCACATTTCCTCAACATGCTGATGTGGAAAACGTTGTGCACTCCTGACATCTTTGGCGGCAACGCAAGTCGATAAGCAACCTTTCCAACACGTTCTAGGATCTCGAATGGTCCGATGAATCGCGGCGATAGCTTGCCTCTTTTCTGTCCGAATCTGACGATACCCCGAACTGGCGAGACTTTAAGTAGTACGTGATCTCCAACTGCAAACTCTAGATCTTTCCGTCGCTTGTCGGCATAGCTCTTGTGTCTGGATTGCGCTGTCTTCATCTTTTCTCGTACAATCTGGATCTTCTCACTGGTTTCTCGAATCATCTCGGGTCCAAGTAGTTGAGTATCTCCGACTTCGGCCCAACACAGCGGCGATCGGCAAGGTCTTCCATACAAGGCTTCAAACGGCGCCATCCCTATGCTCGTGTGGTAGCTGTTGTTGTAGGCAAACTCGATCAAAGGTAAATGCGTCTCCCATGAACTCTCGAATTCAATGACACAGGCTCGCAACATATCTTCCATCACTTGATTGACTCGTTCTGTCTGACCGTCTGTCTGTGGATGAAAGGCTGAACTCAAATTCAATGAAGTTCCCATTGCTGTCTGAAGGCTCTTCCAGAATTCTGCGGTAAAGCGTGAATCTCGATCTGAAACTATTGAGACAGGTACACCGTGCAGTCGCACTACTTGCTCTAGATACATCCGGCTCAATCTTTCAACAGGGTACGTCATGTTGTAGGCGACAAAATGTGCTGACTTGGTGAGTCGATCCACTATTACCCAAATAGCGTCGTGGTTTTGCTGAGACTTTGGCAATCCAACCACAAAATCCATGGTGATGTGCTCCCATTTCCATTGGGGAATCGGTAGCGGTTGTAGGAGTCCAGGTGGTTTCTGATGCTCTGCCTTCACTTGTTTGCAATTAAGACATTGCGATACATACTCGGCCACTTCTCGCTTCATTCCTTGCCACCAGAAGTTTCTCTTCAAGTCCTTATACATCTTGTTTCCTCCTGGGTGGATAGTCATCCTTGACTTGTGTGCTTCGTCCAGAATGTTCTTCCTGAGTCCATCGTCATTTGGCACACAGAGTCTGCCTTTGCATCTCAGTGCTCCGTCCGTACTAATACTCCATATCTCGGGTTCCTTTGCGGACATCTTAGCAAACCATAACTTTAAATCCTCGTTCGACTGTTGAGCTGCCAAGATGCGGCTGATGAGAGTCGGTTGTACAACAAGGCATCCAAGGTGTTGTCCTTCTCCTGATTCCACTGGTTGAAGATCGAATTCGGCTAACGTCTCCAATGCTCGCCATTCTCTAATCAAAATCGAAGCGACCAAAAGGCGCGGCCTCCGGCTCAGAGCGTCGGCTACAACATTTGCTTTACCCGGGTGGTATTGCAAAGAGAAGTCGTAGTCCTTGAGTAGCTCCATCCATCTCCGTTGTCGCATGTTCAACTCCTTCTGAGAGAACAGGTACCTTAAACTCTTATGATCTGAGAATAGGTCGAACTTTTCTCCATATAAATAGTGTCTCCAAATCTTCAAGGCGAACACGATTGCGGCTAGTTCTAAGTCGTGCGTCGGATAATTCTTCTCATGCGGCTTCAATTGTCTTGATCCGTATGCGATGACATTCCCCTCTTGCATTAGTACACAACCAAGTCCTTGGTGTGATGCATCACTATAAATTATGAATTGTTCACCACTCTTAGGTATCGCAAGTACGGGTGCTGAGGTTAGTCTCTCTTTCAATTCCCGGAATGCATCCTCATGTTTATCAGTCCATTCGTACTTCGTCTCCTTCTTAGTCAGGCTTGTCAACGGTCCTGCGATTCTAGAGAATCCTTCCACAAATTTCCGGTAATATCCAGCCAATCCAAGAAAACTCCTAACTTCGGTCACGTTGGTTGGCCTGTTCCAGCTCAAGACTGCATCGATCTTAGATGAGTCTACAGAAATCCCATCCTGTGATATCACATGTCCCAGGAATTTAACTTCCTGAAGCCAGAATTCACATTTGCTGAATTTCGCATACAGACTATTGTCTCTGAGAGTCTGTAGAGCAATTTGTAGATGCTTCTTATGTTCTTCTTCCGTCCTTGAATAAATTAAAATGTCGTCGATAAATACTATAATGAATTGATCCAGATAGGGTCTGAATACTCTATTCATTAGGTCCATGAATACTGCCGGGGCATTAGTCAATCCAAAAGACATCACTAGAAATTCGTAGTGTCCATATCTCGTCCTGAAGGCAGTTTTCGGTATATCCTTCGGTCGAACTAACAATTGATGGTATCCTGAACGCAAATCAATTTTTGAGAATATCCTTGATCCTTGTAGTTGATCGAACAGGTCGTCTATCCGGGGAAGTGGATACTTATTCTTGATCGTGACCTTATTCAGCTCCCTGTAGTCGATACAGAGTCGCAGCTCTCCGTCCTTCTTTTTCACAAATAAAACTGGTGCTCCCCAAGGCGATGTACTGGGGCGAACAAAACCCAAGTCTTCAAGTTCCTGAACTTGCTTCTTCAATTCCAACATTTCTGTTGGCGCCATCCGATACGGGGTCTTGGAAATCGGCAATGTTCCGGGTGCTAACTCGATGCAGAAGTCTATCTCTCTCTTCGGCGGAAGTCCTGAGATACTTCGGAACACATCTTCAAAGTCTTGAATAACGGGGATCTGCTTGATAGTAAGCTCCGTGCTTGAAGTCTTAATCGTGGATAGGTAGCTCGTGATAAACATGTCGCTCAACGGTTGGCACTGAAATCTGATCTGCGGACAACCAGGCGTCGAAAAGACAATGGTCCGACTAACACAATCCAGGTTAGCGCCATACTTAGTAAGCCAATCCATTCCTAGGATCACGTCAAACTCAGACATTGACAGGACTATCAAGTCTGCTGGGAGATTCCTATCCTTTAGTGTCAAGGGACAATCCTTGCACACCTTACCTAACTTAACGGATACTCCCAAGGGCGAAACGGCATTAAGGGTCGGTTCAAGTGCTAGGGGTAACAAACCCAATTCACGTACCATCTTAATAGCTATGAAAGAACGGGCGGCACCGGTATCAAACAAAGCTCTAACTTGACAGTGAAATAAGATGAGTGTACCTTCCAAGTTTTGCTGTTCCTCTGCATTATACCCTGCATTGTCAGGAATGATGGCATTCACCCTAACCTGTCCTTGCTGCCCTTGAGCAGGCGCTCCATAGTAGCCTCCACGTGGTGCTCGACAATCCTTACTTATGTGGCCAGGCTTGTTACAGTTGCGGCAAACGAGGTCATTACGGCGGTTGGTCTTGGGGGCTGTGCAATACCTTGCAATATGTCCGGGCACTCCACAGTTGAAACATCCATCAGTGTTCTGTCGCTGGGCGGCGGGCTGTGCCTGAGGTGGTCCTCGCTGTTGATTCTGTTGTCGAGGAAAATTAGCTTGGGGCTTCCTTGTCCCATCGCAAGTGCGCTTAGTTCCCCGATAGTTGTTGGTCTGGGGTTTCCATCCTTGATTGTTCCTTGATGATTGCGCGGGAAAGTTCCTTGGTTGGAAGGTCCTGGGCGGAGGTCGATTCACTTGTGGTCCTTGCACAGGGTAAGCATCCTTCTCCAAACTTGAAGCAAGACGGACAATCCCTTCAAATGACTGGCTCAGATGGCCTATCATCATGTGCCGGAGGTGTGGGTTGAGTCCTTGGTGGAATCGCTTGACCTTCTTGACGGAGGTGTCTATCATATGTGGAGCGAAACGGGAAAGTCGCTCAAATTGTGTAGTATATTCTCTGACTGTCCAGTTTCCTTGGGTTAGACTCAGGAAATTCCTCTCTTGTTGGTCTCTTTCATCCTCAGGGAAGTACTTCTCGAGAAATCGAGTCTTGAATGCTTCCCAAGGCATTCTCCTTGCAGCGTCAATCCCAATCGTGGCTCTCTCGGCCTCCCACCAGTCTGCGGCAGAGTAAGTCAGTTGAAATGCGGCTAGACGTCTCTTGTCCAGCTCACTGCACTCTAGGGCTTCAAAGATTAGCTCCAACTCTCGTATCCATTGCTCTGCTTTCCAGGACTCTGCCATGCCGTCGAACTTCTCAGGTCGTAAGCCACGAAATCGTTCCAACAGTTTATCGCCTGTCTGCCTTGGAGGGACAAAGTGGTTGTTGCCATTGTCGTTGGTGGCATGATTGTAGGTATCGCCGATGTGTTCCATCCGTTGCATGAAAGCTTCGAAGACTCCAGTTGGGTCCATACCCTCGGGAATGGGTGCTCCCAGTCGTGCTTGGTTCCTTGTGGGTCCCACCATAGTGATCCGTGTGAGGTGTACCTATGAAGGATCTAACGATTAGCTGACAATCTTCTCGGGGAAATGATCATATTAAAATAATAGGAAGCATAACATGAATCAACATCACAACCATAACATAATAATGAGATGATAACAGAAATAATCAAGAGAAACGATCCGCCATATATATATACCCAAAAGATGTACAGCGGAGTACACAATGGATCATCTGTGTACCGCGTAGTACATGATCCTATACAAGATCTAAACAAAAGAAAGATATATACAAAACCACTACTGGTGGCTACCTATACAAAAAGGCTACGGTCAATAGCTGTCTATGTAAGCGTCAAAAGTAAGTGGACAACATGTCCTAAAGTCAGACGAAAAAGTCTAAGTCCTAAAGGTACTGGACTCAAAAGTTGTCCACATCGGATCCATAGATGGAAGCCTCGTCCTCTGGGGCAACCTCAGACAAAACATCATCCTCATCCATGTCATCGTCATCCATCATGTCCTCATCCTCTATCACAACATCCTCGACCAGCTCGGGTCCATCATGCTCCACAACAGCTCCCAAATCTCCTGCATCAGCTGCCATGTCAGCCTGGGCTGCATCAAATGCGGCTGCAAGTGCCTCAGCCTGTACCATAGCCTGTGCCAACTCCGGTGCTCCAATCTCAAATCCATGGGGATGTGCAGCCATCTCTGCGGCCCACTCAGCTGCTAGCTGTGCTATAACTCCTCCTGGTAAGACTGGTACCACTGCATCATCACCTGCGTCATCACCTGCGGCTACCTCCTCTTCCTCTATCGGATAACCCTCTGCAACCACAATGTCTACGCCAACTGGCACGTCTATACCGGCTGGGTCCACGGGGTCCTCCTCCTCTGGATCATACTCCGGCTCCTCGTCATCGGTGTCCTCGCCCTCTTCATCCTCCATCTCCTCATCTGCATCCTCTGGCTCATCCTCGCCATCGCTCTCATCATCATCCTCCGGATCCTCATCTGCTGGGGGTGCATCAGCCATGTCTTCCTCCGGTGGGGGTGGAGGTGCGGCTCTAACCTGTGCAAGTAGAACCTGGTACGAAGAACGGTCTCGTAACATCAGTAGAGAATCCTCCTCGATGCGTTTGAAGGTCTCCTTGCGGTAGATCATCTCCTGACGTATCACTTCTGGGTCCTGGGTCCCAAATCTCTGCTGCTCGATCTGCATGTCTCGCTCTGTCTCTGCAATAGCTCTCTGTCTAACCTTCCAGGCATAGTACTCTGGATCTGCTGGCGCAATACTACTCTCATACACATAGTGTCCTCCGAACTCGTCTGGAACGAACAGCGGCGGTGCCATGCTACCTGAAAAGGGACTACCTTAAGTCAGAACTAATCTTAATACTCATCTATAGAATCTCAAGGTTCTAGGACCAGATGGTGTGGGACAATCTGTGAGCGAAAAGGTATACAACCTAGGCTCTGATACCAAAAATCCTGTCACGCCCCGGAACGGCATAAATAGAGAAAAATAAATTTCCTTTATGGGTCCATAGGGAATGACGGGTGAAGTCACATGATTGTCCACACCACGCAGTACTAAGCAACAAGAAGTAATAGTGTAACAAGAATGAAGTCTAGGTTCTGATCGTAACATAACATAAAGTCAACGGAAGTTACTAACTATTACATATCAGAGTCTCGAATCAAATATAAAGCAGCGGAAGTACAAATGCCAAGGCAACATATGCCTGACTACAAAAAGGTTCTGAAACGGTAAAGATAATCAGTTACAATTCTAGTCTAGTCTTCAGTTGGCATAAGGGTAGTCCTCGGCGTAATAGTCTTCTTCAGTCTGACCTCCGTCGGGGAAATTCTCCACAGGAACTCCGTCACCGGCATAGTAGTCTTCTTCTGCAGGCCTTTCACCTGTATAGTCATAACCAGGGTGCGCTGGAACGTAGAAATGTCCAGCGGCATAAACGCCGTCAGCTTAATGAAAGCCGAGTGAGTTAGATACTAACAGGGTATCGACTATTGAAGTTATTACAAGTTATAAGCCGTAACCAAATTAGAATTCAGTAAGGGTAACTCCTTTAATCAAACCAATTATCCGATTACTAATGTTCTACTCATTATAAGACCGATAACGCGTCTAGATAAGGGAGACAGACTCGACAGTAGTTCAACTCTATAACATACCATTGCTCATCCACCGCTTTTAAGAACATATGCACAGTCCACCGCATGTCATGGATACCACGTTAGTCCATCCCCCGCTTTTAAGAACATATGCACAGTCCACCGCATGTCAGGGATATAACGCTTTAAACAACAGTACATCATTCTATGCCACGACTTAGCGACGTCTACCAGTGATCACGGTCCACCGCATGTCATAGACACCTTCGTCTGTCTACCGCTTTTAAGAACATATGATTAGATCATCTGGCTATCTTAGGGCAAATGGTCCGGTTCACCGCAAGTCATAGACACCTTCGTCTGTCTACCGCTTTTAAGAACATATGATCGACCAAGGCCCGCCCACGCAAGGTTCCCGAATCTTAGCAAACCTACTTAAGTTCAACTCTATTTCCGATACATGACAATCCCAATGTGGCCCGACTACTCTGAATGAAATGAACGTTAACTCCAAAGGATTCACGACTATTCCGTTATCTAACATTATAAACGTTATCTGTTAATCTTGTTGTTACTACGACCCTACGCTGCGTTAATTCATTATCATGTCTGTATTACAATAATAGAGCATGCTGGGAAGTACTGAACAATAAATAAACAACTAAACAGTTATTACATTAACTAAACAAGTAAAACAGTAAACTGTAACTTCCAATCGATTGATATAGATGTCAATCGATTGGTATAAAAGTAGTGTCAATCGATTGGAAGAAAGTTCAATCGATTGGACCACAATCCATGTCAATCGATTGCATAAAATGTCAATCGATTGAGACATGAAAGATGTCAATCGATTGATATAGTGTCAATCGATTGACACTTCGTCTTCTTCACAGAGAAGACTGCCCAGCAACATATAAACGAAACTACATGGTTTCTTTCTATTTCTTCATTCAAAACATGTCCTAACATCAATATCAAGTTACCAAGTGAGTTTAAAACTCACCTTAAGTGTCTAGGGTGTGTTTGGGAATGTGTGTTTGAGCTTTGGAAGCTCTAATGGTGGTCCTCCTCTCTTCCTCTGCTCTCTGTCTTCTCCCTTCTCTTTCTCCTTCTTTCTGGTCTCCTTCTCTTCTCTCCTTTTCTTTTCTTTCAGTCCATCTGTGTGTGTGTGAATAAATATATGTAAATATGTGTGTATATCTATATATATATGAGTGTATATATATATAACACACACACCAAACACTCTCTCTCACTCTCTCTGATTTTTCTAAAGAGAAAAACGCAGAAAAATGGCTGGTATATATAAGGAGAGAGTGTTCACGTGGCTTCTCCCCAGCCAGAGCAAAAGAATCTGCCCAGCTGCCTCCAATCGATTGACATAAGTGTCAATCGATTGATACAATCAATCGATTGGTATAAAGTTCAATCGATTGGGACAATCAATCGATTGAGATAAAGTTCAATCGATTGGTATGTAAAATATACCAAGGGTAAGGCCAAGCTCATACAAGTATTAAAAGAAACATACAATGTCTTAGTTATATAATATATTACAAAAAAATACAGGGTATTACAAGATCCTTTTCACTTTTACCTAGCCAGTCAATTTTGCTTTTCATGTAATTGATTCTTGCAAGATCTTTCAATTGCAATCTTAGAATTCCGAAATGTGCATGTCAGCTCTCGAAATTTTGTGGTTGGTCCTTGCCTTTGGAAATGTGATCTAGGCACGTTCTTATGATGTACCTTGAAGCATACAATTTTCTCACTTGTTTCATCAAACTTTTCTTCAACCTTTTGACTGGCTAGGGTCAGATTTTGGAAATCAACACATTTTTAGCTCTCACTTTTGTCTAGGTGCCCTTTTCAGGTTTTCAACCTAGCGAGCTTTTTTTTTTTTTTAAAGGGGGAAGAAACTCATTGAAATGTTTGGCTACCAACAATGACTAAGTCTGCATTGGACATGTTTGTATGGCTCTTGATTGGACTGGGCTGAAGGCTTTAAAATGGTAGAAAAGGGTGTTGGGCAAGCCCCAAATTAGTTCCAAGAATGTCTTTTAGAGATTTAAGCAAAAGTATCTTTGAATTCTTAAAGTCAGACTATTCAATTCTCGGCTCTTCATCGATGCCAGCGTGAAATCGACTTTCACCTTTTCATGGTTCTTTTTTTGTTTGGTGCAAAAATTTATTAGCAGAGTAATATCCATGGTAATTTGAAAAGTGACATTTTTAGTTCAGCGATTCATGCACTTATGATCACACACATCAGATTAGGCAAACTGAGACTTCATTCCATCACAAAAGAATGATTACATCACTTGATACAAACTCACAATAACTCGATGACAGACAGACTCGACCACAAGATCAAACTTGAAATAGACTCAAAATATAGAACAGACTCGACTTTGTCTCAAATGGAGTGTCTTTGTGATCCATTTATTATTAACTTTTTTTTAGCAGAAGTTCCAAACACTATCGCTCCACTGCACAGATTCAACATTCATGGGTGTCAATAAAAGGGATCATTTGAAAGGATAGGCTATGGGCTTAGTTGACATTGGGTTGAATGGGTGGTGGCTCGATGATTCCTCGATCAATGAGGTCTTGGATATCATGGCAGAGACGTATGCACCAGTCGGTGTCATGGCCTGGGCCTTGGTGGTAGGCACATCGTTTGGACAGGTCACAGTTAGGTGGTGGGGGATCGTCACGAGGCTGAAGGAGTTAGAGGTGTCCCTTTTTTAGCAAGCGGCCTAAGGCTATAGAGGGAGAGATATCTAGCTTGGAAGATTCACGGGGTACCCTATTTTGGTAAGGGCGGCCAGGCGAGCTGGTTTGGTTTGTGAGCTCGTATGATTGGGGAGAATAGGCCATGGGTTGGTTACTAAGGGTGTTGACATCCGAAGAGTTTCGGGAGTAGTCGGGCCTCTTGGACTGGCTTTGTGATTCTTCATTCTTGATTTTCTCTTCCCTGATTGCATCCTCAATTCTAGTCCCAATCTCAAACAGTTCTTCAAATGTTGAGATGGACTAGTAGAAGTCATGGTACAGCGTTAGTAGATTCTTAATCAACATCCAGACTTGTTCCTTTTTGATCGGCTGGTGGGGGCCACTTTGTTCCTCCATCTGCTCAAGAACGCACCGAAGGATTCATTGAAGTTTTGTTGGGTAGTCTCCAGATCCCGGATGGTGACATCGAGCTCTTGGTTGTAGGAGTAATGATTAACGAAGACCTGGACTATATCTTCCCATGTCCGAGTCTTAGAAACCTCCAAGGTCAGAAACCAGGATAGAGCGGCCTTGGCAAGGGTTTGAGGGAACAACATTGCGATGTGCTCATGGGTACAGCCCATTGATTAGAAAACACTCATGCAGAACTTCACTTGACTCTTCGGATTCCTAGTCCCATCAAAACGGTCAATTTCAGGCATTTTGAAGTTATCAGGCAGCTTTAATTTGTTGGGCTCAAACAATCCTTCCAGATTTAACATGTAATCGTCGACCCCCCTACTCTTTCTCACTATGTTCTCAAGCTTGTCGACCTTATCCAGCTTTTGTTGAATTTTCTTATCAAGTGCAGGTGGTGGGGCCCCATTAAACCAATCATCATCTACATTATTCTCGGGAGGTGGTGCAAACCCAGGCGGTGGTGGTGGTATAAACCCCGGTGGCGGTAAGAACCCAAGTGGGTATCGTGGTTGTTGCTGTTTCAGTTCTTCCATAAAGGCTAAAACTTGGGCCAACCGGTCAGACTGTTGGTTGATCATTTCTGCCACTCTGGCTTCCAAACCTTCTGGATCTATAAAGTTGACTTTTGGCTGAGTGATTTTGACAAGGTAACTCCCTAATCCTTTGACTCACAAATGCAGATCCTGAGTGCTGTAGACACCCCATTTTGTCGGCTATCAGATTTAGGAGACCCATAGCTTGGTGGTTCACAATGATCGAAAAAGGACTCAAAAGGACTCTTGGAAGTTGGTTCTATTTCTCAAAATGCTCAGAATGACCAAAATGCCCCTAAAAGCCCGAAAACTCCCAGATTTGGTCCAAAAGTTCTAGAAACATGCTATGTCATAAGAAAAGTAAAAAAAAATGAGTTTTTAAGTAAAATCAGATGAAATTGTCAGCTCCCAGAGACCCCCGGAAGACTCAAAAGTTCCTGGAAAGTCCCCGTTGACCAGTTTGACCAAGGTTTGACCAGGCTTGACCAGGTTTGACCAAGTTTGACCGAAATCGTCCAAATTCACCGAAATCATTCTAGATCACGTGGAAAGTATTAAAATAAGTTTTAAAAGAAAATCGAGCGAAAACGTCAGCTCTTGGGAGCTCCCAGAGGTTTCCAGAACTTCCCGGGAATCCCAGATTTGACCAGATTGACCAAAATTTGACTTTGAAACTGGATTATTGTAATAATTTTCAAATATTTTTCATGAATACTAGAGGTCAATAGATTTCCGATGGTATATAACACATAATATTTGGATTTAAAACGAGTGTTTTATGAATTTTTGAAGGCTAAAAAGGCGATCAAATCGGCTTTTATCGCAAATCCCGCAAAACTTTTCAAAGTGACCTATCCCCGAACTATTTATTATGTAAAGAAGACTCCATTACCTTTCCAACGGTATATCACAACCTCAATTTGGAGTTCGTATGCGTTTTCTGTGAATTTCGGACAAAATAGGGCCTTTTCGCGAATACCGGAACCTCTGGGGGCCTAAACGTAAATTTTTGGGCGTCTGAGGAGCAGTGCCACCACAGCACTGGCCCACTGCCGCCGCGGCATAGGTCCAGTGCCAGTGCGGCACTCAAGCCTCACAGAGTCTATTTTTGGAATTTTTGGGGGGTCCAATTTGATTAATTGAAAGCCAAAACGACATAATTTTGTGTTCACAGTTGTTTGAGACCAATGGGAGTACTTCTAAAATCCCAAAATCACCCCAAATTGGCCTATTTAAACCCTCCATTGCTCTTCATTTTGGGGGGGCCAAGTGCAAAGCTTGAAAAGTTGTAGAGAAGAAGAGAGATAGAGATAGGTTTAGAAGAGAGAAAGGGAGATTCTCCCATTGATTTTCCATAAGAAAGTGAGTTTTAATCTTTTTTTCTTCCATTATCCTTCTATATACTTCACATTCAAAGTCCACTCCAACCCTCATTCTTGAGCATTCATGAGATAGGAAGCTACTTCCATGTCCAAATGTCAAAATCTATGAGTGAAACACCAAGCTACAAGTCCAAAATCACATTGATTATCATCTATTGATTGCTATTTACTTGCTTGTTTATATATGTGTTCATCTCTTCTTCACTCATTTCTTTTTGATTTTCTTTATTTACTTACTAGTTCATCATCATCTAGATGATGACATGAAGTTTGAGGTGAGTGAATCCTTATGGATAGTAGCTCTTAACCTCAAAAACATGTTTGATAGATGATGATCATAACTTCAATACCTCCAAGGTATCCTTGAAGTTATGTTCAAATGAAAACAAATCTCTCCAACAATCTTGGAGGCTCTTGATGATGAGTTTGATGTTGGCATTTTAAGTGGTTATAATCTTTATTGAGTATTGAAAATACATTTTCAAAATCTCTATTTCTAAACCCAACCCCCCCCCCCCCCCCCCTCAATCCCTCTCCTTTTGATCTCAAGAAAGAAAATTTTGTTTTCCCCAAAATCTTCAAAACAGTGAGTGAGCTGAGTTCAAAGATTTCTCTAGTACTCAATACTCAATGTGTTGATGAAAGGCCACTTGGAAAGTCTTCCTAACTCATTAGAGAACACCCATGATTTTTGGTTTGACTTGAAAATACTTGAAAATGGTCCATTTGGACCCAAACATTCCTTCCAGACATTCTGCCTATGCTGTCACAGCAGCTTGGTTGACTTCCAACTTCTTTTTCAGAAAACGTTTCCAAAAGGGGTGGTCCCAAATAATTTTTCCCTTAAACGTCAATGTCTTAGGGAACTTTCTGTATAAAATGGGCCTCCAGATCATTTGTTTTCATTTTTATTAAGATTTTTCAACATTTCTGTCTACAGTACGAACTCTGTTTCTGAGTGACCTTCATTTTTTTATATGATTTCTCTCAATATGTGATAGTTATTAAAGATTAGCTTTTTGGGTAGTGTTCTAGACACAATAAGGAAGATCTCCATAAAAAAGCATGCACTGAAAACATTCCTAACCCCTCTTTTCAATTTTCAAAATATCTAGTTACTGTTCTGTCCACTATTCACAGCAAGCACATTTTAACTTTCATTCTTTGATCTGATGCTTATATGCATTCCAAATTAGTTCATATCTTAGGAAGTAGTTCATACTACATTTGTACATATCCTATATTGATTTCATTCATTCACCTTTTAGACTTCTAAGTCATTCTAGGAATCCATGAACACCAAAACACTCTACAACCTTGGCACATTCTAGATACATACATTGCATTCATGCAAGATTTGGGGATTTTGTAACTCTTAAACTAAGAAGATTATACGGAACGATCATGATCACAGGTTCATGCATCCCCTCGATCTAATCATCCTTTCTCATCTCCCGGGGATTGAGAGATCTTCTTTTCTCAAAGAATAACATGCATCATGCTAGCTTGCTAAGCATATTTTGATTTCTTTGGTTATTTGTTTCAAGAACAATTCATGTCCCCTCTTAGATTAGGAAAACTTGATTATTTGATATGTGATTAGACGATTTTTCCTAGGCTTGTTTGTGTGATCTTTCACTTTTGCATTGGGTGATATTTGGCTTAGATCTTATGAATGATATCTTATCTTTTGATCTTCCATTTCAAATTTTCTTATGTGATGTAATATACTTATCATAAATATTAATTGTCGAACCAAACATAGTATAAGATGATTATTTGGATGCTAATTGAGACCTGTCGAAAGACGGGGCGAGTTGAGGGTATTTTGGTCGCGACAAAGGCTCCTTCCTCTCTCGTACCAAAACCCCGAGCCAAGTTCTTTGGTTATGAAGGGCCGGTGCCCTTTATTTATTTAGGTGAGTCAAAATTAGGTTTCTTGGTTCCTTAAAGACCAAGTGGTGACTCTGTATCTGTTTTTAACAGACCCTTCCTTTTCTTTCTTTGATCCAAATCAATTTCAAACAAATCTCAAATCAAAACTAGAGGTGGAATCCCGCGTGTCCACAAGTGCTCAAAACTTGTACTGATATACAGGTGTGAAAAGACTATGTTAGACTTTTAACAGTGAAGATTGAGATGACAACTATAGTGATGTTAACAGACGTGGACTGACTCATGTACAGCCTGACTGAAACAGTGCGTGCAGGCCGATAGGAATGGTGTATGCAAATGAGACAAGCATGCGGATGTAAGCCCTAATCTATATGATGCTCCGATTTCTAACAGATAGTAGCTAAACAAATAAGGTCCTAGCCATACAGAGTGTGCTAACCTTACTTTCCAGTGTGATCACCAAGGGATAACAGAGATTTTCGGGATACTTCGGGAATTTTGGACAGAGTTTCTGGGAGAAATAGGAATTTGGAAGATTCAGAGAAATTTCTAGAAGTCATTTGAGTTTCTAGGAGAAATAGGGATTTCTGGTTGATTTGGACTGAGCTTCTAGGAGAAATTGGGAAATCAGAATTTCTTAGAGAAATTGGTACATCTAGGCATTTTTGGGAAGTTTGGATGAAGTTGCTGGAATTTTTGGGAAATCTTAGATATTTGGATAGAGCTTATGGGAAAACATGAAAATTTGGGTAAGTTGGACAGAGTTTCTGGGAGAAACAAGTATACCGGAGTTTCTAAGAAATATTGAGGTTTCTGGGTATTCTGGGGGAAGCAACAATATCTGGGGGGACATAAGTATATCGGAGTTTCTGGAAGAAATTGAGATTTTTGGGAAATCTGGGTGATTCGGACAGAGTTTCTAGGAGAAGCATGGATATCCTGATGAGTTGGGTAGAGTTTCTGGAAGAAATAGGGATATACGACGAGAATAGGTGATGATGGTGATCATACTGTCTAGCAAGTTTTCATACTCTTATGTCTCAGGACCAACAAACAAGGTTTGCGGTGTATATCTTTGTGAGCATGGAGCATGCATCCTTATCATGGTGCCTAAGCAAGTCAACTCAATGTGATCACATGTGAGTGATTGCCTTGGGAATCATAAGAAAGAGGTTCTGTTCTATGCCACATAAGCGTCTACACCGCGCAGGTAATCCCGCCAGGGCATACAACAGTTATATCACATTGTCCTATCTGAAAAGATAAATGAACAGTCCTATGAAAGGTTCTACAAGAATCTATATGCAAAGGCTGGGTTTAGTCAAAGAGGGTCCGTTGATGAGAGTTCCAATATACCGTCAGAGAGACAGTACGAAAGTTTTTACTGTTTTTTGATATACCTTGGAAGGTACAGTATCAACGGTGACTTATGCCCTGGCACAGCAAGACCTGAACAATGTCAGCGCTGTGTTTCAGACACAGTCGGAGGGGGGAAATGCAAGAGTGCAATGCGGTGAACCAGATATAGTAAAAAGATGATTTTAAGGATGCTTCTTATGAGTCAAACCTCTGTATTATTTTGTTTTGAAAATAAAACTATCCCCAGCAGAGTCGCAAGATTATGGACACGCGGAATTCCACTACTTGCTTGTTTGAGATTGTTTGGAAAAGGAAAAGAAAAGGTCTGTTGAAAACAGATACAGAGTCGCCACTTGGTCTTTAAGGAACCAAGAAACCTAATTTTGACTTACCCAAACGGATAAAGGGCACCGGCCCTTCATAACCAAAGAACTTGGCTCGGGGTTTTGGTACGAGAGAGGAAGGAGCCTTTGTCGCGACTAAAACACCCTCAACTCGCCCCGTCTTTCAACGGGCCTCAATTAACATCCAAATAATCATCTTATACTATGTATGGTTCGACAATTAATACTATGATAGTATATTACATCACATAAGAAAATTGAAATGGAAGATCAAAAGATAAAATATCATTCATAAGATCTAAGTCAAATATCACACAATGTAAAGTGAAAGATCACACAAATAAACCTAGGAAAAATCGTCTAATCATGTATCAAGTAATAAAGTTTTCCTAATCTAAGGGGACATGAATTGTTCTTGAAACAAATAATTAAAGAAACCAAAATATGAATGCAATGGATGCAATGTATGTATCTAGAATGTGCCAAGGTTGTAGTGTGCTTTGTGTTCATGGATTCCTAAAGTGACTTAGAAGTCTAGAATGTGTATGAATGAATGAAGAAAATAATCATGGGATATGTACAAATGTAGTATGAACTAGTTCCTAAGATATGAGCTAATTTGGAGTGCATGTAAGCATCAAATCAAAGGATGGAAGTAAAAGTATACTTGCTGTGAATAGTGGACAGAACAGTAACATTTCAGTTTTATGGAGATCTTCCTTATTATGTCTAGAACACAACCCAAAAATTCAATCTTCAATAACTATTACAGATTGAGAGAAATCATATAAACAGTAGAGATTATTCAGAAACAGAGTCCGTACTGTCGACTGAAATGTTAGAAAATATTAGAAAATGCAAACAAATGATCCAGGGGCCCATTTTATACAGACAGTTCCCTAAAACATTGAAGTTAAAGGGAAAAATGAGTTGGGACCACTCCTTTTGGAAAGGGTTTCTGTAAAACAAGCTGAAAGTCAACTAAGCTGCTGTGACAGCAAAAACCGAATATCTAGAGAGAATATTTGGTTCCAAATGGACCATTTTCAAGTATTTTCAAGTCAAACCAAAAATCATGGGTGCTCTCTAATGCGTTAGGAAGACTTTCCAAGTGGTCTTGCATCCATACATTGAGTATTGAGTTCTATAGAAATCTTTGAACTCAGATCATTCACTATTTTGACTCACTGTTTTGAAGATTTTGGAAAAAACTAGAGTTTTCTTTCTTCTGATCAAAATGAGGGGTTTTAAGAGGGGTTTTGAAAGTATATTTTCAACATCAAATAGAGATTATAACCCCTTGGAATATGAACATCAAACTCATCATCAAGAACCCCCAATATTATTGGAGAGATTTATTTTTATTTTGAACATAACTTCAAGGATACCTTGGAGGTATTGAAGTTATAATCTTCATCTATCAAACATGTTTTTGAGGTCAAGAGCTACTATCCATAAGAATTCACTCACCTCAAACTTCATGACATCATTTAGATGATGAAGAACAAGTAAGTAAATAAAGAAAAATTAAAAGAAATGAGGTTAGGAAGAGATAAACATAATATGAACAAGCAAGTAAATAACAATCAATAGATGATAATCAAATGTGATTTTGGACTTCTAGCATGGTGTTTCACTCATAGATGTTGACATTTGGACATGGAAGTAGCTTCCTAACTCAAAATTGCTTAGAGAAATGGTGGTTGGGTGTATTGATGATGAAATATATTGAAGAGTGGTGGAGGAAAACAAGATTGAAACTCACTTTCTATAGAAAAATAGTAGGAGGAAGCTCCTTTCTCACTTCTAAACTTATCTCTATCTCTCTTTCTCTCTACAACTTTACCAAACTTTTCACTTGGCCCCCCCAAAATGAAGAGCAATTGGGGGTTTATATAGGCTAATTTGGGGTGGTTTTGGGATTTAGAAAGTGCTCCCATTGGTCCCAAACATCTGTGAACATCAAACTACATCCTTTTGGTTTTTAATTAATCAAATTAGACCCCCAAAAGAAATTACAAAAACATGCTGTTCTGGAGAGGTCGCGATCCCGCGAGGGTGAGCTAACCCCAAAAACCCGTCCTCAGTTCGGATTGAGTGTTGTTGCAGCACTAGGCCAGTGCTGTGACGGCATTGGGCCAGTGCTGCGGTGGCACTGCTCCTCAATCGTCTGGATAATCCTGTTTAGGCCCCAAGAGGTTCCGGTATTCGCAAAAAGGCCCTATTTCGTCCAAAATTCACAGAAAATGCATACGATCTCCAAATTGAGGTTGTGATATACCGTTGGAAAGGTAATGGAGTATATTTTACATAAGAAATAATTCAAGAATAGGTTATTTTGAAAAGTTTTGTGGTATTTTTGATAAAAGCCGATTTGATCGCCTTTTTCGCCTTCGGAAATTCATAATAAACTCGTTTTAAATCTGAAAATTGTGTGTGATATACCGTTGGAAAGCTATTGACCTCTAGTATCCATGAAAAATGTTTGAAAATTGTTATGGAGCTCCCAAGAGTTGACGTTTTTTCGTGCGATCTTCTTTTAAATCTCATTTTAATACTTTCCACATGATCTAGAATGATCCCGGCGAATTTGGACGATTTCGGTCAAACTTAGTCAAACCTGGTCAAACCGGTCAACGGGGACTTTCTAGGAATTTCTGGGACTTCCGGGGGTCTCTGGGAGCTGATGATTTCATCGGTCTTTACTTAAAAACTTATTTTCTTACTTTTCTTACGACATAGCATGTTTCCAGAACTTTTGGTCCAAATCTATGAGTTTTCGGGCGTTCAGGGGCGTTTTGGTCATTCTGAGCATCTTGAGAAATAGAACTAACTTCCAGGAGTCCTTTTGAGTCTTTTTCGATCATTGTGAACCACTAAGCTATGGGTCTCCTAAATCTGATAGCCGACAAAATGGGGTGTCTACACACGTACCATTCCCAGAACTTATCAAACCTACCTAAGTTACGTTCTAACATCAACACATGACAATTCCCAATGTAGCCTGACGACTCTAATTAAAAGAAATGGATATCGAACTTATACATAAATCACATAATATCTCAGGTCATCTTATTAACCCATTGTTCTTAATCATACATACCCTTTGTTGTTATATTATCCCTGATCAACCCAAAAATGCATAACGGAAGTCCAAATAGAAGATCGTACATTCGAACCCTTAATATAATAAATAGGAAAAGCAATCCATGTTCTGCTAATACCAATTGATTAAGACAAGGGTCCAATCGATTGGGATAAAATATGTAACAATCGATTGAGCAACCATGTCAATCGATTGGATCTAAAACCATACCAATCGACTGCTAACTTTGGCAATCCATTGGTTCACAATTAATGTCAATCGATTGAAAACTTATCCAATCAATTGGGATTAGACTGATGGCAAACGATTGGGAATAATGCCAATCGATTAGCACTTCGTCTTCTCTAGTAGATTTATAAAACATCATATATATACATTAAAGTAATGTATTTAACACATCTAAACATCATACAACTTGTAAAAACATCAAATAGAGGGACCAAGTGAGTTGAAACTCACCAAGGGTATGTTTGGGAGTGTGTGTGAGATTGAAACCTCAAGTTCTCTATCTCTCTCTCTCTCTCTCTCTCTCTCTCTCTCCTCCTTCTCTTTTTCTCCTTCTTCTGTCTTTCCCTCTGCTTCTCTTCCCTTTTTCTTTTCTTCTGTAATCTTTCTTCTTCTCTTTCTCTGCCAAGAGCAGTGTGTGTGTGTGTGCAGATAGATATAGATATATGTAGATGTATGTATATATATAACTCACAATATGTGCCTCTCTCTCTCTCTCTCTCTCTCTCTCTCTCTCTCTCTCAAGGTTGTAAAACTGGCCTATGGCTAGAATGAATGCATAAATATAGAGGGGAAAGGTGCCACACGTCCAAAGCTCAAGCAAAGAAGAAAAGTTGTCTCTGCTTATGCCAATCGATTGGAACGGATGGCAATCGATTGGTTACAGATGTTTGAAGGCAATTGATTATAAACAATGGAAATCGATTGGTATGTAGCCACGTAATGAATTTAAGTCAGTAGGATGGCCATCGATTGGAAAATATATCAATCGATTAGTATTCAAAAAGTGGCAATCTATTGGGAAACAAGGCAATAGATTGGTAACCAAATTTTACCAAAAAAAAGGAAAGGTTATAAAAGTATAGAAGTGAAATATCAGGTCTTATTATATATCAAAATATAGGGTATTACATCATCCACCACTCATTTAAGATTTCTTCCTCGAAGTCGAAAACAAACATGGTCTAAAACAAAAAGGGAAACTTCTCTCACATCTCTGACTCTAGCTCCCATGAAGATTCTCCTTCATCATGATGCTTCCATTGAATCTTCACCAATGGAATCTCCTTATTTCTGAGTTTCTTGATCTCTCGATCCAGAACACAAATCGGTCCTTCGTCGAATGTAACATTGTCGTTGACTTTAATATCTTCAAAGTTGATCTCGTGCGCTGGGTTGTGGGCACACTTCCTCAGCATACTGACGTGGAAAATGTTGTGCACTCCTGACATCTTCATTGGCAACGTAATGCGATAAACAACCTTTCCAACACGCTATAGAATCTCGAATGGTCTGATGAATTGCAGCGATAACTTTCCTCACTTCTAACCGAAACAAACAATCCCTCGAATAGGTAAAACCTTGAGTAGCACGTTATCTCCAATGGCAAACTTCAAGTCTTTATGTCACTTGTCAGCATAACTCTTGTGTCGTGTTTCAACTGTCTTCATCTTGTCACGTGCAATCTGAATCTTCTTGCTTGTCTCTCGTACCATCTCTAGCCAAAGAAGTTGAGTATCTTCGACTTCGGTCCAACACACTGGCGATCAGTTAGGTCTTTCGTATAAATCTTTGAATAGTGCCATTCCTATGCTCGAATGATAACTATTGTTGTAGGCGAACTCAATCAAAGGTAAGTGCATCTCCCAAGAACTCTCAAAATCAATGACAAAAGCACGTAACATGACTTCCATTTACTTGATTAACTCGTTCAGTCTGCCCATCAGTCTGCGGATGAAAGGCTGAACTTAAGTTTAATGTTGTTTCCATGCTATTTGAAGACTCTTCCAAAACTTTGCAGTAAAACGTGAATCTCGATCTGACACGATAGACATAGGTACTCCGTGTAACTGTACTACATGTTGTAGATAAATCTGGCTCAAACGTTCTACTGGATACATCATACTATAGGCAATGAAATGTGCCGTCTTTGTAAGTTGATCCACAATTACCCAAATGGCATCATGGTTTTGTTGTGACTTCGGTAATCCTACCATGAAATCCATAGTGATGTGTTCCCATTTTCATTAAGGAATTGGTAATGGTTGTTGACACGAGAATGTTCTGTGTGCGCTTATGTGCTATACCTAAGTGTAGGTAATCGTTCAAGTAGTAGTCTGGTTAAGTCCAGGTCAATCCCATATGGAAGGTGTTAAACTAATTATCTAGATTAATCTCAAACAAGAAAATAAAAATCAATATTTTAAAAATATGCAGAACACAAAGTCCCACAATTTATCAACTACTAAAGATAAGACAATTAAACTAAATTACTCTAACAACTAATTAATTAATTAAAACGATGATTTAAAACGTGTTTTTCTTAATAAAAGGAAATGTTGGGATCACACAAATCCACCATGACCTAGCCATCTACCATGCAGTTGCGTTGAAGCTTAATGGAGTACATTCTATACAATATTCCATATTTCTCTTAGGATAAAGAATCTATAGTCCTTTCATGATCGGGACTATATCATCACAATGGAGTTTGAAATACACAAAAGCGGTTTAAAACAATTGTTTAGACTCTCACCTACAATGGTGTTAGCATTGACGGTGGTTTGCAAAATACATTGAAGAAAAATGCCTCAAGGCTTAAAGTTTACAGACTGTTTTGATAAACTGAGCGTTTGGGGACAATTTGATAGCAAATCAGTAAAGCAGAAAGTCTAGGAATACTGCATAAAATGTCCTCAAGAATCAGAAGGTTAGATCGATCGACGCGCTTTCGATCGATCGAATATCTTCATCCCTCAAGCCTTGATCGATCGAATATCTTCATCCCTCAAGACTTTGATCGCTCGACTATATCGCTGTTCCGATCGATCGAGCCTTTTTGATCGATCGAACACAGGAATTATTCTGCTGCGTGGCAGAGGCTTAAGATCACGGTTTCATCGTGATCTCCCAACCTGGGGACTACTCAGACGTCGTCTGAAGTGTCTCAAATTTGTTTTTAACGTAAAGTTCCATTAAAGGTGTGTTTGTTTGTGATTTTTGCAATGAATCTATGAAAATTAATTGTATAACTATAACTAACATGCAAGACTACTGGATAACAAGATACAATACTATAAATTAAGTGCAGAACATAAACAAAGTAACCTGGAAACAAAAACTTGTAGTGAACTAAGAGAAATCCAAACTAAACAATACGTAACCTTGCTTAAACCTACAAAATAAACAAAGTAAAGCTCTCTACTCTCTATAAACTAATGAAAAAATGAAAGTGGACGTCCTTATGGACGTATATAATACGAGTATTTATACTAAAACACCAATGCTAGGGTTAACATCCCGTTTCTGCTGCGTGCCCGTATAATCTGATAAAAGCCATGCCCGATCGATCGGACATCTTTCGATTGATCTAACCTCTAGGGTCTTCGAACGCTTGAACTTCTATCGATCGATCGTACCTTCGATCGATCGAATTGTCTTCAATCGATCGAGGATCACTTATTATCTTTTACTTGTCTTCGCTAAAATTCGGCACTCCCTTTTATCTTTCTCATCCAGTTCTTCACACAGCAATAGTAATCTGCACAAACTACCGCTAAAACAAACAACTTATCATAGTTTAATCAAATTGTGTACAAACTAGCATTGTAATTCAAATTGCAGATAAATGAAGGAATTATGAAATAATTTAGCACATTTTCTTCTTTTAGCGCGATTGTATTTTACAAATACACCCGCTTGTCACAATCCCCAACTAGCGATTTGTAGTCCCTAGTAATAGAGCGAACATAAAAAGAAGCTAAACTACAACTATAACAGAAAACTAAAATAAACTAGACCCAAATTACCTAAATTAAAATGACAAGAAAAAAAAAAACTACCTAACTCACTTTCGCAGGAATCACGGTTGCATTTAGCAAATGCAACAAGCCGGTAAACCCCTAGGTTCTCCCTAGTGGACGAGTGTTTTCTCGTGAGGGTTTGCAGTGAATGTACCCACAAATTCTCTTATTTTAAGCTCAAAAAGATATAGAATAACTTTTAAACATTCCCTCTTCCATTCAACTATTAATTTAGCTCCACAAAACATATCATCCTCATTCAAACCATGAAAGAAATGCACATGTTCCTCGTGTCATGAAGATAAAAATAACATATGCATCACATCCATGTATCCGTGTGTGTGTGAAATTAACAGCTACACATCGAACTTTATTAAGAGTTATTTAAACTATCATACTCTTAGAATTTGTAGTTCCAACTCAATCCTCACATAGTTATTACACTCACAAATGAACATCCCACAGAAACTTGGCTGATAATGATTGCATATGGTATGAAAGCTTTGATAGGAGTGATTTTTCGAATACTAATGCTTTCATACTCGACTCTATAAAAAAAATGAACATTTAGAGTGTATAGTCTCATGAAAGGAATACTACTTACTAGAGGAGCGAAATACCATGGATAACTCAACCTACACGTTCATGTTTAAACTAAGTTGTTGAGAATCATTAAGGCTTTGACTTTTCGGTTTTTTATTTAGTACGGTAGAAATTAAAGGGGTAAGAAATTGCACACTTTTAGCAGATGGCTGTGTTCGGTAATTTCTTCACTTTATTACAACCATTCTCTCCATACGTATAAATATATACATATCATCATTTTTTTTTTCACTTTCATTTTTTTTAACCTGCCCTTCTCACCACTATTCCCTCCTCATACTTCAATAGTTTAATCACATTGGGTGTGCAATGGGGTATATTGAGGTCAAGGTATGAAATTAGGGATTTAGAATTTCATAATGGATTCGGCATTATTTATTAGGCGTCGGGTTAAGAACAACGCATATTCAGAGATGTCGATATAGGTAAATGGAGAAAGTACGGAGCAAATACGATGGCTTAAATCATTTTCTCAACTTCTGAATTTTTACACGTCAATGTTCATTGAGTTTAGTTGGTAAATCCTGAACATTCTCCTCTAATAAGTAGCCAAAATGAAAGAATTAGAGACTATTTAACGAATTTAATCAGCATATTCAAGAAAAAACAATTCGAATTTTAATTTGATAATTCCCTCAGAATTGAAGATTGGATTCAAAAGCTCACTAAGCGTAACTAGTTTTCACTACTTCATTCTTTAAAGTACAAAAGTCGTATTAACTCTTATTTTAAGTTTTCTGCATAGCTATTAATACGTGCAAATGATTTGGATACAAGAATAATCAACATATGCATTCATCCTAGCAAAACTAGCAAAACGTGTGAACTTAATTCATAAAAGGATGAGAATAAAATGGTTGTCATTACTTGACAACTGGTAAATAAAAGTGAATATTCAGAATTATTCTACCAATTTAATTCAAAAACTTACTTAATTGTTTGAAAATTTTGCAAGGTTGTTGAATGTGAAATTTTTGTAATTTACTTTAGTTGCTAATGGAAATTGTGGAAATTGTACGACATACGCAATAGATAGAATGGTCCAGATTACTATGAACTAATGTGCACAGGTGATTATCTATCTACATCCCACCCCCAACTGAAAATTGCAATGTCCTCAGCAGGCAATTTTCAAAAATAGATAGAGAGATATCACCTGATATATATCACCATAAGAATGGTAAGTGTAACAACCTATACAGAAAGCATACAAACTCCAAGCAGCAGAGATCAAAAGAATATGAAATATAGAGCATTGGATTCATGCATAAAATGGAACTAATCACTGGAAATATAAAAAAATAAAAAATGAAAGAACAGAATAGTGATAATATGCACCATGCAACTAAAATACAAAATATACAAAGTATCCAACAATACAAAATATCCCAACAGTATCCAAAAATATATCCAACAACCAACCAACACATCCAAATCCAACCACAATGACCAAAATATCTAAACAACCCAATAACCAAAAACAATCAACAACACTAATCCCCCAGAAACTAGACATCATCGGCTATGTCCAATAATATCTCAATAAAAACATCAGGAGCATCCCCATCGTCACACTCAGCAACAATCGGTGCTGCTGGGTCACTCATGATCGTGGCAGCTGGAATAGATAAGGGTGTGTTGGCCACGACAAGAGGAGGTAGAAGTAGTATCCCCATAGCAGGCGATGATGCCGATGATGTAGAAGCTACAGGATCAATCTGGGAAGATGGATCGGCAGATGATGGACCGGTGGTGGATGGTGGAACTCTAGCAGTGGTAGGTGGGTCGGTGGAAATGGCAGGAGCAGCTGTAGGTGGATCACTGGGTAGTGGTGCAGAAGCTGCATGAACTGCCTGGTCGACTCTGATCTGTATCAAGATCGACTCCAACAGAATCGTCATCTGATCCACCTTACCCTCAAGTCTAATCCTAGCCTCTCTCTCCTCCAATAGCAACTCATGAATAGTCGGGAGAGGCGCAGAAGAAGACTCTCCCTGGGTACGAGCCTGAGACCTCTATCTCAACTAAAATTTTGCCACCTCCTCAACAGGATTCATCTCCTCCTCAGAATCATGCTCCTCAGCCTCTGTGGGCGTCCCAGAAGCAGCACCCTCCGTATCGGTGCCTCCTCATCTCCTCCTCTTCTCGCCAACCTTTGCCTTGCCTTTACCCCACCTCTTTTTCTTTTGAGCCTCAGACCGGCGGGAAGCAGTCTTGCCAAAATGGCTACTAGACCGGGCAGTCACATCACCCGCCAATGGAAGTAGACCCGCCTACTCAATAACCCTGTGAATGGCCCAAGCATCCTTTAGGTGCTTCTTGGCCTGAATGTATCGAGTACGGTGCCTCATGAAATTAATGTAGAGGTGAGGCAAATAGACAGCCTACCGTATCCTCATCGCATATAACACTCGGGCGTACCACGCTGCAATCTTTTCCCGATATGATGTCACTAAGAGGCAATTGCTGAGGGCGAGGTGCAGCATATGATAATTATCTATGAGGTAGAACTCAAGAATAAGAGCCTCGCCATCCCAGCCCATAAGAGCACCCCCAGTAATCTCTCTGATAATAATAGTCGGGGAGAGCAGCAGTGTGTCGAGGCGATGCGGACAAACACAATCAGGTACCTCGGGTACCCCAAGAGCAGAAGAGATAGTGGCTGGACTAAAAATGATCTCCCGGCCATGGAAGAATGAACGGAGTGTGAACGGAGTATGAAGGGAGCAACTGGACCCCTGATCATCGTCGCACACGCCTCCTGAATCCTAGACAGATTAACGTGCTTAGGCTGGGAGAGGAGCGTGTACCACTGTGGCATGGCGCGTATCTGGGCAAGATACCAAGGAGTAGCCAGCCATGCTGTCTTGAGGGGCCGCTCAAGCATGACCTTGCGCGACTGGAAATATCGAGTGAACCATACCCCGTCTTCATCGTTTCTGAACCTGTGATCGGGTATAGGGTCGGGTATGGTTAGGTCAAATGGCTTGGCTTTGTGATACCCAGTGATAGGGTTCATTGTTCAGCCCTGAAACAAAAGAAACAAACAAAGAAACATTAAAACAGGGAAAACCAGAAAAAAATTAAAATGGCCACACTTTGATCGATCGAGGCATATTCGATCGATTGAGAAAATCACAGGTTCGATCGCTCGAGACTTGTTCGATCGATTGAAAGGATGCTGGGTTTGATCGCTCAAAATGGATGGATCGATCGAACACAGCGAAGTGGTAGTCTCAAGAGATGAGTACGGAAAAGACCCGTAAACAAAAAATATAACAAGACAAGGAAGAAAAAGATTAAAATAACCAATGGGGGGCACCCCCACACAAATTTGAAATGAAAAGATAAACGAGGCGGTCTCGGGGTCTAACCTCAATAGACGCACCGAGTAGAGGATGAGGGTGATGATGATGATGATCAGAGTGCCCAGCAGCTCCCCAATTGATGTTGGTGTATATGGGGGGGCCAAGAATTGCGTGAGTCCCCTTCTGTCTTCAATTGCTCGAGGAAGGGAGAAGAAGATAGACTGAAGAAGATACTGAATGATGCCTCATTTAAAAACAGGTTTTGATCGCTCGAAATGGATTGATCAATAGAACTTTCGATCGATTTAGCCCTGCTGAAGCGCTCGAGGTCATGATACTCTCGATCGATCGAGAATCATTCGATCGATCGAACTTTAAAAGTCTACAAGATCATAAAATGGATAAATTAAACACCCCCAACTAACTAACATTAATCTGGACCCACAGAATAGTGATGAAACAGCTCATTGGTAAGTCATGTAAGCCAAAAACATCATCCTCATAGTAGAAAATTGCAAATTTATACAAATAAATCTTCATAATAGCATCCACTTGCAATATTATTGCCCCCACATGGTCTTTATAACCTTATTGAAAAAGAAAAACTAAAATAAAGCTGAAATTAACAAAACTTTGTCTAACAATACACTCCAATTGATGAAAGAAATATGAAATGACATAAAATAATTGAAGTGAAACACTATTCTTCAAGCAGGAAGATTTCTTCTTCCACAACCTCCTTCTCTATCGGAACTTCAAATGTAGAGTCTAAACTTGATGATTCTCTTTCCCAGAACAAGCGGAAAGCAGCGAGGACATCATCAAGCAAGTCCAAACTCTCTAAGGAATTGATTTCACCGACAACAGGGGATCCGAATGGAGACAAGGAAACGGAGTGTAATTGCGCATCAGACGTTCCTCTTGCGTCGGAGTTCCCGGGGACCTTATGTATGGTCCAAATCCATAAAAGAGTTCATGTGAAAGGTACAACGGTGGAAATGGTGGATTCATAGTTATATTCTTGACAAAGGGAAACAAAAACGAAACGGAGAAAATAAATTAACTAGAGCACAAGAAAGATCAAACGGGAAGAATTAAATAAAGCAACAGGTATAGAAAGATAAAGGAATGTCACCCAGAGTTAACCTCACTATTGGCCGGATATTCCCAGGTACACTAGCAGGTAGAGGGCATTGAAGCCTAAACAACAAGTAACTCGAATACTCATAAATGTAGGGAACCCCATGGATGACCAGGAAGTCGTCAACATATGTGAATACGACATTATAGCGTTCGGGCACCACATCCTGTAAGTCCTCTTCTTCCCATGGCTCCCACATTGAGTCATTTTCCCACTGTTCCATCAAAGCGTCATCGACCTCCCACACAACATATCCTTCAGGTTTTCCCTCCTCTTTAGGGAGTTCCATGTGCTCAAATGGGTTGATTTAAAGGAGAGCAAGATCGTATGGGATGGATCCGTGGGTTAAGTCAATGACGTCTTCGGCTCCTGGCCCTTGGTATGGAGATAAGCAAAATGCTATTTCATCAACAGTCCACGGTGGGTTCTGATATTTTGAATCAGCCCATGACCCTATCGAGTGAACATCGTCACCTTTCATGTTGGACAGCCTGCAGGAGATAGAAATGGAATAGCAGATTACAATCAAGGTCACACTCAAAAAGATATAAATAAACAAAAGAACAAAACAAAATGAGAAACAACAAAAGAAAATGTACAACAACATTATTAAAACGCACTTGAGCATTCTAGGTTGAGGCATAGTCGGGCTCATCCAGTTGGATTTGCTCGACCTCGGGTTGGAAATCTTCTAAGAACGGTTTTACCCTTTGGCCGTTGACCTTGAAACTTCCATCGTTCTTAGGATTAAATAACTCAACGACCCGATGTGAAAAGACATATTTGACTGTGAAGGGTCCTATCCACCGAGATCGGAGTTTTCCTGGGAAAAGATGAAGGCTTGAATCGTATAATAAAACTTTCTGTCCAGGCTCGAAAGATTTTCGAAAAATTGTTCTATCATGGCGAGCCTTCAACAGTTCCTTGTGGAGTTTGGCATTGTCATATGCATCTCGTCGAATTTCTTCCAGTTCTGCCAACTGGAGTTTCCAGAGATGACCTCCTTCTTTAATATCAAAATTTAATGAGCGTGTCGCCCAATATGCTTTGTGCTCAATTTCAACGGGGAGGTGACATGCCTTAACATACACCAGCCTATATGGGGACATTCCCAGATTTGTCTTGTATGTAGTACGGTACGCCCAATGAGCATCAGTCAGTTTATAGGCCTAGTCTTTTCTGTTGAAACTAACCGTCTTTTCTAAAATGTGCTTGATTTCACGGTTAGCCAACTCTGCCTGCCCATTCGTTTGGGAGTGGTAGGCTAGAGCGATCTTATGATTCACCCCATATTTCTTGAGTAGTGATTCCAAAGGCCTATTGCAAAAGTGTTTGCCTTGGTCTCTTATTAGGGCTTTTGGGATTCCGAAACGCGATAAGATATTTTCCTTAAGAAAGTACATTACCGTTTTGTGATCATTGCGTCTTGTCGGTATCGCTTCTACCTATTTTGATATATATATTCCATAGTAAGGAGAATATATTCACAGTCATTAGATTTAGGAAATGGGCCCATGAAGTCTATGCCCCAACAATCGAATATTTCAATCGTGATGATGGGAGTTAAGGGCATCGAATTCCTTTTTAAAAGTGTACCAGGCTTTTGACATCGTTGGCACGATTTACAAAAAGCATAGGCATCTTTGAACACGGTGGGCCAATAGAAGCCACTGTGCAATACTTTGTGTGCGGTCTTTTGGGAAGCAAAATGGCCACTGCAGGCTTAAGAATGATAGGAGGCCAAAATTACAGTTATGTCCTCATTCGGAATGCAACGCCTGATGACCTGATCAGCACAATATTTAAATAAGTTAGGGTCATCAAAAAAGAAATGGCGTGCGAATGAAAGGAACCTTTTCTTGTCCTAATTTGACCAATGGCTCGGGGTCTCTCCTGTAATGAGGTAATTTATTATATCTGCGTACCAAGGTAAACTAGAGACAGCCATCAGTTGCTCGTCTGGGAATTCATCTTTTATAGGTACCGGCTCAGTGTTGTCAGTGAATGTCAATCGAGATAAATGGTCGGCGACCACATTCTCTACTCCCTTTTTATCCTTGATAGTGATATCAAATTCCTGGAGTAGGAGTATCCAACAGATAAGCCTTTGTTTTGCATCTTTCTTAGATAGCAGGTACTTGAGGGCCGAGTGGTCTGTAAAACAGATTATTGGGGACCCTATTAGATAAGACCTGAATTTGTCTAGAGCGAATACTATTACTAGTAACTCTTTCTCAGTAGTCGTATAATTCATTTGAGTTTCGGTAAGTGTTCGGCTAGCATAGTAGATTATATAAGGCTTGTTGTCCTTCCTCTGTCCTAGAACTGCGCCAATGGCGTAGTCACTAGCATCGCACATTAACTCAAAGTGAAAACTCCAATCGGGTGCCTGCATTATCGGTGCGGAGGTAAGGTGTTCTTTTAGTGCATCAAAAGATATTTGACAATTTTCCAACCATTCGAAAGGTGCATCTTTGACTAGGAGTTGGCACAGTGGTCGAGAGATTGCACTAAAATTTTGGATAAAGAGTCGATAGAATCTAGCATGTACCAAAAAAGATCGGATGTCTCGGACTGTACGAGGGACATGCAGATTTAAAATTATATCGATTTTTGCTTTATCGACTTGGATACCCTTATCGGAGAATACCCTTATCGGAGATTATGTGGCCGAGGATAATTCCCTTGGTCACCATGAAGTGACACTTTTCCCAGTTTAGTATTAAGTGTTTGTCCTCGCATCTCGCTAACACATTCTCTAGGTTTTCTAGGCAGTTATCAAAACTATGGCCAAACACAGAGAAGTCGTCCATAAAGACCTCGAGTGTCTGTTCAACCATATCACTGAATATGCTTAACATGCACCACTGAAAAGTGACAGGTGCATTGCATAAGCCAAAAGACATACGACGGTAGGCGAATGTACCGAACGGATAAGTAAAAGTCGTTTTCTCCTGATCATTAGGAGCTATTTTGATTTAGTTATAACCACTATATCCGTCCAAGAAACAGTAAAATTTATGACCCGCCACTCTTTCGAGCATTTGATCCATGAATGGCAATGGAAAGTGGTCTTTTCGGGTCACAGTATTTAACTTTCGGTAATCAATAGACATCCTCCATCCAGTGGGGATGCGTATTGGTACTAACTCACCGTCTTTGTTTGGGATAAATGTTATACCAGCCTTTTTAGGCACCACCTGGGTTGGACTAACCTAAGAGCTGTCAGAGATAGGATATATTATCCCAATGTCCAGAAGTTTTAAGACTTCCTTTTTTGCTACTTCTTGCATATTTGGATTCAGACGCCTCTGTATTTGTCGCGAAGGTTTAGCGTCTTCATCCAGATATATTTTATGGGTGCAAATAGATGGGCTTATACCTTTTAGGTCGGCAATAGTCCATCCCAATGCTCCCTTGTGCAGTTTGAGCATATGAATCAACTTATCCTCTTGTTCTGAATTTAACGTGGTTGAGATTATAACGGGATAAGTCTTTTCAGTCCCTAGAAAGAGCGTATTTGAGCTCTTTTGGAAGCTCCTTTAATTCTAGATCGGGAAATTGAAAGTTTGAAGGCATAGTTAACTTTGTTTTCGGAGGCAAGGGTTTATATGGTGTGACCCACATGCATTCATCTCTATCTTCCTCTTTAGTTTCCATCATGAGGCAGGCATGATTTAGGCAGCGTCCAATGGGGTAGAATCGTTAGGTTCATAAGTAGCGTCGAATTGTGACACCACTACCTCCAAAGGATCTTTGTATTCTACAAGATCAGCCTCTTCTTCGATGACCGTTTCGATGAAGTTAACTTCTTCTTCGTCCTCGTATTCTTTAGGTCGGGGATTTGAAAGTTCCTGAATACGATGGTCATGATACCACTCCTTATTTTGATTGTGGCATCAATAGTGTTGAGGAATGGACTTCCAAAAATCACCAAAATTTGTGAACATGGATTAGACACAGGTCAGTGTCCAGAATCACAAAATCGACCAGAAAGATAAATGTATCTATCTGTACCAGAACGTCTTCCAGTATTCCTCTAGGATATTTGACTGACCTGTCTGCCAATTGTAATGCAACTCGGGTGGGTTTGAGTTCACCCAACCCTAGTTGATTATATACTAAATATGGCAGTAAGTTTACGCTAGCTCCTAAGTCAAGGAGTGCGTTGTCTATCCTTTGATTCCCAATTCTACACGAGACAGTTGGGGTGCCAGGGTCTTTAAGCTTTAGAGGCAACTCATTTTGAATGATTGCGCTTGCTTGGGAAGCGACATAGGCATGTTTCTTTACACTTTGCCTTCTCTTGACCGTGCATAAGTCCTTTAGATACTTAGCGTAGGCTGGCACTTGTTTGATTGCATCAAGGAGCGGGAGATTAATTTTAACTTGCTTGAATAACTCCAAGAACTCCTGATTCCTTGCCTCATGTTGGGGCTTCTTGAGCCTTTGAGGGTAAGGCGCGGGAAAAGGGCTTTTAGGTAATTTGTCCTTGATGGGCTCCTTTCCAGGCCTTCTCTCAACTTCTACTTCTTTAAGAGCATCCTCGTTTGATTCTAATGGATTGTCATCAGTGGACGACTCCTCTTCTTGGGTAGATGGGTTGTTTTTAGTTACTACTTCTTCCTCTTCATACTCCACGGGAGTAGAATGAGGCATGTTTTTCCCTATGACTTTGTCGCTTCTCAGAGTTGTCACGGCTTTTGCCTGTTCATGATTAGGGGGACCATTGTTGTATCTCTTAGGGTTTTGAAGTGGTTGAGCAGGAAACGTACCACTCGACCCCTCTTGACGTGCATCCATTCTCTCTAGTGTCGCGGACATTTTACTTATCATTTGAATTAACTGTTGCGTTAAATTCACGTTAGAGAGTGGTTCTTCCTCTTGCACCTTTTTATGAGGTGGCACATAAACATTTGGCTGTTGATTATTAGGGGGTTGAGCGTTGTTGAAGTTATTTGCTCTATTTTGATGGAATGGATGGGACTGCCTGTTGTATTACCCTTGATATTGATTATTGTTATTGTAGGGCTGTTGTTGTTGATATTGGTTTTGAGTCCCAGCTTTGTTTTTCCAATCGAACCCGGGGTGATTCCATCTATTGTTATTTTGTGAATTGTAATTATTGTAGGAATTCCCCGCCCCCCTATACTCTTGCATGGCATTCATTTCCATGGGGGGTTGTTCTTGAAAATACGGCACATTCGTATAGTATTGAGTAGTGTACCCCAGCATGTTGCATGTGCCGCATGGTTCATCAGGCAAAAATTGCCTAGAACTCTCTCCTTTCATTCCCAATTCTTCCACTTTCTTAGCTAGTTCTTCATACTTATTCATCATATGGTCCTCAATTTTTAGTTGATACAAACTTTTCTCTTCCACACAGGATATCTGTGAGCATGGGACATCGTCTGAATTTGACCACTCATGGGAGTGCTCAGCTAACCACTCAAAATGAGCTTCAGCTTCCTTCGTGTTTTTGCGAAGAAATGGCTCTGAACTCATGGTCTCGACCAATTTCTTAGTTTTACCATTTAATCCTTCATAAAAGTAGCTCAAAAACTTGACACGAATATTTTTCTGTGCGCTCTTGTGCAACACCCAAGTATAGGTGATCGTGTAAGTAGTAAACAGGATTAAGTCCAAGTCGATCCCACAGGGAAGGATGAGAATTGAATTACTTAGATTAGACTCAAAAAGAAAAGAAAATTCAATATTTTAAAGGAAGTGTAGAACACAGAGTTCTACAATTAACAACTATTAAAATTTAAAAGCAACTAAGTTAAATTAACTGACGATTACTATTTAACTAAAGCGAAATTTTAAAAACGGTTTTACTTAATAAAGGAAAGTGTTGGGATTACGCGAATCCACTGTGACCTAGCTGTCTACCATGCAATTGCAATTGAGCTCAATGGAGTACATCTTATACAATATTCCGTACTTCTCTAAAGATCTAGAATCAATAGCCCTTTCATGACCGGGACTATATCATCTCAATTAAGTTTGAAATACATGAAAGCGGTTAATTCAATAGTTAAGACTCTCACCTACAATGGTGTTAGCATTGAGGGTGGTTTGCAAAATGTATTGAAAAAAAATGCCTTAAGGCTTAAGTTCAAAGACTGCTTTGACAAACTGAGCGTTTGGGGGACAGTTTGATAAAAATTCTTAAAACAGAAAGTCTTGGAATAATGTATTGGATATTCTCAAGAATCAGATTGTTCGATCGATCGATGCGCTTTCGATTGATCGACAATCATCTTCCCTCGATCGATCGAAATGTCTTCAATCGATCGACTGTATCTCTGCATCGATCGATCGAAATAACTCCGATCGATCGAACACAGGTGTTATTCTGATGCATGGCAAAGGCCTGAAAATCACAGTTTCATCACGATTTCCCAACCTCGGACTACTCAGACATGGTCTGGAGTATCCCAGATACGTTTTTAACGTAAAAATTCATTAAGGTAACGTTTGGATGTGAGATTTTCATTAAAACTATGAAAAATTGAGATTTTAACATATCTATCATGCAAAGCAATAAGATTAATACTAAACCACGATTAGATAAGTGCAATATGTAAATAAAATAATAACTGATTAACCTGGAATGAAGAACTTGTATGTAAACTATAGAAAATCCAATGCTAGCAAAGTACCCTTGAGTAATAACCTACAAAACAATGAAAGTCTCTCCGCTCTCTATGAAAACTGATCAAAAGCAAGTGGGGCGTCGTTCTGGATGCTTACAAAATGAGTTTTTATAATAAAAACCTAATGCTAGGGTTCAAAATCCCGTCTTTTGCTGCGTGCGCGTATTGTACTAAAAGGCATGTTCGATCGATCAAAATACCCTCGATCGATCGAACTCTTGGATTATTCGATCGCTTGAGATAAGTTAGATCGATCGAGACCTCGATCGCTTGAGAGGACCTCGATCGATCGGGAGTCAGTTTTCAACTTTGAATTGTCTTCATTAAAACCAAGCACTTCCTTTTCATCATGCTCCTCAATTAGTCACACAGCGACACTAATCTGCAAAAATCACAGCTAAACCACACAACTTATCATAGATTAATCATAATGTGTAGAAACTGATGTTGTAATCCAAACTGCAGATATATGGAGAAATTGTGAACTAAATTATTGTATTTTCTTCTTTTAACGCAGTTGTATTCTACAAATACACCCGCTTGTCACAACCCCCAACTAGCGAGTTGCTAGTCCCTAGCAATAAAGCAAAAATAAAACACGCTAACTACCGCTACAACGACTAGAATGAACAAAAATAAAACTAAAGCAAACTAACCTAATTAGAAAGAGACACTACCTAACTCACTTTCGTAGGAATCACGGTTGCATTTAGCAATTGCAACAAACCGTTAAACCCCTAGGTTCCCCTAGTGGACGAGTGTGTGAGGATTTGCAGTGAATATACCCACAAAATTCTCAATTTTTAAGATCAAAAAGATATAGAAAAACTTATAAATATTTCTTTCTATTTGGCTATCAATTTAGCTCTACAAAACATATCAACCTCATACAAACCATGAAGAAATCCACATGTTCCTCCTGTCACCAAGATAAATATACATATGCATTCCATTCATGTATCCGTGTGTGTGTGAAATCAACAGCTATGCATTCAACTTAGTTTAGAGTTGTTTAGACTATCATACTCTTAGAACTCATAGCTTTAACTCAATTCTCAGATGGGTCACGCTCTCAAATGAACATCTCACAGAAACTGGTTTAATAATAATCACTCATGGTGTGAAACTTTAAGAAGAGTGATGTTCTGGCTACTAGTGATTCACACCTAACTCGATAAAGGACGAACTTCAGAGTGTATAGTCTCATGAAAGGAATACTCCTTACTAGAGGAGCGAAATACCGTGGATACTCAAAGTACACGTTCATGTTCAAACCAAATTGTTAAAAATCATTAAGACTTTGACTTTTCGGCTTTTATTCAGTAGGGTGGAGATAAAAGGGGCAAGAATTGCACATCCTTAGCATGTGATGGTGACTCGTTTATTTCTTCTTTATTCCAACCATCCTCATATCTCATATGCATTTATTTCTTTTTACTCTTCCTTCCTTCCTTTTCTCTTTTTTATTTTTTATTTTTTTATTTTAAGTCACATATCCAACGTCTCCTTGCATATTTTTTTATATAACATCTTTCCCACAACTACACCTTCCTCGTCACATACTTCAACAATTTTGATCACATTAGATGTGCAGACGAGTTTATAGCGGTTAAAGTATCAGATGAAGGGTTTTGGGCTTTCATATTGGCAATATTTAATCGGTATGGGGTTAAGAGATTCTTGGATGTTGATACAGGTATATGAAAAAGGCAAGTAATGAATAACGATGGCTTAAATCATTTTTCTTAACCTCTTAGTTTTAGCACTTCAGTGTTCATTGAGTTTAGTTGGTAGATCCTGAACGTTCTCCTCTAATAAACAGCCTAGATGAAGAATTTTGAGACTATTCAACGAATTTAAAATATATTCAAAAAGAACAATTCGAATTTATTGTGATAAGTCCCTCAGAAGTGAAGTTTGGGCTCAAAAGCTCACTAAGGGTCATTAGTTTTCACTACTTATTCCTTAAAGCATAACAGTCATATTAACTCTTATTTAAGTTTTCAGCATAGCTATTAACGCGTGCAAATGGATGTTGGATACTAGAATAATCAACATATGCATTCGTCTTAGTGACACAGAAAAACGCGTGAATGTAATTCATAAAAGGATGAGATTAACATGAATGTATCATCACTTGATAACAGCTGAATAAGAGAGAATATTTAAAAGTATTCCACCAATTTGATAGAAGTTACTAGTTTTCTACATTTGAAATATTTTTTTTTATTTATTCATTTTGTTTTTTGTTTTTTTAATAGAAATGGAGATATGATGTGTACAATAGAAATAGCAATCCAGATTGCTAAATAACTAATATGCACTGGTGACTATCTATCTATATCCCACCCCCAACTGAAAATAGCGATGACCTCAGAAGTTGATATTCAACAAAGAAATAAATAGAGAGATAGCACCTGAAATAGCATCAATAACTGCAAGCGTAACAATCTGTAAAGACACATACACTCTCCAAGCAACCAAGATCAAACGAAAGATATACAAAGGTATAATAAGCGTATGATTTATAAATGAAAACAGAAACAATCACTGTAAAAGTAAAGTAATGGAAATGACATGGCAGTGATAATAGAGGTCTTACAATCTCAAAAACATCCAACAGTCGAAACCTAACCACCGACAGTCCCACAGAATTCAAAAACCAAAATGTAAATAACGAGAGCAGAGAGATAGAAACAAGATAGAAAATATACAACAAAACTCTCCAAACACTCTCAAAGTCAAGACCTAAACATCCTCCGCGACATCGGATAATATCTCTATCGGCGCAGAGGAGGTATCCTCAACTCCACCCTCAGCAACTGTACTAGCCGTCGCCGGGTCACACTCAGTGATGACTGGAGGTGGTAAAAGTGGGGCCTCCGCAGAAGGTGGTGCCACGGAGGATGATGGTGCAGCAGGATCAGCAAGTGGGGGAGTAGTGGTAGGTAGGTCAGTGGTAGCCAGTGCGGTAGCAGGAGTAGCGTGAGGTGGAGGTGTATGTAAGGACTGATCAACCCCCAGCTGAATCAAGATAGCCTCAAGCAATGTCGTCATGTGAGCCACCCGGCCCTCGAGTCTGATCCGAGCCTCTCTCTCCTCCAATAATAACTCATGAACCGTCGGGAGAGGCACGGATGACGAAGACTCTCCCTAGGCCTGAGTTTGAGCCTGAGATCGCTGTCTCAGCTCAAACTGTACAACCTCCACCAGAGGATCAACCTCATCGTCAAAATCAAGCTCCTCAGCCTCTGTCGGCGTCCCTGAAGCTGCACCCTCTGTATCGGTAACATCAGCTCTCCTCTTCTTCTCTCCAACTTTCGCTTTCCCCTTACCCTTCCTTTTCCTCCTCTGAGCATCTGAACGGCGAGAAGCTGTCTGGCCAAATCGACTACGAGCCTGAGAGGTTGCATCATCAGGTAAGGGAAGGAGGCCAGCCTGCTCGATCACCCTGTGAATGGCCCAAGCACCTTTCAGGTGCTTCTTGGCAGCAATGTAGCGAGTGGGGTGCCTCATAAAGTCAATATATAGGCGAGGCAAATAGACTGGTAACCCCGTCCCGATGGCATATAAAACATAGGCATACCAAGCAGCAATCTTCTCCCGATA
The DNA here is from genome assembly GCA_033977485.1 of Hydrangea macrophylla. Taxonomy (NCBI): domain Eukaryota; kingdom Viridiplantae; phylum Streptophyta; class Magnoliopsida; order Cornales; family Hydrangeaceae; genus Hydrangea; species Hydrangea macrophylla. The sequence continues at coordinate 18,210,612 of CM066988.1, forward strand.
GGAGGTGACCAATAGGCAGTTTCTCAAAGCAAGGTGGAGCATATGATAATTATCAGTCAAATAAACGTCAGCAATAAGGGTTGTACCATCCCAGCTCGGTAATGCACCCCCAGTAAGCTCTCAGATAACAGCAGTCGATGAGAGCACTAGTGTCACGCCCCGAAGCAGCATAAATAGGGAAAAATAAATTTCCTTTATGGGTCCATAGGGAATGACGGGTGAATAACCGCATTGTCATCTACTCAAACCAACAAACACCACGATAGGGAGGAATGCTATTCATAGAACATACCTTACTAGCATAATCATAGGCTACAGCGGAATCTATAAAAGGTTTGAAAGCAACGGATGCCCAAGTACCAATTATAAAAGTCTAATAAATCTATTACAACAGCTGGCTTAGAGTCCGAAGCCTATTCCAACAACGTCAGTAGTACAAAAGATAAAAACTAACTATTACAAAGCGGCACGTCTTCGTCTTTAAGCCTTTAGCTCCACGTCCGGTGAAACATCAGTCTCCCGTCCTCAATACCTGCCAAGCTCTAGACATTGGAATGTCCAGGGCATAAACGCCATCAGCTTCGAATACAAAGCTGAGTGAGTACATTAAACAACACTCCTCACCGTTACTGTTCAGCATCTTAAAATGCAGTTAATCTCTTATCAATGACGTATCTCACGGACATAGCAGAGGTCTCATTAAACTATACATGAATCAATAATAACAAAATCACATTAAGTAATACCAAGGATAAACATCATGGTATAATATATCTCATCACGTATTCACTAAATCCGAGCATATAACCGTTCAACCACCTATGCATATACCTTTAGGTCGGGACGCTGAATCCACGACTGAACCATCACCATACTAAACATTCCCATATTCACATCCATATCCATGTTCTTATTCTCATCCGTATCCATACGTCGATCCCATAATATCAATCTGAAAACCATTCGTCGATACAGTAATGCCAATCGGAATCACCCGACTAGGCAATAGATCCCAAAATCCCTTGATTGGGTTACCGGTCATCTACACGGTACCACCTATTTGTAAACGATAGAACGGCACATCGGACGTCTTCAACGATGCGTATACCCTCACTGGTCGTCTACACAGCTAAGAATACATTAGAGCACTAGCCGGACGTCTTCAACGGTACACTGGACGTCTTCAACAGTGCATACGCATCACTGGACGTCTTCAACAGTGAGAGGCGCACTAGGAACTCTAACCATCCCACGTCCACCCGACTCGTCAGCCGTTGATCCCACAGATCCCAAAGTACACATATCTCATTATTCCATATGAATCACAGTTCCTCTTTCTCATCATGTCTTCTCATCTCTTCATATCAATATCCCATGCATGCTGACACATGTTGTGAAATGCTCATATACTAAGTACAGGAAATACCACATGCTCTGTATTCAACATATCTACTTATTAATTTGCTATTAACATGCTGTCGTGTTCCGTTCTACTATTCAGTTTGACAATAACATATAGCAGTTACTTAACCATTAGAGCATCTCATATCGACAGTTAATAATAAACAGTTCATCTTGTAACATTAACATAAACATCATATAAGACTAACGTAGTATTATGTTGACTAAGCACATATCCAATATCACGTATGGTACAACCATTAACAGCTTGGGTACATTACAATCAGCTCATAACATATAACAATAGATAAACAACATTCTACTCTTACCTAATCGATTGGCCAAAATGGCAATCGATTGGAAATAATGTCAATCGATTGGACTTAATGGCAATCGATTGCTATATCAATCGATTGGATCCAATGGCAATCGATTGAACTCTGTCTTCTTCCTCAAAACTGCTGGGTTTTATTATAAAAATGTTGGGGTCCTCTTTCCTCCTCATGCACATTATTATACACACATAAACATCACAAAAACAAACCTCTTGAATGAGTTAATAAACTCACCTCTCCCGGCGGTCCATTGACGGCGTCCCGAGCTCCGCGGCGGCGGCTATGGTGGTTGATCTCTCTCCTCTCCTTCTCGGTCTCTCTGTCTGTCTCTTCTTTCTCTCTCTGGTCTCCTCCTCCTCTTCTTCTTCTTCTTCTTCTTCTTATCAACCCGAGAGTGTGTGTGTGTGTGTATATATATATGAGAGTATGTATCTCTCTCTCCCAAGGCTGCCAAACTTGGCCCAAGGCCACAAATGAACAAGTATATATATGGGTTAAGAGTGCCACACGTTTAAAGCTGAAGGAAAGAAGAAAATGTTTCTCAGCTTATGTCAATCGATTGGAATGAATGGCAATCGATTGATATCAGATTTTTGAAGGCAATCGATTGAAGAAGATGGCAATCGATTGGCAAACTGCCACGTCATGAATTCAGGTCGGTCTGATGGCAATCGATTGGGAACATGTCAATCGATTGGTATCCAAAAATGTCAATCGATTGGGACGAATGTCAATCGATTGGAAACTCAAACTCACCAAAGACTAAGGAAAGTGCAAGGGATATATATATACCTGAAAATACAGGGTATTACATCATCCACCACTCATCAAAAGATTTCGTCCTCGAAATCTGAAGCAACGACCCCTACTACCAAAAAGAGTTTGACAGATCTACGAATACTAGGGTGATAACTACCAAATCTTCAGGATTAAGGGATATGAAATTCGTATGTCAATCTTCAGAAAAAGGTTCTGGGTAGCACAATCTAATCATTTTACAACATCTGAAACGGCTAGTCTCCAAACACACAAGGTTCCTCCCTCAGGTCAAACTCTACGGTGTGAGGGTTCTATTGATCAAGTGTTCTAATCTCATCTAAGTAGTAGCGAAGCGTTGCCGTCTACTCTGGTTTCGAAGATGCTTCACACTATGCTGACGATATCTCTACTACGTCATCAGTTGACTGTCTTTTTATCTCTGGACTTCTTGTTACGATTGTCAACGTTATTAGTCAGCCTCGTGTTGCACACGACGTCCTTGTTAACTCCCGTGTTGTTGTCGTCCTTCATCCTTCAATATGTTGACTTGAAAGTATTGTGACTCTAGCATCGTCATTTGATAACTCGAATTTCTTCATGGCTCTCCAAATTCCTACATACTATTGATATAATCATCTCTTTGAGGTCGTTCAATCCATTGAATACTCGTTTTACTTCCACGTACTAATCAAATAGGTTAGGCAGGACTACATACTGATATCGTGAGTCATTCTACTACAAAACATCTCGACTAGATAAAAGTAACAGGCGATCGGTGTTGAAAAGCATTCCTCTGCGATACTCTTTTGAAGTTCTGATGTTGTCTCTGCGTTACTCGTATCTCTTCTCGTATACTCGCAATCTTCTAGTTCGTCCTTTCTTGTCAATGCAGTGTCTCTAGAAATTGAGATTTCTCATCTCTAATCTCTGTCCAACTTACCAACGATTGGAGTAGTCTTTCGATAGGGAGGCAAATGATGTCTTTTAAGGATGCAATAGAAGTCATATGGGGATGCAATTGATGCTAGATCTATACTTGGATAACTACTGTCGATCAATGTCAAACAATTTGTTCAGGTATCTACAATTTACGGTATAGGCTAACCCTCTTTCAATCAAATCACACAATGCTAAACTTCTTGCAATATCAGGATCATATGTAATACAAAATGTAGGTGTTAAGTGTTGTACCTTTTGTCCATCATTCTTGTCTAAGTTGAGACCAAGCATTTGTTCGACAGGTTTGTCCTTGTGGTACTTGTTGCAACGGAACATTGTGTTGCATCTCTAGTTCTGGACAAAACTTACGGACATGACCAAATTTACCACAGTCAAAACACCGTATTCCCCGTCCATTAGATTTCCTTAACGTTCTGCATTCTTGGGAATGGTGTCCAGGTACTCCACAATTGTAGCAGATATCTCATTCTCTGTGCTGTGTTGGGGTCGTCATTAGTTTTGATTCTTTCTTGTCACTCTCTATCCTCTTACGCTTCTGGCGGTTGCCTATGTAATTTCTTTCTATGTTTCCTCGTTGAACTTGGTTGGCTGCCAACACAACCTGACTGTCTCCTCTTCTCTGATCTGTTAAGAAAAATTGATCGTTCTCTGGAAATGCTTGATCAAAGTGTTGTCCTTCACTAATCTGAGTGTCGTCTTCCAGTTTCGTTGCCATTTCTACCAAAGCTTTGAAAGATTGATCTAAATGTCCTATAGTCATATGACGAATATGCGGAACTAGTCCTTGATGATATCTTTTGATCTTTCTTCTTGGTGTATCAATCATATGCGGTGCAAATCGTGATAGCCTCTCGAATTGAGTTGTATATTCGGGCACTGTAAAACAACCTTGAACTAATTGGATGAACTCCATTTCCCTTTTGTTCTTCTCAGATTCTGGAAAGTACTTTTCTAGAAATCGAGTCTTGAATGATTCCCAAGTCATCCTTCCTACATCTTCTTCACCTATCGTAGCTTTCACTGCATCCCACCAATCTGCTGCTGAGAACGTCAGTTGAAATACGGCCAAATGTCTTTTCTCAACGTCAGTACATCCAAGTACCTCAAATATCAATTCTATCTGTCGAATCCATTGCTCCGCTTGCCATGCTCCCGTTAATCCGGTAAAGGTTCCTGGTTGAAGAGCACGAAATTCCTTTAGCAACTTGACTCTTGTTTGTCGTACTGGTGCTCCATTGCCGATGACACGATCTCCATGATTGATAACTTGTTCTATGCGACGGATGAAAACTCTAACCATTCCTGTTGGATCTATCTCAGGAGGTACTATATCAGATACTCCATTCAGCTGGCCCTGGTTTCCACGAGTCGTCCTAACCATAACGAGTGCTGGTAGGGTTCAGTGTTGCTACCTACACATGAAAACTATTCGGTCAGACGTATTCTATCTTACAGCTCAAGCAAAAACATTCGGTAACAAATAGTACCACTATATAACACGATCACATCAAGTAATACGAATACCTCACATAAATAATAATATTAACCACAGAGGTCAGTCTACCTACCAGGTATGCTTAAATATCTATGCTCAAGACGAAACTACAACCTCTACACGTAACGTCAAATCATAAACATTCTATTTCTATTCTCAGGTTCCAAACTACAAGTACTGCTCAACTAACATGTGAGACCACTCAACTAACATGTGGCTCAAGGTAACATGATAATCTTATCCTTATCCTCTTTCTATTTCTAGGACATACTGACTGTTCCGAGATTGCTCAGGAATTCGTCAGTGTCTAACATCCAACGGCTCTATATTTAGGATCTCCACCACCACAACTAATTCTCAATACCTTATTCTCTGTGAACTCAGCTATCCACATCCTTATTGGTTCCAACAGTTACTATCTCATCTCAGCTAATCCTCATGCTACCGATATTACCTTAGAACTCAGGTTCTAATCACAAAAGACAAGCGGTTAACAACTAAAACCTAGGCTCTGATACCAAAAATCCGGTCACGCCCCGGAGCAGCATAAATAGGGAAAAAAAAATTTCCTTTATAGGTCCATAGGGAATGACGGGTGAATAACCACATTGTCATCTACTCAAACCAACAAACACCACGATAGGGAGGAATGCTATTCATAGAACATACCTTTCAAACATAATCATAGGCTACATCGGAAGCTATAAAAGGTTTGAAAGCAACGGATGCCCAAGTACCAATTATAAAAGTCTAATAAATCTATTACAATAGCTGGCTTAGAGTCCGAAGCCTATACCAACAACATCAGTAGTACAAAAGATAAAAACTAACTATTACAAAGCAGCACGTCTTCGTCTTTAAGCCTTTAGCTCCACGTCCGGTGAAACATCAGTCTCCCGTCCTCAATACCTGCCAAGCTCTAGACATTGGAATGTCCAGGGCATAAACGCCATCAGCTTTGAATACAAAGCTGAGTGAGTACATTAAACAACACTCCTCACCGTTACTGTTCAGCATCTTAAAATGCAGTTAATCTCTTATCAATGACGTATCTCACGGACATAGCAGAGGTCTCATTAAACTATACATGAATCAATAATAACAAAATCACATTAAGTAATACCAAGGATAAACATCATGGTATAATATATCTCATCACGTATTCACTAAATCCGAGCATATAACCGTTCAACCACCCATGCATATACCTTTAGGTCGGGACGCTGAATCCACGACTGAACCATCACCATACTAAACATTCCCATATTCACATCCATATCCATGTTCTTATTCTCATCCGTATCCATACGTCGATCCCATAATATCAATCTGAAAACCATTCGTCAATACAGTAATGCCAATCGGAATCACCCGACTAGGCAATAGATCCCAAAATCCCTTGATTGGGTTACCGGTCATCTACACGGTACCACCTATCTGTAAACGATAGAACGGCACATCGGACATCTTCAACGATGCGTATACCCTCACTGGTCGTCTACACAGCTAAGAATACATTAGAGCACTAGCCGGACGTCTTCAACGGTACACTGGACGTCTTCAACAGTGCATACGCATCACTGGACGTCTTCAACAGTGAGAGGCGCACTAGGAACTCTAACCATCCCACGTCCACCCGACTCGTCAGCCGTTGATCCCACAGATCCCAAAGTACACATATCTCATTATTCCATATGAATCACAGTTCCTCTTTCTCATCATGTCTTCTCATCTCTTCATATCAATATCCCATGCATGCTGACACATGTTGTGAAATGCTCATATACTAAGTACAGGAAATACCACATGCTCTGTATTCAACATATGTACTTATTAATTTGCTATTAACATGCTGTCGTGTTCCGTTCTACTATTCAGTTTGACAATAACATATAGCAGTTACTTAACCATTAGAGCATCTCATATCGACAGTTAATAATAAACAGTTCATCTTGTAACATTAACATAAACATCATATAAGACTAACGTAGTATTATGTTGACTAAGCACATATCCAATATCACGTATGGTACAACCATTAACAGCTTGGGTACATTACAAGCAGCTCACAACATATAACAATAGATAAACAACATTCTGCTCTTACCCAATCGATTGGCCAAAATGGCAATCGATGGGAAATAATGTCAATCGATTGGACTTAATGGCAATCGATTGCTATATCAATCGATTGGATCCAATGGCAATCGATTGAACTCTGTCTTCTTCCTCAAAACTGCTGGGTTTTATTATAAAAACGTTGGGGTCCTCTTTCCTCCTCATGCACGTTATTATACACACATAAACATCACAAAAACAAACCTCTTGAATGAGTTAATAAACTCACCTCTCCCGGCGGTCCGTTGACGGCGTCCCGAGCTCCGCGGCGGCGGTTATGGTGGTTGATCTCTCTCCTCTCCTTCTCGGTCTCTCTGTCTGTCTCTTCTTACTCTCTCTGGTCTCCTCCTCCTCCTCTTCTTCTTCTTCTTCTTCTTCTTATCAACCTGAGAGTGTGTGTGTGTGTGTAATATATATATACAATATATATCTGTGTGTATATATATATGAGAGTATGTATCTCTCTCTCCCAAGGCTGCCAAACTTGGCCCAAGGCCACAAATGAACAAGTTTATATATGGGTTAAGAGTGCCACACGTTTAAAGCTGAAGGAAAGAAGAAAATATTTCTCAGCTTATGTCAATCGATTGGAATGAATGGCAATCAATTGATATCAAATTTTTGAAGGTAATCGATTGAAGAAGATGGCAATCGATTGGCAAACTGCCACGTCATGAATTCAGGTCGGTCTGATGGCAATCGATTGGGAACATGTCAATCGATTGGTATCCAAAAATGTCAATCGATTGGGACGAATGTCAATCGATTGGAAACTCAAACTCACCAAAGACTAAGGAAAGTGCAAGGGATATATATATATACCTGAAAATACAGGGTATTACAACTAGCGTGCCAGCACGGTGCGGGCATACACAGTCGGGCACCTCTGGGACTCCTAGAGCAGCTGAGACGGTCCGGACTGAACACAATCTCCTGGCCGCGAAAGAATGATCATAGTGTGAATGCGACATCGGGATCTCTAATCATCGTCGCGCAAGCCGTGCGAATCCACGAAAGATTCACTCTCTTTGCCTGAGAGAGAAAATCGTACCAATGTGGCATGACTCGGAGGCGGGCGAGATACCAGGGAGTAGCGAGCCATGCCGTCTCGAGTGGCCACTCTATCATGACCTTCCTGGACTGGAAGTAGAGTATGAACCACTGGCGGTCGGGAGTATTCCGGAAGCCATGATGTGGGACCGGGTTAGGAATGGATAGGTCAAAAGGCTTCTCCCTGTGATACCCTGTAACAGGGTTCATTGCAAAGATCCTGAAATGGAAAAAGAAAAGAAACGATAAATGAAAATAGAAAACTAAAAAGAAAAGAGAAAACTGCCATTGCCATAGTTTGAGCGATCGAACTTTTATCGATCGATCGAATAATGCAAAACGTCAATCGCTCGAATTCTCTCGATCGATCGAAAAAAATGAGAATTATCGATCGCTTGAAGTTTCTTGATCGATCGAGCACAGAGATGCGCAGCAACGAGAATGAAATCGAAAAAGAAAGGAAAGCAACAAAACAAAGTAATGGAACTATAAACTGCAGAAAAACCGGTCGTATGACCAATGGGGGGGCACCCCCATTAAGATTTGATCAAGAAAAAATGGAAAGAGGGGGGGAGCTCGGAGCCTTACCTTGAGATATGTGTAGGGAGGGGGAATGAGGGTGACGAAGATGATGATTTGGGGATGAAGGGCTCCTCGAATCTGCGTGTGGTAAGAGGGACCAAGAAAATTGCCCCCGGTCGCCTCTGTGCTTGAGCGCTCGAAAGTGAGGGAGAGATGAAGAGACTGACGAAGTGTACGCTGGAAGCCTCGTTTAAATACAATTCTCGATCGATCGGGATGGTTCGATCGATCTAACGTTAGATCGATTGAAAATTTTTCAAGCGCTCGAGGATATGACATCTTCGATCGATCGAGTAATGGTCGATCGATCGAAACTGAAAATTAAAAAGATATCACAGAATGAATAAAACTATGCACCCCCAACTAGCCAACATTATTCTTGACATACAGTAAAAATGATAAACAAATCTGTAACAGGACATGTAAGCCAAGAACGCATTCTCATAGATAATTGCAATTTTGATTTAAATAAAACTTTATAATAGCATCCAATTTGCAACATTATTGCCCTCACTGGTATTGAAGACCTTATTTAATTGAAGAAAACTAAGATAAAACTAAAACTAATAACATTATTGTCTAGGATTACACTTCAATTGCTAAAATACTAATGAGAAGACAAAGCACAATTGAAGTGGGGCACTAATCATCTAACAAGAAGATTCCTTCTTCCACCATTGCTTCATTTCCCTCTAAATCTTCGCATGTGGAGTCCAAACAGGATGATTCCCTTTCCCAGAACAGTCGGAAAGTAGCTAGGACATTATCAAGCAAGTCTGAACTCTCTAAGGAATTGAAAGCCCATGCAAGAGGTGATCCCGTTGGAGACACAGATAACGGAGTGAAATTGTGCAACGGACTTTCCTCTTGCGGCGGAGTGCCCGGGGGTCTTATGTAAGGTCCAAAGCCATAAAAAAGTTGATGTGGCAAGAAGAATGGTGGTACCGGTGGATGCATAGTGACAATCCTGACAAAGGAAAAACCAAATGAAAACAACAAGAAGAAAAGAAATTAAATAAGACTAAAGGAAACGACAATAGAAAGAAATAACTAAATAAAGAAAACAAGAGAAAGACAAGTGACAACGAATTAACCTCACTATTGGCATGAGACACCCATGTGCACTAGCAGGAAGTGGGCACTGAAGCCGAAACAACAAATAGCTCAGGTGCACATAGATGTAAGGAACCACTGCGATGACAAGGAAGTCATCAATAAAGGTGAAAACAGCGTTATGGCGTTCGAGCACCACATCTTGGAGGTCCTCTTCTTCCCATGGCTCCCACATGGAATCATTTTCCCATTGCTCCAATAGTGCGTCATCCACTTCTCCAACAGCATACCCTTCAGGCTCTCCTTCTTCTCTAGAAAGATCCATATGCTCAAAGGGGTTAATCTGGAGGAGAGCAGGATCATAAGGGATGTATCCATAGGTCAGGTCCACCACATCATCAGCCCCTGGTCCTTGATACGAAGATAAGCAGAATGCTATCTCGTCAGCAGTCCAAGGTGGGTTCTGGTATTCAGAATCAGCCTATGACCCTATAGAATGAACGTCATCATCCCGCATATTGAAAAGCCTGCATAGAGTAGATAATATGCAACAGCAGATTAGAATCGAAATCACTTGTATAGAAAGATAGAAAGAATTAAAGATTGAAAAACATCAAAAGTAAAGATATACAACAACAACGTGAAGAAACGCTTAACGTTTGAGATCAAGAGTAGTTGGGTTCATCCAGTTGGATGAACTCGGCCTCTGTTTGGAAATTTTCCAGGAACGGTTTTAGCCTTTGGCCGTTGACCTTGAAAACTGCATCGTTCTTGGGGTTTATCAGCTCGACCGCCCCATGTGGAAAGACAGATTTGACTATGAACGGTCCTGTCCACCGACATCAGAGTTTGCCTGGGAAAAGGTGGAGGCGAGAGTCGTACAGCAAGACTTTCTGTCCCGGCTCGAATGATTTACGACAAATTGTTCTATCGTGGCGAGCCTTCAACCTTTCTTATGTAATCGAGCATTGTCGTATGCGTCTCGACGTAATTCTTCCAATTTAGCCAATTGGAGTTTTTGAAGATGCCCTCCATCTTTAATATCAAAGTTTAATGAGCGTGTCACCCAATAAGCTTTGTGTTCAATTTCTACAGGGAGATGACATGCTTTTCCGTAAACTAGCCTATGCGGAGACATTCCCAGATTCGTTTTGAAGGCCGTGCGGTAGGCCCATAATGCATCAGTCAGTTTGTAAGCCCAATCCTTCCTGTTGAAACTAACCGTCTTTTCAAGAATATGCTTAATTTCTCGGTTGGCCAACTCTGCTTGCCCGTTTGTTTGTGGATGGTAGGCGAGAGCAATTTTGTGATTGACCCCATATTTCTTGAGGAGTGACTCCAAAGGCCTATTGCAGAAATGCTTGCCTTGGTCACTTATCAGGGCTTTTGGGGTTCCAAAACGCGATAGAATGTGTTCCTTAAGAAAGGACATCACTATTTTGTGGTCATTGCATTTTGTTGATATTGCTTCCACCCATTTTGACACATACTCCACAGCTAGGAGTATGTATTCACAATTATTAGATTTAGGGAATGGGCCCATGAAATCTATGCCCCAACAATTGAATATTTTAATCGTGATAATAGGGGTTAAGGGCATGGAGTTCCTTTTTGAGATTGTACCAAGCTGTTGACAGCATTGGCACATTTTGCAGAAAGCATAAGCGTCCTTGAATATGGTGGGCCAATAAAATCCGCTATGTAAGACTTTTTGTGAGGTCTTTTGAGAAGAAAAATGGCCACCACATGCTTCAGAGTGGCAGGAGGCTAAAATTATAGTTATATCCTCATTAGGGACGCAACGTCTAATGACCTGATCAGCACAATACTTGAATAAGTACGGGTCATCGAAGAAGAAATGACGTGCGAAAGAGAGGAACCGCTTCATATCTGGTTTGGACCAATGACTTGGGGTTTCTCCCGTGGCAAGATAATTTACTATATCAGCGGACCAGGGCAAACCCAAAACAGTCATTAGCTGCTCATCTGGGAATTCGTCTTTTATCGGTGTGGGTTCAGTGTTATCAACAAAAGTTAACCGAGATAAATGGTCAGCGACCACATTCTCTACTCCCTTTTTATCTTTGATCGTTATATCGAATTCTTGGAGTAGGAGGATCCAACGAATAAGCCTTTGTTTCGCATCTTTTTTAGATAGCAGGTACTTGAGGGCCGAATGGTCTGTAAAACAGACTATTGGGGACCCTATCAGACAAGACCTAAACTTGTCCAACACGAAGACTATTGCCAGGAGCTCTTTTTCAGTAGTTATATAGTTCATTTGAGCTTCGTTTAACGTCCGGCTGGCATAGTATATCACATGAGGCTTATTATCCTTCCTTTGCCCTAGCACTGCGCCTATGGCGTAGTCACTAGCATCGAACATTAACTCAAATGGCAATCCCCAGTCGGGTGCCTGTATTATCGGTGCAGAGGTAAGGTGTTGCTTTAGTGCGTCAAAAGATGTTTGACAGTTATCTGACCACTCGAAAGGTGCGTCTTTGACTAAAAGTTGGCACAGTGGTCGAGAAATTGCACTAAAGTTTTGGATAAAGCGACGATAAAATCCCGCATGCCCCAGAAAAGATCGAATGTCTTTGACTGTACGAGGGACAGGTAAATTTGAGATTATATCGATTTTAGCTTTATCAACCTGGATACCTTTATCAGAAATGATGTGGCCTAGGACAATTCCCTTGGTCACCATGAAGTGACACTTTTCCCAATTTAGTACTAGGTGTTTTTTCCTCGCATCTTGCTAGCACACGTTCAAGATTGTTTAAGCAATTTTCGAAACTATGGCTAAACACAGAAAAGTCGTCCATAAAGACTTCGAGTATTTGTTCGACCATGTCGCTGAATATGCTTAACATGCACCGCTGAAAGGTAGCAGGTGCATTGCATAGGCCGAATGGCATACAACGGTAAGCGAAAGTACCGAATGAACACGTGAACGTAGTCTTCTCCTGATCTTCAGGAGCGATTTCAATTTGGTTATACCCACTGTATCCATCCAAGAAGCAATAGTACTTATGACCCGCTACTCATTCTAGCATTTGATCCATGAAAGGTAAGGGAAAATGGTCTTTTTGGGTCACGGTGTTCAGTTTTCGGTAATCAATACACATCATCCAGTGGGAATGCGTGTTGATACTAATTCACCATCTTTGTTTGGTATGATCGTTATACCTGCCTTCTTTGGCACTACTTGGGTTGGACTAACCCAAGGACTGTCAGATATTGGATATATGATCCCAACATCAAGTAGTTTCAGCACTTCCTTTTTGACTACTTCTTGCATGTTAGGATTTAGACGCCTTTGCATTTGTCGCGAAGGTTTAGCGTCTTCCTCCAAATATATCTTATGGGTGCACACAGACGGGCTTATGCCTTTGAGGTCGGCAATAATCCATCCTAATGCTCCCTTATGTTGTTTTAACACCTCGATTAACCTATCCTCTTGTTCAGAATCTAAGGTAGATGAGATTATGACAGGATAAGTCTTCTCAGTCCCTAGGAAAGTGTATTTGAGCTCTTTTGGAAGCTCCTTTAATTCCAATTCGGGAAACTGCATGTTTGAGGGCATAACTATCTTCGTTTTAGGAGGCAGTGGTTCATATGGTGTTACCCACATGCATTCAGCTTTATCCTCCTCTAGTGTATCCATCATGAGGCAAGTGTGATTTAAAGCAGCATCCAATGGAGTGGACTCTTTAGGTTGATAGTTAGCATCAAATTGTGACACCACTACCTCCAAAGGATCTTTGTAATCGACGAAATCGGCCTCATCTTCTATAACTGTGTCGATGTAATTCACTTCCTCCTCATCATCGTATTCTTCAGGTTGGGGATTTGAGAAAATTTGACATTTAACGTCATATTCCCGAATACGATGGTCATTATACCACTTCTCACTTTTATTGTGGCATCGATTGTGTTTAGGAAAGGACGTCCAAAAATGAACGGGATTTGTGAGCCTGGGTTAGACACTGGTTCGGTGTCTAAGATGACAAAATCAACCGGGAAGATAAATGAGTCTATTTGAACGAGGACATCTTCCAAAACTCCTCTTGGGTATTTAACAGACCAATCAGCCAATTGCAATGCAACTCGAGTGGGTTTGTATTCACCTAACCCTAGGTGTTTATAAACCGAGTATGGCAGAAGGTTTACGCTAGCTCCTAGGTCGAGAAGTTCGTTGTCTATCTTTTGATTCCCAATTTGACATGAGACAGTGGGAGTGCCAGGGCTTTGAGTTTAGGAGACAATTCATTTTGGATAATTGCACTTGCTTGGCAAGCGACGTAAGCATGTTTCTTCACACTTTGCCTCCTTTTGACCGTACATAAGTCTTTGAGATACTTAGCGTAGGCCTGCACTTGTTTTATAGCATCAAGGAGTGGGAGATTGATTTTAACTTGTTTGAATAGTTCCAAGAACTCCTGATTCTTTGCCTCATTTTTGGGTTTCTTTAACCTTTGAGGATAAGGCGCGGGGAAAGGGTATTTTGGTACTTCATCATTAATGGGTTCCTTTCCGGGCCTTCTCTCAGCTTCTTACACTTCTTTAGGAGCTTCAGTATTCGTTTCTAATGGTTCTTTACTAGTAGTGGGCTCCTCTTCTTGAGTAGAAGGTTTACTTATATTGACCACTTCGTCCTCCTCATACTCCTCGGGGGTAGAGGTAGGCATATTTTCCTTATAATCTTGCCGCTTCTCAAAGTCGTCACAACTTTTGCTTGTTCGTGATTTGGGGGACCGTTATTGAATCTCTTAGGGTTTTGAAGTGGTTGGGCAGGAAATGTTCCGCCCGATCCCTCTTGACGTGCATCCATTCTATCTAACGTCGCAGACATTTTACTCATCATTTGAATTAATTGTTGAGTTAGGTTCTCTTACACCTTTTTGTGCGGTGGCACGTACACATTAGAATGTTGATTATTGGAGGGTTGCACTTGGTTGTAATTATTAAATCTATTTTGATTGTATGGCTGGGACTGCCTATTGTATTGCCCTTGATATTGGTTATTATAGGGCTGTTATTGTTGATGTTGATTTTGGGTCCCAGCATCATTTTTCCAATCAAAACCAGGGTGATTCCATCGATTGTTATTGTTTTGCGAGTTATTGTTGTTATAGAAATTCCCTGACCCCCTATACCCTTGCATGGCATTCATTTCCATGGGGGGTTGTTCTTGAAAATACGGCATATTAGGACAATACTGAGTAGTATGTCCCAACATATTACATGTGCCGCATGGTTCTTCAGGAAAATGCTGCCTTGAACTACCTCCTCTCATGCCTAACTCCTCTACCTTCTTTGCTAGTTCTTCATATTTAGTCTTGAGGTGATCTTCACTGTTTAGTTGGTACAGGCTTTTCTCTTCTATACAGGATATCTGTGAGCGTGAGACGTTGTCAGAATTTGACCATTCATGAGCGTATTCGGCCAACCATTCGAAGTGGGCTTCAGCCTCTTCGGTGTTTTTATGCAGAAATGGTCCGAAACTCATAGTTTCTACTAACTTCTTTGTTTCACCATTCAATCCTTGATAAAAGAAGCTGATAGTTCCCCATTTCTCAAACCCATGGTGTGGGCACGAGAGAAGCAAATCTTTGAAACGCTCCCATGTTTGAGTGAAGGTTTCATTGCTCTTTTGTTTATATGAATTGATTTGACGTTGAAGGTCTGTGGTCATGCGAGTAGGATAGAATTTCTTTAGAAACGCGGCGCTCATCGCATGCCAGGTGAAAATTGAATTAGGTTTGAGGGAGTGGAGCCACGCCTTTGCTTTATCCTTCAAAGTGAAGGGGAATAGCATTAGATGCGTCACCTCCCTATGACAATTTTGCTAGAATGTTTTGCAAACATCCTTGAAATCAGTGACATGTAAGTATGCCTTCTCACTTTCCATCCCATGAAAGGTGGGAAGCAGTTGGATCATCCCATTGCGAAATTGAAATTTGCCATTATGCGGTGGGATTTGAATGCAAGAGGGCGTAGGTGCGTGTTCTGGTTGCATGAGATCGCACAGAGGAAGTAGCGCCTCATCAATTGGTACCACAACATTGTCACCATGTTCACTCTGATTATCATCCATTGATTCAGTTGGAGTGGCTACTGGGTTAATGGAACTAGCAGAGTCAGAACGGTAGAAAGGATTTCCAAAAATTCCTTCAATGGAAGTGTTGGACATGAACTAGGAGAGTTCCTAAGGTGAGTGTTTACCAAAAGAACCGAGAAGAAAAGAAAAGAAAAACAGAAAGAGATGAAGAGATATTGAGGTAACCTAAATATTAACTCGTCGCCTTCCCCAGCAACGGCGCCAAAAACTTGACACGAATATTTTTCTGTGCGCTCTTGTGCAACACCCAAGTATAGGTGATCGTGTAAGTAGTAAACTGGATTAAGTCCAGGTCGATCCCACAGGGAAGGATGAGAATCGAATTACTTAGATTAGACTCAAAAAGAAAAGAAAATTCAATGTTTTAAAGGAAGTGTAGAACACAGAGTTCTACAATTAACAACTATTAAAATTTAAAAGCAACTAAGGTAAATTAACTGACGATTACTATTTAACTAAAGCGAAATTTTAAAAACGGTTTTACTTAATAAAGGAAAGTGTTGGGATTACGCGAATCCACTGTGACCTAGCCGTCTACCATGCAATTGCAATTGAGCTCAATGGAGTACATCTTCTACAATATTCCGTACTTCTCTAAAGATCTAGAATCAATAGCCCTTTCATGACCGGGACTATATCATCTCAATTAAGTTTGAAATACATGAAAGCGGTTTAATTCAATAGTTAAGACTCTCACCTATAATGGTGTTAGCATTGAGGGTGGTTTGCAAAATGTATTGAAAAAAAATGCCTTAAGGCTTAAGTTCAAAGACTGCTTTGACAAACTGAGCGTTTGGAGACAGTTTGATAAAAAATTCTTAAAACAGAAAGTCTTGGAATAATGTATTGGATATTCTCAAGAATCAGATTGTTCGATCGATCGATGGGCTTTCGATCGATCGACAATCATCTTCCCTCGATCGATCGAAATGTCTTCAATCGATCGAATGTATCTCTGCATCGATCGATCGAAATAACTCCGATCGATCGAACACGTGTGTTATTCTGATGCATGGCAGAGGCTTGAAAATCACAGTTTCATCACGATTTCCCGACCTCGGACTACTCAGACATGGTCTGGAGTATCCCAGATACGTTTTTAACGTAAAAATTCATTAAGGTAACGTTTGGTTGTGAGATTTTCATTAAAACTATGAAAAATTGAGATTTTAACATATCTATCATGCAAAGCAATAAGATTAATACTAAACCACGACTAGATAAGTGCAATAAGTAAATAAAATAATAACTAATTAACCTGGAATGAAGAACTTGTATATAAACTATAGAAAATCCAATGCTAGCAAAGTACCCTTGAGTAATAACCTACAAAACAATGAAAGTTTCTCCTCTCTCTATGAAAACTGATCAAAAGCAAGTGGGGCGTCGTTCTGGACGCTTACAAAATGAGTTTTTATAATAAAAACCTAATGGTACGGTTCAAAATCTCGTCTTTTGCTGCGTGCGCGTATTTTGCTGAAAGGCATGTTCGATCGATCAAAATACCCTCGATCGATCGAACTCCTGGATTATTCGATCGCTTGAGATAAGTTAGATCGATCGAGACCTCGATCGCTTGAGAGGACCTCGGTCGATCCGGAGTCAGTTTTCAACTTTGAATTGTCTTCATTAAAGCCAAGCCCTTCCTTTTCATCATGCTCCTCAATTAGTCACACAGCGACACTAATCTGCAAAAATCACAGCTTGTCACTGATGGGGAAATTGTGAACTAAATTATTGTGTTTTCTTCTTTTAGCGCAGTTGTATTCTACAAATACACCCGCTTGTCACTGATGGTTCGCCATTTCTCGTACCCGTGATATGGGCATGAGAGTAGCAAATCCTTGAAACGTTCCCAAGTTTGGGTGAATGTTTCATTGCTCTTTTGTTTGTAAGAATTTATTTGTCATTTAAGCTTGGTGGTCATGCAAGGTGGAAAGATTTTTTTCAGGAAAGCAGTGTTCATCGCATGCCAGGTGTAGATGGAGTTTGGCTTCAAGGTGAGTAACCACGCTTTTGCTTTATCCTTCAGAGTAAAAGGAAATAGCATTAGACGTGTCACGTCTACAGGACAATTCTGTGAGAAAGTTTTACAAACATCCTCAAAGTCCTTGACATGTAGATATGCCTTCTCGCTCTCCATTCCATGAAAGGTAGGAAGAAGTTGGATCATTCCATTGCGAAATTGGAATTCGCGTGCATGAGGTGGAATGAGAATACAAGATGGCGTAGGTGCGTGTTCGGGTGTCATGAGATCGCACAAAGGTCGCAGTGAATCGTCGATTGGTACGACCACATTATCACCGTTTTCACTTTGATTATCAGCCATTGAATCGATCAGTGTAACTATGGGGTTAATAGAACTAGATGAATTGGATGAATAGAATGGGTTTCCGTAAATTCCTTCGATGGAATTATCGGACATAAAGGGAAAGACCCTAAACAGTTTTTTTAATCTAAAGAACGAAAAAAAAAAAGAAAAAAAGAAAAACAGAAAGAGATGAGGATAGATTGAGGTAATCGAAGCATTAGCTTGTCACCTTTCTCGGCAACGGCACCAAAAACTTGACACGGGAATTTTCTATGTGCGCTTGTGTGCTATACCCAAGTGTAGGTAATCGTGCAAGTAGTAGTCTGGTTAAGTCCAGGTCGATCCCACAGGGAAGCTGTTAAATTAATTACCTAGATTAATCTCAAACAAGAAAATAAAAATCAATATTTTTAAAACATGCAGAACACAAAGTCCCACAATTTATCAACTACTAAAGATAAGACAATTAAACTGAATTACTCTAACAACTAATTAATTAATTAAAGCGATAATTTAAAACGTGTTTTTCTTAATAAAAGGAAATGTTGGGATCACACAAATGCACCATGACCTAGCCATCTACCATGCAGTTGCGTTGAAGCTCAATGGAGTACATTCTATACAATATTCCGTATTTCTCTTAGGATAAAGAATCTATAGTCCTTTCATGACCAGGACTATATCATCACAATGGAGTTTGAAATACACAAAAGCGGTTTAAAACAATAGTTTAGACTCTTACCTGCAATGGTGTTAGCATTGAGGGTGGTTTGCAAAATATATTGAAGAAAAATGCCTCAAGGCTTAGAGTTTACAGACTGTTTTGACAAACTGAGTGTTTGGGAACAATTTGATAGCAAATCAGTAAAGCAAAAAGTCTAGGAATACTGCATAGAATGTCCTCAAGAATCAGAAGGTTCGATCGATCGATGCGCTTTCGATCGATCGAATATCTTCATCCCTCGATCGATCAAACTGACTTCGATCGCTGGACTGTATCGCTATTTCGAACGATCGAGCTTTTTCGATCGATCAAACACAGGAATTATTCTGCTGCATGGCAGAGGCTTGAGATCACGGTTTCATTGTGATCTCCCAACCTAGGGACTACTCAGACATCGTCTGAAGTGTCTCAGATTCGTTTTTAACGTAAAGTTCCATTAATGGTGTGTTTGTTTGTGATTTTTGCAATGAATCTATGAAAATTAATTGTATAACTATAACTAACATGCAAGACTACTGGATAACAAGATATAATACTATAAATTAAGTGTCGAACATAAACAAAGTAACTTAGAAACAAAAACTTGTATTGAACTAAGGGAAATCCAAACCAAACAATGCGTAACATTGCTTAAACCTACAAAATAAACAAAGTAAAGCTCTCTACTCTCTATAAACTGATGAAAAAATGAAAGTGGGCGTCCTTATGGACGTATATAATACGAGTATTTATACTAAAACACCAATGCTAGGGTTAACATCCCGCTTCTGCTGTGTGCGCGTATAATCTGATAAAGGCCATGTTCGTTCATCGAACATCTTTCGATCGATCTAACCTCTGGGGTCTTCGAGCACTTGAACTTCTATCGATCAATCGAACCTTCGATCGATCGAATTGTCTTCAATCGATCGAGGTTCACTTTTCATCTTTTACTTGTCTTCAATAAAATTTGGCACTCCCTTTATCTTTCTCATCCAGTTCTGCACACAGCAACAGTAATCTACACAAACTATCGCTAAAACAAACAACTTATCATAGTTTAATCAAATTGTGTACAAACTAGCATTGTAATTCAAATTGCAGATAAATGAAAGAATTATGAAATAATGTAGCACATTTTCTTCTTTTAGCGCAGTTGTATTTTACAAATACCCCCGCTTATCAGTTGTAGTAACCCAAGTAGCTTCTGATGTTCTGTCTTTACTTGTTTACAATTAAGACATTGAGATACATACTCTGCTATTTCTCTCTTTATTCTTTCCCACCAGAAATTCTTCTTCAGATCCTTGTACATCTTTGTACCTCCCAGATGAGTAGTCATCCGTGACTTGTGCGCTTCATCCAATATTTCTTTCCAGAGATTTTCTTCATCAGGTACACAGAGTCTACCTTTAAATCATAAGGCTCTGTTTGCACTGATACTCCAGATCTCTGGTTCCTTGGTTGACATCTTGGCAAACCATAACTTCAAATCCTCCGTCGTCTGCTGAGCTTCTATGATACGGCTGATCAAAGTTGGTCATACCATAAGGCATCCAAAATGTTGTCTTTCTATTGGTTCCACTGGCTGAAGATTTAATTTAGGTAACATCTCTAATGCTTGCCATTCTCAAATTAATAATGTAGCGATCACTAGTCGAGGTTTACGACTCAAAACATCTGCTACAACATTTGCTTTACCCATATGGTATTATAAAAAAATTCATAGTCTTTGAGTAACTCCATCCATCTTCGTTTTCGCATGTTCAACTCCTTCAGAGAGCACAAATATTTTAAACTCTTATAATCAAAAAACACATCAAACTTCTCTTCACAGAGATAGTGTCTCCAGATCTTCAATGCAAACACTATTACTGCTAATTCCAAGATATGCGTAGGATAATTCTTCTCATGTACCTTCAATTATCTTAATCCATATGCAATAACATTCCCATTTTACATAAGCACACAACTAAGTCCTTGGTGCGATGCATCACTGTAGATCACATGCCTTTCTCCATTTTTAGGTATCATGAGTACTGGTGCTGAAGTTAATCTTTCTTTTAACTCCTGGAATGCACTCTCATGCTTGTCTGTCCACTTGTAATTCATCTCCTTTTTTGTCAAATTCATCAAAGGTCCTGCTATCTTGGCGAATCCTTCTACAAATCATCTGTAATATAATGCTAGGCTTAGGAAACTTCTAACTTCTATCGCATTAGCCAGTCTGTTCCAGCTTAAGACTACATCAATCTTAGATGAGTCCACAGAGATACCATCTTGAAATATAAAATGTCCCAAGAATTTGATTTCCTGTAGCCAAAATTCACACTTGCTGAACTTTGCATACAACTTATTATCTTGAAGTGTCTGTAACGTAATTTGCAAGTGCTCCTTGTGGTCTTCCTCTGTCTTTGAGTAGATCAGTATGTCGTCGATGAACACTATAATGAATTTGTCCAGATTCTAAATACTCTATTCATTAAGTGCATGAATAATGCTAGAGCATTCGTCAATCCAAAAGGCATAACTAAAAAGTCATAATGCCCGTATCTTGTCCTAAACACAGTCATCGACACATCCTCCAGTCAAACTAACAACTGGTAATATCCCAAACGTAAATCAATTTTGGAGAATATCTTTGATCCTTGTAACTGGTCGAATGGATCGTTTATTTGAGGTACTGTAGACACCCAATTTTGACCACACTGATAGGATTTAGGGTGGACAATGTCTTGGAGGATTCAATGATGAAAAGTACCCCGTGGAAGGTACTAGATTCCACACAATCGAAAGATAGCTTCGAAAAGTGACTTCAAGCTCAAAAAAGTCCTTTTTCATGCATAAATACCGATTTTGTCAAAATCATCTCTCTGAATTCATATTCACTCAAGGTTATATAAGCATAAAGTGTTCTAAATGTAGTATTCTAGGTATCCACAAATTCAATTTTAAACAAAAGTCTGAAATTGATGCACATTGAAATGCAATTTTGGAAAAGATGTCATTTGATTTCAAAAAGATGACAAAAGTTATGAGGACTTCCGGACTTCAATTTTCATTTTTAAACCTCCTGGAATATTTTTATACTAAAATTCAACTCGACAGCTTTCCAACGGTATGTAAACGGATGATTTTTGGCACCAATAAGCATTTTTACAAAAATCTAGAAAAGCAGTGAACGTAATATTTTAAACAGAGCTTAAGGGCAACCAGGGGAACACAAAAAATAGGTGGCAGGTCCCACTGTAGACACCCAATTTTGACCACACTGATAGGATTTAGGGTAGACAATGTCTTGAAGGATTCGATGATGAAAAGTACCCCGTGGAAGGTACTGGATTCCACACAATCGAAAGATCAAACTTCGGAAAGTGACTTCAAACTCAGAAAAGCCCTTTTTCCATTGATAAATCCCGATTTTGTCAAAATCGTCTCTCATAATTCATATTTTCCCAGGGTTATATGAATAGTAAGTGTCATGAACGCAGTATTCTAGGTATCCAGAGATTCAATTTTAAAGAAAAGTTCAAAATCGTCGCACATTTGAAAGCAATTTTGAAAAAGACGTCGTTTGATTTCAAAAGACGACGAAAGTTCTGAAGGACTTCTGGTCTTCAATTGGACTTCAATTTTTATTTCAAAACCTCTGGGAATATTTTACACTAAAATTCAGCCCGACAGCTTTCCAACAGTATGTAAATAGACGATATTAGACATCAAAAAGCATTTTACAAAAATCTGGAAATGCAGTGCACGTAATTTTTGAAACAAGGCTTGTGAGCAACCAGAGGAAGAGAAAACACAGGTGGTGTGTCCCACATATGGGGTGGCGGTACCCTCCTTAACCGCCACCTATATTTTGTGTTCTCCATTGGGTTTTTCTGGTTCCAGACCCTTCTAGAAGGCTCCCACTGCGAGGAAATTGCCTGGAAATTGCGTTTAGAAGCCAAAATGGCCATTTTAACCCTTATTTAAGTTCTAAAAATTCTGTTTTAACCCTGTAACTTAAGAGCTAGGTCTTCAAAACTCTCTGTATAGATCAATATGAGATCATCTAGAGGGGGAGAGGAATCATCTTGAAGTATCTTGGAGTACCTATAGGAGGGTACACTTAGAACATACAAGAGAGATACAAGTACATTTTGAAGATACGTTCAATTAAAGAGAGAACTCTTGAGAGAGAGAATTATAAATTGAAGCTTAGAAAACTAATCTTTGGGTAATTAAATCATGATTTGAACATCAATTGCCTCCCTCAACTTCCATGGATGAGTGCTTGAAAAACACTTGAAGAAGAAGATCTTCAATTCAACTTTGGCTATATAATTGAGAATCCTCCAAGAGGTAAACACTATAATTCATCTCTAATTCCTATTTTGTATATATAGATCTATGAGATTTGGATCTATCTTAGTCTTATTTTATTTTTTAGAACACTTATCTTCTTCGTCTCTTGTTCTTCACACACTCACATGGTTAGATCCAAATCTCTTTGATTTTCATTGACAATTCATAATTACAGATTGATTTTCACTTTGATTTTTAATTTTGATTTCATTCTTCAATTTAATTTAGATTCATGCATATATGATTATATCTATGTATCTATTTAGAATTCTATGATGGTTTAGAAGTACGATCTATGAGAGGGATGATTCCTATTTTCATACCCATCTCTTGATTATCTCCATTACCTAGAATTCATGTTGAATTTTATCTCCAATATGATATTTGTAAGTCCCTTTGACCCATGATCTAAAGTTCTTCATAGAACTTGAGGGCTGAATTGATTCGAAATCATGATAGTCAAGTAGATCTATGAATTTGATCTCTCTAATAAGCTTCAATCAACACCTAAGATGTTTTCCTCACACTTTAAAATGAACTAGATGAAAATTCATAAAAACAGATTGGTTTTGTCCATAAGATTTGGTCCATCAAAACCTAGAGTTTGATGGATTTCAAATTTTTTGGGTAAACTTTGATGAATTAGCTTTCATCTGGTTCATTTTGAGAGCTTCTAGGATCCATGTGCTATTTTTAGAATTTGTTGAGAAATCGGTTAACAAATTTGAACATAGTCTCTTTGTGCTTGAATTTCAGAAAATCTATAATAGTTATCAATGTTCCGCTTTTTGGGGATGATTCCTAACTCATATATCTATATGCCGATGTCAAATCATGAGCATACGATCTAGTCAAGATCATTTTCTAAGCGTTTGAAGTTGATATTACTATTCTAGAATTTTTTAAAGTTTAATTACAATTATGATGATTATGTATACAAAATGGTCATACCATAATCACTCAATAAAAATTGATGAATAAAACTTGGTTTAGAAATCATCTAGGATAATTGGATGAAAGATCAAGAGCTTATATCAACTTGATTAACATGATTCAAGAACTTCTATTATTCTTCTATTATGATTTTGCATTCTTTTGTCTAATGATACCAAACTTCCAGAATAACGGAGTCTGTTTAAAACACTTTTTCAGAAACCTTAAGTTCATGACATGTCCATGGGATTATTGTTTTCATAAACTACAATGAAATAGCTTTCTATTGACACCAAATAAAGCTTCACATGATTTTTGTAGAATTAATTATGATTTTTACAAGAACAATTTCTCTCACTTCAAAAATGGTGAAGAGGTTCTGCTTTTTGGAAAAGTTCCCTAAGACATGTATCTAACTTTTTGTAAACGGGTTTTAACCCAGTTCATGTTTAAGACCACTTTTGATAGGATTTATTAGAGGTTGCTGAATTTAAAAATTTGATTGATGACATTTTCCACTTGCTTTTCATGGATGTCATATGTTTGCTTGTGTTTTTGCAATGCTTGGGTATTCTTTGGTGATTTAGTGTAGAGAATTGAATGCTGTGAATCTGGACTTCGATTTGTGATCTTGCTTCGTCTACATGTGGCTTAGTTCCCATGTATCATGTACCTTATCTATCCTTTTTCTTAGAATTTTTCTAGGTTTATAACTTTGTTTTCAACGACACAATTCCTTTAGGATAGTCTCCGTTTATATGCTTATTTGTTAGAGACATCTTATCTAGGATTGTTGCATGATTGCATTATACGTTTCTACATCTTTTTGCTTTTTCAACTCCGCTTGAGTCAACCCAATGTGAGTCTTCTTGTTCCCTTTTGCATATCATGACATGTTTCTTTTATTTGCTCAGTCCCGGGCGGGACTAGCCACTGTAAGTGTACCTCTCTCTTGTATTGTATGTGCATCCGAGACTTCTACTTGATTTAATCTCTTGACATGATTTTCCTTAGATGTTACCTATTGACATGTATCTATTATCTAGTATGTTTGAGGAAACAACATCAATTATGAATTAAGAACAAGGATATTTGAATCAAGGCCTACCATTTGGTAGGGCGAGGAGGGGGTGGTACTTTAGTCCTGCTTGGGCTCCTTCCCCTCTCGTACCAAGACCCCCGAACCTAATTTCTGGTAATGAAGGACGAGTAACCTTATTCAATTTTGGGCGAGTCAAACTTGGGTTTCCTAATTCCCGATAAAAATTAGCTGGGGACTCTTTGTCTCTTAGACCGCGCGAAGAAGATCTAGTTTTCCCTGAAGTGTGCTCCTTGGGATCCATCCTGGGACACTATCGAGGGAAGTCGCTAGGACCTCGGATCCGGTGTGTCCACAATCTAGCGACTCTGCTGGGGACTTGAACATGAAACTGATAGTTTCTTATTCTTCGAGGGTTTGTCTTCAGCCAAAGAATATCCTTGTTATTAATTCGATAATCGTGTTGTTTCTGCCTGCATTTGCACTTGCATTGTTCTTTCACCGCGACTACTTAAGACCATTGCCTTGTGGGTGGAGGGCCCTCTTTCCTCCATTTGTCAAGAGTTTTTGTAGCAGGTGGTCACCATTAGCCTTGTACCGCTTGCGGTATATAGAGCCCTTGGCTTGTTAATGGATCCTTTATGAGACTTAAACCCGACCTTTGCATATAGTTTCTATAGAACCCTTCAATTAGGATCTTGATTTTCATCTTTGATTAGGACAATGTGATAAATTATTTGCGCTTGCCCGTAAGGGAATATATGGATGATGAGGACTTGTATGCAAAGGGATCATCAAACCTTGTATGATAGATTCCTCTAAAGTAGTATGGTCTTTATCCAAATATCCAATCATTATTCAAGGACAATTTTGAAAATTTTGAAAATACAAGCACTTCCTTGAAAAACCTAAGTCTTTTGAAAAATTTCGGGAATATCCCTTTTGAAAATTTGCTTTCAAATTCCTTTCACAAAATCCTTCCAAAAATTCTCCTAGATTTTAGAGAATCTCAAAATTTCTAATTTGATGATTCGATTTTAAAACCTCCTCTCAGATTTTAGAGGATTTCAAATTTCTACTTTGGTTTTTCAAATTTCAAAAAAAAAAAATCATGATTCCAACTTTGATGATTCAAATCCAGATTTTAGAATTTTAGAATTTCCTACCTCAATTTTCAAGAATCATGATTTCACACCACAAGCATTGATGGTTCAAAAGTATTTTTGAAATTTGCAAATCTCTCCCTTTCTTTCAAGATTTTCATGAAAAATTCAATTTTGTAAACCTGGACCACCAAGAATTTCAAGGCTAAAAATCCTTGGATAATGATTGGATTAGTAAGATGATTAGCATACTCAAGGAATCTTATGTGCTTATGTGCTAATATGCTAGGTCTAGGCTAGATTAAGGTGCATTTCATTTAGATTAAATTGCATTTCATCTGCATTGCATACACTACACGAGCATTATGGCTCACGAGTGCGACACCTCTAATGTACTTTTAAAAAAAAAAAAAGGTTTGTTTTCCTCAGAATTTTGAAAAAGATTTCTTTGATTTTTGAAAATGATTTTGAAAAGGAAAAAGATTTTCCATCTTTATAAGTCCACCTTTGTAAATATCATTCTTTGAAAATTCTTTTGCAATTGATTTTTTTTTTAAATCCCTAAAAAGAAGGTGCGGACCAAAGGAATGAACTCCCTGAATCAGAGAGAGAGAGAAAGAAGTAAAGTTGCAGACAGATGGCTCCTCTTGATCCTCAGGCTCTTTTCTTATGGATGGATGAGGTCACCGGTATTGATCATCTGCATTTCAGATAGTTTAGCCTTGGTACACTCTTTTAGCTGAGAAATGTGAAATTTGAAGAAGATATTATGCGTGCCGCCCTTCGATGTTGGGATCCAGAATTTCATGTATTTCGGTTCAGACATCAAGAGATCTCACCACTATTTGAAGAATTCAGTGCCATCCTCGATTTCAGACCTTACTCCGATCTAATCTTTCCCACCATTCAGGCTGGATATGTAAAGAGCTTATCATCACTCTTCAGATGTTATCCTTCTGTTTCCTGGTCTATAATTTCTAATCAGGAGATTGATTTTCCCCGCTTATATAGAGAACGATTGAATGATGATGTTTGAAAGCAGCTGCTTGTTGAAGCCAAATGGATGCTCAAGAAAAATAAGCCATCACAGTGACACTCCACTTGAGATCCAGTCGAATCGAGTCCCGTCTATTTTATGTCTTAGGGTCTTCTCTTGTCGTCAAGTCTGTCTATTGCCAAGTTGTTTTCGAGTACTGTAGTCCATATCTTTCTAGTAATGAAATAAAATCTTAATTTGCTTGATCAAATGCGCCTTGTCATGAATGAATGAATTTCTAAGCTAAAAATGTCATTTCTCTGATTATTATGAAGAATGCACTGTTGATAATTTTGTACATTGAAAAGAATCCCGAGAGGATCAAAGTTGATTTTGCTTTAACGTCGAAGAAAGCTAAGATTTGAATAGTTTTACTTTAAGAATCTTGAGATGTTTTTGCTTAAATCTTGAAAAGATATACTTGATAGTGACACGGGACTAGCTTAAATCCCTGATCTTCCAATTCAAAATCTTGAGCCCAGAAAAATAAGCCATTTAAACCTGTCTAAATTGCATGCCAGGTACACTTTGTCCTTGATGGTAGCCAAACATTTCAAATGAACTACTTCTCTCAAAAAGAAAAAAGAAAAAAGAAGCTCGCTAGGATGAAAACCTGAAAGGGCGCCTAGGAAAAAGTTAGAGCATGAAAAGAAAAGGAAGAAAAAAAAAAGAAAAAGAAGAAGCTCGCTAGGATGAAAACCCGAAAGGGCGCCTAGGCAAAAGTTAGAGCATGAAAAAAAGAAAATTTTACTTGTTTTCAAGAACCTGATGCTAGCCAGCCAAAACTTTAGAGAGAAAAGAAAAGAAGGAAGAGAAGAAGAAAAGGAGAATGAAGAAGATTGAGAAATCGGGAAAATGAAATTATCCCAAAGCTTTGATTTGTAATTTCTTGGAGTAAGTCCAACAGATTTGAAGGGCTTATCTTGTTCCAAAAACATGTATGATGTATGATGAGAAATGTAAAATTGGCTGGCTAGTGAAAAGGTGAAAAGAACCAACCGTCAAAAACAAAACGAAAGAAAAAGATAGAAGAAAAGAAAAGAAAAATGAGAGGTAGTTTAGTTTCTTTCAATGCTACCACAAGTGACCTGCTTCAGAAAATCTGTCTAATGACATGGCTTGAAAAGCCCCCAATTCTTGAATCCTTGCTCTTTCAAAACCTCCAACCTTCGAGGAACTTCGCTTGACCTAATTCCCACTTGGGGATAAGTAGGCAACCTACTCGGTTCAGTCACTACTCCTGAAAAAACTAAGCCACACTTCAAATACCTTCCTTCAAACCTCGGTCGAACTACTTTGGACTTGATTCCCACTTAAGGATAAGTAGGCAAGCTTTCCTGGCTCTCTATTCCTAACTTTGCAAACTAGGGGCAAAGCTTTCAAGTTTGCCCAGAGCCTCAAGATATCACTACCACACTAGGGGCAAACTGTGTTTGCCCAAACTTCCATTTATCCCCGTCAACTAGGAGCAAACATCGTTTGTCTATACCCCCTTCCATATTATAAGCGAATCCTAAATCATCAAGTATATCTTTGAAAACATTTGAAATGAATTGTCTCTTATTCTATAAGCTAAGGCACTAATTTGAAGCACATTGCAGAAAAAAGCAAAGGATTGATTAAGATCCATATGGAGTATTTTCAAGGCATTACTTTATCAACTGAGTATTATCACAATAAGATGAGAAGTGCACATGAGTATTATCAACTGAGTATTATCACAACAAGATGAGATACGTCAAACATGACAAATGCGCATTAAGATTAAGGAAAATTGAGTTTTCTCCTCTAAACTTATATTTCAGTGTCAATCTATCAAATGTCGTGGTCTAATCTGTCGTAGTCTAGTTTGTCATAATCTCAAGTGTGTGGGTCCAAAGTGATTTAAAAATGTGAAACTTTAAAAACATCCAAAGTGGATACAAGAAGAAGTTCTTAATATTATTGTTACATCAATTAATCCTAGTCAAGACGAAGCATTGAGTGGTTAATGGAAAAATCAAAAGACCGGTCTTTGTTTTTGAGTTGAGCCGTTGTTGAAACAGATCAGAGTGCCTTGCATGAATATCTACTAGAATTGGTTGAAGATTTGTGAAGCTCGTCAAAGTCATGCCAAAATCATCAGGACTTTTGAATACCTATCAACTATGGATTAGAATTGTGATATCAGGAACTTAATTGGTCCGTTCTTGATATATAAGCTTTAAGAGTGCTCGAAAGTTGTTGGAATTGGTCTAAAGGACCCGTGGTAATTTGGATTTTGGTTGAAAACCATTTAGAATTGAAGAAAGGTCCCCAGAAATGAGGAATCAAGGGCACCGCAGCTTAAAAATAGTCGAGAATTAATGATTTGCAGTGAACTCCCGTTGTTTTGGGATTGATTGTGTATTTTCTTGGAAAAGGGACATTTTAGGTTTACAGACTTTCGAGAATTACATCCAGAACGGATCTGTAGAAGATAGGTCAGAATACAGGATCTTCAAACCATGAGCAAGATATTTGAGAAAGGGTTAGAATAAGCCCGACATGTTTGATCTTGTCAAAGCACTGGTATGAGTCTCAGATTAAATTAGCAGGGCCTCCAGAATATAAGCTCACATCTCAAAAATCTCAGATATCTCCCCAAGCAAAGAACTTTCAGATATCG
The DNA here is from genome assembly GCA_033977485.1 of Hydrangea macrophylla. Taxonomy (NCBI): domain Eukaryota; kingdom Viridiplantae; phylum Streptophyta; class Magnoliopsida; order Cornales; family Hydrangeaceae; genus Hydrangea; species Hydrangea macrophylla. The sequence continues at coordinate 18,240,611 of CM066988.1, forward strand.
CCAGAATCACCTCCAGAAGAAAGGTATACTTCAGCAAACTCGTGAATCATAGAATCTTCCCAACAGAGAACTTTCATAATTTGTGTTACCCCCACAGATATAGGGTATCTATCAGCATCAACTATCAGAAGTGCCTCCAGATATAGGGTATCCATCAAAATCGTGTATCTCAGAAACATACATCAGGATAGCCTCTAGATATAGGGTTTCTCCCAAAATCATGTGTATTTCAGAAATTGTATCCATGGTTTGCCTCCAGATGAAGGGTATCTCTCATAAATTGTATCCGTGGGTTGCCTCCAGATATAGGGTTTCAGAATCGTATGTATTTCAGAATTTGTATCTGTGGGTTGCGTCCAAATGAAGGGTATCTCTCAGAATTTGTAGCCAAATATAGGGTTTCTCTCAGGATGCGTGTATTAGAATTGCCTCCACATATAGGGTTCCTCTTCGAGTATCAGAAATACCTCCAGATTTAGGGTTTCTTTCAGCATAGTATATCAAAAATGCCTCCAGATATAGGGTATTAATCATAATCGTGTATCTCATAATCGAGTAACGGGGTTGCCTTCAGATGTAGGGTATCTCTCAGCATCATGTTGCCTCGAGATATAGGGTATCTCTCAGAATCACGTACATCTTAGAATCATGTATCGTGGTTGCCTCCAGAAGTAGGGTATGTCTCAGAATCATGTTGCCTCCAGATAAAGGGTATCTTTCAGAATCGTGTACAAGAATCGCTTCTAGATATAGGGTATCTATCAGAATCATGTATTTAAGAATCGTGTAACAGGGTTGCCTTCAGATATAGGGTTTCTCTCAGCATCATGTTGCCTCCAGATATAGGGTATCTCTCAGAATCGTGTACATCTCAGAATCGTGTATCCGTGGGTTGCCTCCAGAATGTAGGGTTTCTCTCAAAATCCGTGTATCTCTCAGAATTCATTCATCAGAACAAAAGATTTATCCCCTAAAGAAGGACCTGTTTAAGAAGAACAAAAGATTTGTCTCTGGCATCTACCATGCATATTCATTAACGCTCCATGGAGTACATCCCTTTTCAGTATTTCGTATTTTTTAAAGATAAAGAATCAATAGCCCTTTCATGACCGGGACTATATCATCACAGTTGATTTAAAATACTTGGAAGACGGTTTTAAAACAATGATTATTACTTGTACTATAAATGGTGTTAGCATTCAAAGTGGTTTTCAAAAGTCATTGAAGAAAATAGTTTAAGGCTTTAAGTTCTAAAAACTACTATGACAAACTGAGCTTATAGGGACAATTTGATGATAGATTTCTAAAACAGAAAGTCATGGAATACTTAAAAGAATCGTCTCAAGAATTAGCAAGTTTGATCGATCGAAGCACTCTCGATCGATCAGACAGCCTCATCCTTCAATCGAACGAAGTGCCTTCGATCGCTTGACTATGGCTCTGGTTCGATCGATCGAAATACCTTCTATCGATCGAGCCCAAGGTTTCTAAAGATTGCATGGCAGAGGTTGGGAATCAATATTTCATCACATATTCCCAAAGTCTAAACTACGAAAACATAATAAAACTAGTGCAGAAACAGAAACCTAAAGTAATCATAGCATAAAAACTAATAACAATCAAATAGAGAAAAAGGATAAGAGAAACCTGTGAATAATCTGAAATAAACTTGTAAATAACTTGAAATAAAGTTGAATCTTCAATAATTTTCAATAAATCAATGGAAAAGAGGAAAAATAACATGAATCTAACCTAACCTACTCCTAATCTAACCCTAAAACTACCCTAAACTACTATTTTCTGTGTTCTGGAGCATCCTCTCATCGTTTGGCGTCAAAAAGACTTATATATAGGGTTCCTGCAGAGTTTACGCAACTTTTGGATGAATATGAAGTTTGATCGATTGAACTCTCCTCAATCGATTGAACTCTCTGATTTTGACAACTCTGCCCATTGATGGGAGAATGGCCATAACTTTTCACTCGGATCTCGGATTGACCTCCCGTTTGCGGCCACGCGACCATAACTTAAAAATCTACATTTTGTATCTCTAGGGAAATCTTCCAAATCTGAAGTCTTCATTGTCAAAATTAGCGTTTTCTCAGCTGCTTGCGTTGTTCTATCCACCAGAATTACTTTACTTTAGCTCCACTTCATTGATTTACATCCTAATACCTATAAAACAATGCAAAAACATATATTTTAGCATTAACACAATAAAAAGAACATTGCTATTAGAATATACCTAAATTTAGGGACTTGGGGATAAAAGTATGCATAAAAGACCATATAATACGCTATAAATATGCACTTTTCACCTTGAATCAGATGCGTAGGCAACTCCAGCGGAGCATGACCAACAGCGGCTTAGAATTAGTAGCCACTACCCAGCATTGCATTACATTCTTACTTTTCGTGATTTCCTGATTTTCTCTGATTTTGAATTTCTTGATTTTTGCGATTTTTTTATTTTTCCTAAAACCTCTCAGTATGGTTATTGGGTGCCTTTAAAGCTTTGGCACTCACTTGCAGTCCATGTTGTTCACAACAAGCTCTGCCAAAGAGGGGCAAATTGTAGACACCCAATTTTGACCACACTGATAGGATTTAGGGTGGACAACGTATTGGAGGATTTGATGATGAAAAGTACCCCGTGGAAGGTACTGGATTCCACACAATCGAAAGATCGAACTTCGGAAAGTGACTTCAAGCTCAGAAAAGCCATTTTTCCATGGATCAATCACGATTTTGTCAAAATCGTCTCTCAGAATTCATATTCTCCCAAGGTTATATGAACATTAAGTGTTATAAACGTAGTATTCTAGGTATCCAGAGATTCAATTTTAAAAAAAAAGTTAGTAATCGACGCACATTTGGAAGCAATTTTGAAAAAGCCGTCGTTTGATTTCAAAAGACGACGAAAGTTCTGGAGGACTTTCGGGCTTCAATTGGACTTCACTTTCTGTTTCGAAACCTCTGGGAATATTTTTATACTGTAATTCAGCCTAACAGCTTTCCAACGGTACGTAAACTGATGATTTTGGACACAAAAATCTTTTTGACAAAAATCTGGAAAAGCAGTGCACGTAATTTTTGAAATAGGGCTTGTGGGCAACCAGAGGAAGAGAAAACACAGGTGGCGGGTCCCACATATGGGGTGGCAGTTCTCCCCTTAACCGCCACCTATATTTTGTGTTCTGCATCGGGTTTTTCTGGTTCTAGACCCTTCTATCTGAGACAACTCCAGGATAATGCCTTTGCATTGGGAAGGCTTCCACTGCAAGGAAATTGCCTGGAATTTGCATTTAGACACCGAAATGGCCATTTTAACCCTCTTTTAAGCTCTAAAAATCCTGTTTTAACCCTGTAATTAAGAGCTAAGTCATCAAAAATCTATAAATAGATCCATTAGAGATCATATAGAGGGGGAGAGGAATCATCTTGAAGTATCTTGGAGTACCTATCGGAGAGTACACTTAGAATATACAAGAAAGATACAAGTACATTTTGAAGTTACTTTCAATTAAAGAAAGAATTCTAGAGAGAGAGAATTACAAATTGGAGTTTAGAAAACTAATCTTAGGGTAATTAAATCATGATTTGAACATCAATTGCCTCCCTCAACTTCCATGGATGAGTGCTTGAAGAACACTTGAAGAAGAAGATCTTCAATTCAAATTTGGTTATATAATTGAGAATCCTCGAATAGGTAAACACTATAATTCATCTCTAATTCCTATTTTGTATATATATATCTATAAGATTTGGATCTAGCTTAGTCTTATTTTATTTGTTAGAACACACATCTTCTTCATCTCTTGCTCTTCATACACTCACATGGTGAGATCCAAATCTCTTTGATTTTCATTGACAATTCATAATTAGAGATTGATTTTCACTTTGTTTTTCAATTTTGATTTCATTCTTCTACTTAATTTAGATTCATGCATACATGATTATATCTATGTATCTATTTTGAATTCTATGATGGTTTAGAAGTATGATCTATGAAAGGGATGATTCCTATGTTCATACCCATCTCTTGATTATCTCCATTACCTAGAATTCATATTGAATTTCATCTCCAATATGATATTTGTAAGTCCCTTTGACCCATGATCTAAAGTTCTTCATAGGCCTTGAGGGCTAAATTGATTGGAAATCATGATAGTCAAGTAGATCTATGTTTTCCTCACACATTAAAATGAACTAGATGAAAATTCAGCAAAACAGATTGGTTTTGTCCATAAGATTTGGTCCATCAAAATCCATCGTTTGATGGATTTTAAATTTTTTGGGTAAACTTTAATGAATTAGCTTTCATCCGGTCCGTTTTGAGAGCTTCTAGGATCCATATGCTATTTCTAGAAATTGTCGAGAAATCGGTTGACAGATTTGAACATAGTCTCTTTGTGCTTGAATTTTAGAAAATCTATAATAGTTATCAATGTTCTGCTCTTTGGGGATGATTCCGAACACATACATCTATATGAAGATGTAAAATTGTGAGTATACGATCAAGTTAAGATCATTTTCAAAGCATTTTGTAGTTGATATTACTATTCTAGAATTTCTTAAAGTTTAATCACAATTATGATTATGTATACAAAATGGTCGTACCTTAATCACTCAATAAGAATTGATGAATAAAACTTGGTTTAGAAATCATCTAGGATAATTGGCTGAGAGATCAAGAGCTTATATCTACTTGATTAACATGATTCATGAACTTCTATTATGCTTCTATTATGGATTTGCATTCTTTTGTCAAATGATACCAAACTTCAAGAATAACAGAGTCTATTTAAAACACTTTTTTCAGAAACCTTAAGATCATGACATGTCCATCTGATTATTTCTTTTGACACCAAATAGAGCTTCACATGATTTTGTTAGAATTAATTATGATTTTTACAATAACAGTGGAAAGTCATGATCCACTGTTTCCAAAATTCTTATTTCTCTCACTTTAAAAATGGTGAAGAGGTTCTACTTTTTGGAGATGTTCCCTAAGACATGTACCTAACTTTCGGTAAAAGGGTTTTAACTCAGCTCATATTTCAGACCAATTTTGATAGGATTCATTAGAGGTTGATAAATCTGGAAACTTGATTGATGACATTTTCCACTTGCTTTTCATGCATGTCCTATGTTTGATTGTGTTTTTGCAATGCTTGGGTATTCTTTGGTGATTTAATGCAGATAATTGAATGCTGTGGATCCGGACTTCGATTTGTGATCTTACCTTGTCTACATGTGGCTTAGTGCCCATGTATCATGTACCTTCTCTATCCTTTCTCTTAGAATTTTTCTAGGTTTACAACTTTGTTTTCAATGACACAATTCCTTTAGCATAGTCTCTGTTTATATGCTCATTTGTTAGAGACATCTTATATAGGATTGTTGCATGATTGCATTACACGTTTCTACTTCTTTTTGCTTTTGTGACTCCGCTTGAGTCAATCCAATGTAAGTCTTCTTGTTCCCTTTTGCATATCATGACATGTTTCCTTTATTTGCATCGGTCCCGGGTGGAACTAGCCACTGTAAGTATACCTCTCTCTTGTATTGCATGTGCATCCGACTTCTACTTGATTTAATCTCTTGACATGATTTCCTTAGATGTTCCCTTTTGACATGTATATATTATCTAGTATGTTTTAGGACACAACATCAATTATGAATTAAGAACAAAGATATTTGAATCAAGGCCTACCATTCGGTAGGGCGAGGAGGGGGTGCTTTAGTCTTGCTTGGGCTCCTTCCCCTCTCGTACCAAGACCCCCGAACCTAATTTCTGGTATTGAAGGGCGAGTAACCTTATTCAATTTTAGGCAAGTCAAACTTGGGTTTCCTAATTCCCGATAAAAATTAGGTGGCGACTCTTTGTCTCTTGGACCGCGTGAAAAAGTTCTAGTTTTCCCTTAAGTGTGTTCCTTGGGATCTGTCCCGGGACACTATCGAGGGAAGATGCCAGGACCACGGATCCGGTGTGTCCACACTCATATAGGGGGTGGTGGGTCCCACCTAAGCTACCACCCATAAAGTGCTCCCTCCATCAAGTTTTTTTGGTTCCAGACCCTTCTAGAAGCCTCCCACTGCGAGAAAAATTGCCTGGAAACTGCGTTTAGGCACCAAAATGACCTTTTAACCCTTTTTTGCTCTCTGAAAATCCTGTTGTATCCCTATAACTTAAGAGTAAAGTTTTCAAAACTCTATATTTAGATCCATATGAGATCATCTTTCACACATAAGAGAACATAGACACACAAGTACATATAGAAGGAAGTACACACAAGAGAAGAGTACATACAAGTGAATACACTTGCAAAATACTTTCAATTTAAGGGAGATTTCTAGAGAGATGAAATGAATCGTGAATTGAAACTATCTAAAATAATCTTAGAATAATTAGATTAGAGATTTTTGACATCAATTTGCCTCCCTTAACTTCCATGGATGAGTGCTTGAAGAATACTTGAAGAAGAAGATCTTCAATTCAACTTTGGTGATATAATTGAGAATCCTCCAAGAGGTAAACATCCAATATTCATTTCTAATTCCTACTCTTATATATAGATCTATAACATTTGGGTCTAGTTTAGCTTTGTTTTATTTGTTAGAACACTCATCTTCTTCCTCTCTTGTTCTTCACACACTCATATAGCTAGATCCAAGTCTCTTTTGATTTTATTGACAATTCTTAATTAGAGATTGATTTTCACTTTTGTTTCTCAATTTTGATTTCATTTCTTCTATTTAGTCTAGATCCATGCATACATGATTATATATATGTATCTATTTTGAATTCTATGATGATTTAGAAGCATGATCTATGAGAAGGATGATTCCTATGTTCATACCTATCTCTTGATTATTCCTATTAACTAGAATTCTTATTGAATTTCATCTCCAATAGGAAATTCGTAAGTCCCTTTGACCCATGATCTAAAGTTCTTCATAGAACTTGAGGGCTAAATTCATAGGGAATCATGATAATTCAGTTGATCTATGAATTTGATCTCTCTAATAAACCTCAATCATCACCTAAGATGTTTTTCTCACACATTAAAATGAATTAGAAAAAATTCAGCAAAACAGATTGGTTTTGTCCATAAGATTTGGTCCATTAAAACCCATAGTTCGATGGATTTCAAATTTTTGGGATAAACTTTGATGAATTAGCTTTCATTCGATCCGTTTTGAGAACCTCTAGGATCCATATGCTATTTTTAGAAATTATGGAGAAATTGGTTGACAGATTTGAATATAGTCTCTTTGTGCTTGAATTTTAGAAAATCTATAATAGTTATCGATGTTCTGCTTTTTGGGGATGATTCCTGACTCATGTATCTATATGCCGATGTAAAATCCTGAGCATAAGATCGAGTTAAGATCATTTTCTAAGCGTTTGAAGTTGATACAACTATTCTAGAGTTTTCTAGATTTAACTACAATTATGGTTATGTATACAAAATGGTAATACCTTGATCACTCAACAACAATTGATGAATAAAACTTGGTTTAGAAATTATCTAGGATAAATGGATGAGAGATCAAAAGCTTAGAATAACTTGATTAACATGATTCATGAACTTCTATTATACTTCTATTATGTTTTGCATTCATTTGTCAAATGATATCAAACTTCCAGAATAACAGAGTCTGCTTAAAATAACTTTTTCAGAAATCTTAAGATCATCATGACATGTCTATGGGATTATTTTTTTTCATAAACTACAATGAAAGAGCTTTCTTTCGAGACCAAATAGAGCTTCACATGATTTTTATAGAATTAATTATGATTTTTACCAGAACAGTGGACAGTCCTGGTCCACTGTTCCCAAAATCCTTATTTATTAAACTTCAAAAATGGTAAAGAGGTTCTACTTTTTGGAGAAGTTCCCTAAGACATGTATCTAACTTTCTAAAAAGGGTTTTAACCCAGCTCATATTTAAGATCACTTTTGATAGGATTCATTAGAGGTTGCTGAATCTGGAAATTTGATTGATGACATCTTCTACTCGTCTTTCATGCATATCATTTGTTTGCTTGTGTTTTTTGAAATGCTTGGGGTATTCTTTGGTGTCTTAGTGCAGAGAGTTGGATTCCATGGATCTGGATCTCAATTTGTGTGTTTGCCTCATCTACATGTGGCTTAGTGCCCATGTACCGTGTACTATCTCTATCCATTCTCTTAGAATATTTCTAGGTTTACAACTTTATTTTCAATGATACATTTCCTTTAGGATAATCCCTTTTATATGATTATATGTTAGAGACATCTTTTCTAGGAATGTTGCATGATTGCATTTCACGTTTCCTTTATTTTTGCTGTTGTGACTCCGCTTGAGTCAACCCAATGTAAGTCTTCTCGTTCCCTTTTGAATATCATGACATGTTTCCTTTACTTGCATCGGTCCCGGGCGGGACTAACAATTGCGAGTATATGTAATACCCTATATTTTCAAGTATATATTTATCCCTAGTACCTTTCCTAGTCTTTGGGTAAGTTTGCATCCCAATCGATTGACATCATTTACCAATCAATTGCCATTATCCCAATTGATTGCTATTACAATCGATTGGATAGTTTACCAATTGATTAGCTTGATGCCTGAGCATGATGTGGATAATACCAATCGATTGGCACCTGGTACCAATCGATTGGCAATATCAGAACTTGGCCACCTCGTTGGTTTTCTGTGATTGTGATTGTTTTCGCACCATACATATACCCCTCCCCTTATACTCATATAGGTTTGCTTGTGTGTGTGTTTGAGAGAGAGACAGAGAGAGTTATATACTCTTATATATATACACACATATATATATATTGTATATATATACACACACACATACTCTCAGGTTAGAAAAAGAAAAAGAAGAAGAAGAAGAAGAAGAAGGAGAAGAGGAGACCAGAGAGAGAGAGAAGAGACAGACAGAGAGAGCATAGAAGAGGAAAGTGATATGGAGAGAACAGATCCTAATTATATGCCTTAATTTACGTTTGTTAGTACCTTTTTATCCTGTTTTTGTATATTTTTACTTTATTTTCTATTTCCTGACAGGATTTGGAAGAATTCAAGTATATCTGGTTCAACAGGGTAAAAAAGTAAGCAAAAAGAAGCAAGAAAATCCACATCGCGTGCGCGACCCGCTTGAGCGAAAACCCAGAAATCGCTCGCGCGAGGTCCCAATATCGCGCTCGCGCGACATGTGTAAAAATGGAACTTGCGTATTTCAGTATACTGATGATTCTTATGCGAAAAAAACTGCCTAATTACGTCCAGATTGCAAAATATAGCAGTTGTAGTGCAATTCGGGTTAGGAAAGCTTCCAAAACTTGCCTAAAATCTATATATACTCTATTTTACTTCAATTAAAGGGTTGGCAATTATTATACACACAATATACAACCAGACTTTCAGTCATTGAAGGGAGAGAAGTGATTCGAGGTGAAAAGTGCATGTTTATAGTGTATTACACGGTCTTTTATGCATACTTTTATCCCCAAGTCCCTATATTTAGATGCATATCAATGATTAAGTGTTTTCTATGATATTGAGACTCAACCATGTGTTTTTACACTATTTTACAGGTCATGGAAAGCAAACATTGCATAGAAAGTGATTCTGGTGAAGAGAATAGCAGAAGCAGCTGAGAAAACGCCAATTTTGACAATGAAGACTTCAGATTTGGAAGATTTTCCCAGAGACATAAAATGTAGATCTTTGAGTTACGGTCGCGTGGCCGCAAACGGGAGGTCAATCCGAGGTCCGAGTAAAAAGTTATGGCCATTCTCCCATCGGTGTGCAGTGCTGTCAAAATCAGAGGAGTTCAAGCGATTGAAGAGAGTTCAATCGATCGAACCTTCGATCGATCGAACTGAGCTCGATCGATCGAACCTTATTTTCACCCAAAAGTTGCGTAAACTCTGTGGGAACCCTATATATACGTCGTTTTGACGCCAGACGAAGGGAGGACGCTCCAGAACGCGAAAAACAGCAGTTTTAGGTAGTTTTAGGGTTAGGTTAGGTGTAGATTAGGTTAGATTCATATTATTCTTCATCCTTTTCATTGTTTTACTCAAGATTATTGAAGATTGAAGTTTCTTTCATGTTTATTTCAAGTTTATTTCAGATTATATCCAGGTTTTTCTTCCCAATCCTTGTTATTTGATTGCTATTAGTTTATATGCTATGATTGCTTTAGTTTGTTATTCCTGTATTAGTTTAATCATGTTTCTGTAGTTTAGACGTTGGAAATATGTGATGATATATTGATTCCAAACCTCTGCCATGCAATCTTTAGAAACCTTGGGCTCGATCGATCGAAGGTATTTCGATCGATCGAACCAGAGTTAGTCAAGCGATCGAAGACATTTCGATCGATTGAAGGATGATGCTGTCCGATCGATCGAGAGCGCTTCGATCGATCGAACCTGCAGAATCTTGAGATGATTCTTTTAAGTATTCCATGACTTTCTGTTTTAGAAATCTGTCATCAAATTGTCCCAATAAGCTCAGTTTGTCACAACAGTTTTTAGAACTTAAAGCCTTAAGGCCTTTTCTTCAATGACTTTTGAAAACCACTTTGAATGCTAACACCATTTAGAGTGCAAGTAATTACCATTGTTTTAAACCGTCTTTCATGTATTTTAACTCACTTGTGATGATATAGTTCCGGGCATGAAAGGGCTATTGATTCTATATCTTTAGAAATACGGAATACTGAAGAGGAATGAACTCCATAGAACGTTAATGAGTATGCATGGTAGATGGTTAGGATTAATGTGGATTCACGTGTTTCCAACACCTTTAATTTAGTTGTTTAATTATTATGTTTCTTTATGTTTAGTTTATTATTTAGTTTAATTTAATTAATTAGGATTCGTAGAACCTCCAATCATTCATTCTTATTTTCTTTTCATTTTCTTTAGGTTATAACTTAGTAGACATTCTTCCTATTCCTTCCCTGTGGGATCGACCTGGACTTATCCAGTATTACTTGCACGATCACCTACACTTGGGTGTTGCACAAGAGCGCACAACTTTTTAGTCGTGTCAAGTTTTTGGCGCCGTTGCCGGGGAAGGCAACTAGGTTAGGATTTTACTAAGTTATTTCCATTTTTTTTTTCTTTTTCTTAAAAAAAAAAAAAAAAAAAAATCATTGGACTTTTTCTCTCACAAGAAAAAAAAAAATTTCTTTTGTTTAAATATTTTGGGTAAACATGTCTTATCCATATTACCCTCCATACAACACAAATACCACGAATGGGTACACATTAGGTAATGAGAACTATATCCCGAGTTGGCAAGCACCCACATATGATGCACATTATCAACCTGAGTGCTACCAATCACCACAATGGGAAAACCATCATGTTAGTCCCCCATGTTATCAAACGTATCAAGAACCTCCACCTGGAGAGTTCTATCAATCACAATGGGGATATAACCAAAATGATAGTGTAGGATATAGTAGTAGTTCCCACGATTACCAAATACACCAAGACTTTCCTTCTGGGGAGTCTTGCACACAAACACAATGGGAAGGGGACTATTACCAACAACAATGGGGTAAAACTTCATATAGTTATAATGAGAAGAATAACCAAGTTGAGGATAATGGTATGTTAGAATTGCTGCTTAGTGAAATGAAAAGGCTAGAGAGTGCAATTGATAAATTAGGAGCTAGATATCAACAAGCATTTGATAGCCAACCTTTAGAAGACTATACCAGTCCTTCAACGCTACAACCTGAATTTCAAGACACTAACAATGGAATGGAATTAGAGGACAATGATGGGTTCATACCGAGTGAGGTTAACAACTCATTTGAGAAAGTGTTAACCCAACAAGAACTCCAAAACCAAACCATTGAGCATGAAGTTGTAGAACCATCTTCTCCTCAACATACAACCCCAGACATCAACTCCTTCACTGCCTTGATAAAGTTGCACAATCTCTTTGTCCAGAGTACTTCAATAGATGACACATATAGTGAGGAGAGTTGCGAGGATGAGAATGAGGTTTTAAAAGATGATGAGAGTTTAGGTGATTGCACGCAATTAGGAAAGGAAGAGTCCCCTGTTGACTCTACCCCTACCTTTGAAAGTGACCCTAGAGAGGACATAATTGAAAATTCTAAATCTGATTTAGATTCTTGTGATATTCATGAACCCTCACCTCTTTCGACCGAAGAGGTGGTGTCACCAAGTTGCCCATCACCTATCCTTGGTATCAATCAAAGCTCTCGTCCTGACCTTGAATGTTATGTGTACCCCATTCGTGAACAAACAGAATGTGTTGTGGAAGAGGATGGTAAGGATACTAGCACATGTTCTTCACAAAATTTTAACTTTCAAAATTCTTTGAGAGAAGACTTGGAAAATATTGGGCCCACTTTAGATGATCTTAAAATTCAACAAGAAGCTAGCAATCTTCTAGACTGCTTGACCTTCTTGAGTGATTATGACATTGAGGCCCAAATAGATAGCTTTATCCAAGTCCAGTCCAAAACCATGTGCATAGAACAGAAATTCAATTCCTATGATTATATCTCCATAGATTCTGTTCTAGGACAAGCGGAGGGTGGTGAAGCTTCATTAGAACATCACTTCAACCCTGCCCCTTTTATTGAACCATGGCCTCCCCCTGTTTTTAGTATTAAAATAGAGGCTGTTATAGGAAATACCAACACCAAAGATCGTTTCTTGCATATAATTTCTAAAAAGTGTGGTATTCCTTTTATAACTGTCCCAAAAAAATTTGGAAGCCATAGGTTTTGCATCATCTCCTCTGACCTTGAGCCTGACATTAGTTGGGGGGAGTTGCATTTTTATGAGGATCTCAAAAGTCTTGTCATTGTTAAATTATTTCACTGGGAAGATCCTCAAAAATTTCGGTTGTTACTTTATGATAAGTATCTTGATTAACCGAATTTATTAACTGAGTTGTTATATTATGTTCTCTATTTTTCCTTGTTGCTACTAATGATTTTGCAGGTAACTTGGAAAAAAAATTGGATATTAATGCCTCGAGGTAACATCCTTCCTTCTCTCGCTTTACTTTACATGTCCATGTGCTTAGTTTAGAACATTGAGGACAATGTTTAGTTTTAGTTGGGGGGAGTGAGTCATTGCATGCCTCATATCTTTTTGTTGTACTTTAGTGTCATATACCTGCTTAGCAACATGTAACTCAGTAAATTAAAATCTGCAAAAATTTTAAAATTTTTATTTTTATTTGTTTTTTTTATTTTTTATTTTTAAAAGATAATAAAATGGTTCTTGTATTTCTCTCTTAGTTAATGTAGTTAGTTATGATGCATTAGTGTTATTTTCTGTATGCTATTAGTATGTGATACACTATGGTAGTTTCTTTACTATCTTAGTTATAGTATATTTTATGCCTTTTAATCTTCGAACAACTTTGAGCACGTTGTGACAACCTTGTACTTAGCTAAAATGGATTAGTAAGCATAGTTTAAGTGTCTTGAAAGACTGTAGTGGAGACTAATAACCCAAGTGAGCTTTTGTGCCATTCTTTGTTTTTGAGGGTTTTATAAAATTACTCTTACTTTTTGAAAAGCGTTTTAATTCGTTGAAAGTCTCATTTTTTTTCTTCATTTTGACTGATCACTAGAAGAGAACGTTCAGGATTTACCAAACTTTAGAGCTCTTGAATTTACTGAAATGAATTATCCTATTAACTTAGAAGATGATTTAGGCCATCTTTTGATCATACATAGATAATACAGCCTTGGCCTACCTCTATGCTATTCCTTTACTTCACCTCTTGAGCTTATCATAATCGCCTTGTCCTCACAATCCTAAAGTGTATACCAAACTCTAAATTAGGAGTTCAAGCATCAGTTCTTTATTTGGGTGTGATTGGGATGTGTTGCGTTAACAAGAAGTATGTCAGTGTGAATAAGGGAAAGTTGGCAAAGAAAAAAAATGATGAAAAGAAAAAATAAAGAAAAAAAAAGAAAAGAAAAAAAGAAAAAAAAAAGCATGAAAAGAAAAAAATGCCAATGGTTGTTATAGAAGAAAAAAAATAATAGAAAGAAGAGTGAAAAAATATATATATTAAATGAAAAGAAGAGAGAGATTGGAGATGTGGGAAGTTTGAAAAGTTATAGTAGACATTCCAATCACATCCTTTGACCCAATTGAATATCACGAGCCTTTTTCTTCTTAATCAAACACCTCTTTTTCAAAGCCCTAATGATTTTAAGTAAATTGGATTTGAAGTTAAGGTAATGAGAGAGTTCTCCACGGTATTTCGCTCTTCTAGTGAAAAGTATCCTTTCATGAGACTTTGTGCACTATCAAATGTCCGTTTTTCTATTTAGATATGAGAAGCATTAGATTCCATTTACATTTACTCTTTATAGCTTCCATAGCATGAGTGATAATTATCACACCTAATTCGGAGTGATTTCGTCTTGAGAGTGTAATCCTGGTGAGAGTTGAGTCAAAATGAACGTCTTGATAGTGTCTTAGGTTATGCAAGCTTTGAAATTAAAGTTTTGTATTTTGGTTGTTCATTCACACACACACTTGAAGATTAATAAGTATGGAATATTCTAATGACTTTGATAGTAGATTAACTGTAATGTGTGTGTTGCATTGCTATGGCATACTAGAGAGTTTCATGAAATTGTTGAGCTTGACTATATTGCTAAATGAGAGGAAAATTTCTTGAAAATATTTAAATGAGAACCATTACCATAAATATGAATTTTGTGGGTAGATTCACTGCAAACCCTCACGAGACAACACTCGTCCACTAAGGGGAACCTAGGGGTTTAAAGGCTTGTTGCATATGCTAAATGCAACCGCGATTCCTGCGAAAGTGAGTTAGGATTTTAATTTATTTTGTTTTCATTTTTAGAGTTAAATAAACACTGTTGTAGTTCGCTTCATTGCTAGGGACTAGCAACGAGCTAGTTGGGGGGTGTGATTCGAGGTGAAAAGTGCATGTTTATAGTGTATTACACGGTCTTTTATGCATACTTTTATCCCCAAGTCCCTATATTTAGATGCATATCAATGATTAAGTGTTTTCTATGATATTGAGACTCAAACATGTGTTTTCACACTATTTTACAGGTCATGGAAAGCAAACATTGCATAGAAAGTGATTCTGGTGAAGAGAATAGCAGAAGCAGCTGAGAAAACGCCAATTTTGACAATGAAGACTTCAGATTTGGAAGATTTTCCCAGAGACATAAAATGTAGATCTTTGAGTTACGGTCGCGTGGCCGCAAACGGGAGGTCAATCCGAGGTCCGAGTAAAAAGTTATGGCCATTCTCCCATCGGTGTGCAGTGCTGTCAAAATCAGAGGAGTTCAAGCGATTGAAGAGAGTTCAATCGATCGAACCTTCGATCGATCGAACTGAGCTCGATCGATCGAACCTTATTTTCACCCAAAAGTTGCGTAAACTCTGTGGGAACCCTATATATACGTCGTTTTGACGCCAGACGAAGGGAGGACGCTCCAGAACGCGAAAAACAGTAGTTTTAGGTAGTTTTAGGGTTAGGTTAGGTGTAGATTAGGTTAGATTCATATTATTCTTCATCCTTTTCATTGTTTTACTCAAGATTATTGAAGATTGAAGTTTCTTTCATGTTTATTTCAAGTTTATTTCAGATTATATCCAGGTTTTTCTTCCCAATCCTTGTTATTTGATTGCTATTAGTTTATATGCTATGATTGCTTTAGTTTGTTATTCCTGTATTAGTTTAATCATGTTTCTGTAGTTTAGACGTTGGAAATATGTGATGATATATTGATTCCAAACCTCTGCCATGCAATCTTTAGAAACCTTGGGCTCGATCGATCGAAGGTATTTCGATCGATCGAACCAGAGTTAGTCAAGCGATCGAAGACATTTCGATCGATTGAAGGATGATGCTGTCCGATCGATCGAGAGCGCTTCGATCGATCGAACCTGCAGAATCTTGAGATGATTCTTTTAAGTATTCCATGACTTTCTGTTTTAGAAATCTGTCATCAAATTGTCCCAATAAGCTCAGTTTGTCACAACAGTTTTTAGAACTTAAAGCCTTAAGGCCTTTTCTTCAATGACTTTTGAAAACCACTTTGAATGCTAACACCATTTAGAGTGCAAGTAATTACCATTGTTTTAAACCGTCTTTCATGTATTTTAACTCACTTATGATGATATAGTTCCGGGCATGAAAGGGCTATTGATTCTATATCTTTAGAAATACGGAATGCTGAAGAGGAATGAACTCCATAGAACGTTAATGAGTATGCATGGTAGATGGTTAGGATTAATGTGGATTCACGTGTTTCCAACACCTTTAATTTAGTTGTTTAATTACTCCCTCCGTCCCATAATAAGTGTCCACATTTCCTTTTTTGGATGTCCCACAATAAGTGTCCACTTCCTAAATTGGCATATAACTTTTATTTACTTTCCAAAACCACCCTTATAATAAAGACAAAATAGCATTTATTTGTGGTCTCCAAAACAAGCAAAAAGTCAAACACCCATCACATCTAAGGGTAAAATTGGAAAGTGGCCATTTAATGAACCCAAAAAACAAATATAATACAACTTTCTTAAACAATGTGCAAAATGGAAGTGGACACTTATTATGGGACGGAGGGAGTATTATGTTTCTTTATGTTTAGTTTATTATTTAGTTTAATTTAATTAATTAGGATTCGTAGAACCTCCAATCATTCATTCTTATTTTCTTTTCATTTTCTTTAGGTTATAACTTAGTAGACATTCTTCCTATTCCTTCCCTGTGGGATCGACCTGGACTTATCCAGTATTACTTGCACGATCACCTACACTTGGGTGTTGCACAAGAGCGCACAACTTTTTAGTCGTGTCAAGAAGCAAGGAGAAGAAGAAGAAGATCAAGAATTCTCATGGCCTCCTCCATCAACTACTTGCCATCTATCAATTCTATGGCCAACTAAACCTATATCTAGGGTTTCAATGAAACCCTAGCCAAGTAATAGGGTTTTATTTATGTTTTTATTTTAGTTTTATTGTGTATGGATGACAGTTACATGTTTCGAGGATTTTTATAAATAAATCGTGCTTCTAATTGATTAAATCATCACTTTCAAAGTTTATTCTTGTCTTAAATCTATTTTGACTGTGATGTGCTCAATGATCTATGTTTGCTGTGCTTATATAGGTTATTTACATGTAATGGTGCTTAAATTGAATTATGCTATCAAGTATCCGAATAGTCCATGCCTAGGTTAGACGGATTATATCACAACCCTAGTTTAGTGTGGGATAATTCGTGCTAACTGAAGATGGATTATGTTGGTGCTTGAACCATAGTTATTTTCTTGACGGAGGAATTGGGCTTGTAGCTACAATTCCCCACTATCATCCAACTTAATAATCTAATTGAATGCATAAATATTCCTATTATGAAGCTAGTGGTGGATTTGCAATCCTAGGTTCCTTTAAACATATTTACAAAAACACTTTTAAATTGCTTTTATAATTTAGATATACTTTTATTGTTATTAGGTTAATTAAAATCAAATCAAAATATGTTTTTTTCTTAATTAATTAGATTTAGATTTTAAAATTAAAGCACAGTAGTATTTCAATCTCTATGGGTTCGACCTTTACTTCTACACTGCAAATCTTTAGAAAAGTAAAGTATACTTTTTATATCTTGATTTTGACAACATCAATTTTTGGTGCCGTTGCCGGGGATTGCAAATTACTACCTTTAGTTTTAAAATCTTAGTTTAGTTAATTCGTAATTATTAGATTAGGTTTTCTTTTTCTCATTTTTCGTTCTATTTTGAGTCACTAACTTTTCTTTTTATTTTGTAGTTTCTCGAGTCGTCAAAATTCTAACGTTTCCGGGAGGAATAGCTTAGCACATCAAAGGAGCTTACACGAATCAATAAAAATAAATAATAAAATTCAAGTAAATTGCTTCTTGTGAAACTCGCTTCAAACCATTGTAAGTCAGGGCGCTGTGACGCACTATTTGCATTAGTTTAGGGTTAATTGCACTGCATTAGCTAGGAAACCCGGGGCGTTGGGCTTGATGCGGCCATTGCATTACAAGATAATATTCATGCATCACAGTAGTTGATTGCTTGTTGTCTTACTTGCGTGATTATTTTTTGTTTTTATTTGAGTCAGTTTTTAGTTTTTAGTTTAGTTTAGTTTTCTTTCTAAGTTTATGTTTGGTACGCGTTCAAGTAAACCTGAATTACATTTTATCGATCTTGAACTTGAACGTACCCTTAGAATTAGTAAGTCCACAACCCAAGCTTCTAGAGCTAGGTTGCAAGACAACGAATCAACGCCGAAACCATCGTCGTTGTTTGAGGCCGAAATTCAAAGTACCCTTAAACGGTTAAGAAAAACTCAAACTTTTAAAATCGAACCGATTAAAATGGCTGACGGAAACAATGGAAATAACAATAATAACCCTAATATACCGCCACCTCCTCCGCTTAAAGATTATTTTATTCCTACGACTTACACGCCACAGGCTGGTATCGAATTACCGGAGGGGACGACATCTCACTTTGAGATAAAGTCGTCTACCATCTCACTACTTCCTTCTTTCCATGGCCGTTTAAATGAAGATCCATATCAACACTTAGGAGATTTTCAGGATATATGCTCTACTTTAAAAATCCAAAATTTCACTGATAATGAATTAAAACTGCGTCTCTTCCCATTCTCTTTAAAGGATAAAGCAAAGTATTGGCTTCAGTCACTTGAGCCAAACACAATTAAATCATGGGAAGCCTTACACAACGCATTTTTACAAAAGTTTTTCCCAATCACAAGAACTAATCAGATAAGAAAATCTATAACTAATTTTGTGATGCAAGATAGGGAAACACTGTATGACACTTGGGAGAAATTCAAAGAATTATTACATTCCTGCCCACATCATCAGGTTCCTAAGTGGCAGTTGGTACAGGTCTTTTACGAGGGACTTATTCCCTCTGTCCGTAATACCGTCGATGCCGTTTGTGCGGATAGCTTCCTACACAAAAGCGCCGACGAGGCCTGGAAAATTTTTGAAACATTAAGCGAGAACTCGATGCATCAGGCTGTGTCGGTATGTTCTGAGGGGTATCATCTGCAACCCAAACGTGAGGTAAAGTTTGAGTCAAGCCACTCAATAGAATTTCAGGAACTATCTAAAAAACTTGACCTACTTTTAACAATGAACCAAACAACAGCCCGACCCGCTCATGAAGTATGTGCAATATGTTCCAATCCTTCACATTCTATCCTTTCATGTCCATCGGCAAGTCAATTTCCGGAATTCCTGGAGCAACACATTAATTCTATTCAACAATACCCACGAAATAATTATAATTCGACTACTAATAATCCGGACGCGCCATAGAGAAACCATCCTAACTTCTCGTGGAAAAATAATAATAATAATCCTAATGAGGCGACTAATTTTCCTATTGCATATCGACCTCAGTTTCAACCTAATCAATACCAACAACCGCCTCCTAATCCAAACCCTCCAAAGGGTAACATGTTTGAGGAAAAGGTGTTGGCGTCCCTTAAGACTATTGAAATGCAAGTACATGCACAAGCACAAATAGTGCACTCACACACACAATCCATTGCGAAGCTTGAATCCCAAATGGGACAACTAGCTACTGTAGTGAGTTGTAGAAACGAGGGGACGTTGCCTAGTCAAACAATTCAAAACCCTAAGGGACAGTATGAGGTTAAGGGGTCGAATGAGCAAGTAAACGCCGTCTCAACTAGGTTGACTACACGAGAAGAAGAGGTGATAGAAATTCCGAATGAGAGTGTGACAGATATGAACATCAACTCTAATACAAAGAAGGGTGAAGATGCGAGCCAAAATAAGAAGGAAAAAGAAACGGCTATGACTAATCATATACCGAAGTTGCCCTTTCCGCCTAACGTTAATGAATCGTCAAATTTTTCTAAGAAAAATTCAAAAACGGAAGATATACTCGAGGTGTTTAAACAAGTTAAAATCAATATTCCATTCCTCGATGCTATAAAACAAATACCCGCTTACGCTAAATGTCTTAAAGACCTATGCGCGCAAAAGCGCAAAATACGGAGTCATACTCCGAAAAAGATCTTCCTCACAGAAAAAGTAAGCTCAATTTTTCAACACGCTATTCCGAAATATAAAGATCCAGGTACGCCTACGATTTCATGTGTCATAGGCGACACTATCATTCATAGGGCTCTCCTTGACTTAGGAGCTAGTGTTAATCTCTTACCTTACCATGTCTATAAACAACTAGGACTAGGTGAACTTAAGCCTACGGCCGCTACCATCCAATTAGCGGATCGTTTAATTAAAATACCTAGAGGAATCGTCGAGGACGTTCTCGTTAAAGTTGATAAATGTTATTACCCTGTCGACTTCATGGTCCTTGACACTGAACCGGTACTAGATGCTAGGAAGCACACTCCTGTCATTCTAGGTCGTCCGTTTTTAGCAAACGCTAATGCACGTGTTAACTGTCGGACGAGAGTAATGAAAGTGTCATTTGGGAACATGAACTTAAAACTAAATGTCTTTAACGCTATTGATCAACCTCCTAAAGACGATGATTACCTATGTGAGGCGGAGAGTGAGGTAAGACAAACTATTGAACCCAACTACGTAACACCTATGAGTAATGAAAATAATATGGTGAATAGTGAGCGGATGAATCCTGACAACCAAGACCCAAATGATGAATGTACTCGAAAGGTGGAAGAATCGTTTGGAACATAATCAGGATGAACCGTCAATTGGATTAATTCAAAGCGATATGGTTTCTGCTTTCCACCAACATCTCCCTAATGCCCTAAAGGGTACAAACTCCGATTTACGGCCTCCTTGAATCTTGAGCTAGAACGGTCTAGCTGAAGACGTAAAAGAAAGTTCTTCTTGGGAGGCAACCCAAGCTTTGTTTCGTTTGTTTCTCTTATTTTTGGGTCATTTTGAGTCTGTTTTGGTCATTCTGAACAGGTTTGGGGGTCGGAGTAAAATTATTTTGCATTTATTTACATTAAAATAAAGAAAAAGAGGAAAAGACCAAAGTCGCGCGCGCAACTCGCTCGCGCGACATGTCGCTCGCGCGGCCCGCTCGCGCGAGATTCTCCCATAGACAAAATTTTTCAAGTTTTTATATATATATAGCCTCAATATCTATTCGCGCGTGCTTGTACCTTAGAAACTTTTCTAAAAATAATAAAAAAGAGGCCTCAGGTTAACCTCGCGGAGGGATTCGCGCGAGCGAGGGTCGCTCGCGCGGTCCGCTCGTGCGAGGTGGGGATTTTCCACTTGTTCTTGTTGGTCTTTTATCTTCTGTTTCCCATACCTGGTTAGTTATTTCCTTTTCTGTTTGTTCTTTTTAGTTCTTTTAAGTTTGTCTTTGTTTAGATAGTTTTATTTCTATTTGTTTTCTTTTCATTACGTTCTTTTACTTATAGTTTAGTTTCTATTTTAAAAAAAAAAAAAAACTTATATGTTAGCTTTTATTATTTATTTGTTTGTTTAATTTTCTATTGTTAAGAAGTAACAGGTAACATTGAACTTTATTACCATATTTCTTTGTGTTCACCTGTTCTATGCTTGTCAAGATCGAGGTATTATCGTTCCTTCTTTACGTACTCTCCTTTCTTTCGTTTTATTGTTTCATTGAGGACAATGAAATGTTTAAGTTTGGGGGTATGCATGCACACACATGTACATTATTATGCACTAATTTTTAAAATTTCGATTCTTGTGCATAAATAAACGATGATTACTGACGTTTTTGCAATATAAATTTGATACTTCTTGTTATAGTATTTGGATTGTTATAGAATGGTAAACAAGGAAAGATGTGATTAAATATTTACTAAAGTCATGATGCGACGTTTTAGGTTATGTATCGTTCGAATCGTAATTTTATATCATAGATTTGCACACAAACCTATGCACTGCACGTAGCTGGTTGAATACATGTCTGATGTGAGCTGTAATATGATTCGGATTTCTAGATAACACAAGGTGGAGACTAAACCCAGTGAGCTTTTGAGCCTATCTTTTCTTTTTAGAGAGTTATAAATACATCTTGTGTTTGTCGAATTTCATTGAAATAGCGCATTAACTTGTTGTTTAGTCTCATTATTCTTGTCTTGGTTGATAGCAAAGTTAAAATATTTGTTACCATGCTAAATAATCTTCCATCGTAAATGTTGAAGAACCATATAACCATAGGACATCATTTTAGGCCTTCTTTGTTTGCTACTAACCGATAAATGATAAATTTCCTTAGTTCACCCCTTGAGCCGTTTAAATGCCATTTCTTTCTTTAATTATCATTATCCTGTTTTTGCTCCAATTTGGCCAACTTGGAGTTCACCCCTGAAAGATTGATCAACTCTTAGTGGTGTTAAGGTGATGTGTGATTGTGAAGAAGAAGTAAATATGATGATGTTTGGGGTGGGTGCCTTGTTATTTATTGAACATCCATTTCAAAAGCAACGAGGAGGAAAAGAATAGAGAAAAAGAAAAGAAAAAAAAAGAGAATAAGGTTGAAAAAAGAGAAAAGAAAAAGAAACAGTAGGAGAAAAAATTGAAAGAAATGAAAAGAAAAATGAAAGAAGAGAATGAAAAGATGAAAGTTGGTAGTAGAGAGGATGAAAGAAATCGAACATGCCTTACAATGCTATTCTAAAACTACCTAATGAATCATTTCTATCCTTTTTCATTGCCCGAGCCACATTATAACCTTTGAAAAGTCCTATTTGATCCTATGAAACATGGTTTGGATATGAAAACGATGGGGGGGGATTAAAACATGGTAATGAGTAATTTTTCTTGATTGTTGGCATCCTATCCATGAGACTATTGTTCTTTCGTGTCATGCGTCTTTTTCGAGTTATATGTGAGCATTTCTCATTTTTAAAATATATTCCTTTACTCACATAATTTAGAAAAATTACACCTGTTTCTGAGTGTTTCATTTTAGAGTGTAATTAACATTGTGAGATTCGTAGTCGAAGCATAGTTTGATGGTTATCCGAGTTATATTCCAAGTTCATGACATACGCGTGTTCATTTGACTACAACATCACACACGTGCAATTTTATGAGAAACTCTATTGATTTATACGATGCATGTGCTGGAGATTGGTTTTCATGACTTAGGTGGATGTTTCATTATGTTTCTTCTTGTTCGTTCTTCTATTTTGAGTCATTGTTTTATGATACAGAGTATTGAATATTATGTTTTTCGTTTGAATAAAATTTTAAAATTTATAAGTTAATAAAGATGGTTGTGGGTGACTTGTTGACGAAAACCCTCACGAGACTTCACTCGTCCGACTAGGGACACCTAGAGGTTTAAAAGGCTTGTTGCATATGCTAAATGCAATCGTGATCCATGCGAAAATGGAGTAGAATTTTTTTTAGTAGTTTTGTTTTTATTGTACTTTTGCTCGAGGACTAGCAAAATGTAGGTTTGGGGGTGTGATCAGGAGAGAATAGATCCTAATTATATGCCTTAATTTACGTTTGTTAGTACCTTTTTATCCTTTTTTGTATATTTTTACTTTATTTTCTATTTCCTGACAGGATTTGGAAGAATTCAAGTATATCTGGTTAAACAGAGTGAAAAAGCAAGCAAAGAGAAGCAAGGAAATCCACATCGCGCGCGCGACCCGCTCGAGCGAAAACCCAGAAATCGCTCGCGCGATCCGCTCGCGTGAGGTCCTAATATCGTCCAGATTGCAAAATATAGCAGTTGTAGTGCAATTCGGGTTAGGAAAGCTTCCAAAACTTGCCTAAAATCTATATATACCCTATTTTACTTCAATTAAAGGGTTGGCAATTATTATACACACAATATACAACCATACTTTCAGTCATTGAAGGGAGGGAAGCAAGGAGAAGAAGAAGAAGATCAAGGATTCTCATGGCCTCCTCCATCAACTACTTGCCATCTATCAATTCTATGGCCAACTAAACCTAGATCTAGGGTTTCAATGAAACCCTAGCCAAGTAATAGGGTTTTATTTATGTTTTTATTTTAGTTTTATTATGTATGGATGACAGTTACATGTTTCGAGGATTTTTATAAATAAATCGTGCTTCTAATTGATTAAATCATCACTTTCAAAGTTTATTCTTGTCTTAGATCTATTTTGACTGTGATGTGCTCAATGATCTGTGTTTGCTGTGCTTATATAGGTTATTTACATGTAATGGTGCTTAAATTGAATTGTGCTATCAAGTATCCGAATAGTCCATGCCTAGGTTAGACGGATTATATCACAACCCTAGTTTAGTGTGGGATAATTCGTGCTAACCGAAGATGGATTATGTTGGTGCTTGAACCATAGTTATTTTCTTGACGGAGGAATTGGGCTTGTAGCTACAATTCCCCACTATCATCCAACTTAATAATCTAATTGAATGCATAAATATTCCTATTATGAAGCTAGTGGTGGATTTGCAATCCTAGGTTCCTTTAAACATATTTACAAAAACACTTTTAAATTGCTTTTATAATTTAGATATACTTTTATTGTTATTAGGTTAATTAAAATCAAATTAAAATATGTTTTTTTCTTAATTAATTAGATTTAGGTTTTAAAATTAAAGCACGGTAGTATTTCAATCTTTGAGGGTTCGACCTTTACTTCCACACTGCAAATCTTTAGAAAAGTAAAGTATACTTTTTATATCTTGATTTTGACAACATCAGAGAGGAGAGAGAAAACTCACCATAACCGCCGCCGCAGAGCTCAGGACGCCGTCATCGGAACACCGGGACAAGGTGAGTTACATTAACTCACTCAAGAGATTGTTTTTAAGGAGTTTGTATGTGTTTAATAACGTGTATGAAAGAGGAGAGGAACCCCCAACGTTTTTATATAAAAACCAACAGTTTTTTGATGAAGAAGATAGAGTCCAATCTATTGCCATTAGATCCAATCGATTGCCATTGGATCAAATCGATTAGATAATTTCCCAATCGATTGCCATTGGATCCAATCAATTGGATAATTTTCAATCGATTGCCATTGGTAGCAATCGATTGACTTTCCGATCGATTGCCATTGTTAGCAATCGATTGATATCATTTCAGACCCAATCGATTGGCATTGTTTCCAATCAATTGCCGTGGGTTCCAATCGATTATTATCCCAATCGATTGCCATTTTGCCCAATCAATTGGCATTATTTCCAATCGATTGCTATGGTTTCTCAATCGATTGGATATGAGAAGAATGTTATTTGTATGTTGTTTTATGTGTATTATATATCAGACTTATTAATAGTTGTACCCTATGTGTTATTGTGATATGTGGATGAGATATATATGTGCCATGTCAGGACTAGACTTACTGCAGTGATTGTTAATATTACAAGATGAATTATTCTGTGTTAACTGTTGATACGAGATGAACTGTTTAATTGTTATATGATGATATTGCTGAACTGAATAGTAGAATGGAACACGACTGCAGTTTAATAATCAGTTAAAGAATAGATATAACCCTACTATCTAGAGCATGACCATTGCACAACATATGGTCAGCATGCATGGGAAATTGGTATGAAGAGATAAGAAAACATGTTAAGAAATGGGATATTTATATCAAGAGATGAGAAGAATGCAATGAGAAATGAGAACTGTAATTTATGTGGAATATGAGATATGTGTACTTTGGATCCGTGGGATCAATGGCTGACGAGCCGGGTGGACGTGGGGTGGTTAGAGTTCCTAGTGCGCCTCTCGCTGTTGAAGACGTCCAGTGATGCGTATGCACTATTGAAGACGTCCAGTGTACCACTGAAGACGTCCGGCTAGTGCTCTAATGTATTCTTAGCTGTGTGGACAACCAGTGAGGATTTACACATCGTTGAAGACATCCGATGTGCCATTCTATCGTTTACAGATAGGTGGTACCGTGTAGATGACAGGTAACCCTATCAAGGGATTGTGGGACCTACTGCCTAGTCGGGTATCTCTCAGAATTTGTATTCGTAGGTTACCTCCAGAATTAGGGTTTCTTACAACATCAGTATTGCCTCCAGATGAAGGGTATCTATCAGAAATTCGTGAATCATGTATTAGGGTTGCCTTGAGATAAAGGGTTTTTCTCAGCATTGTGTATCAGATTTGCCTCCAGATATAGGGTATCTCTCAGAATCATGTACATCTCAGAATCGCGTATCACGGTTGCCTCTAGAAGTAGGGCATGTCTCAGAATCTGTGTATCTTTAAGAATTCATGCATCAGAACAGAAGATTTGTCTAGAAGAAGGACCTATTTTAGAAGAACAGAAGATTTGTCTAGAAAAAGGAGCTGTTTTAGAAGAACAGAAGATTTGTCTTCGACAGAGAGACCTGTTTCAGAGGATTTGCCTCCAGACTATTTCGGAAGATTTGTCCCCTGATGAATGACCTGTTTCAGAAGAACAAAAGATTTGTTCGGCAGAGAGACCTGCTTCAGAAGATTTATCCCCAACAGAAGGACTCTACATCAGCAACTGTCCCTAGCAGGAGGACTCTACATCAGCTATTGTCCCAAGCAAAAGGAATTTACATCAATAATCACCCCCAATCGAAGGACTCTAGATCAGCAATCATCCCCAGTAGAAGTAGTCTACATCAGCAATAGTCCCCAGTAGAAGGATTCTACATTAGCAATCATCCCCAGCAGAAGGACTCTACATCAGCAATTGTCCCCAGTAGAAGGACTCTACCTCAGCAATCGTCCCAAGCAGAAGGACTCTACTCCACCTCAGCAATTGTCCAGGGATTAGGACACTTTTTATCTGAAGTTATTTGAAAGATACTCAGCAGTCGTCGAAGATACAAAGGACACCTACAAGCCTCAAACTCAGAAGAAAGACACCGATAAGACTCCGAGAATCATCTGAGATGCAGATAGCATACTTCTCTTTAGACACATTCGACTGTAAGAGTGAGATGTTGCATCCCTTGTAATAGATTTTGCATCTAGGGAACCCTTAAGGATGATTCCTCCAACACTTGCACATTCACGTTTTCATATTGCATCAGCATCCTAGGATAGGACATTTCATCTGTAATGTGTGTTCTTTGTCTCCTCATGCGCTTGAACTACGCCCTGGTCTGATTCCTGAAAAGGATACGTATGCAGCTCCAGCGGAGCACGACCAACAACAACTTAGATTTAGCCGCTTCTACCCAGCATTACATTACATTCTTGCATTCGTGATTTCTTGATTTTCTCAGATTTTGAATTTATTGATTTTTACAGATATTTGTTTTTTTTCCTAAAACCTCTCAATATGGTTATTGGATGCCTTCAAGCTTTGGCACTCACTTGCAGTTAACATTGTTCACAACAAGCTCTGCCAAAGAGGGGAAAACTGTAGACACCCAATTTTGACCACACTGATAAGATTTAGGGTGGACAATGTCTTGGAGGATTTGATGAAGAAAAGTACCCCGTGGAAGGTACTAGATTCTACACAATCGAAAGATCGAACTTCAAAAAGTGACTTCAAGCTTAGAAAAGCCCTTGTCCATGCATAAATCCCAGTTTTGTCAAAATCATCTCTCAGAATTCACATTCACTCAAGGTAATATGAACACAAAGTGTTCTAAATGCAGTATTCTAGGTATCCGGGAATTCAAATTTAAACAAAAGTCTGAAATCGACGCACAATGAAAAGCAATTTTGGAAAAGACATCATTTGATTTGAAAAAGACGACGGGAGTTCCAGAGGATTTTCGTACTTTAATTGGACTTTAATTTTCATTTTTAAACCTCCTGGAATATTTTCATACTAAAATTCAACTCGACAACTTTCCATTGGTATGTAAATGGATGATTTCAAACACAAATAGCATTTTTACAAAAATCTGGAAAAGTTGTGAACGTATTATTTTAAACAGAGCTTAAGGGCAACCAGGGGAACACAAAAAGCAGGTGGCGAGTCCCACATAGGGTGTGGCAGGTCCCACCTAAGACACCACCCATAAAGTGCTCCCTCCATTGAGCTTTTTTGGTTTCAGACCCTTCTAGAAGCCTCCCACTGTGAGGAAATTGCCTGGAAACTGCGTTTAGGCACCGAAATGGCCATTTTAACCCTTTTCTGCTATCTGAAAATCCCATTTTAATCCTGTAACTTAAGAGTTAAGTTTTCAAAACTCTATACATAGATCCATATGAGATCATCTATCATACACGAGAGAATATAGACACACAAGTACATATAGAAAGAAGTACACACAAGAGAAGAGTATATATATAAGTGAATATACTTGCAAAATACTTTCGATTTAAGAGAGAATTCTACAGAGTTGAAGTGAATTCTGAATTAAAACTTTCTAAACTAATCTAAAGATAATTAGATTAGATATTTTTGACATCAAGTTGCCTCCCTTAACTTCCATGGATGAGTGCTTGAAGAGCTTGAAGAACACTTGAAGAAGAAGATCTTCAATTCAACTTTGGTGATAAAATTGAGAATCCTCCAAGATGTAAACATCCAATATTCATCTCTAATTCTTACATTTTTATATAGATCTATAACACTTGGGTCTAGCTTAGCTTTGTTTTATTTGTTAGAACACTCATTTTCTTCCTCTCTTGTTCTTCACACACTCACATAGCTAGATCTAAGTCTCTTTTGATTTTATTAACAATTCTTAATTAAAGATTGATTTTCACTTTTGTTTCTCAATTTTGATTTCATTTCTTCTATTTAGTCTAGATCCATGCATACATGATTATATATATATGTATCTATATTGAATTCTATGATGATTTGGAAGCATGATATATGAAAAGGATGATTCCTATGTTCATACCTATCTCTTGATTATTCCTATTACCTAAAATTCTTATTGAATTTCATCTCGAATAGGATATTTGTAAGTCCCTTTGATCCAAGATCTAAAGTTCGTCATAGAACTTGAGGGCTAAATTGATTGAGAATCATGATAATTAAGTTGATCTATGAATTTGATCTCTCTAATAAACTTCAATCATCACCAAAGATGTTTTTCTCACACATTAAAATGAACTAGATAAAATTCAGCAAAAGAGATTGGTTTTGTCCATACGATTTGGTCCATTAAAACCCATAGTTTGATGGATTTCATATTTTCTGGGTAAACTTTGATGAATTAGCTTTCATTTGATCCGCTTTGATGAATTAGTTTTCATTTAACATAATCTCTTTATGCTTGAATTTCATAAAATCTATAATAGTTATCGATGTTCTGCTTTTTGGGGATGATTCCTAACTCATGTATCTATATGCCGATATAAAATCGTGAACATACGATCGAGTTAAGATCATTTTCTAAGCGTTTGATGTTGATACAACTATTATGGAATTTTCTAGATTTAACTACAATTATGATTGTGTATACAAAATGGTCATACCTTGATCACTCAGCAACAATTGATGAATAAAACTTGGTTTAGAAATCATCTAGGATAAATGGATGAGAGATTAAAAGCTTAGAATAACTTGATTAACATGATTAATGAAATTCTATTATACTTCTATTATGTTTTGCATTTATTTGTCAAATGATATCAAACTTCCAGAATAACAGAGTCTGCTTAAAACAACTTTTCAGAAAACTTAAGATCATCATGACATGTCTATGGGATTATTTTTGTCATAAACTACAATGAAATAGCTTTCTTTTGACACCAAGTAGAACTTCACATGATATTTATAGAATTAATTATGATTTTTATAGGAACAGTGGACAATCCTGATCCACTATTCCCAAAATCCTTATTTCTCAAACTTCAAAAATGGTAAAGAGGTTCTACTTTCTCA
Source organism: Hydrangea macrophylla (assembly GCA_033977485.1). Classification (NCBI taxonomy): domain Eukaryota; kingdom Viridiplantae; phylum Streptophyta; class Magnoliopsida; order Cornales; family Hydrangeaceae; genus Hydrangea; species Hydrangea macrophylla. The sequence goes on from CM066988.1 coordinate 18,270,454, forward strand.
AGAAGTTCCCTGAGACATGTATCTAACTTTTGGAAAATGGATATTAACCCAGCTCATGTTAAAGACCATTTTTGATAGGATTCATTAAAGGATGTTGAATCTAGAAATTTGATTGATGACATCTTCTACTCGTCTTTCATGCATATCATTTGTTTGCTTGTATTTTGCAATGCTTGGGTATTCTTTGGTGTCTTAGTGCGGAGATTTGGATGCCATAGATCTAGATCTCAATTTGTGTGTTTGCCTCGTCTACATGTAGCTTAGTGCCCATGTATCGTGTACTATCTCAATCCCTTCTCTTAGAATTTTTCTAGGTTTATAACTTTATTTTCAACAACACATTTCCTTTAAGATAGTCCCCATTTATATGATTATATGTTAGAGACATCTTATCAAGGAATGTTGCATGATTGCATTGCACGTTTCCTTTATTTTTGATTTTGCGACTCCGCTTGAGTCAACTTAATTTAAGTCTTCTCGTTCCCTTTTGCATATCATGACATGTTTCCTTTACTTGCTTCGGTCCTGAGCGGGACTAACCCCTGTGAGTATATCTCTCTCTTGTATTGCATGTGCATCCGACTTCTACTTGATTTAATCTCTTGACATGATTTTCCTTAGATGTTCCCTTTTTAACTTGTATATATTATCTACTATGTTTGAGGAAACAAAACCAATTATGAATTAAGAACAAGGATATTTGAATCAAGGCCTACCGTTTGGTAGGGCAAGAAGGGGGTGCTTTAGTCCTACTTGGGCTCCTTCCCCTCTCGTACCAAGATGCTCGAACCCAGTTCCTGGTAATGAAGGGTAAGTAACCTTATTCAATTTTGGGCGAGTCAAACTTGGGTTTCCTAATTCCCGATAAAAATTAGGTGGCGACTCTTTGTCTCTTGGATCACATGAGGAAGTCCTAGTTCTCCCTGATGTGTGCTCCTTGGGATCCGTCCCGGGACACTGTCAAGGGAGAACGCCAGGACCCACTTTCCCGCATGGTCCACATGTAGTGGATATCTATTCTTAATCGTGACCTTGTTTAACTCCCTATAGTCCATACCGAGTTGAAGTATCCCTTCTTTCTTCTTCACAAATAGAATTGGTGCTCCCAAAGGTGATGTGCTTGGATGAACAAATCCTAAATTTTCAAGTTCTCGGACTTGCTTCTTTAGTTCTTACATCTCAGTGGGTGCCATCCGATACGGAGTCATGGAAATTGGCAATGTTCCATCTACACAAAAGTCTATTTCCCTTTTTGGAGGAAGTCCTTTAATATCCTTGATACATCCTAAAAGTCTTATACAGTAGGAATTTGATCCATTTTGAGTTCCGTACTTGCACTCTCGATTGTAGCCAAACCACTTATCAAGAACATATCACTCATTGACTGACACTGAATTCTAGTCGTCGGTCGACTTGGTATCGAAAACACAATCGTCCTAATGGGGCAATCCAAATTGGCACTGTACTTAGTCAACCAATCCATCCATAGGATAATGTCAAACTCTAACATCGATAGAACTACCAAGTCAACTGGAAGATTTCTATCTCCCAAAGTGAATGGGTAATTTTTACATACTTTTCCCAGTAGTAACTCCCAATGGCGACACAGCATTCAGTGCTGGCTCAAGTGTCTGCAGTTCTAAACCCAACTGACGTACAATCTTAACAGCAATAAAATAACATGCGACTCCAGTATCAAATAAAACATTAGCTAGACTATGAAAGAGTACAAGAGTACCTTCCAAATGCTGCTGTTCATCGACATTAAAACCTGCTTCCCCTGGGATTATAGCATTTACTCGAGTCTGCTCTGGGATCCTTGTATTCTTTGAACTGGTGCCGATAGTATCCTCTTCGTAGTGCATGACAATCCCTGCTCAAATGACCTGGCTTATTGTGGTTAGGACTGACAATATCTGGCCTGCGATTAGGTCTATGGGAATTGTAGTTCCTTGCAATATATCCTGACTTCCCACAGTTAAAACAACCTCTGTCACCTAATGACAGAGCTGTAAGCAGTGCCTGAGCTTGTGGTCCTTGCTATTGATATGAATGGGCCGAAGAAAACTCTACTGGGGCTTCCTGGTTCCTTCCCAGGTCCTCTTGTTGCCTTGCAAATTTCCTTGAGGTCTCCACCCTTGGGTATTCCTCGGCGGATGTCTGGAAATTCCTCTGTTTGAAGTTCCTTGATGGCTGTGGTCGATTCGTCTGTGGTCGATGTACTGGATATGCATCCTTTTCTAGACTTATAGCAAGTCTGACTAGTTCTTCAAAACTTTGGTTTAGGGGACCAATCATCATATGGTGAAGATGGGGATTCAGTCCCTGGTGAAATCTTTCACCTTCTTCTGCGGTGTATCAATCATATGCTGGGCGAATCGAGACAGCCGCTCAAACTATGTGGTATATTCTCTTATCGTCCAATCTCCTTTAACTAAGCTCATGAAATTCTTCTCCTGTTGATCCTTTTCGTCTTTTGGAAAGTATTTCTCCAGAAATCTTCCTTTGAATGCTTCCCAAGACATTGGTCTCACAGCGTTCATTCCTATAGTGGCTCGTTCAGCCCCCCACTAATCTGCAGTGGCATAGGTGAGTTGGAACATAGCAAGACGACACTTCTCTTGCTCGCTCCATTCCAATGCTTCAAAGATCAACACCATTTCTCTTATCCATTGTTTGGCTTTCCATGGTTCTGTTAGCCCATCGAACTTCTCGAGATGTAACCCATGGAAATTGCCAGTAACTTGTCCCCTGTTTTCTTCTGGTAGAATGGTGCAATTGGGGGTTGGACAGGTTTTTGATTAGTAGCATGGTTGTACGTATCACCTACATGCTCCATCCACTGAATGATGGTTTAAATACTCCAGATGGGTCCATTCCTTCCGGAATAGGTGTTCCAATTCGCGCCTGGTGATTTCTCAAGGGTCCTACCATAATGATAACGAGTGTTGCTTACAAGAGACGCATCGATTAGCTAAAAGTCTACTTGTAGAAACGAAAATAAGATAGGGCGAGAAGCAACAAGAACTAATAGTTCTACTAAACAACACATCAAAGCAACCATGCAATCAATATCAAAAGTACTGCTCGTATATATCAAAAGATGTACCACATATACACACTAGTCAAACTATGTACCACGTGGGACATTGGCTAAAACAGTACTAAGGTTAGCTATTTACAATGTAACGACTACTACTAATAATACCTATACAAAGCTATGCTTAAATAGATATCTCTCAAGCTCCCAAAAATCATGTGGACAACATGTCCCGATATAAAATAATCAAAAACTAAACTCCATATAGATCCTGACTCAAAGTCATCAGCATCCGATCCTATCGCTAGAGCATCATCCTCAGGTGCAATGTCCATCTCTACTTGTGGATCATCCTCAACTGGTACTGGTGCCCCTCCTACTACCACCCCAATATCCCAGTTCTCGACAATCATGTCATCGACCTCCATCTCCTCAATATCAAATGCTGGCTCAGCAACATCGGGTGATCAACTCAACAAAATCCCCAACAATAGCCATAGCATCTGCTAGCTCAACCTGTCCTATCAGAAGTCCGGCTGGCTGTACAACCATCCTTGCTACCCACTCGGTGGCCATATCGGCAATGGCTGCCATATGAAGCACAGGTCCTACTGGTAAATTAAACACCACGGGTATCTCTGGTACGACGACCTCCTCTACCTCAGGCTCAACTGCAACATCGTTCATAATCTCATCTCCCACTACTCCTATGCCCTCCTCAACAACTACCTCCGGGTCTTCCCTTTGATCCTCCTTTGGCTCCTCATCATCCTCAACTGGCTCAATGTCCTCTATGAGATCCTCCTCTGGATCAGTCTCTACCATCGGCTCGACCTCTAGTGACTCAGGCTCCTCAAGCTGCTCCTGTGGCTCTAGAATAGGTATCTCGAGTACTGGTGATGGTGGCACTACTGCAGGTGCTGCCTCAATAGGTCCCCCAAGAATAGTTCGTAGCTCGATAGCATCCATCTCCAGTTTACTCTGGATTAAATGTAAAATCTCCTGATAAATATCTCTGCCAATCATCACTGAATGGTATGCATCCATACGCATCTGGGTCAGATGAGTCTGTCCATCAATATAGAGGGCCTTCCATATATCCTCCTTCAAATAACAACTGGGCTATCTACTGCACGTGATCCTGGTAATGATCTGGGTCAACTGGCTCCATGGTATCCCCATGGATCACATGTCCTCCATAACAGTCATTCACAAATCTATGAAACGCTGGATCCATGCTTGACCTGCATGGAAAACTATCTATCGTCAGAAGGACGATCTTAGCTCAAACTCATATCTCATCTCAGGGATCTAAAATTTCTAGGACCAGATTGTGTGGAATAGTTAGTGAACAAAAGTATCACAACCTAAAGCTCCGATACCAAAAATCCTATCACGCCCCAGAGGAACAAAAATAGAGAAAAATAAATTTCTTTTTTGGATCCATAGGGAATGACTGGTGAATGTCACTACCAATCCACACCATACAGTACTAGTCTACCATAAGAATACTAATAAAAATAAACTGGATATATATAGCAGTTGCTTCTATTACAAACATCAGAGTTATTACAATAGTAAAGCTAGAACGGAAGTATATAAGGTTTGGAAGCAACATATGCCCAAGTACCAAATATAACAAAACAGCCTAAACAAAAATAATCAACTAATAACTATCTTCAGATCTTCAGCTGGAATAAACATCACTGTAGTAGTCCTCCTCGACATAGATGTCATCAGTGGGGCCACCATTTGCGTATTCTCCTCCCGGATAGTAACCATCATTATAGGCTTTGTCATCTGCAAAATAAGGTACAGGAAAGTCTGGGCGGGGAAAATCCAAGCAATAAAGGCTGTCTGCTTACTGAGAGCTGAGTATAAATTAACAAAGTACCAGTTATCTGAAGTCAAAACAAGCTTATGAAGACATGAGTTAAGATTCTACTAAAATAATATCTTGCTCCTTTACTCAACGTCGTTAACCAACCCTTGTCATCTTGTTATCCGAAGACTGGAATTCAACATACTTTGACTAAATGGAACAGACTAAATCATTTAACTCTAAGGATACACCCTTATTCTGTCCATCACTTTTAGGAGCAATATGTCCTGCTCACCGAATGTCATTGACTCCACGTCAGTCCGTCCCCAGCTTTTAAGAGCATGTATTCTGCTTATCGCATTTCAGGGACATAACATTTCGAACAAGGCATATCATCTAATGCCACGGCTCAATGTTATCTATCATACATCCCAGCTCACATCCTTTTAAGAACATATAATAGTTCACTGGCTTTTAAGAGCATATCATGACTCCTCTGATTTATCCTAGGACTACTTGGTCTAGCTCACCACCTTTTAAGAACATTTAACAGTTCTTCGGCTTTTAAGAACTTATCATGACCAAATGTCCTTCCACGTACAATTCCCATAACTTATCAAACCTACCTAAGTTATGTTCTAACATTGACACATGACAATTCCCAATGTGGCCTGACTACTCAGATTAAAAGAAATGGATATCGAACTCATGCATGAACCATATAATATCTCACGTCATCTTATTAACCCATTGTTCTTAATCATCCAAATCCTTTGTTGATACATTATCCTTGATCAACCCAAAAATGCATAACAGAAGTTCGAATAGAAGATCGAACATTTAAACCCTTAATATAATAAATAGGCAAAGGAATCCATGTTCAGCCAATACCAATCGATTGGGACAAAGGTCCAATTGATTGGGACAAAATATGTATCAATCGATTGAGCAACCATGTCTATCAATTGGATCTAAAACCATACCAATCGATTGTTAACTTTGGCAATCCATTGGTTCATAATTAATGGCAATGGATTGGAAACTTATCTAATCGATTGGAATCAGATTGATGGCAATCGGGAATAATGCCAATTAATTGGCACATTGTCTTCTCTAGCAGATTTATAAAACAACATATATGAATGTTAAAATAATGTATTTAACACATCTAAACTTCATACAACTTGTAAAAACATCAAATAGAGGGACAAAGTGAGTTGTAACTCACCAAGGATGTGTTCGGGAGTGTGTGAGCTTGACACCTCAAGTTCTCTCTCTCTCTCTCTCTCTCTCTCTCCTTCTTCTGTCTTCCCCTCTGCTTCTCTTCTCTTTCTCTTTCTTTCTATCTTCTTCTTCTCCACTTTTTCTACCAAGTGCAGTGTGTGTGCGTGGATAGATATAGATATATATAGATGCGCTTATATATATATAACTTTCAAGATGTGCCTCTCTCTCTCTCTCTCTCTCTTTCTCTCTCTCTCTCTCTCTCTCTTTCTCTCTCGGCTGTGAAACTAGCCCAAGGCCAAGAATGAATGCATGCATAGAGAGGAGAAAGGTGCCACAAGTCAAAAGCTCAAGCAAAGAAGAAAAGTTGTCTCCGTTTATGCCAATCAATTGGAAAGGGTGGAAATCGATTAGAAGCAATGGTAATCGATTGGTTTGTTGCCACGTAATGAAATTAAAGTCGGTAGGATGGCAATCGATTGGAAAATTTGTCAATCGATTGGTAATTAAAAAGTGGCAATCGATTGGGAAACAAGGCAGTCGATTGGTAACCAAATTTTACCAAAAAGAAAGGAAAGGTTATATAAGTATAGAAATAAAATACTAGGTCGTATTATATATCAAAATATAAGGTATTACATCACAATATGATTATCGAAAACCAAACAGACAAAAGAAATATGGACATTAGAGTATGACAGTTTGGAATAAAAGAATCCTTAAAAGTTTAATTTCAAAACAAAATCGCCGAAATATCAAGACGAAAAAGTAAAGCCTCCGTGTGGCGGCCAATACTCGATCTTTCGGTTAATCATGACTTTTCCGCTATGCAACTTTTGCAAAATAAGTTATGACTCTTTCTAGACACCCCATTTTGTCAGCTATCAGATTTAGGAGACCCATAGCTTGGTGGTTCACAATGATCGTAAAACACTCAAAAGGACTCTCGAAAGTCAGCTCTATCTCTCAGAATGCTCAGAATGACCAAAATGCCCTGAAAGCCCGAAAACTCCCAGATTTGGTCCCAAAGTTCTGGAAACATGCTACGTCGTAAGAAAAGCAATAAAATGAGTTTTTAAGTAAAATCTGATGAAATCGTCAGCTCCCATAGACCCCCGGAAGTCCAGGAAGTTCCCGGAAAGTCCCCGTTGACCGGTTTGACCAAGGTTTGACCAGAGTTTGACCAAGTTTGACCAAAATCATCCGAATTCACTCTAAATCATGAGAAAAGTATTAAAACGAGTTTCAAAAGAAAATCGAGCGAAAACGTCAGCTCTTGGGAACTCCCGGAGATTTCCAGAACTTCTCGGGAATCCCAGGTTTGACCAGTTTGACCAAGGTTTGACTTTGAAACCGAGGCACAGAAATAATTTTCAAATATTTTTCACGGATACTAGATGTCGATAGATTTCCAACGGTATATCGCACACAATTTTCGGATTTAAAATGAGTTTATTATCAATTTCCGAAGACGAAAAAGGCGATCAAATCGGCTTTTATCGCAAATACCGCAAAACTTTTCAAAGTGACCCATCCCCGAACTATTTTTTATGTAAAGTAGACTCCATTACCTTTCCAACGGTATATCACAATCTCAATTTGGAGTTCGTATGCATTTTCTGTGAATTTCGGACGAAATAGGGCCTTTTCGCGAATACCGGAACCTCTGGGGGCCTAAATATAAATTTCTGGGCGTCTGAGGAGCAGTGCCGCCGCGGCACTGGCCCACTGCCGCCGCGGCACAGGCCCAGTGCCGCCGCAGCACTCAACCCTCGCAGAGTCCATTTTTGTAAGTTTTTTGGGGGTCCAATTTGATTAATTGAAAGTCAAAACGACATAGTTTTATGTTCACAGTTGTTTGGGACCAATGGGAGTACTTCTAAAACCCCAAAACCACCCCAAATTGCCCTATTTAAACCCTCCATTGCTCTTCATTTTAGGGGGGCCAAGTGCAAAAGCTTGAAAAATTGTAGAGAAGAAGAGAGATAGAGATAGGTTTAGAAGAGAGAAAAGGAGCTTCCTCCTACTTATTTGCTATAGAAAGTGAGTTTTAACCTTGTTTTCTTCCATTACCTCTCTTATACTTCACATTCCAAACACCCCCAATCACCATTCTTGAGCATTCTTGAGTTAGGAAGCTACTTCCATGTCCAAATGTCAAAATCTATGAGTGAAACACCAAGCTACAAGTCCAAAATCACATTGATTATCATCTATTGATTGCTATTTACTTGCTTTGATTATATTTATTGTTCATCTCTTCTTATCTCATTTCTTTTTTATTTTCTTTATTTACTTACTAGTTCATCATCATCTAAGTGATGACATGAAGTTTGGGGTGACTGAATCCTTATGGATAGTAGCTCTTAACCTCAAAAACATGTTTGATCGATGATGATCATAACCTCAATACTTCCAAGGTATTCTTGAAATGTATTGAAGTTATGTTCAATATAAAAATAAATATCTCCAACAATCTTGGAGGTTCTTGATGATGAGTTTGATGTTGGAATTTTAAGTGGCTATAATCCTTATTGAGTATTGAAAATATGCTTTCAAAACATCTTTTTCAAAACCCCTCTCAATCCATCTCCTTTTGGTTTCAAGAAACAAAACCTTGTTTTCTCCAAAATCTTCAAAATAATGAGTCAAAACAGTGAGTGAGCTGAGTTCAAAAATTTCTCTAGAACTCAATACTCAACATATGAATGCAAGGCCACTTGGAAAGTCTTCCTAACTCATTTGAGAACACCCATGATTTTTGGTTTGACTTGGAAGTACTTGGAAATGGTCCATTTGGACCCAAACATTCCTTCCAGACATTCTGTCTTTGCTGTCACAGCAGCTAGGTCCACTTCCAGCTTGTTTTACAGAAAACTTTTCCAAAAAGAGTGGTCCTAACTTATTTTTCCCTTAAACTTTAATGTCTTAGGGAACTTTCTGTATAAAATGGGCCTCTATATCATTATTCATTTTATAAGATATTTCAACATTTCAGTCGACAATACGAACTCTGTTTCTGAGTGACCTCTGTTGTTTATATGATTTCTCTCAATCTGTGATAGTTATTAAGGATTGGCTTTTTGGGTTGTGTTCTAGACACAATAAGGAACATCTCCATAAAAAATCATGCATTGAAAACTTTCCTAACCACTCTTTTCAAATTTCCAAAGATGATGCTACTGTTCTGTCCACTATTCACAGCAAGCATACCTTAACTTTCATTCTTTGATTTGATGCTTATATGCATTCCAAATTAGTTCATATCTTAGGAGGTAGTTCATACTACATTTGTACATATCCCATATTGATTTCATCCATCCATTCATACACATTTTAGACTTCTAAGTCATTCTAGGGATCCATGAACACAAAACACACTATAACCTTAGCACATTCTAGATACATACATTGCATCCATGCAAAGATTTGGGGCTTTTGTGACTCCTAATCTAAGAAGATTATAAGGAATGATCATGATCCCACGTTCATGTTCCCCTCGATCTAATCATCCTTTCTCATCCATCCCGGGGATTGAGAAATCTTCTTTTCTCAAAATTAACATGCATCATCCTAGCTTGCTAAGCATTACTTTGATTCTTTGATTATTTGTTTCAAGAACAATTCATGTCCCCTTTAGATTAAGGAAACTAATTACTTTATACATGATTAGACGATTTTTCCTAGGTTTATTTGTGTGATCTTTCACTTTACATTGCATGATATTTGGCTTAGATCTTATGAATGATATTTTATCTTTTGATCTTCCATTTCAATTTTCTTATGTGATGTAATATACTATCATAGTATTAATTGTCGTACCATACATAGTATAAGATGATTATTTGGATCCTAATTGAGGCCCGTCGAAAGACGGGGCGAGTTGAGGGTGTTTTAGTCGCGACAAAGGCTCCTTCCTCTCTCGTACCAAAACCCCGAACCAAGTTCTTTGGTTATGAAGGGCCGGTGCCCTTATCCGCTTGGGTGAGTCAAATTAGGTTTCTTGGTTCCTTAAAGACTAACTGGCGACTCTGTATCTGTTTTCAATAGACCTTTCGTTTTCTTTCTTTGATTCAAATCAATTTCAAAACAATCTCAAACAAGAGAAGTGGTCCGATTCTGCGTGTCCACAATCTAGAGACTCTGCTGGGGATTTTTATTTTTAAAACAAAATAATACAGAGGTTTTACTCATAAGAAGCATCCTTAAAATCATCTTTCTACTATGTCTGGTTCACCGCATTGCACTTCTGCATTTCCCCTTCGACTGTGTCTGAAACGCGGCACTGACATTGTTCAGGTCTTGCTGTGCCAGGGCATAAGTCACCGTTGATACTGTACCTTCCAAGGTATATCAAAAAGAGTAAAAACCTCCGTACTGTCTCTCCGACGGTATATTGGAACTCTCGTCAACGGACCCTCTTTGACTAAACCCAGCCTTTGCATATAGATTCCTGTAGAACCTTTCATAGGACTATTCATTTATCTTTTCAGATAGGACAATGTGATATAACTGCTGTATGCCCTGGCGGGATTACCTGCGCGGTGTAGACGCTTATGTGGCATAGAACAGAACCTCTTTCTTATGATTCTCAAGGCAATCACTCACATGTAATCACATTGAGTTGACCTGCCTAGGCACCATGACAAAGATGTCTGCTACATGCTCACAAAGATATACACCGCAAACCTTGTTTGTCGGTCCTAAGACATAGGAGTATGAAAACCTACTAGACAGTATGATCACTATCACCATATTAACCAGTTTCTTCCAGAAACTCTGTCCAGATATGACCATATTAACCAGTTTCTTCCAGAAACTCTGTCTAAATCTCCCAGATATGCCAATTCCTACCAGAAACTCTGTCCAGATATCCCAGATATAACCATATTAACCAGTTTCTCCCAGAAACTCTGTCTAAATCTCCCAGATGTGCCAATTCCTCCAAGAAACTTTGTCCTATCTTCCCAGATATACTAGTTTCTCCCAGAAACTCTATCCAAATTTCTTAAAAATACCCAAAGTACCTGTTTTCCCAGAAGCTCTGCCCAAATCTCTCAGATTCTCCAAAAATCCCAGCATCTCTGCCCAAATCACCTAGAAATGCTCAAATATACTTGTTTCTCCTAGAAACTCTATCCACATTTCTCAGAAATGCCCAAAAAACCAGTTTCTCCTAGAAGCTCAGTCCAAATCAACCAAAAATTCCTATTTCTCCTAGAAACTCAAATGACTTCTAGAAATTTCTCCGAATCTTCCGAATCCCTGTTTCTCCCAGAAACTCTGTCCAAATTTCCCGAAGTATCCCGGAAATCCCTGTTATCCCTTGGTGATCATACTGGAAAGTAAGGTTAGCACACTCTATATGGCTAGGACCTTATTTGTTTAACTGCTATCTGTTGGAAATAGGAGCATCATATAGATTAGGGCTTGCATCTGCATGCTTGTCTCATGTGCATGCACCATTCTCATCAGTCTGCGCACACTATCTCAGTCAGTCTGTACATAAGCCGGTCCATCTTCCTTAACATCACTGTCATTGTCTATCTAAAGTCATCACTATCAAAATCTGATACACCTCTCCTCTCGAATCTATAGGTCATTATAGATTCCCAAAGTCAGCCTCTGAGATCCCCATCCTGGGTCAGAAGTTCGAGCAGTCATTTGGTTAGAATCAGTCCGCCGAGAAAATTCAACATGAATCAAGAAACTTTGGAAGCCAAGGTCATTGAACAGTCAGATCGGCTGACTCAAGTTCTGAAATTTATGGAAGAGTTCCGGCAACAGCAGCCACAGTACCCACTTGGGTTCATGCCACCACCACCACCTGGATTTGGACCGCCTCCCAAAAATAATGGAGAAGAAGAATGGTTTCAAGGGGTCCCGCCGCCTGCATATGAGAAAAAGGTCCAAGAGAAAATGGACAAGGTCGACAAGCATGAGAACATACTAAGGAAGAGTAAGGGGGTCGACGATTACATGTTAGATCTGGAAGGATTGTTTGAGCCCAACAAGGTAAGGCTACCCGAGAGCTTCAAGATGCCTGAAATTGACCGTTTTGACGGAACTGGAAATCCAAAGAGCCACGTGAAGTTTTGCATGAGCATTTTCCAGTCAATGGGTTGCACCCATGAGCACATAGCTATGCTGTTCCCTCAAACCCTCCAGAAAGCCACACTATCCTGGTTCCTAACCCTTGAAACTTCCAAGACCCGAGTTTGAGAAGATGTTGCTAGAACTTTCATTGATCACTACTCCTACAACCAAGAGCTTGATGTCACCATCCGAGATCTGGAAACTACCAGGCAGAATTTCAATGAGTCCTTCGCTGTATTCTTGAGCAGATGGAGGAATAAAGTAGCCCAAATGATCCACAGGCCTATTGAGAAAGAGCAAGTACGTATGCTGGTCAAGAACCTGCAACCAGTATACCATGAAAAACTATTCTACCAGTCCATTTCAACATTTGAAGAGTTGTTTGAGGTTGGGACTAGAATCGAGGATGCTATCTGTGAAGGCAAGATCAATGGAGCTGGGTCACTGCAAAAGGAGAAGAGACCCCATACCTTTGGTGAAGATCAAGAGAGCCTAGATGTCAATGCCTTAAGCCCATCATCAAGCCAAAATGATTGCAGTAAGAGGCACAAGAAAGGAAACCAAAGAGTCTTCACACCACTTGACATGAGCTTATCCTCCGCTCTCAATCACCTTGTTCAAAAGGGCCACCTTGTACCTTTGGAGCCTAGTAAGCCTCCTAATCACCCACCTCCTGGGTACAATGAATCCAAGTATTGTGATTACCACCAAGACCAAGGCCATGAGACCGACAACTGTAAGAGGCTCCGTCACTCAATTCAGGATCTCTTAGATGATGCGCCGCACCCCAATCCAATTCACTACCTCGGTCTGGACCAACCCATGACCTATCCATTTCAATGATCCCCTTCGCTGAGGACCATGAATGTTGAACCTGTGCCGGTGAAGCGATGGTGTTTGGGACTTTTGCTACCAAAGCAAATGAGGATGCTCTTTTAAAAATAAAAAAAAAAGAATAAGCGAGTCACTGTGACATTCCATTTGAGACAGGGTCAAGTCCAGTCGAGTCTGGTGTGTGTTTTGTCTATTTCAAGTTTAGTCTTGTGGTCGAGTCCGTCTGTCATCAAGTTGTTATGAGTCTGTAACCTTCTCTAGTGATGGAATGAAGTCTCATTTTGCCTAATCTGATGTGCCTAGTCATAGATGCATGAATCGCTGAATTGAAGTGTCACTTTTCAAATTACCATGGATATCACTGTGCTAAAAAAGAATGTAATTTTTTTTTACTCAAACAAAAAAAATCCTGAAAGGTCAATGTCAATTTTGCGCTGACACCGATGAAGAGCCGAGAATTGAATAGTCTTACTTTAAGAATTCAAAGATGCTTTTGCTCAAATCTCGAAAAGACACACTTGAAACTGACTTGGGGCTTGCCCAACACCCTTTTTCCACCATTTCGAAGCCTTAAGCCCAATCCAATTTGGAGCCACGCAATCTGTCCGATTGAAAGCAATGCAAACTTAGCCCTTGATGGTAGCCCAAACATTTCAGTGAGTTTCATCTCCACTTTCAAAAAAAAAAGAAAAAAGAAAAGAAAAAGCTCGCTAGGTTGAAAACCCGAAAGGGCACCTAGACAAAAGTTAGAGCTGAAAAAAGTGTTGATTTCCAAAATCTGACCCTAGCCAGTCAAAATGTTAAAGAAAGTTATGATGAAACAAATGAGAGAATCGTATGCTTCAAGGTACATCTTAAAACGTGCCAAGATCACCATTCAAAAGGCACGGAATGGCCACAAATAAATTCCGAAAGCTGACATGCACATTCTGGAATTCTGAGATTGCAATTGAAAGATCTCACAAGAATCGACTACATTAAAAAGACTGGCTAGGCGAAAGTGAAAAGGATCAATCCTCAAAACAAAACAAAAAGAAAAAGAAAAGAAAGGGAGATTGAAACTGAATCCTTTTATTCAAAGCTACCATAAGTGGCTCAAGTTTGAACTTCTTTGACGATTGGTTTGAAAAACCCTCATACCTCAAACCCCTTATTTCAAGCCTTGCCTTGAACTACGCTCGACCTGATTCCCACTCGGGGATGCGTAGGCAACCACATCGGTTCGGTCAACACCATCATAATCAAACCAATTCCTTTCAAAGCCTTGCCTTGAACTACGCTCGACCTGATTCCCGCTCGGGGATACGTAGGCAACCACAACGGTTCGGTCACCCCACCTACCTAAAAATCAACCCGCTTCTTTCCAACCATGGCCCGAACTATGTTGGACCTGATCCCCACTTGGGGGTACGTAGGCAGACTTTCAAAAAAAAAAAAAAAAAAACAAAAGGGATGGCTCGCTAGGACGAAAATCCGAAAGGATGCCTAGGCAAAAATTAGAGCTAAATCCAAGGTGAGCAATAACAAAAGAGAGAAAAGAGCTCGCTAGGTCACCTCACTAGTGCCTAGGCAAAAGTTATGAGCATTTGAGAGAATAAAGTCACGGTCCTTGCCTCAAGCCAGAAAATCACCTTTCACACTAGGGGCAAACTTCGGCTACTCGCCTCGTTTGCCTGAATTCTACTATCTACCCTTCATACAAGGGGCAAACTTCGGTCACCTACCTCGTTTGCCTAAAACCTCCAATAAGCCATCATTCCAAACTAGGGGCAAACTTCGATCACCCACCTCGTTTGCCTACTGATCCCGCTTCATGCCCTTCAAACTAGGGGCAAACTTCGTTTGCCACCCGATCCCTATACACCAATGGTAAGCCTTCAAGTCACAAACATTGTCTTGAACAGATGGAAATAGAGCATCTTTCATTCCATAAGCTAAGGCACTAATTCAAAGCACATCTTGAGAGAAGCAAAGAAATTGATTAGATCAGTAGGGAAGAATTTTCAAAAATAAGATTCACCATCAAAGTGATGCCACGTTAAGGAGAGAAGTAAACACAAAAGAGAAATGGTACATCATTTATGACAAAAGCACATTAAGTTTTGGCAAGTCGACCTTGTTTCATTTTGGTGTCAAATGTGTCGTCCTCGTGCGTCAATGTCTGTCAAGTTTTTGAATCTGTTGTAGTCTCAAATGTGTAAATCAATAGTGACTAATAAAATTTTCAAATCAAGTTATAAAGAGCATGCCAATATAAGCAGGAGTACCGAACACCATTACTGCACCGGTCAAGGCGTCAGTACGAGAAGTGTCAAAACTTGGGGAAGATTTTATCCCTTTCCAAACTGCCAACAGCCTACCGTCTTTCTTCATGCAACATAAGTCCATGAGTGGCTGTTGATCATCTTTCTTCATGCAACATAAGTCCATGAGTGGCTGTTGATGATCGTCTTTTATCCTAGTAACATAAGTCCATGAGTGGCTGTTGATCTTTCATTTTTCTTCATGCAACATAAGTCCATGAGTGGCTGTTGATGATCCTCCTTTCTCCTTGCAACATAAGTCCATGAGTTGCTGTTGATCTTCCGTCTTTCTTCATGCAACATAAGTCCATGAGTGGCTGCTGATCTTTCATCTTTCTTCATGCAACATAAGTCCATGAGTGGCTGTTGATGATCTTCTTTCATTCTAGCAACATAAGTCCATGAGTGGCTGTTGATCTATCATCTATCTTCATACAACATAAGTCCATGAGTGGCTGTTGATGATCTTTCTTGTCTCCTAGCAACATAAGTCCATGAGTGGCTGTTGCTCATCTTCGTTCATGCAACATAAGTCCATGAGTGGCTGTTGATGATCTTCTTTCATCCTAGCAACATAAGTCCATGAGTGGCTGTTGATCTTTCATCTATCTTCATGAAATATAAGTCCATGAGTGGCTGTTGATCTTTCATTTTTCTTCATGCAACATAAGTCCATGAGTGGCTGTTGATGATCTTCCTTTCTCCTTGCAACATAAGTCCATGAGTGGCTGTTGATCTTCCGTCTTTCTTCATGCAACATAAGTCCATGAGTGGCTGTTGATCTTTCATCTTTCTTCAAGCAACATAAGTCCATGAGTGGCTGTTGATGATCTTCCTTTCACCTAGCAACAAAAGTCCATGAGTGGCTGTTGATCTTTCATCTTTCTTCATGCAACATAAGTCCATGAGTGGCTGTTGATGATCTTCTTTTCTCCTAGCAACATAAGTCCATGAGTGGCTGTTGCTCATCTTCGTTCATGCAACATAAGTCCATGAGTGGCTGTTGATGATCTTCTTTCATCCTAGCAACATAAGTCCATGAGTGGCTGTTGATCTATCATCTATCTTCATACAACATAAGTCCATGAGTGGCTGTTGATGATCTTTCTTTTCTCCTAGCAACATAAGTCCATGAGTGGCTGTTGCTCATCTTCGTTCATGCAACATAAGTTCATGAGTGGCTGTTGATGATCTTCTTTCATTCTAGCAACATAAGTCCATGAGTGGCTGTTGATCTATCATCTATCTTCATACAACATAAGTCCATGAAAGGCTGTTGATAATCTTTCTTGTCTCCTAGCAACATAAGTCCATGAGTGGTTGTTGCTCATATTCGTTCATGCAACATAAGTCCATGAGTGGCTGTTGATGATCTTCTTTCATCCTAGCAACATAAGTCCATGAGTGGCTGTTGATCTTTCATCTATCTTCATGCAACATAAGTCCATGAGTGGCTGTTGATGATCTTTCTTTTCTCCTAGCAACATAAGTCCGTGAGTGGCTGTTGATCTTTCATCTTTCTTCATTGCAACATAAGTCCATGAGTGATTGTTGATCACCCTCCTCTTTCAGTATCAAAACCTTAACTGCCGCAAATCATCTCTGTCACAAATAGAAAGATACCAGCTCCCGGAGGCCCCGACCGGCCCTCTTGGATTGAGCGCCGAAAGATTTGATCAGCCGTGAGAGATTCAGATATGGGTCCTGGTTCCCCGATAAAAGAAAAAGAGATTCTCCGAGAACCCTACATCATCCCCCGAGGACAGAAACAGAAAGATACCAGCTCCCGGAGGCCCCGACTGGCCCTCTTGGATTGAGCGCCGAAAGATTTGATCAGCCGTGAGAGATTCAGAGATGGGTCCTGGTTCCCCGATCAAGGAAAAAGAGATTCTCCAAGAACCCTACATCATCCCCCGAGGACAGAAACAGAAAGATACCAGCTCCCGGAGGCCCCAACCGGCCCTCTTGGATTGAGCACCGAAAGATTTGATCAGCCGTGAGAGATTCATAGATGGGTCCTGGTTCCCCGATCAGGAAAAGAGAGATTCTCCGAGAACCCCGCGTCACCCCCCGAGGATAGATACGGAAAGATACTAGCTCCCACTACCCTCAGCAGAAAGTAACAAAAGAGGAACCGACTCTCGAAAATCGGCCGTCAGGAACAACCAAAACATCACCCACAGTCAAATCACCCCGATTCCCATGGCAAGCACTGTCTATTCACTGATTATCATGAGCTTTCTCACCTGTCAGTCATCACGAGTTTCCTCACTTATCGTGAGCTTCTTCACTCCGGTTATCTCACCTGTCAATTATCGTGAGCTACCCCACTTATTATGAGCCTCCTCACTTTGGTTATTATAAAACTATCGGTTATCATGAACTCCCTCACCTATGGGTTATCTTTAGTTGTCATCCTCAAAGACCCCACATCCGATCCCATTCGCTTGTAAAGCATACTTCCCGTAATTCCAGAAGTTGGCCCCTAGACCCAGAGTCTTCTAAACCTTGATGTCCTTATCCGAGTCATCCACCACATCACAGTCGCAAACACTAGCACAACACCAGCCCACTCGGAGTGGCACACCCCACAGCACTTGCTCATACTAGGGTCATAACACTAGACATGATAGGACTCATGACACAATTCATATCACATCCATGCATTGCATATCACTCTTATAGCATAGCATCCGCCTGATTGTTGTGTATGTGCATGTGTGATTTATTCCCTTTTTGCCCTGAACTACATCCTGGTCTGATTCCTCTTGGGATACGTAGGCAGCTCACGCAGAGCACGACCAGCACTAACCTCATCATCCTTGCATCTTTTGCAACGCTTTTATCCTAAATCTATAGCCTCCAAAAAGTACTGTCTCTTCAAAGCTTTGGCACTCGCTTGCGACATGCGTTGCCTCGCAAGTTCATGCCAAAGAGGGGCAAACTGTAGACACCCCATTTTGTCGGCTATCAGATTTAGGAGACCCATAGCTTGGTGGTTCACAATGATCGTAAAAGACTCAAAAGGACTCTCGAAAGTCAGCTCTATCTCTCAGAATGCTCAGAATGACCAAAATGCCCTGAAAGCCTGAAAACTCTCAGATTTGGTCCCAAAGTTCTGGAAACATGCTACGTCATAAGAAAAGCAATAAAATGAGTTTTTAAGTAAAATCTGATGAAATTGTCAGCTCCCATAGACCTCCGAAAGTCCCGGAAGTTCCCGGAAAGTCCCCGTTGACCGGTTTGACCAAGGTTTGACCAGAGTTTGACCAAGTTTGACCAAAATCGTCCGAATTCACTCTAAATCATGAGAAAAGTATTAAAACGAGTTTCAAAAGAAAATCGAGCGAAAACGTCAGCTCTTGGGAACTCCCGGAGATTTCTAGAACTTCCCGGGAATCCCAGGTTTGACCAATTTGACCAAGGTTTGACTTTGGAACCGAGGCACCGAAACAATTTTCAAATATTTTTCATGGATACTAGAGGTCGATAGCTTTCCAACGGTATATCGCACACAATTTTCGGATTTAAAATGAGTTTATTATCAATTTCCGAAGACGAAAAAGGCGATCAAATTGGCTTTTATCTCAAATACCGCAAAACTTTTCAAAGTGACCCATCCCCGAACTATTTTTTATGTAAAGTAGACTCCATTACCTTTCCAACGGTATATCACAATCTCAATTTGGAGTTCATATGCATTTTCTGTGATTTTCGGACGAAATAGGGCTTTTCGCGAATACCGGAACCTCTGGGGGCCTAAATGTAAATTTCTGGGCGTCAGAGGAGCAGTGCCGCCGCGGCACTGGCCCACTGCCGCCGCGGCACTCAACCCTCGCAGAGTCCATTTTTGTAATTTTTTTGGGGGTCCAATTTGATTAATTGAAAGTCAAAACGACATAGTTTTATGTTCACAGTTGTTTGGGACCAATGGGAGTACTTCTAAAACCCCAAAACCACCCCAAATTGGCCTATTTAAACCCTCCATTGCTCTTCATTTGGGGGGGGCCAAGTGCAAAAGCTTGAAAAATTGTAGAGAAGAAGAGAGATAGAGATAGGTTTAGAAGAGAGAAAAGGAGCTTCCTCCTACTTATTTGCTATAGAAAGTGAGTTTTAACCTTGTTTTCTTCCATTACCTCTCTTATACTTCACATTCCAAACATCCCCAATCACCATTCTTGAGCATTCTTGAGTTAGGAAGCTACTTCCATGTCCAAATGTCAAAATCTATGAGTGAAACACCAAGCTACAAGTCCAAAATCACATTGATTATCATCTATTGATTGCTATTTACTTGCTTTGACTATATTTATTGTTCATTTCTTCTTATCTCATTTCTTTTTTATTTTCTTCATTTACTTACTAGTTCATCATCATCTAAGTGATGACATGAAGTTTGGGGTGAGTGAATCCTTATGGATAGTAGCTCTTGACCTCAAAAACATGTTTGATAGATGATGATCATAACCTCAATACTTCCAAGGTATTCTTGAAATGTATTGAAGTTATGTTCAATATAAAAATAAATATCTCCAACAATCTTGGAGGTTCTTGATGATGAGTTTGATGTTGGCATTTTAATTTGCTATAATCCTTATTGAGTATTGAAAATATGCTTTCAAAACATCTTTTTCAAAACCCCTCTCAATCCATCTCCTTTTGGTTTCAAGAAACAAAACCTTGTTTTCTCCAAAATCTTCAAAATAATGAGTCAAAACAGTGAGTGAGCTGAGTTCAAAGATTTCTCTAGAACTCAATACTCAACATATGAATGCAAGGCCACTTGGAAAGTCTTCCTAACTCATTTGAGAACACCCATGATTTTTGGTTTGACTTGGAAGTACTTGGAAATGGTCCATTTGGACCCAAACATTCCTTCCAGACATTTTGTCTTTGCTGTCACAGCAGCTAGGTCCACTTACAACTTGTTTTACAGAAAACTTTTCCAAAAAGAGTGGTCCTAACTTATTTTTCCCTTAAACTTTAATGTCTTAGGGAACTTTCTGTATAAAACGGGCCTCTATATCATTAGTTTTCATTTTATAAGATTTTTCAACATTTCAGTCGACAGTACGAACTCTGTTTCTGAGTGACCTCTGTTGTTTATATGATTTCTCTCAATATGTGATAGTTATTAAGGATTGGCTTTTTGGGTTGTGTTCTAGATAAAAAATCATGCATTGAAAACTTTCCTAACCCCTCTTTTCAAATTTCCAAAGATGATGCTACTGTTCTGTCCACTAATCACAGCAAGCATACCTTAACTTTCATTCTTTGATTTGATGCTTATATGCATTCCAAATTAGTTCATATCTTAGGAGGTAGTTCATACTACATTTGTACATATCCCATATTGATTTCATCCATCCATTCACACACATTTTAGACTTCTAAGTCATTCTAGGGATCCATGAACACAAAACACACTACAACCTTAGCACATTCTAGATACATACATTGCATCCATGCAAAGATTTGGGGCTTTTGTGACTCCTACTCTAAGAAGATTATAAGGAATGATCATGATCACACGTTGATGTTCCCCTCGATCTAATCATCCTTTCTCATCCATCCCGGAGATTGAGAAATCTTCTTTTCTCAAAATTAACATGCATCATCCTAGCTTGCGAAGCATTACTTTGATTCTTTGATTATTTGTTTCAAGAACAATTCATGTCCCCTTTAGATTAAGGAAACTAATTACTTGATACATGATTAGACAATTTTTCCTAGGTTTATTTGTGTGATCTTTCACTTTACATTGCATGATATTTGGCTTAGATCTTATGAATGATATTTTATCTTTTGATCTTCCATTTCAATTTTCTTATGTGATGTAATATACTATCATAGTATTAATTGTCGAACCATACATAGTATAAGATGATTATTTGGATGCTAATTGAGGCCCGTCGAAAGACGGGGCGAGTTGAGGGTGTTTTAGTCGCGACAAAGGCTCCTTCCTCTCTCGTACCAAAACCCCGAACCAAGTTCTTTGGTTATGAAGGGCCGGTGCCCTTATCCGCTTGGGTGAGTCAAATTAGGTTTCTTGGTTCCTTAAAGACTAAGTGGCGACTCTGTATCTGTTTTCAACAGACCTTTCGTTTTCTTTCTTTCATTCAAATCAATTTCAAAACAATCTCAAACAAGAGAAGTGGTCCGATTCCGCGTGTCCACACTCTTGAACTTATTTGATCTCTAAGTTTCTGAATAATACCCCGTGTGGGATCCCTTATCCATAGCTTATCTAGTGTGCACCATTAAATAGGATCCAATCACAACCGCGTCAAGTAGTGCCTCCATGTGGTGGTCACCATCTAACACATCTGATTGATCCTATTTGTAGGATGTTCACATCTAGTAACCAATGAGTAGTGTACCCTCCATATGGAATGATCACCCCTAGCGAGGTGACACATACTGCACTACTCATATTACAGTGAACCATTAACGGAAGATCTTGGGTGTTATTAATAGACCCACTCCCACTAGATTTAATAGTAAACAATTTTTCTTTTAGAAATTATTTTTCTACATATTACCCATAAACATCCAATGTTTACTAATGCGTTGAAAACGGTTTTTGATTTTATTTTGGAAGACATGTTTTACGTGCATGCAAGTAATAACATTGTATGAAACACCAATAACAAAACAAGCCCATAAAACAAAAAACTAAAATGAAATAAAAAGATCCAAACGATGCCTCCATCTCCCATGGCTCTATCTCCATAGAACCTCCTTTTTGGTTTGATTGTCTCTGGCTCCATCTTCATGGACAATGGCTTCTCGCTCCATGTCTTTGGGCTTCCTAAATCTATTACATTGGACCTGTGCTTCTTTGGAAGCTTACAATTTAACTAGAAATAAAAAAAAATAGTAATTGAAAAATAAAAAGGCTAGGGAAACCGATGCGACTTTCCTTTTCATAGGATTGAAGTCGCAGTGCCCTTTACTTATGCCTTAGATCCAAACCAAAAATTAAATACACACCAATCTCAAACACTTAAAGGAAAAATTAAAACCAAAAGTTGGTGCCATGGGAGATAGTGGACTAGTCTTGCTGCAAAAGAGTTAGTTACACACATGACCATGTATATATATAACCATTGGAACTTCTAATTTATTTACATACACCATAAACACTTTATGGAAGTAATTAGAACTAAAACAGCATCTCTGGTACTCTACCACACTTTGATAGATCGAAGAAGACTCGATCGCTAGAAACCTTTAATCGATTGAACTTAGTTCAATCGATTGGACTTACTATTTAACAAAACGATTTTAAAAAATTACAGAATAGTGAAGCTTATAACTTTAAAACTTTTGAAGGTGTGAAAAGAAAATTGGACAGAAAACTACATTCGATCGATCGAGCTAGTTTGATCGCTTGAACCTTACACTAAACACTTTCGATTAATCGAACATAGACAATTTCAATGAATCGAACGAAGCTCGATCGAACCAAGCTGCCATGCATCCAATGCTATCAAAGATTTATTTTCTGCTGTGAAACGGCTAGCAGAAACAGATCTGTAGTGATGCAGTTTCAAAAAAAATCCTAAAATCAACATGTAAATCAAAAGTAGTACTAAAAAACGCATCTATAGATCCAAATAAGCGTGGCTCTAATACCAATTATAGGGGAAATAGGTTTACAATATTTATTTAAACGCATAGTGGAAAACAAAGTTCAAAACTTTTATTGGTATGCCCAGATCTACTACTTATGAACTCTATAGATGAGTACAAAAGAAGAACAAGAATTATACCTAATGGTCTGAATCCAATTACGAATCTTTAATCTTCTGGATGGTGCAGTAAATCCAATAGGTGATTTTCACTCCTATGTCTCCAGTGTATGCTTCCAAAGAGGCTAATATGGAGGATAATAAGGCTAAAGAAACCCTAAAATAGTTTCTGCAACTCTGGTATAGAAAAATGATGATTATTAAATTCTGCACGTAGCCACCCTATTTATAGATTTCCAAACCGACTTTAAGCCTTCGATCAATTGAAGTGGCTTTGATCGATCGAACCTTCGATCAATTGAAGAACTAGTCTAGACTTCAATCGATCAAAACACTTTTGATCGATCGAATGGACTTGTCTTGACAACATCCTCAAGTGCCTTTCCAAGAATCCTAGCGGAGCTATGAATGGGACCTCCTAGGCTCTTTATTGTTGTCTCAGACCAGTTGTTAATTCCCATGATCAAAATCTTTGATCTGTAAACTAACCAACTGATCAGTTAATGTTTAATCCACTATAAAATGATAACTGAACTCCAACGTAAAAGAACATATCCAAAGTGATAACTATACTTGTATGGTGTACTAATATCCCTATACTATTAACGTTCATAATCATATTCAAGTAGTCGGATAACATTACTATCAACCTGAATCATGATTACTTCTTGTATTCCTTGAGTCTCATTCGTTACTCATGATTACCGAATATGTTGATAACTACTTATCTACAAGATTGTAGTTCTCAGTAATCAACTTGGTGACATTCTTAAGTGAATGCTTACTCTTAATCAGAGGGTAGATTCTATCTTGATAATATATGTTCACAACCCTATGAATATGATTTACCCAAGATACCTAATTATTGATCTGTAAGACCTCACTGATTGGTAAATCAAAGCAGCCGCATCCCCAGTCTGTATTCATAATCATCTGGAGATTGAGAACACGTACCTTATACACGTTATGAGTTCCTATCCACTGTTGACAGCCTTAAGTGTCAATAGGAAAGCTCAGGTTTGTCAATGCACTATAAGCTCTAGCATATTAACTAAGAGTTATACTCTAGGGATTGAGATTCATCACTTCCTCCAAAGGTCGTTAATTATGCAATAGTGTAGACCTAACGAGATATCCAATCTCATCATCCACTAAGACAAATTTTAAGTATCAAAGAATAGTAGCTCATATCTCACTTGTATGTATCTCATACACACACGAATTACTTACAATGATACCTAAGGATAAACAATCATCTCATGAAAGACATACATTGTAACACCTGTAATTTTCTTTCATTGATAATATCAGTTTTTCGAATTTCTGTATTGGACTGACTATATTATTATATTATTATTTTAATTATCTAACGGTACGGCCAGTAGTAACCGTACCGACTCGGCCATAATAAGGTTTAACTTAGTCCCGTACCCGGACCCGGACATTAGAAATAATACCCGATTGCACGTAAATCGAGACTGACACGTATACCGAGGAACTTATGCACGTAAATTGAGAAAGTTGTACACAACCCGAGGTGGGCCCCACATGGCAGCCCCATGTGCCACTCCTTACACTTGTCATCTCCTCCCATGACATTTGTCCACATATTGGACATGTGTCTTTGCATGAGCTCATGCAAATGACACCCAGCCATGCCAATCTCCTATATATCATGCACATACACACAATTGAGACACTTTTGTCTCTACAATCTGCATATAATTGAGAGGGAGAGAAAGCTAGAGTTATAGCTCCATGGAAGAATAGCAGAAGAAGAAGTTCATGCTTGAAGTTTGAAGATTCAAGCTTCACTAAGCATCAACCAATATCAAGCTTAAATTTCAAGCTTTAGTGAGTAAATTGTGAGTAATTATGAGTAATCTAACTCAATTTAGAACCCATATAATATGTATTAATGTTTAGTAGGAGTTTGATGTTGTTGTGTTGAAGTTTTCATGACATGCAAGACAAATCCATAAATCTGAGAAACTGAAACTTTCAGCAGAACATAGTTTAGTAAAATGAATGTTTTGTGCGGTTCAAAATTCCGAATTAAGCTAGATTTTTTTGTGGTAAAAGCTAACTCATTTATATACAAATAACTCTTCTATAGCTCAGTCTATAAACCACTCCTTCATGGGTGAAATGCATGTACAACGCAGTGTTATAAACCTGGGAAAAACAAAAACTTCTAGCAGAATGTAGTTGAGTAAAATGGATGTTTTGTTCAGTTCAAAAATCGGAATTAAGCTAGTTTTTTTTGTGCTAAAAGCTAACTTATTTATCTACAAATAACACTTCTATAGCTTAGTATAGAAATCACTCCTTCATGGGTGAAATGCATGTACACCGCAGTGTTATAAATCTGAGAAACTGAAACTCTCAGCAGCACATAGTTTAGTAAAATGAATGTTTTGTGCAGTTTGAAAATGAGAATTAAGATAGGTTTTTTTATGAAGAAAGCTAATACATTTATCTACAAATAACCCTTCTATAGCTCAGTCTAAAAACCCCTTCTTCATAGGTGAAATTCATGTACAATGCAGTACTATAAATCTGGGACAGAACAGTCCGAGATATAAGAAATGTCTTGTAAAATAAATAGTTTGAGTAGCTCAAAATGTAATTGAAGCTAGATTTTTTTTTGTACATGAATATATTCCTATTATCTATAATGTTTTAGTTTTGAGTTTGATCTACAAAGTAATTTATCATGCCCAAATAAATCATGTTAATTCAGTCAACACAGTAAAAATGTATCTTGGCAGATTGTACATTTTTTGTATAATGTTTTGTTATGCATGGTGTTGGTTGTCGATGCTAGTTTTTCGGTACCTGTGTTGTTATAAAAATCTTGTGCTATGGTAGTGATATCGCGTAGATGAGTATGTTATGGGTTTCATCTGTATGTTTTATTGGTATTAAATCCATGATTATAAATCCATAAGATACGTGAATATAGTTTAATGACCGTTGGAAAGTTCATACCCAAACTATAAGTATATTGTATGACACGATTATTGCGTTGATAAGTGATCGGGAAAGTTTCCATCGTAAGTATATTGAGAGGAAAACGGAATGTCGGACGTATAGCGAAATATTAACGGTTATAAATGGATGATATTAATGAACTAAACTACGAAACTTGCAAATGCGTAAAATAACGATAAAACCTTCAATAACAGATTTAATGTGAATAAGGGACATTGGGCCTCGTTTCTAGTCGTGTGTCTACTGGTCAAAGTTGATTCGTGAACTTTTGTGTGGTGTTTGGATAATTCTTACAAAATTGGTCTCTCGATTATTCCATGGAGTCGATTGGTGAGTTATGTTTTGTTCCTTGATCTGAGGATCAGCATGACGTGTTCGGTCAAGTGCGGATGACCTGAGGATCATCGTGACGTGTTCGATCAAGTGGTTGATTATTTTTCCGCACCCTTGGACTGAAGATCGGCATGACGTGTTCGGTTATGTACGGGTGACCTGAGGATCGGCATGACGTGTTCGTCCAAGTGATTATTAATTTCCCGTACCCTTGGTCTGAGGATCGGCATGACGTGTTCGGTAACGTGCGGGCGACCTGAGGATCGGCATGACGTGTTCGACTAAGAGATTGTTAATGTCCCGCACACTTATACCATTTGGGCGACAGTTTGAGTGCTAGTTGGGCGACAGTTCACTATTCATTATTGAGTGTTGTTCTTTCTTGACCAGTAAATGCGTTTGGAGTTAAGTCTTCTTTCAGTCAATGTCATTGGTCAGTTCAGTTCTGGGTTAAGTTTCAAAGGGAATGATTGGGTTTAAATAAGACATGGTTTTGAGAATGAGAAAAGACGAACAAGGCATAGTATCGAGAATAAGAAATGATGAACGAGATATAGTTTTGAGGAATAAGAAGAGATGAAGAATAACTTACCTTAAGTGGTGGTAACCTTAACGGGACCCTCACTTAGCTTAACCGCTAACGGCTTTTCATGCCGCTGGACCTTCCACGTCCAGCCTTTGCAGGTCCAGACGGAGTCGACTACTATAAAGATGCCGACTTTACTACTAAAGACTATGTTGGTGAAGATTACTACGAGGAAGGCTACGGTTTCGCCAGCTGAAGACTTTAGAGTTTTTCTTTTGTTATAGTTCTGTTATTATTATGTTAGTGATGTAATAGTTTAGCTGGTCTTGCAATATGTATCTTTTGGATATCTTTTTGGCCTGTAATATACTACTGATGTAAGACTTGGATGTTTTAAATTTCTGCTTCCGCTGAACTTAGTCACTTTCCCATATCACATTATTGTTATAAGCATGTTTGGACAATCAGGTGACACTCACAACCAGTCACGTGTCTACGAACCCATAAAGGAAATTTATTTTTCCCTATTTTTGGTACTTCGGGGCGTGACAGGGATTTTTGTTATCAGAGCTTTAGGTTTAGACGCGCTCACTGATTGTCCTACACCTTAAGTTATGAGCCTAAGATTTACCTCGTATTAGTACTGACACTAAGTTAGCTCCTCTTGCATGACTATGGAGTCAAGCTTTGTTCATGATGATTTCAGAGGTCACTATAATCGCGACGGTCGTATCCAGCCTGCCGACCCTGTACTATATCGACAGCGGATCTAGTAGAGGGCAAGGCATATTTTGGAGGAGGACATACGGAGAGGTGTTCTTACCGATACATTGCAGTATCAGAATCGAGTGTGGCCCGAGTCAATTTATGCTTCAGAAACTACCATACGTATCCACTAGGAGCTTATCAGCATGGCTCAGGACGAGGCACTATACGACGATATACTCTTCCAGATTATCATGGCCGCACCAGCACCACCATTCTCACTCGAGCCTATACCAGAGCCAGATGCAGATTCAGATCCCATAGATATAGATAGCAATGATGACATAGCAAGTGGAGAGGATTCTGCAGGCAGTGACCACTCAGTAGACGACCCATCTAATGGTGACGACACAGATGACGACGATGACCTAACAATTGAGGACAATCCGGCAAGTAGCAATGACGAGCCGATCGAGGAGGTTGACCCAGTAGACGATCTTCAAAGAGCAGGAGATAATGTACACGACCATCCAGCACCACCAGTTGATTTGGACAACATGATACCGCTGCCTGAGCAGAACCACGAAGCAGATCCAACTGCCATCGAGGAGGAGGAGGAGGACCCTGAGGAGTTCTTAGAGGGCCTTAATAGATAATAAGAGAGGCAGACTTTACCTTAGATATGGTAAGGGAGTACCATAGTAAGCAGTTACATCCTTTCTGCTCATTCCACTCCTTTTGAGTAAATCGATACCTTCTATTCTAATGGCCATTTCTTCTGAAAATGTTACCTATATATTTTGTAAAGTGGCTCTGATTACCGTCAATAATTATTGTGATACACTTCTTGATAAGTAATTCATTTCCTTGATTTTTTTTTGAAATGCCCCAGTCAACAATTCTTGAGTATGTACCTTGATCATCCGATTTTTGACCAATTCTTTTGAGAACAAGTTCGATCACTAGTACTGGAAAGTCATTCTTTTGACTTATTATTCTTTGAACTTAAATCTTGAAAGCTCATTGTCTTTGAAATTATTCTAAATAAATTTGATTACTAATACTGCAAAGTCATTCTTTTTGACTTATTATCCCTTGAACAAATTCTTACAAGTTCATTTCATTTGAAATAATTCTAAATGAGTCCTCTATTCTTGTTTTTGTTAGAACTCAAAAATGTTGTACTCTCTGTACATCCTGACCTCTTATTGTCTCTCTCACGTGGTACCTTATTCTTTATCAGTAGGGTTTCGTTTGGACTATTTCACTTATGAAATACCTAATTCTTATTTCATTCGTTGAAGGCCTTACGCCATCAGTTACTTTCATTTCCTACAAATCTTGAGATACTACGATTACTTCCATAGTAATCGGTCATCCTATTATCGTTAGATTTACATTTTATTCTTGAATAGATCACATCATTATACTATTATACTTCTATCTATGAGGATTCATCTGTCTTTTCGGACTCGGCTTCATTTTGGGTCAATCTGTTCAATCATTTCAATCATTGTATTCTAGCTACCGGGATTATAATGATAACCATATTTTGAAATATAACAGGTTATGATTGCTTCACATAAGGTATGATAGAAACCTTATAGACACGAACTCATACGTAGGAATAGAAGAATCTTCTCGATCTCTGCAATGGATGAATCATCTCAAATAACTGAGGACCGGTCCAGAAGGCTAAGCAACATAATACCTAAGGAGATATTTAGACACCTCCATATCGTCCATTCAGAATCGCTTTTTAGACCACTCAAGCCACAACCTGCTACACTACCAAGTCAACCCTACTACAAGGAGCACATGAGATATTGACTTAACCCGAGGCGATGGAAGACGCAAGAATAGAACATACCTTCAATAGATCAAACGACCTCCTAGACTGCTGACATCGACCACGTTTAATCACAACGAACGACTCGCACTGCGAACATTAGTGAAGATGAGTATTGTATTCCACCTTCAAGCCAATGATCAGATCGCATAGGGCCTACCAAGGGAAGACACGTTTCAGGTTTACAACATCGATGTTCCATCAACACACTGAAGAAATGCATCTCTGACCCTGTGCACGTTATAAATTAAAACCATGTAAGGCTAAGTAATTATATTCATCTTTCTTATTTAACTCCTTTTGAGTAAACCCACTATTTTCTACCATTGGTTGCGTTAGATCAATTATCCTTATGATGAACCTTGGGATGTCCTTTATTGTTTCACTAATTGACAGTTATTCATTGTCCTCTCTGATTTCACTTAACAAGATTTTGGATCATTCTGATTAGTGATAAATCAAATTGTGAATTCATTTGCTTTCTAATGCTATAAGTCACCTCTTTGGACTTATCACCATGAAAATCGATTCCAATAATTCATTTATAAACCAATCATTGTAAGTCATTTGGACTTATGATCTGTTAAATCAATCTTTGTAAATCGTTTGGGCTGTCAACCGTTTGACCAACTTTTGCAAGTGCGTATCCCTTGACATTATTGCAAAGGATCTCTTTGCACCCTTTGTAAATTAGACTTCATTTCCTTTCATTTCACAAATTTTTCTTATTGGTAACCTTGACTTTTATCATTAAGGCTTCACCTAAATTATTGGCTCATGAGACAAGGAATTCTTATGTCCTACCTGGGAGGCCTTGCGCCTACAGTCATTGCATTACTATGATTGTCCTACAGTAATCATCTAATGGTTATTCTCAGATACTCATTCTATACATTGTGATCCTACAAGTGATTGATCACGTACCTCTTCGTTTCTAACTCAGTACATAATGAGTATTCATTTTGTTATGAATTCAACTCCTTACAAGTGAATTCAATCCTACTCTAATTACCAGTAACAACTTATATGCTTGGTATTAATTAATGCATGGAGAAACTTCTTAACGACTTGTGTCATCACCTACAATGCCAAAACTCCACGACGATTTCATGACGACACGCAAAGGAACTCAATCACAATAACATGCTTAAAAGGACGCCACGACCCCTACAAGTTATAGATGACAATCATGAGACCAACTAGACTTCTCAACCATCGCATCAAGAAGCTGAGAGGTAAGAATCTTGCCGATCAAAGACACAGAAGAAATGATGAAAGAAAAGTTAATCAGACTGCCGTTGAGACAAATCAAAAGCAACGTGATACCTGCGACAGCTGCGGAATATCTAGACATTACTTCAAAGAATGCAAAGCACCGAAACATCTCACAAGGTGATAGGCACAGTGCTTTAATTGTGGAAAGACTGGACGTGTGCGCAAAGATTGTCCAGAACGAGGAACTCAGAACAAGGTTCCACCACAAAGAAGATCCCGAAAGAGAACTTGCAGATCACCAAATAAATCTCAGCATTGAACAAGACGAAAGACCGAAGGTGCCATATTCAATGTCAGAACTATGAATTTCACTTGGCATTGTTTTAGCAAAGAAGTTTGGACGTTTGAAAGAATTTATGAGAAGGTTTGATTAGTTAGCTAGTGGGAACCTCACAACCTTAAAATCTGAGATATGATTAGTACCTTGTACTTTCTAAGACCTAGCAAACTCTAGATTTCGAGGACGAAATCCTCTGATATGGTAGGTAGAGATGTAGCACCTGAATTTTTCCAGAAATTCCACGTAGGATATTAGAAATCAGTGATGCTGCCACCAAGGTTGTCAGGTATTCGCAATGTTTTTCACATTAGTATGTTGAAGGAGTATCATCAGGGTGCGATACCACATGTAATCGACTTCAAGGACATTGAGGCGAATAACGTGTCTTACACAGAGAAACCCATCAAGATTTTGGGTCGAGAAACCAAGAAGCTGAGGAACAAGGAGATCCCATTTGTGAAAGTTCAATGGAATCATCATGACGAAAGAGAAGCTTCGTGGGAAATGGAGTCAGAGATGCGAGAGAAATATCCTTTTCTGTTTTGTACCTAGAAAAGCTCTGATTTCGAGGACGAAATCCTTTAATAGGTGGTGGAAGATGTAACACCTGTAATTTTCTTTCATTGATAATATCAGTTTTTCGAATTTCTGTATTAGACTGACTATATTATTATATTATTATTTTAATTATCTGACGGAACGGTCAGTAGCAACCGTACCGACTCGGCCATAATAAGATTTAACTTAGTCCCGTACCCGGACCCTGACATTAAAAATAATACCCGATTGCACTTAAATCGAGACTAACACGTATACCGAGGAACTTATGCACGTAAACTGAGAAAGTTGTACACAACCCGAGGTGGGCCCCACATGGCCGGCCACATGGCAGCCCCATGTGCCACTCCTTACACTTGTCATCTCCTCCCATGACATTTGTCCACATATTGGACATGTGTCTTTGCATGAGCTCATGCAAATGACACTTAGCCATGCCAATCTCCTATATATCATGCACATACACACAATTGAGACACTTTTGTCTCTACAATCTACATATAATTGAGAGGGAGAGAGAGCTAGAGTTATAGCTCCATGGAAGAATAGAAGAAGAAGAAGTTCATCCTTGAAGTTTGAAGATTCAAGCTTCACTAAGCATCAACCAATATCAAGCTTTAGTGAGTAAATTGTGAGTAATTATGAGTAATCTAACTCAATTTAGAACCCATATAATATGTATTAATGTTTAGTAGGAGTTTGATGTTGTTGTGTTGAAGTTTTCATGACATGCAAGACAAATCCATAAATCTGAGAAACTGAAACTTTCAGCAGAACATAGTTTAGTAAAATGAATATTTTGTGCAGCTCAAAATTCCGAATTAAGCTAGATTTTTTTGTGATAACAGCTAACTCATTTATATACAAATAACTCTTCTATAGCTCAGTCTAGAAACCACTCCTTCATGGGTGAAATGCATGTACAACGCAGTGTTATAAACCTGGAAAAAACAGAAACTTCTAGCAGAATGTAGTTGAGTAAAATGGATGTTTTGTGCAGTTCAAAAATCGGAATTAAGCTAGGTTTTTTTGTGGTAAAGGCTAACTTATTTATCTACAAATAACACTTCTATATCTTAGTATAGAAATCACTCCTTCATGGGTGAAATGCATGTACACCGCAGTGTTATAAATCTGAGAAACTAAAACTCTCAGCAGAACATAGTTTAGTAAAATGAATGTTTTGTGCAGTTCAAAAATGAGAATTAAGCTAGATTTTTTTGTGAAGAAAGATAACTCATTTATCTACAAATAACCCTTCTATAGCTCAGTCTAAAAACCCCTTCTTCATAGGTGAAATTCATGTATAATGCAGTACTATAAATCTGGGACAGAACAGTCCGAGATATAAGAAATGTCTTGTAAAGTAAATAGTTTGAGTAGCTCAAAAATGTAATTGAAGCTAGATTTTTTTTGTACATGAAGATATTCCTATTATCTATAATGTTTTAGTTTTGAGTTTGATCTACAAAGCAATTTATCATGCCCAAATAAATCATGTTAATTCAGTCAACACAGTAAAAATGTATCTTGGCAGATTGTACAGTTTTTTGTATAATGTTTTGTTATGCATGGTGTTGGTTGTTGATGCTAGTTTTCCGGTACCTGTGTTGTTATAAAAATCTTGTGCTATGGTAGTGCTATCGCGTAGATGAGTATGTTATGGGTTTCATCTATATGTTTTATTGGTATTAAATCCATGATTATAAATCCATAAGCTACGTGAATATAGTTTAATGACCGTTGGAAAGTTCATACCCAAACTATAAGTATATTGTATGACACGATTATTGCGTTGATAAGTGATCGGGAAAGTTTCCATCGTAACTATATTGAGAGGAAAACGGAATGTCGGACGTATAAGGAAATATTAACGATTATAAATGGATGATATTAATGAACTAAGCTACGAAACATGCGAACGCATAAAATAACGATAAAACCTTCAATAACAGATTTAATGTGAATAAGGGACATTGGGCCTCGTTTCTAGTCGTGTGTCTACTGGTCAAAGTTGATTCGTGAACTTTTGTGTCGTGTTTGGATAATTCTTACAAAAGTGGTCTCTCGATTATTCCACGGAGTCGATTGGTGAGTTATGTTTTGTTCCTTGATCTGAGGATCGGTATGACGTGTTCGGTCAAGTGCGGATGACCTGAGGATCGTCGTGACGTGTTCGATCAAGTGGTTGATTATTTTTCCGCACCCTTGGACTGAGGATCGGCATGACGTGTTCGGTTATGTACGGGTGACCTGAGGATCGGCATGACGTGTTCGGTAACGTGCGGGCGACCTGAGGATCGGCATGACGTGTTCGACCAAGAGATTGTTAATGTCCCGCACACTTATGCCATTTGGGCGACAGTTTGAGTGCCAGTTGGGCGACAGTTCACTATTCATTGTTGAGTGTTGTTCTTTCTTGACCAGTAAATGCGTTTGGAGTTAAGTCTTCTTTCAGTCAATGTCATTGGTCAGTTCAGTTCTGGGTTAAGTTTCAAAGGGAATGATTGGGTTTAAATAAGACATGGTTTTGAGAATGAGAAAAGACGAACAAGGCATAGTATCGAGAATAAGAAATGATGAACGAGATATGGTTTTGAGGAATAAGAAGAGATGAAGAATAACTTACCTTAATTGGTGCTAACCTTAAGGGGACCCTCACTTAGCTTAACCGCTAACGGCTTTTCATGCCGCTGGACCTTCCACGTCCAGCCTTTGCAGGTCCAGACGGAGTCGACTACTATAAAGATGCCGACTTTACTACTAAAGACTATGCTGGTGAAGATTACTACGAGGAAGGCTACGGTTTCACCAGCTGAAGACTTTGGAGTTTTTATTTTGTTATAGTTCTGTTATTATTATGTTAGTGATGTAATAGTTTAGCTGGTCTTGCAATATGTATCTTTTGGATATCTTTTTGGCCTGTAATATACTACTGATGTAAGACTTGGATGTTTTAAATTTCTGCTTCCACTGAACTTAGTCACTTTCCCATATCACATTATTGTTATAAGCATGTTTGGACAATCAGGTGACACTCACAACCACTCACGTGTCTACGAACCCATAAAGGAAATTTATTTTTTCCTATTTTTGGTACTTCGGGGCGTGACATACATAGCAAAATGTAAAGCTGATATCCATATATTAAAATGCCAATGTCTCATACATAAAGTAATGGTTTGAGGGCACAATCCCAACAGATTATTGAATTAATAAATTACAAACTAGATATCAACAAGCACTTGCTAACCAACCATAGAAGACTACACAAATTCTTCAACATCGTAACTTGAATTTCAAAACACTAAAAATGGAATGGAATTGATGGATAATGACAAGTGTATAATGATGTCTGAACTCGAAAACCAAACCATTGAGCATGAAGTTATAGAACAATATTCTCCTCAATATACACCCCAAGACATCAACTCACTCACTGCCTGGATAAAGTTGTACAATCTCTTTATCTAGAGCACCTTAATAGATGACATATATAGTGAGGAGAGTTACAAGGATGAGAATGAGGTTTTTAAAGATATTGAGAGTTTAGGTGATTGATTCTACCCCTACCTTTGATAGTGACCCTAGGGAGGAGGTAACTAAAAAATCTGAATTGATTTAGATTCTTGTGATATTCATGAATCCTCATCGCTTTTAGCCGAAGGGGTGGTGTTACCAAGTTTCCCATCACCTATCCTCACTATCAATCAAAGCTATCATTCCGAGCTTGAAAGTTATGTGTACACTACTCTTTAACAAAAAATTGTGTTGTGGAAGAGGATGGTAAGGATTCTAGCATATGAACTACACAAAATTTTAAATTTCAAAATTCTTTGAGAGAGGACTTAGAAAATATTTGGCCCACATTAGATGATCTTCACATCCATGAGAAGCTAGTAATTTTCTAGACTAATTGATCTTCTTGAGTGATAACAACATAGAGGCCCAAATAGATACCTTTATCCAAGTCCCATCCAAAATTATGTACAAAGAACAAAAATTCAATTCCTATGATCATATCTCCATAGATTCTATTCTAAGACAAGAGGAGGGTAATGAAGCTTCATTAGAACATCACTTAGACCCTGCCCCTTTTATTGAACCATGGCCTCCGCCTATTTTTAGTATTAAAATAGAGGACATTAGAGGAAATGCCAACACCAAAGATCATTTCTTGAGTATAACTCCTAAAAAGTGTGGTATACATGTCATAACTGTCCCCAACAAATTTGGTAGACATAGGTTTTTCATCATCTCATTTGACCTTGAGCGTAACATTAGTTGGGGGAGTTATTGTATGACCACCCTTTGGCCATTCTCTATGTGGGGTATCGATATTATTAGGGAAATTATCCATAAAGTATCCAACAGACACCGGTACATAATCGTGGCAATTGATTATTTCACTAAGTGGGTGGAAGCAGCGTCATATGCAACCTTAAAAGCCAAAGATGTGGTAAGCTTTATTCAGAGGAACATAATTTATAGATATGGGGTTCTGAGTGAGTTCATTTCTAATCATGGTAGTTATGAAATGTTAGAATTCGATCAGCTACGTGAGAGGTATGAAGAGTTATCACTCATGGATGAGAAACAACTAGCAGCCCTGAATCATGTTCGAGGGTATCAGAAAAGGATAACTTGTGCTTTTAACAAGAAAGTTTGCCCAAGGAAGCTTGCTGAGGGTGATCTTGTTCTTAAAGAGTTAAAAGCGTCAATTTTAGATCCTAGAGGAAAGTTCAAGCCAAATTGGGTTGGTCCTTACATTATCATGACACTTCTATCTGGAAGAACTACTTTTCTCATGGTTTAAATAGAGTTGAGTTCAAGTAGCCGGTCAACATTGATTGCCTCAATAATGAGTTTGCTTAGAAAGCCTTCTTTTTTAAACCATCCCTTTAGGACCTCGAAAGTCAATGAACTGTGTTTTGACCTGATTCTCACTCTGGGATACGTAGGTAGCCTGCGTGGTTTGGTCACAAGTATCCTCACTCTACATAATATTCTTCTTTCATACTTCGACTGCACTACTAAAGCACCTAATGCCCAGTCAGGGATAAGTATGCAGGCTTCCTATGGCCTTCAGTCCTAAATAAACCCAACCGATCTATGTCCTATCCTTTAAACTAAGGGCAAATGCAATAGCTACTTTATCACCATATAATCAGGGGCAAACTTCTTTTGGTCAAACATTCAAAAGCCCCTTGTCAAACTAGGTGTCGTTTGCCAAGTAGAAACCCCAACCTATCTCTGGGTCTATTTGTTTTCCAAATAGGAGTCAAGTTTGAATTTCCTGAAAATTCTTGAAGCTAAGAGATGAATTTTCAATGTATGAATCTAAAATTGAGTAATCAAAGTTGGAAAGAAACTTGAAAAGGTGAGTTATTCATTATCATAAAGTCAGTTATAAAGGGAAATACAACAAAAAAGTGTTGTGGGGTGATAATTTTCCTACCTGATCTTCCTAAACCACTAAGTGATAAGAGAAGTGCAAGAAAAGAAAGGAAATTGGTCACAACATTTGTAAATGTGTGTGTGTGTGTCTCTCTACTGAGTCTGAATCTGTCTCATGATGACTCCCTAAATCTCTAAAATGTACTCCTAAGATAGGTCAATGGAAGCTGGGATCCTCGAAAAGGTGCAGCAATCCGCATATGCTGAGCAGTAGTAAAAGTAGTAGTAAAAGTAGTGATAGAAGAGAAATGAAGAATGGAACCTCTCATAATTGCACGGGTATCTTTAGAAGTCTCATAGTATTAGTTATACTGCCTAAAAACCCGATCCAGAATAGAAAAAGTAATGGCACGGAGACTAGGATGATGGATTTAGGTTTTGAAAAACTTAGATAAATTAATAATAGAAAACAAAGTTGAAAAACTTTATTGGCAACACGAATCTACTACTTATCAACTCCATAGATGCATAGGAATCATAGATTTACAAGAATATTACCTTACGATCTTCAACCCAATTGTCTTCTCCTTTAACTGGGCAGCAACTTCCTCTAGATGATCTTCACCCTTATGTATCCTCGAATGCTTTCTAGAGAGGCTAGGGTTTGTGGGATCCCAATAGAGAGGTGAGGGAGGCTAAGAATTAAATAATTTCTAGAGAGTTGGAGCACCAAAAATAACTTTCAACTTAATTCTAAAAGCAGCTCTCCTATTTATAGGTTTTCAAATTGACTTTTGGTTTCAATCGATTCAACCACTTTGAATTGATTGAAACTTTTCTAATCGATTGAACTAAACCATTTTCAACTGATTGAAACTTTTTCAATCGATTAAACTAAACCAGACTTCAATCGACTGAACTTGTTCAATCGATTGAACCCTCATTTATCAATTGGTTCAACACCTTTCCCAGTATTCTTACGGAGCTAAGAGTGGAACCTCCTATGTTCCTTATTGTTGGCTCTAACCAATTGTTAATTCCCATGTCCAAACTCTTTGATCAGCAAATTAACCAACTAATCAGTTAACATTTACTCCACTGGAAAATGATAATTGCACTCCAACGTAGAAGAACATATCCGAATTGATAACTAGACTTGTATGGTATACTAATGTTCCTCTATCGTCAGCATTCACAATCATATTTAGGTAGTCGGATAACTGTTACTATCAACCTAAATAATGATTACACCTCCCATTCCATGAGTTTCATTTACCTCTCATGATTACCAAACATGTTGATAACTACTTATCAACAAGATTGCAGTTCTTAGTAATCAACTTGGTGACATTTTCAAGGGAATGCTTACTCTATATCATAGGGTAAATTCTATCTCAATAATATATGTTCACAACCCTATGAATATGACTTATCCAAGACACCAAGGTGTTGATCTTGAAGACCTCACTAATTGGTAAGTCAAAGCAGTCACATCCATAGTTTGTGTCCATAATTGTCACGTACCTTGTATAAGTTATGAGTTCATATCGACTGTTGATAGTTTATATGTCAATAAGAATCTCGTGGTTCGTCAATGCATTATAAGTACTAGAATGTTTAATCAAGAGTCATGCTCTAGTGATAGAGACTCATCACTCCATCTTGTGGTAGTTAATCATGCTACAGTGTATACCTGATGAGATATCCAGTCTCATCATCCGCTGTAACAAGTTCTAAGTATCAAAGAATAGTAATTTGTATCTCACTTGTATGTATCTCATACATACACAAATTACCTACTATGATATTTAAGGATTGCAAACAACCATCTCATAAATCACACATAATTTAATTTATAAATGATTTCCATATATAAAATGCCAAATGTCACATACATAAAGATCGGGTTTGAGGGCACAATACCAGCAAACTCCCACTTACAATCATAACCCCTACATCTGAGAGCTAAACTATGTAGATGACGATCAAAGACTTTCTATGCCAAAGCCTTTATAAGTAGATTTGCAAGGTTGTCAGTGGTGGCAATCTTGGTGACAGTCACATCTCCATGTTGGACTATGTCTCGAATAAGATGATACTTCCTTTCCACGTACTTTTCCTTTTTGTGGTTCCTTGGATCCGTGGACTGAGCCACTACCCCATTATCATCGCAAAATAGCATAATAGGTGACAATGATATTGGTACCACCTTGAGTTCCATAAGAAACTTCTTGAGCCAAATAGCTTCCTTTGCGGCTTCATAAGCAGCCACATACTCAGCTTCTGAAGTTAAGTCTATAATGCATTTCTACTTAATGCTCCTCTACCTAACGATTGGGTTTGTGCCCTCAAACCATTAATTTATGTATGAGACATTGACATTTTAATATATGGATATCAGCTTTACATTTGATTATGTATGTTTCTTTCATGAGATGATTGTTAATCCTCAAGTATCATAGTAAGTAATTCATATGTGTATGAGAAACACACAAGTGAGATACGAATTACTATTTTTTGATACTTAGAATTTGTCAAAGTGGATGATGAGACTGGATATCTCATCAGGTTAACATTATAGCATGATTAACAACTATTCGATAGAGAGATGAATCTCAATCACTAGAGTGGAACTTTTAGTTAGTATGCTAGTGCTTATAGTGCATTGACAGACCTGAGCTTTCCTATTAACACTCAAGACTCTCAACAGTCGTTAGGAACTCATAACTTGTATAAGGTATGTGTTCTAAATCTTGAGACGGTTATAAACACACACTGTGGGCATGACTGCTTTAACTTACCAATCAGTGAGGTGTTAAA
This sequence comes from Hydrangea macrophylla, assembly GCA_033977485.1. Taxonomy (NCBI): domain Eukaryota; kingdom Viridiplantae; phylum Streptophyta; class Magnoliopsida; order Cornales; family Hydrangeaceae; genus Hydrangea; species Hydrangea macrophylla. The sequence goes on from CM066988.1 coordinate 18,310,264, forward strand.
GATCGACACTTGGGTATGTCATGCTTACAATGTTATGAACATAAAGTGTCAAGATAGAATCTACCCTCTTATGAAGAGTAAGCATTCCCTTGAGAATGTCACCAACTTGATTGCTAAGAATTACAGTATTGTTGATAAGTAGTTATCAACATGTTTGGTAATCATGAGAGGTGAATGGGAATCAACGAATGGAAGATGTAATAATATTCAGGTTAACAGTATCAGTTATCTGACCACCTGAATATGATTATGAATGCTAATGGTAGAAGGATATTAGTACGTCATATAAGTCCAGTTATCACTTTGGATATGTTCTTTTGCATTGTAGTTCAGTTATTGTTTTATAGTGTTGTAAACTTTAACTGGTCAATTGCTAGTTTGCTGATCAAAGAGTTTAATCATGGTAATTATCACCTGGTCTGAGCCAAAAAATAAAGAGCCTAGGAGGTCCCACTCTTTGCTCTGCCAGGATGCTTGGAAAGGGAAATGAGGATGCTGTTAAGACTGGGTTGATCGATCGAAGTTTTTTCGATCGATTACAGTCAAGATAGATTCGATCAATCGATCGAAAGTGGTTCAATTGATCGAAGGTTCGATCGATCGAAGCCACTTTGATTGATTGAAGGTAAAGTCGGTTCTGGGAATCTATAAATAGGGCAGTTGTGTCCGAAAATTAGAGTTCACCATTTTTATTATACCAGAAGCTGCAAAAAGTATTAGGGCTTCCCAAACCATCTCTATCTTCTCTATTAGGGTTCCCACCAACACTAGTCTCTATCAGAGCATTCATAGGAGTCATAAGAGTGAAGACTATCTAGTGGAGGGTACTAGAAGTCAAAGATTTTAGAATTGGGTTCAGGACTGAAAGGTATAATTCTTGTCCCCTCTCTTGTATGCATCTATAGAGTTAACGAGTAGTAGATCTGGGCTACCAATTAGTTTTATAAACTATATTTTCTACTGTGCATTATTTAAAGCTTTTCGAAACCTAACTCCTACATTTGGCATCCGAGCTACGCTTGTTTGGACCTATAGACACATTTTAGGAATGCTAGTTTGAATTGCATGTTAGTATTTAGTGCTATTTTTTAAACTGCATCATCACAGATCTGTTTCTGTAGTGTTTTTGCAATAGAAAATAAATCCATTATTGCATTGGATGCATGATAGTTTTGATCGATCTAACTTGTTTCGATTGATTGAAACTCTCAATGTTCGATTGATTGAAATAGTTTCGATCAATCGAACTAATGCAGGCTTTGAGCGATCGAACTATCTTTGATCGATCGAAACAGATTCTCTGACTAGATTTTCTTTTCACAGTTTTAAAAGTTTTAAAATTATCTACTTAATGTTTTAGACTATTATGAAAAATTTTAAATCAACTTGTAAAAATTTTACTTTAATCGATTGAAGTATGACGGAGAACTAGAGATGCTGTTTTAGTTCTAATTACTTCCATAAAGTGTTTATGGTGTGTGCGAATCAATTAGTAGTTCCAATGGACGTATATATGCGTGGATGTGTGTATATCTAACCCTTTTACAGCAAAGTAGTCCGCTATCTCCCATCGCACCAACTTCTGGTTTTAAATTTTGTATTTAAATGGTTGTGATTCATGTGTTTTAATTATTGGTTTGGTTTTAAGGTATGTGTAAAGGGCGCTGCGACTTGAATTCTACATAAAGGAAAGTTACACCAGTTTTCCTAGCCTTTTATTTTATTGCTATCTTTTCTATTTCTAGAAAAATTGTAAGCTTCAAATGAAGCATAGGAACAATGTAATAGAATTAGAAATCCATGAAAATGGAGGAGCAAGTCGTTGTCCATGAAGATGGAGCCGGAGGCGATCGAACTAAGAAGGTGGTTCTATGAAGATAGAGCAACAGGAGATAAAGGCATTGCTTGGATGTTTTTATTTCATTTTAGTTTTTTGTTATATGTGCTTGGTTTGTGATTGGCATTTTACATGCACGAAAAACAAGTTTTCTAAAATAAAATTTAAAAATAGTTTCAATGCGTTAGTAAACATTGGATGTTTATGGGTAATGTGTAGAGACAATTTTCCGAAAAGCAAAATCCTTTACTATGAAAACTAGTGGGAGAGGTTCTGATTAATAACACCCACGTTCTTCCATTAATTGTTCACTAAAAGATGAATAGTGCATTCCGTGTTAACTCGCTAGGGGTGATCATTCGACATAGAGGGTACACTACTCATTGGTTACTAGAAGTGAACTTCCGACTGATAGGATCAAGCAGACGTGTTAGAGGGTGACCACCACATGGAGGCACTACTTAAGGCGGTTATGATTGGATCCTAGTTAATGGTGTATACTAGCTAAGCTACGGATAAGGGATTCCACACGGGGCATTATTCAGAAACATAGAGATCAAATGGGTTCGGGAGGCATAAATTGTTCTGCAAGAGTTGGATAGCGGACAAGTCATGATTAATCGAAAGATCGAGTATTGACCGCCACACGGAGGCTTTACTCTTTCGTTTTGATATTCCGACGACTTTGATTGAAAATGAGAGCTTTAAGGATTCTTTTATTTCAAACTACAAAATTCTGATATCCATATTTATTCTGTCTATATGATTTTTTAGTAATCATAATGTCTGGATCTGCGTTTAGCCCACTTGCCACTATACTCACTCAGAACAAGTGAATTGGAAATAACTACACAGAATGGAAATGTAACCTTGACATCGTTTTAACTGCGAAGGATCACATATACATCCTCACCACCCCATGACTTAAAGAACCAGCTGTAAATGCTTCGGCTGCTTCTAGACGTGAGTTTGACAAGTGCAAGAAGTTGAATGGGATGGCTCGTTGTTACATATTGGCCTCTATGGTTAATGTATTACATCACTAATACCAATCAAATGATTCTGCTAGTGCTAGATGTTAACTTCCTATGGATAGGATCAATCAGACGTGTTAGAAGGTGACCACCACAAGGAGGCACTACTTGAGGCGGTTGTGATTGGATTATAGTTAATGGTGCACAGTACCTAAGCTATAGATAAGGGATCCCACACGGGGCATTATCCAGAAACTTAGAGATCAAAAAAGTTCGAGAGTCATAACTTATTTTGCAAGAGTTGCATAGCGGTCAAGTCATGATTAATTAAAAGATCGAGTATTGACCACCACACAGAGGCTTTACTCTTTCGTTTTGATATTCCAGCAACTTTATTTTGAGTTTTAAGGATTCTTTTATTTCCAATTGTCCAATTCTGATATCCATATTTATTTTGTCTGTTTGATTTTTCAGTAATCATAATCTTTGGATATGTATTTAGTCCACTTGCCACTATACTCACTTGGAACAAGTTAACTGGAAATAACTACACAGAATGGAAATGCAACCTTGACATCGTTTTAACTACGGCGGATCACATATACGTCTTCACCACCCCATGTCCTGAAGAACTGGCTGCAAATGCTTCGGCTCCTATTAGACGCAAGTTCGATAAGTGGAAGAACTCAAATAGGATGGCTCGTTGTTACATATTGGCCTCTATGGCTAATGTGTTACATCACCAACACTAATCGAATGATTCTGCCAGTGCCATTATCAAATCCCTGAAGGAAATGTTTTGGGAGTATGGCAGGCCCACTAGATAGGTTGGCATACAAAAGATAATGAGTGCCAAGATGTCGGAAGGGACTCCAGTCAAAGAATATGTTTTAAAAATGATTGATTATTTGAATGAACTAGAGGCCCTAGGAACCAACATCGACGCACAGAACCAAGTTGATATGATCCTCAATTCGCTGTCGCCGTCATTTGTTCAATTTAACTTAACTATAATATGAATCAAATGAATTTCTCAATGAGCGAATTAATGAGTTCTTTACTAGCAGTGGAAGGGGTGATCAAACCTGGGGGCAATGTTTTGAACATTGTGAAAAGCTCTTCCTCTTCCTGATCTACACCGAAATGTAAGAAAGGGAAGAAGAAGGTTAGTACTAATGGTCAAAGTGTTGGACCAGTCCCTAAGATTGCAAAATCTATGGAGAAAAGGTAAGGGCAAAGGGAAGGTGGGTGGCCAAGGAAAAGGAAAGTGTTTCTAATGCAGTGAGAAGGGCCACTGGAAGAGGAATTGTCCTGAATTCTTAGCTACAAAAGTTCAAGGTATGATTGAATCACATGTGATTGAAGTAAGTTTTATAACGGATACTTCAAACACTTGGTGCATTGATTCTGGTTTGACTAACCATAAATGTAATTCGTTATAGGGGTTCAGATCAACCAATAAATATAGTTATGAGGAGGTCGTGCTGACTCTGGGTTCTAGTGCGACCATTTCTGTGGTTGCTATAGGAGTAGTAGTTTTAGAGTTTTTCGACAGTAAAACAATAGTTTTATCAAATGTACCTTATGTCCCTTTAATAAGACATAATTTAATTTCTATTTCAGAGTTGTCAAATAAAAATTATTCTTTTCATTTTGGAATTGAAATTGTCATTAAACGAAATGGTTATTTTATATGTTTTGGTGTTAAAACTAATGGCTTTAGCTGCCTTCCCCCTCCAACTGCTTAAGTACTTAGCATCTGGATTTGCTCTTTTTCGGTTGGTCTCTGAACCATTTTAGCTGCCTTCCCCCTCCAACTGCCTAAGTACTTAGCAAAAGATTCCTTGTTCCCCTATCTAGTAGTCTCTAGATCCCTAATAGTAACATCTAGGTCTTGATTGCAGTTGTACTGAGCTACAAATGATTTGAAAACTTCCTCCCAGATCCTGGTTTTGCTTGGCTCTAATGTAAGGTACCATGATAGAGCGACTTCGGTTAATGTTTGTTGAAACAAGGCAGCTATCATGGTTGTGCTTAAGCCACCAAGATGAAGGGACACTTTCATTGTCTATAAAGGGAAAGGGCAAAGAAAATCCAACGTTTGGCTTAAAGGCTCCTATGCATATTCAGATATGACTTTGGAGGTTTCCGGTTCCATCAAACTTATCAAACACTAGCATCTTGAACCCGGTGGGTAAGATCTTGTGAATCCCATTGTACAATCCTTTCAACTCTAGTAGGTAAGTATCGACCCCTTGGGCTTTGCGCACTACCCTCTCCAGCTTTTTTACTTTCTTAGCCATTACCCTTTCTTTCTCATCTTTATCTTTCTCTACCCTTTCTCTTTCTACTCTCGGTACTTCAGTCCTTTCTGGATCATCAAACTAATCCTCCTTCCTAACAGGCAGGGGATCGACAACTGGTGAGTTAGCTATGGGCGGTTGTCTTGCTAATATTTCCATCATGGTCGTCATCCTAGCCATCTGCCCTGCCTGTTGTTCCACTATGGCCCTTAATTCTACTATCTCTCTTGTGTTTGCTTCTTGTTCCATCTCTCTTCTGACTAACCTTGCAGTGGAATCTCTGTACCAAACTATTCTTGTGACAGGTTCTATTTTTCACCTACAGCCATATATTTCTTAATTTAATTTTGGATCATTTTTAAAAGAGAGAATTTTCCAATTAATTTTACTAAATGCTATGATGATACATGAATGGTTCATATGTCACACGGATGTGATGCATATGTGCGTGGGTGCCTATTCTATGTGCCAAGGAAAAGAAAATCCTAATTCTAACACATAAACATATAAGCACATAAAATCCTCCTCCATGTCAAGTGCACTAATTTCCCCATTCATCGTGATCCTTGCTATATTTTCAAAGTTTGAACATTTTGACAAGTTTTGAAATTCATTTAGAAAGTATTTCTTGGATGATAAAATCTTTTGAAAATAATTCTTTGAGAATTCTTTCGAGAACGAGGATGTTAAACATTCTTCAACAAAGATGATTGGATTGAAATTTTGCTTTGAAATTCATTCGAAAAGCATTTCCCAAAAACAATTCCTAAGATTTTTGGATTTTTCTTTTGAAGATAATCGTGTGAAAATATACCTTAACAAAGATTAGTTTGGAGCTTTAATCAAAAAGTGAACTCCAAAGACCTTTTGTTTTTGAAAGGGCAGTCAAAAAACTTTGGAATAAAGTTGGCAAAAATCTGTTTGCTTTCAAAGATGTATTTAAAATTCTTTGGGCAAAAGGATCACATGATCAGAATATCATCGTACTTTTTCACGAATTCGGATACATACAAGGTCAATGATGCTTAGCTAAACATGATATAAGAGATGTAATCTTATAATCAAGATTTGGCATGTTCCCCAAGCATCATCAACATCTTAAATAATCCCTTCTGGGCATACAAAACTCTCTAGCATATAATCCTAATTGAGAATTGATTCCTTATGATTAACAGGTTCTATAGAATCTATTATGCAAAGGCCGGGTTTTGGTCAAAATAAGGGACCCTTGACACACACCCGATAGGATGCTTCATATACCAATACATAGAACGAGATCAAGGGTGATCACATAGTCCCATGATAACTTGACCGACCGGGTTGCCCTAGCCTCCAAGGTCATAGTTCCATGTAATCGACTAGCAAAACATGCAAGTGCAATGCAACGGGCACACAAAAATTAATTAATTTGATAAAAAGGATGCTTTCAAGTCTAATCCTCGAGTGAACCCAAAATCAGAATTCTGGTCTACGAAACCAGAGATTCTGGATTCAATCCCCAGTAGAGTCGCCAGATTGTAGATACCAGCATTTGGGCACCATTTTTAATTTTAAAATAATTTGCCAATTCAAATTCAAATACAAAGAGTCGCCACTTAATTTTTTAAAAGGAAAATTAAGAAACCATTTTAAAAGCAAACCGATCTTTCGCGAAACCAAAGATAAACTGGGTCCGGGGATTATGGAATGAATGGAGAAGGAGCCCGGCGGACTAAAACACCCCTTCTCATCCTATCTCGCGATAGGCCTCTACTCAACATCCTTTTTAATCGAATTACTAATCTAAGCATGCCTTAAACTAATACATATATATAGGTATACATAGCATAAGGATGTCAAAAGGGTGCAAAATTGCTAACGATAAAAGGCATACAAAATCACATAGTTCAATTAACAAGCAAAATGATATGCAATAAGGACAAGAGAAGTTACCCGGGATCCAACCGCGAAATTGGAAGTGTGCAATTCACACAAAAAGTAGAAGTCTTAAGAAAAGGTCTCTAACACATATATACACATAAGGCAAGACCAAATTCTAAGGTGTCGCGCATGAAGTCGAAAATCAATAAAATAAAAAAGTGATGTAAAGTAGAGAAGAGATGAGAAGTAATACCTCCAAAGCACTACAAAACAAGGGTTAGTCCACATGCTTTAAACAAGATATATAATATTAAACTAATCATTCCTAAAAAAAAATGCCTAGCTTAAATCTATCAAGTAGAAAAATAATTGACATAACTATGAGTTTCTATTAACTAGTTGGAAACATAGCACCTCTATAGATATACAAGTCTCAACTAGGAGCCAATACAAGGTCCATATAGGGATGCTATAATCCCAACATGATCATAAGGAACCTGATGTTGTCAAAATCAAGATATAAAAAGTATGCTTTTATTTATGCTTTACTTTTCTAAAGATTTGTAGTGTGAAAGTAAAGGTCGAACCCACAGAGATTGATTAACTACAGCTCTTTAATTTTAAAACCTAAATTTAGCTAATTAAGAAAACGGATTTGATTTTAATTTGAATTAAACTAAGAACATAAAAATAAATCTAAATTATGAAAGCAATTAAAATATTTATTTTTATAATAAATTTAAGGGACCTAGGATTGCAAATCCACCACTAGCTTCATAATAAGGGTATTTATGAATTACTTTAGCTTATTAAGTTGGATGATAATGGGGAGTTGTAGCTACAAGCCCAATTCCTCCGTCAAGAAAATAACTATGGTTCAAGCACCAACATACTCCATCTTCGATTAGCACGAACTATCCCACACTAAACTAGGGTTGTGGTATAATCCATCTAATCTAGGCATGGACTATTCGGATACTTGATAGCACAATTCAATTAAAGCACCATTACATGTAAATAATCTAAACAAGCACAGCAAGCATAGATTATTGAGCACATCACAGTCAAAATAGATCTAAGACAAGAATAAACTTTGAAAGTGATGATTTAATCAATAGAAGCACGATTTATTTATAAAAATCCTCGAAACATGTAATCATCATCCATACATAATAAAACTAAAATAAAAATATATATAAAACCCTATTACTTGGCTAGGGTTTCATTGAAACCCTAGATCTAGATTTAGTTGGCCATAGAATTGATGAATAGCAAGAGGTTGATGGAGGAGGCCATGGGAATCATTGGTCTTCTTCTTCTTCTCCTTGCTTTCCTCCCTTGAATGGCTGAAGTTTTTGTTGTATATTGATGTATCCAATGTTGTGTAATGATGTGTAACCTTCAATTTGATTTAGAATAGGATTTATATAGAGTTTGGAAGGATTTAGGAAGCTTTCCTAAGCCAAATCGCACTAAAACTGCTATATTTTGTAATCTGGACGTCATATGCACAAACCACCTTCGCTGGGCACTTTAATTTAACAAAATACGTGTTTTTGATTTTTGCACAGGTCGCTCGCGGGACCCGCTCGCGCGAGGTCCTTTTCGCTGCACTGCGCGACTTTCGTAGAATTGCGATAACTTTTTGCTCGGAACTCGGATTGACTCGCCGTTTGAAGCCACGCGTCCGTAACTCGAAGATCTACATTTTATATATCTGGAGAAATTTCTCAAATCTAAAGTATTATTTGTCAAAAATGCAATTTTCCAAGACTGCTACTGCATTCAGCTTTCACCGGAATCACCGTTTGAGCCCAGAATGACTTCCAAAGCCACTAATCATTGGATTTTTGTGCCTTTTCATATTAAAGCTCCAAAACCTACAAAATATAGAATACTTATTAAAAATCACTCAATAACTACATGAAATGGGCTAACAAAGCGTATTTTTAGGACTATAAACGGCAACTATTCGTCGCCGATCACACCCCCAAAACCTACTCTTTGCTAGTCCTCGTGCAAAAAGAAAAGAAAAATAAAACTACTACTACAAATACTACTCCATTTTCGCATGGATCACGATTGCATTTAGCATATGTAACAAGCCTTTTAAACCCCTAGGTGTCCCTAGTCGGACGAGTGAAGTCTCGTGAGGGTTCTCGTCAACAAGTTACCCACAACCATCTTTATTAACTTATCAATTTAAAAACTTTTATTAAAAACAAAGAACATAATATTCAATACTCCTTTATCATATAACAAAGATTTGAAATAGAATAATGAACATAAAGAAACAGAATCAAACGTCTACCTACGTCATGAAAAACAATCTCAAGCACATGCATCATATAAATCAATAGAGTTTCTCATAAAATTGCACGTGTGTGATGTGGTAGTCAAATGAACACGTGTATGTCATGAACATGGAATATACTTCGGATAACCATTTAACTATGTCTCGACTACGAATCTCACAATGTTAATTACACTCTCAAATGAAACACTCAGAAACAGGTGTAATTTTTCTAAAATATGTGAGTAAAGGAAATATGGTTTCAAAACGAGAAATGCTCACATATGACTCGAAAAAGATGCATGACACGAAAGAACAGTAGTCTTATGGATAAGATGCCAATAATCAAGAAAAATTAATCATTACCATGTTTTAATCCTCCTCCCATCGTTTACATATCAAAACCATGTTTCCTAGGATCAATTAGGACTTTTCAAAGGTTGTAACGTGGCTCAGGCAATGAAAAAGGATTGAAAGGAATTCATTAGGTAGGTAATCTCAGAATGGCATTGTAAGGCATGTTCGATCTCTTTCATTCGTCTCTTCTACAAACTTTCATCTTTTCTTTCTCTTCATTCCTTTTCATTCATTTTTCTTCTTTTCTTTCATTTTTTTTTTCAACCTTCCTCTTCTTTATTTTGTTTCTTTTCCTTTTTCTTTTCTCGCTTCTCAAATGACTATGCATTGAATACCAAGCAACTACCCCAATAACATCTTATTTTCTTCTTCTTCATCAACACATCGCTTAATACTACTAAAAGTTGATTACTCTTCCAGTGGTATACTCCAAGTCGATCAAGTTGGAGCTTTTAAAGAGGATAATGGTGAACAAAGAAAAAGAGGCATTGTAACGGCTCAAAGGGGCGAACTAAGGAAATTTTTTCTTTTATCGGCCGGTAGTAAACAAAGAAGGCCTAAAATCATTTCCTAGGGTAATACGGTTCTTCAATGTTTATAATGGAAGATTATTTAGCATAGTAACAAATATTTTAACTTGACTACTAATAAAAACAAGAATAATGAGACTAAACAACAAGTTAATGCGCTATTTCAATGCAATTCGACAAACACAATGTATTTATAAGCCTCTAAAAAGAAGTGATAGGCTCAAAAGCTCACCGGGTTTAGTCTCCACCTTGTGTTATCTAGAAATCCGAATCATATTATAATTCACATCAAACATGTATTCAAGCGACTACGTGCAGTGCATAGGTTAGTGTGCAAATCTATGATATAAAACTACGATTCGAACGATACATAACTTAAAACGTCATATCATAACTTCAGCAATTGTTTAATCACATCTTCCCTTGTTTACCATTCTATAGCAATTATAGTACTAATAACAAGAAGTATCAAATTTATATTGCAAAAACGTCGGTAATCATCGTTTATTTAAGCACAAATATCAAAAAATTTTGAAAATTAAGTGTAATAATGTGCATGTGTGTGCATACCCCCAAACCTAAACCTTTCATTGTCCCCAATGAAACAATAAAACAAAAGAAAGGAGAGTACGTAAAGAAGGAACGATAATACCTCGATCTCGGCAAGAATAGAAAAGGTGAACACAAAGGAATATGGCAATACAGGTCAATGTTACCTGTTACTTCTTAACAAAAGAAAATTAAACAAACAAAATAATAAAAACAGCTAAAAGAATTATAACTAAGCTAAACGAAACTAAATAAACTATAAGAAGAAACAAAACTATGAAGACAACACAAAAATAAACTATAAAAGGAAATAAAACATAGCCAGAATTATGAAAACAATCAAAGACTCGATCTAAAAGTACCTAAGAAACAAAAACAGAAAAGTAAAAACTATGTGACAGGTGTGGGAGGAAGATATAAGAAAACAAAAGAAGAAAATGCAGAAATGGGGGGTCGCGCGCGCGAATCACTAGCGAGGTTTTTTTTTTTTTTTTTTTTTTTTTTAACAATAAATCTCGCGCGAGCGAGACTGCCTCGCGCCCGCGAGATCAGGCGCGAGCTGAACATGAGAGCTCAAAAACAAAAAGTAACAAAAATTTCACTAAAACACAATCTCGCGCGAGCGGGCTGCACGAGCGACGTCTCGCGCGAGCGGGCTGCGCGTGCGAGAATGGTATTTTCTCTCGGTTCACTTATTTTATGTATTTTAAGCAAAAATAACTTTACTCCAACCCCCAAACCTGTCCAGACACTCAAAAACAGACCAAAACGACCCAAAAATAGTCAAAATCGTTAAAACAAACGAATTAAAGCTTGGGTTGCCTCCCAAGAAGCGCTATCTTTTACGTCTTCAGCTAGACCATTCTAGCTCAAGAATCATGGAGGCCGTAACTCAGACTGTGAACCCTTTAAGATGTCAGGAAGAGCCCGATGGTAAGTTGAAAGCATGTCGCTTCGAATTAATTCAATCGACGATTCATCCTGATTATATTCAATTCGATTTTTCACCTTTCGAGTAAATTCATCGTTAGAGTCTGTTGTATTCAAATTCATCCGCTCATCACTCACCGTATTATTCCCCTCATTGCTATTTATTATTTTATTAGGTTCAACAGTTCTTCTAACCTCATTACCCTCAACACTTAAGTATTCATCGTCCTTTGGAGGTTTATCAGCCGCATTAAAAACATTTAATTTTAATTTCAAGTTCCCGAACGACACTTTCATTACCCCTGTTCGACAATTGACACGTTCGTTGGCCGTGGCTAAGAATGGACGACCAAGAATAACAGGAGTGTATTTTCTAGCATCTAGCACCGGTTCGGTGTCAAGGACCATAAAATCTATGGGATAGAAACATTGATCAACTTTTACTAGGACGTCTTCGACGATTCCTCTAGGTATTTTGACAGAACGATCCGCTAATTGAATAGTAGCGGCCGTGGGCTTAAGTTCACCTAAACCTAGTTGTTTATAGACATGATAGGGTAAGAGGTTAACACTAGCACCTAAGTCAAGGAGAGCCCGATGAATGATAGTGTCACCTATGACACATGAAATCGTAGGCGTACCGGGATCCTTATACTTCGGAGGAGCGTGTTAGAAAATTGAACTTACTTTTTCTGTGAGGAAGACCTTTTTCGGAGTGTGACTGCGTATTTTGCGCTTTTGTGTACATAGGTCTTTTAAACATTTAGCATAAGCGGGAATTTGTTTTATAGCGTCGAGGAAAGGAATATTAATTTTAACTTGTTTAAATACCTCGAGTATATCTTCGACTTTTGACTTTTTCTTTGAAAGATGAGACGGTTCCTCAATATTAGGTGGATATGGCATTCTCGGAATATAATTTGTTGGGACCGGTTCATTTTCTTTTCTACTTTGATTCACGTCCTCACCCCTCTCTTTATTAGAGTTGATGTTCATATCTATCACATTCTCATTCTTATTAGGGGTTTCTATCACCTCCTCTCGTGTAGTCATCCTAGTTGAGATGGCGTTTACTTGTTCATTCGACCCCTTAACCTCATATTGTCCCTTAGGGTTTTGAATTGTTTGACTAGGCAACGTCCCCTCATTTCTACGACTCACTACAGTAGCTAGTTGTCCCATTTGGGATTCAAGCTTCGCAATGGATTGTGTGTGAGAGTGCACTATTTGTGCTTGTGCCTGTACTTGTGTTTTAATTTTATTAAGGGACGCCAACACCTTTTTCTCAAAAACGTTACCCCTTGGAGGGTTCGGATTAGGAGGTGATTGTTGGTATTGATTAGGTTGAAACCGAGGTCGATATGCATTAGGAAAATTAGTCGCCTCATTAGGATTATTATTATTATTTTTCCACGAGAAGTTAGGATGGTTTCTCCATGGATCATCCGGATTATTAGTAGTCGAATTATAATTATTTCGTGGGTATTGTTGAATAGAATTAATGTGTTGCTCCACGAATTCCGGAAATTGAGATGCAGAAGGACATGCAAGGATAGAATGTGACGGATCAGAACATAGTTAACACACTTCATGAGCGGGTGCGGTTGTCGCTTGATTCATTGTCATAAGTCTGTCAAGTTTTTTAGATAATTCTTGAAATTCAATAGAATGACTCGACTCAAACTTCACCTCTCGTTTGGGTGGATGAAGATATCCTTTCGAACGTACTGACACAGCCTGATGCATCGAGTTCTCGCTTAAAGTTTTAAAAATTTTCCAGGCCTCATCGGCGCTTTTGTGTAGGAAGATTCCCGCACAAACGGCATCGACGGTATTACGGACAGAGGGAATAAGCCCCTCATAGAAAACCTGTACCAACTGCCACTTAGGAACCTGATGATGTGGGCAAGAGCGTAATAATTCTTTAAATTTCTCCCACGTATCGTAAAGCGTTTCCCCATCTTGCATTATAAAATTAGTGATAGATTTCCTTATTTGATTTGTACGCATAATCGGAAAAAACTTTTGTAAAAATGCGGTGTGTAAGGCTTCCCATGTTTTAATTGTGTTTGGCTCAAGTGATTGAAGCCAATACTTCGCTTTGTCTCTTAAAGAAAACGGAAAGAGCCGCAATTTTAATTCATCATCATTTAAATTTTGGATTTTCAAAGTAGAGCATATGTCCTGAAAATCTCCTAAGTGTTGATATGGATCTTCATTTAGACGGCCATGGAAAGACGGAAGTAGCGAGATCGTAGACGACTTTATCTCAAAGTGAGATGCCGTCGCCTCCGGTAATTCGATACCGGCTTGTGGCGTGTAAGTCGTAGGAATAAAATAATTTATAAGTGGAGGAGGTGGTGGTACATTAAGGTTATTCATATTAGCACCGTCGTTATTTTGGTTATTGTTATTTCCACCGTCAGCCATTTTAATCGGTTCGATTTTAAAAGTTCGAGTTTTCCTTGACCGTTCACGGGTACTTTGAATTTCGGCCTCAAACAACAACGACGGAATCGGAGTTGATTCGTCGTCTTGCACCACAGCTCTAGAAGCTTGGGTTGTGGACATACTAGTTCTTAAGGTACGTTCAAGTTCAAGATTGAAAGAGTTTAATTCTGGTTTATTTGAACGTGTACCTAACATAAACTAAAATAAAGAAAAAGAAACTAAAAACAAAGACTGACTTAACAAAAGAAACAAATAGCAATCACGCATATAAGACGACAAGCAAGCACACAGTACTACTATGATGCATGAATATTATCCTGTAATGCAATGACCACGTCAAGCCCAGCGCCCCGGGTTTCCTAGCTAATGCAGTGTTCACTCCACAACTAACCTAATGCAAGTAATTGCGTCCCAGCGCCCTGACTTACAGTGGTTTGAAGCGAGTTTCAAAGGAAGCAAATTACTTGATTTTTTTTTTATTTTTCTTTGCGTAAGCTCCTTTGATGTAATTAGCTACTCCACTCGGAAACGTTGGAATTTGATGACTCGATAACCTATAAAATAAAAAGAAAAGTTAGTAACTAAAAATCAAAAACGGAAAATAAGAAAATTAGTACCTACTCTAATATTTACGAATTAACTAAACTAAGATTCTAAAACTAAATGTAGTAATTTGCAATCCCCAGCAACGGCGCCAAAAAATTGATGTTGTCAAAATCAAGATATAAAAAGTATGCTTTTATGTATGCTTTACTTTTCTAAAGATTTGTAGTGTGAAAGTAAAGGTCGAACCCACAGAGATTGATTAACTACAGTTCTTTAGTTTTAAAACCTAAATTTAGCTAATTAAGAAAACGCATTTGATTTTAATTTGAATTAAACTAAGAACATAAAAATAAATCTAAATTATGAAAGCAATTAAAATATTTGTTTTTATAATAAATTTAAGGAACCTAGGATTGCAAATCCACCACTAGCTTCATAATAAGGGTATTTATGAATTACTTTAGCTTATTAAGTTGGATGATAATGGGGAGTTGTAGCTACAAGCCCAATTCCTCCGTCAAGAAAATAACTATGGTTCAAGCACCAACATACTCCATCTTCGATTAGCACGACTTATCCCACACTAAACTAGGGTTGTGGTATAATCCATCTAATCTAGGCATGGACTATTCGGATACTTGATAGCAAAATTCAATTAAAGCACCATTACATGTAAATAATCTAAACAAGCACAGCAAGCATAGATTATTGAGCACATCACAGTCAAAATAGATCTAAGACAAGAATAAACTTTGAAAGTGATGATTTAATCAATAGAAGCACGATTTATTTATAAAAATCCTCGAAACATGTAATCATCATCCATACATAATAAAACTAAAATAAAAATATAAATAAAACCCTATTACTTGGCTGGGGTTTCATTGAAACCCTAGATCTAGATTTAGTTGGCCATAGAATTGATGAATAGCAAGAGGTAGATGGAGGAGGCCATGGGAATCCTTGGTCTTCTTCTTCTTCTCCTTGCTTTCCTCCCTTGAATGGCTGAAGTTTTTGTTGTATATTGATGTATCTAATGTTGTGTAATGATGTGTAACCTTCAATTTGATTTAGAATAGGATTTACATAGAGTTTGGAAGGATTTAGGAAGCTTTCCTAAGCCAAATCGCACTAAAACTGCTATATTTTGTAATCTGGACGTCATATGCACAAACCACCTTCGCTGGGCACTTTAATTTAACAAAATACGTGTTTTTTATTTTTGCACAGGTCGCTCGCGCGACCCGCTCGCGCGAGGTCCTTTTCACTGCACTGGGCGACTTTCGTAGAATTGCGATAACGTTTTGCTCGGAAATCGGATTGACTCGCCATTTGAAGCCACGCGTCCGTAACTCGAAGATCTACATTTTATATCTCTGGAGAAATTTCTCAAATCTAAAGTATTATTTGTCAAAAATGCGATTTTCCAAGACTGCTACTGCATTCAGCTTTCACCGGAATCACCGTTTGAGCCCAGAATGACTTCCAAAGCCACTAATCATTGGATTTTTGTGCCTTTTCATATTAAAGCTCCAAAACCTACAAAATATAGAATACTTATTAAAAATCACTCAATAACTACATGAAATGGGCTAACAAAGCGTATTTTTAGGACTATAAATGGCAACTATTCGTCGCCGATCAGAAGCCATGGTTATGTTCAATTAAGTTCAACTAAATCCAACTTTATCCAAGAACTAGTTCTAATCATAAGCATCAACATACATTAATGAATGCATGGACATGAACATGAATGAGATATGAACTTATTCATTGATTTGGATCATTTAGCCTCTGGACCTCAGCTTAATTGACATTTTTTAAGACATGGTTTAAATCTTAGGACATTAGGAATCCATTAACTTAGAGTTATTCAAGTTTTATCAAAACAGTGATAAAATTGTAAGAATTACTAAGAGCAGACCAAATTTTCAAAAATAGAAATAAAATACTTTCAATGGTTGGATCTTAATGATTTTTGTGTATGTTATGCCTCTGTGAGTCTAGTTTCTAACCCAAAAAGGAAATCAAAGATCCATCGGTTGAATCTCTGGGACTAGGGTCATAACCAAACATCACTCAGGAATCTGCAACTCTCTATCTAGTGTTTTTCTATGATTTTTCTAAAAATAGTAAACAAATCAAAAACACTTTGATCTTTCTAGGGTATCTTCCTAACACGTTGAAATACCTAGAAATATTTATTTGAGGCCAAGAAAACATGATTAAGGCTCTGATTTACTCATTTTAAAATGAACTTAATGTTCTAAAATTTTGGACAGAGAGCCACCTACTTAGGGATGGCAATGGGGTGGGTTTTTCGGGTTCCCCGCCCCGCCCCGCCCCTAATAGGTAGGGTATGGGGGGGGGGGGGGGGGGGGGGGGGGGGGGGGGGCTTAATAGGGTTAGGGGCGGGTATGGGAGAGGTTTTCAAAACCCGGGTCGGGGTCGGGTCGGGGTCGGGGTATGGTAAAAAAACCCGCCCCCGCCCCGAATATACTTGTATTTATATTTTTACCCCTCAATAGTTATGTGTATTACCATTTTAAAAAAAAAAACTACACTATTAGGGAACTAATTGGGTAAGTTAAAAACAAATGCACTATTAGAGAAAAAAAATGCATTAAAAAAATTGCTTTTTCAATTTGTGTACCAAAAAAAAAAAAAAAAAAACAAAATCGGGGCGGGGCGGGGTCGGGGACCTCGGGGGCGGGGGCGGGGAGAGCACTATGCGGGGCGGGGCGGGGGCGGGGGGAGGGTTCACTGAAGCGGGGCGGGGGCGGGGTATGGGGACCCCGTCCCATACCCGCCCCGTTGCCATCCCTACACCTACTCACAAATCATAAGGTCAAACCCTCCTAAGTATAAGATTTCATCAAAACAAACATTCTAGTGATATATATTATATATATATGTGAGTTATGAACACTCTCCGATTGGTCTCATTTAATTCCAACGTGCCATGATTTAATTAAAAATCTTTGATCACAGTTGTTAGTGAACTCACTGCACCATTGTTGAATTAGTGTTCATAGTTTGAATCAATCTTGATCTATGATTCTAGAGAGAATTAAGATCAAGTATGATTATGGTTATTCAAAAGTATAATGAAATATAAAAGGGATTCATGGACTTGGCCTTAAAAGATCTCCCTCATAGACCTCATGTTGAGGATCTAGTAAGAGAACTTCTAGGTCTTACTCAACCCTATGAACTTTGAATAATTAAACTATGAAATTAAAACTCGACCTACATTTAATTTCTCTCTCAAACATATGATCCTTGAGGAATAAAGATTTAATTCTCCTCCCAAATGAATGGTCCTTTGAGATTATATATGATCAAAACCATGTGAACCTCATAGAATATGGAAGCAAATCTATGAGACTCAATTTAGAGGACTCAAGCCATGGACCAAGACTTAAACCCAACAAATGACATATGAATATAACCATGAATCAATCTTAATCTCCTTATAAACCATAGATTATGGGAGACTAAGAGATCTATCCCAAAGAAATCTCATGAGATATTAGAGATCCCATAGATTTCCAAAGGAAGAATTAACAAGAATGAAATAAAATCAAAGTGTATTTTGACTTAGTCCCAAATAAAATCTCTTCATAAACTATTTTTGTTTTAAACCCAAGGCTAATTTAAATAAAAACCAATGAACTATCATGAAATTCATTCACAAGTTCTATGTGGTGTGTGATGAAATGGGGTAAGAAGAGACGTTTTAAAAATATGTAAAGATCCTAGAACTATGAATTTGTGATTGAATTAGCCTAAATCTCTAGAAGATCGGGAGGTTACCTCTTATAACCTCAGGGAATTCTTGATTATTGGATGAAGATCTTCCAAATTCTTCAATCTCTTCTTCAAATTGAATTTCTTGTTTTCTCTCAATTCTCCCTCTAAATTTCAATGTATGTATCTATGGAGGATGGTCGAAGCAGTAGATCCCCTCTAATGCAGGTGAAAGCCTCCTTATATAGACCATCTTTCAAGGGTTAATTGGGTAATTTCAGGTAAAAATCCATGTGCAAGAATATTCTATAAGTATTTGAAAAACACAATCTGTTACAATGAGCGACACCCACTGGGTTGACTGCGGCACTCAATGAGTGCCGTTCCACCACTCAGTGACTGCCGCAGCGACACTCACTGAGTTTGAGTGCCGCCGCCAACTTCGCGTGCCGCAGCCAATAGAATTTTTACTATTTTTGAATTTTTAAATTATTTCTTAACTCACACTTAAATACTAATGTATTTATTTATTAATATACTCATATACTTTAGTATGTTATACCAATATACCAAATATATACCCATATACTAGTACATTCTCCATTTTTGTCTTTCTTTTCCTTTTCTTTTCTTCATTCTAATTTTCTTCCTTTTATATTATTTTTAAATCCTTATATTTTATTTTTGAAGATGATTTCCCAGACTGTGTCTCTCATACGTTCTTCCATATTCGGGCTTTTCCTGAATCACCCAATTCTCCTCTTTTCCTCTTCATTTTGAAAACTTAATTTGAAGAATCTTCAAAGGGCTTGAATTCTTTGGAAAATTCAAATTTCACCGGTCATTGTCGTCATCGGTCTTCAGAGGTAACCAACCCAGGATTCAATGGTTGGTCAAAATTGGGGTGTCTGCAACCCTACACATCCTACCGTTTAGGTTTTTCAGTCTCCCATAGCTTTACCTTATACTAGGAGTTAAGGACCCCTACCTAGGTTGCCGATTACTTGCCCAACTGGTAACAAGGGCTTCAAGCATGCTCCATGATGACTTTAACTACGGTCAAAGGATGAGTATTTGAGATCCGAGACACCAAGCACTAGCCTGGACCCTTCTTCGATAACTCCTTCGTACCACCATAGTGAAGGTAGGATTCCCTTTGGTATCCGACAATAGGGCAAGCCAGGGGCCTTAAGTTACTTCTGAGGTACGAAGGTTGGGCGGTAAGGATCTATCTCAGACAACCCTAACATTGCCTTTTCTTGAGAGTGGATTCACAACAGTCTGCTTGACTCTGACATGAGTTAACTTAGGGATAAATACGATATTCCCAGTCACTGTTCCTTGGCAATACTTACTGATGGGGCTCATATGCACCAGCTGAGTTTTGTAACCCTCTACGAGGATGCCTTCATCATAGGCCTTTGCCTTCCTCTATGCCCACTTGCTTGGGATGTGCTAATCTATCTCGGCATTGCTCTCAGGCAGCTTGCCCCGAACGGCTAGAGAGTCTTGATGGGTGCCATACACCTCTGGCCCCAAGTCCTCAAGTAGGAGTTTACCCTCCAGGAGTTCCTATGGACACACTGATTGTTCTCATTGCACAGGGAGGTTAGCTTCTTCTCTCTAGATGCCCAGTAAGGGAAAAAGATAATAGATAAGTGCCCGAGCAACAACAAGGAGTATAAGAAAAAATTCTTCCAAGTGTCCACCCTCGGTCTTTATGATGATGCTTCAAGAATTGAACTGAGAACATCCTTGGCAGGAAAGTTGGGGAGTAAGCTCCAGTCTCAGGTCTGTTTTTCTTCTTATTTTACTATTGTTGTAGAGCTAATCGATCTCTATTCTATTTTATAGTGGGGTCCACTAACCCACCATGCATACTTGACGAGTACAAAGGCTGGATTAGAGCATTGGCTCTGGTTCCTACCAACGTATCAGAATTGCTAACTCGGACGGAAGCCCAAAAGGTAGCTATGAGCCAAACAAGCCCTTCAAAGCACCCATCTTTCCTCCTATTATTTCTGGTAAGTTCCTACTTCTTGGATCTTTTTCACTTTTTCCTTGCCCCTACCTGACAGCTTATTGACCTGTTTGCTTTTCTAATTCTACAGAGAATGTTCCCAAGAGAAATACTGACACCCTATGGGAGATGGAGGCCACGGTAGCGGCCCGAGTGGGTCAGAAGAGGAGGAGGGCCAATATAGCTGTAAGTCCATAACTCTAGTAACTGATCTGCGAGATGAAGGAGGTGGCGGCTGGGACATCAGACCTGAGGGTGGAGGTGGTTTCCACCACCATGAGCCCCCCAAGGAATATATTGCTGAAGGTTCCTCAAGTGGAGTCTGAGGAGGAGACTCAGAGGAGGATACGGGATGCCGTTCTTCTGAGCCAGCTCGAGAGGTATGAGAGAATTGCCCCCTCGTAAGCTATCGGGAAGCTTTACAACCTCTCTAATTTGGTAAATGTTGTGCCTTTTCCCTTTTCACCTTTCCTTCATCTCCTCTATGGCAATTAACTGACTTATGTTTCTTTGTCCAAGCCTACTGTCTAGCTATCAGGGTTGGGTCCTCTCTGCCTAATTTGGCCGACAGGGCGACTGTTATCAAGGCCGCCCTTTTAAAGGAGAGCATAGAGTAGGAGGCCAGGGAATCTACCCTGGCCGTGAAGAAAGAGAAGGTTAAGGGGTTTGCCTTGAGCTTGGAAGCAGCTCAGGCAGAGCTTGAGGCTGCATTGACGAGCTTGGCATCTACTAAGGTAGAAAAGAAGGCCTTAGAGGATGCTGTAACCTCTCACGATAAGGCTGCGGGGGCTAGGGCGACAGTAAACGAAGGGTTCAATGCTGACTTCTTTCAGGTTTATGCAGACCTGAAGAAAAGGGTGGTCATAGACCATGCTGAGTAGGATCTTACTGCTTACTCGGGGGTCGATCCTGACTTCTAGAACACGAAGCCCTCTGTTACTGAAGAAGCTACTACTGGAGGAGAGACACTTGCTGTACAGGTGGCTCGTGTCGAGGAGATTGGGAGTGCCGAGGATCAAGTAGTCATCATAGATGATCCTCAGTAAGGAGCTTGCCCGACCACTTTGCCTAATCATTCTCGGCATGTTTCCTGCCCTGTATAAATTTTCTCTTTTTCTTTTTTATGGGGAGGCTACTATAATTGCCCCCCAAGCAATGTACTTTTTTTCCAAATTAGTAATGAAAAGGCCCCTTGAGGTCACTTTTTTTATACTGTGAATGTTTGCACTTAAGTATTTTTTGCCTATTTGTGTTTGTCCATGCCCTACCAGTTGTCTAGCTTTATTACGACCCTGTGCCTTAGCGATAGGTCTACAATTTGTAACTGGTAGGGAACATCCGGTCATTAGGGGATTTGCTAAACCTTTGAATTTTCTAAGCTATTGTACTTGTAATTTTTCAGGTTTGTAGAACCCGATCGGGGAGCTATAATAGCTCGAGATTAACCAAGATCCTTGTAATAACCCGATGTGGACTCAAAACATTGTGGGTGCTTGGATGTCTAAGGGTTTATACTTAGCTAATTCCAAGGCCTGTGAATGCTTAGTGTGGTTTCTTGTAGTTCACTATACCCGTCCTGCCCCCCGAGCTTTAGGTAAGGCATGTATTGTAGGAGTTAGTACTATAGGTAATTAACCTAGAATGTATGCATTCTAGGGTCTTTTTATTCCTCTATCATGGGCCACCTAGGGGGTTTTCCCCATTGTAGGTTGCAGTCCTAACTGGAATTAGTGCCTCGAGTGTGATTTAGAAGTCTTTTTGGTGCCTCGGGCGTGATCATGTTGGGTTTGTGCCCTCAAACCATTTACTTTATGTATGAGACACTAGCATTATAATATATGGATATCAGCTTTACATTTCATTGTGTATGTTTCTTTCATGAGATGATTGTTTATCCTTAAGTATCATAGTAAGTAATTCGTGTGTGTATGAGATACACATAAGTGAGATACGAATTACTATTCTTTGATACATAGAATATGTCACAGTGGATGATGAGACTGGATACCTCATCAGGTCTACATTATAGCATAATTAACTACCATTGGATGGAGTGATTAATCTCAATCAATAGAGTGTAGCTCTTAGTTGATATGCTAGTGCTTATAGTGCATTGACGGACCTGAGTTTCCTATTGATGCTTAAGGCTGTCAAAAATCAATAAGAACTCATAACTTGTATAAGGTACGTGTTCTCAATCGTGAGACGATTATGAACACAGACTGTGGATATGACTGCTTTGACTTACCAATCAGTGAGGTCTATAGAAGATCAACACCTGGGTATCTTGGGTATATCATGTTCATAGGGTTGTGAACATATATTGTCAAGATAGAATCTATGACACGACTAAAAAGTTGTGCGCTCTTGTGCAACACCCAAGTGTAGGTGATCGTGCAAGTAATACTGGATAAGTCCAGGTCGATCCCACAGGGAAGGAATAGGAAGAATGTCTACTAAGTTATAACCTAAAGAAAATGAAAAGAAAATAAGAATGAATGATTAGAGATTCTACGAATCCTAATTAATTAAATTAAACTAAATAATAAACTAAACATAAAGAAACATAATAATTAAACAACTAAATTAAAGGTGTTGGAAACACGTGAATCCACATTAATCCTAACCATCTACCATGCATACTCATTAACGTTCTATGGAGTTCATTCCTCTTCAGTATTCCGTATTTCTAAAGATATAGAATCAATAGCCCTTTCATGCCCGGAACTATATCATCACAAGTGAGTTAAAATACATGAAAGACGGTTTAAAACAATGGTAATTACTTGCACTCTAAATGGTGTTAGCATTCAAAGTGGTTTTCAAAAGTCATTGAAGAAAAGGCCTTAAGGCTTTAAGTTCTAAAAACTGTTGTGACAAACTGAGCTTATTGGGACAATTTGATGACAGATTTCTAAAACAAAAAGTCATGGAATACTTAAAAGAATCATCTCAAGATTCTGCAGGTTCGATCGATCGAAGCGCTCTCGATCGATCGGACAGCATCATCCTTCAATCGATCGAAATGTCTTCGATCGCTTGACTAACTCTGGTTCGATCGATCGAAATACCTTCGATCGATCGAGCCCAAGGTTTCTAAAGATTGCATGGCAGAGGTTTGGAATCAATATATCATCACATATTTCCAACGTCTAAACTACAGAAACATGATTAAACTAATACAGGAATAACAAACTAAAGCAATCATAGCATATAAACTAATAGCAATCAAATAACAAGGATTGGGAAGAAAAACCTGGATATAATCTGAAATAAACTTGAAATAAACATGAAAGAAACTTCAATCTTCAATAATCTTGAGTAAAACAATGAAAATGATGAAGAATAATATGAATCTAACCTAATCTACACCTAACCTAACCCTAAAACTACCTAAAACTGCTGTTTTTCGCGTTCTGGAGCGTCCTCCCTTCGTCTGGCGTCAAAACGACGTATATATAGGGTTCCCACAGAGTTTACGCAACTTTTGGGTGAAAATAAGGTTCGATCGATCGAGCTCAGTTCGATCGATCGAAGGTTCGATCGATTGAACTCTCTTCAATCGCTTGAACTCCTCTGATTTTGACAGCACTGCACACCGATGGGAGAATGGCCATAACTTTTTACTCGGACCTCGGATTGACCTCCCGTTTGTGGCCACGCGACCGTAACTCAAAGATCTACATTTTATGTCTTTGGGAAAATCTTCCAAATCTGAAGTCTTCATTGTCAAAATTGGCGTTTTCTCAGCTGCTTCTGCTATTCTCTTCACCAGAATCACTTTCTATGCAATGTTTGCTTTCCATGACCTGTAAAATAGTGTAAAAACACATGTTTGAGTCTCAATATCATAGAAAACACTTAATCATTGATATGCATCTAAATATAGGGACTTGGGGATAAAAGTATGCATAAAAGACCGTGTAATACACTATAAACATGCACTTTTCACCTCCCAACTAGCTCGTTGCTAGTCCCTAGCAATGAAGCGAACTACAACAGTGTTTATTTAACTCTAAAAATGAAAACAAAATAAATTAAAATCCTAACTCACTTTCGCAGGAATCGCGATTGCATTTAGCATATGCAACAAGCCTTTAAACCCCTAGGTTCCCCTTAGTGGACGAGTGTTGTCTCGTGAGGGTTTGCAGTGAATCTACCCACAAAATTCATATTTATGGTAATGGTTCTCATTTAAATGTTTTCAAGAAATTTTCCTCTCATTTAGCAATATAGTCAAGCTCAACAATTTCATGAAACTCTCTAGTATGCCATAGCAATGCAACACACACATTACAGTTAATCTACTATCAAAGTCATTAGAATATTCCATACTTATTAATCTTCAAGTGTGTGTGTGAATGAACAACCAAAATACAAAACTTTAATTTCAAAGCTTGCATAACCTAAGACACTATCAAGACGTTCATTTTGACTCAACTCTCACCAGGATTACACTCTCAAGACGAAATCACTCCGAATTAGGTGTGATAATTATCACTCATGCTATGGAAGCTATAAAGAGTAAATGTAAATGGAATCTAATGCTTCTCATATCTAAATAGAAAAACGGACATTTGATAGTGCACAAAGTCTCATGAAAGGATACTTTTCACTAGAAGAGCGAAATACCGTGGAGAACTCTCTCATTACCTTAACTTCAAATCCAATTTACTTAAAATCATTAGGACTTTGAAAAAGAGGTGTTTGATTAAGAAGAAAAAGGCTCGTGATATTCAATTGGGTCAAAGGATGTGATTGGAATGTCTACTATAACTTTTCAAACTTCCCACATCTCCAATCTCTCTCTTCTTTTCATTTAATATATATATTTTTTCACTCTTCTTTCTATTATTTTTTTTCTTCTATAACAACCATTGGCATTTTTTTCTTTTCATGCTTTTTTTTTTCTTTTTTTCTTTTCTTTTTTTTTCTTTATTTTTTCTTTTCATCATTTTTTTTCTTTGCCAACTTTCCCTTATTCACACTGACATACTTCTTGTTAACGCAACACATCCCAATCACACCCAAATAAAGAACTGATGCTTGAACTCCTAATTTAGAGTTTGGTATACACTTTAGGATTGTGAGGACAAGGCGATTATGATAAGCTCAAGAGGTGAAGTAAAGGAATAGCATAGAGGTAGGCCAAGGCTGTATTATCCATGTATGATCAAAAGATGGCCTAAATCATCTTCTAAGGTAATAGGATAATTCATTTCAGTAAATTCAAGAGCTCTAAAGTTTGGTAAATCCTGAACGTTCTCTTCTAGTGATCAGTCAAAATGAAGAAAAAAAATGAGACTTTCAACGAATTAAAACGCTTTTCAAAAAGTAAGAGTAATTTTATAAAACCCTCAAAAACAAAGAATGGCACAAAAGCTCACTTGGGTTATTAGTCTCCACTACAGTCTTTCAAGACACTTAAACTATGCTTACTAATCCATTTTAGCTAAGTACAAGGTTGTCACAACGTGCTCAAAGTTGTTCGAAGATTAAAAGGCATAAAATATACTATAACTAAGATAGTAAAGAAACTACCATAGTGTATCACATACTAATAGCATACAGAAAATAACACTAATGCATCATAACTAACTACATTAACTAAGAGAGAAATACAAGAACCATTTTATTATCTTTTAAAAATAAAAAATAAAAAAAATAAATAAAAATAAAAATTTTAAAATTTTTGCAGATTTTAATTTACTGAGTTACATGTTGCTAAGCAGGTATATGACACTAAAGTACAACAAAAAGATATGAGGCATGCAATGACTCACTCCCCCCAACTAAAACTAAACATTGTCCTCAATGTTCTAAACTAAGCACATGGACATGTAAAGTAAAGCGAGAGAAGGAAGGATGCTACCTCGAGGCATTAATATCCAATTTTTTTTCCAAGTTACCAGCAAAATCATTAGTAGCAACAAGGAAAAATAGAGAACATAATATAACAACTCAGTTAATAAATTCGGTTAATCAAGATACTTATCATAAAGTAACAACCGAAATTTTTGAGGATCTTCCCAGTGAAATAATTTAACAATGACAAGACTTTTGAGATCCTCATAAAAATGCAACTCCCCCCAACTAATGTCAGGCTCAAGGTCAGAGGAGATGATGCAAAACCTATGGCTTCCAAATTTTTTTGGGACAGTTATAAAAGGAATACCACACTTTTTAGAAATTATATGCAAGAAACGATCTTTGGTGTTGGTATTTCCTATAACAGCCTCTATTTTAATACTAAAAACAGGGGGAGGCCATGGTTCAATAAAAGGGGCAGGGTTGAAGTGATGTTCTAATGAAGCTTCACCACCCTCCGCTTGTCCTAGAACAGAATCTATGGAGATATAATCATAGGAATTGAATTTCTGTTCTATGCACATGGTTTTGGACTGGACTTGGATAAAGCTATCTATTTGGGCCTCAATGTCATAATCACTCAAGAAGGTCAAGCAGTCTAGAAGATTGCTAGCTTCTTGTTGAATTTTAAGATCATCTAAAGTGGGCCCAATATTTTCCAAGTCTTCTCTCAAAGAATTTTGAAAGTTAAAATTTTGTGAAGAACATGTGCTAGTATCCTTACCATCCTCTTCCACAACACATTCTGTTTGTTCACGAATGGGGTACACATAACATTCAAGGTCAGGACGAGAGCTTTGATTGATACCAAGGATAGGTGATGGGCAACTTGGTGACACCACCTCTTCGGTCGAAAGAGGTGAGGGTTCATGAATATCACAAGAATCTAAATCAGATTTAGATTTTTCAATTATGTCCTCTCTAGGGTCACTTTCAAAGGTAGGGGTAGAGTCAACAGGGGACTCTTCCTTTCCTAATTGCGTGCAATCACCTAAACTCTCATCATCTTTTAAAACCTCATTCTCATCCTCGCAACTCTCCTCACTATATGTGTCATCTATTGAAGTACTCTGGACAAAGAGATTGTGCAACTTTATCAAGGCAGTGAAGGAGTTGATGTCTGGGGTTGTATGTTGAGAAGAAGATGGTTCTACAACTTCATGCTCAATGGTTTGGTTTTGGAGTTCTTGTTGGGTTAACACTTTCTCAAATGAGTTGTTAACCTCACTCGGTATGAACCCATCATTGTCCTCTAATTCCATTCCATTGTTAGTGTCTTGAAATTCAGGTTGTAGCGTTGAAGGACTGGTATAGTCTTCTAAAGGTTGGCTATCAAATGCTTGTTGATATCTAGCTCCTAATTTATCAATTGCACTCTCTAGCCTTTTCATTTCACTAAGCAGCAATTCTAACATACCATTATCCTCAACTTGGTTATTCTTCTCATTATAACTATATGAAGTTTCACCCCATTGTTGTTGGTAATAGTCCCCTTCCCATTGTGTTTGTGTGCAAGACTCCCCAGAAGGAAAGTCTTGGTGCATTTGGTAATCGTGGGAACTACTACTATATCCTACACTATCATTTTGGTTATATCCCTATTGTGATTGATAGAACTCTCCAGGTGGAGGTTCTTGATACGTTTGATAACATGGGGGACTAACATGATGGTTTTCCCATTGTGGTGATTGGTAGCACTCAGGTTGATAATGTGCATCATATGTGGGTGCTTGCCAACTCGGGATATAGTTCTCATTACCTAATGTGTACCCATTCGTGGTATTTGTGTTGTATGGAGGGTAATATGGATAAGACATGTTTACCCAAAATATTTAAACAAAAGAAATTTTTTTTTTCTTGTGAGTGAAAAAGTCCAATGATTTTTTTTTTTTTTTTTTTTTTTTTTTTAAGAAAAAGAAAAAAAAAATGGAAATAACTTAGTAAAATCCTAACCTAGTTGCCTTCCCCGGCAACGGCGCCAAAAACTTGACACGACTAAAAAGTTGTGCGCTCTTGTGCAACACCCAAGTGTAGGTGATCGTGCAAGTAATACTGGATAAGTCCAGGTCGATCCCACAGGGAAGGAATAGGAAGAATGTCTACTAAGTTATAACCTAAAGAAAATGAAAAGAAATTAAGAATGAATGATTGGAGGTTCTACGAATCCTAATTAATTAAATTAAACTAAATGATAAACTAAACATAAAGAAACATAATAATTAAACAACTAAATTAAAGGTGTTGGAAACACGTGAATCCACATTAATCCTAACCATCTACCATGCATACTCATTAACGTTCTATGGAGTTCATTCCTCTTCAGTATTCCGTATTTCTAAAGATATAGAATCAATAGCCCTTTCATGCCCGGAACTATATCATCACAAGTGAGTTAAAATACATGAAAGACGGTTTAAAACAATGGTAATTACTTGCACTCTAAATGGTGTTAGCATTCAAAGTGGTTTTCAAAAGTCATTGAAGAAAAGGCCTTAAGGCTTTAAGTTCTAAAAACTGTTGTGACAAACTGAGCTTATTGGGACAATTTGATGACAGATTTCTAAAACAGAAAGTCATGGAATACTTAAAAGAATCATCTCAAGATTCTGCAGGTTCGATCGATCGAAGCGCTCTCGATCGATCGGACAGCATCATCCTTCAATCGATCGAAATGTGTTCGATCGCTTGACTAACTCTGGTTCGATCGATCGAAATACCTTCGATCGATCGATCGAGCCCAAGGTTTCTAAAGATTGCATGGCAGAGGTTTGGAATCAATATATCATCACATATTTCCAACGTCTAAACTACAGAAACATGATTAAACTAATACAGGAATAACAAACTAAAGCAATCATAGCATATAAACTAATAGCAATCAAATAACAAGGATTGAGAAGAAAAACCTGGATATAATCTAAAATAAACTTGAAATAAACATGAAAGAAACTTCAATCTTCAATAATCTTGAGTAAAACAATGAAAATGATGAAGAATAATATGAATCTAACCTAATCTACACCTAACCTAACCCTAAAACTACCTAAAACTGCTGTTTTTCGCGTTCTGGAGCGTCCTCCCTTCGTCTGGCGTCAAAACGACGTATATATAGGGTTCCCACAGAGTTTACGCAACTTTTGGGTGAAAATAAGGTTCGATCGATCGAGCTCAGTTCGATCGATCGAAGGTTCGATCGATTGAACTCTCTTCAATCGCTTGAACTCCTCTGATTTTGACAGCACTGCACACCGATGGGAGAATGGCCATAACCTTTTACTCGGACCTCGGATTGACCTCCCGTTTGCGGCCACGCGACCGTAACTCAAAGATCTACATTTTATGTCTCTGGGAAAATCTTCCAAATCTGAAGTCTTCATTGTCAAAATTGGCGTTTTCTCAGCTGCTTCTGCTATTCTCTTCACCAGAATCACTTTCTATGCAATGTTTGCTTTCCATGACCTGTAAAATAGTGTAAAAACACATGATTGAGTCTCAATATCATAGAAAACACTTAATCATTGATATGCATCTAAATATAGGGACTTGGGGATAAAAGTATGCATAAAAGACCGTGTAATACACTATAAACATGCACTTTTCACCTCGAATCAATCTACCTGTGGTATAATCCGTCTAATCTAGGCATGGATTATTCGGATACTTGATAGCACAATTCAATTTAAGCACCATTACATGTAAATAATCTAAACAAGTACAGCAAGTATAGATCATTGAGCACATCACAGTCAAAATGGATCTAAGACAAGAATAAACTTTGAAAGTAATGATTTAATCAATAGAAGTATGATTTATTTATAAAAATCCTCTAAACATGTAATCATCATCCATGCATAATAAAACTAACATAAAAACATAAATAAAACCCTATTACTTGGCTAGGGTTTCATTGAAACCCTAGATCTAGATTTAGTTGGCCATAGAATTGATGAATAGCAAGAGGTTGATGGAGGAGGCCATGGGAATCCTTGGTCTTCTTCTTCTTCTCCTTGCTTTCCTCCCTTCAATGGCTGAAGTATATGTGTATATGGCTGTGTATAATGTTGTGTAATGATATCTAACCCTCAATTTGATTTAGAATAGGATTTATATAGAGTTTGGAAGGATTTAGAAAGCTTTCCTAAGCCAAATCGCACTAAAACTGCTATATTTTGTAATCTGGACGTCATATGCACAAACCACCTTCGCTGGGCACTTTAATTTAACAAAATACGTGTTTTTGATTTTTGAACAGGTCGCTCGCGCGACCCGCTCGCGCGAGGTCCTTTTCGCTGCACTGCGCGACTTTCGTAGAATTGCAATAACGTTCTGCTCGAAACTCGGATTGACTCGTCGTTTGAAGCCACGCGTCCATAACTCGAAGATATACATTTTATATCTCTGGAGAAATTTCTCAAATCCAAAATATTCCTTGTCAAAAATGCAATTTTCCGAGACTTCTACTGCATTCAACTTTCACCGGAATCACTGTTTGAGTCCAGAATGACTTCCAAAGCCACTAATCATTGGATTTTTGTGCATTTTCAAGTTAAAGCTCCAAATCCTACAAAATTTAGAATACTTATTAAAAAATAACTAATAACTACATGAAATGGGCTAACAAAGCGTATTTTTAGGACTATAAACGGCAACTATTCTTCGCCGATCACTACCCTCTGATTCAGAGTAAGCATTCCCTTGAGAATGTCACCAAGTTGATTACTGAGAACAATAGTCTTGTTGATAATAGTTATCGACATGTTTAGTAATCATGAGAGGTGAATGGGACTCAAGGAATACAAGAAGTAATCATGATTCAGGCTAACGGTAACTGTTATCTGACTACCTGAATATGATTACGAATGCTGACGGTAGAGGGACATTAGTACACCATACAAGTCTAGTTATCGCTTCGGATATGTTCTTTAGCATTGGAGTTCAGTTATCGTTTTATAGTGGAGTAAACGTTAACTGACCAGTTGGTTAGTTTGCTGATCAAAGAGTTTGGTCATGGTAATTAACAAACTGGTCTGAGCCAACAATAAAGAGCCTAGGAGGTCCCACTCTTAGCTCCGCTAGGATGCTTGGAAAGACACTTGAGAAAGCTGTCAAGACAAGTTCGATCGATTGAAGTATGTTCGATCGATTGAAGTCATGGCAGGATCGATCGATCGAGAATGGTTCGATCGATTGAAGATATTCGATCGTTCAAAGTCTAGGTCGGTTCTGGAAATCTATAAATAGGGCAGCTACGTTCTGGAAAAGAAGTTCATCATTTTTATTAACCAGATGCTGAAGAAGCTATTTTAGAGCACCAAGCCTTCTCCTTCCTCTCTATTAGAGATCCCACTATCTCTAGTCTCTCTGGTAAGCATCCGCAGGAGACATAAGGGTGAAGACAACCTAGTGGAGACTGCCACATCAACAAGGAAGTAGAAAATCAGAATTCGGTTCAAGACACTAAGGTATAACACTTGCCCCCTCTTGTGCGCATCTATAGAATTAGCGAGTAGTAGATCCTGGGCTACTATTAAGTTTTTATAACTTGACTTTTCTGCTGCGCGTTTGAACTTTTAATTTAAACTGGTTTTTCCATCAATTGGTATTAGAGCCACGCTCGTTTGGATCTATAGATGCGTTTTTGGAACACTATGTTGATTTTAGAACTATTTTTGAAACTGCATCGTCACAGATTTGTTTCTGCAGTGTTATCATAGCAGAGTACAAATCTATGATTACATAGGATGCAAGGCGGGTTCGATCGATCGAACATGTTTCGATCGATCGAACATTCTCTGTACTCAAGCGATCGAATAGGTTTCGATCGATCGAAACCTTCTGGTGTTCAATCGATCGAATGAAGTTAGATCGATCGAGACAGATTCTTTGTCAGGTTCTCTGTTTCACAGTTTTAAAGTGTTTTGAAATTAAAAACTTTAATTTTAAAGTATTCTGCAAAATTTTAAATCATTCTGTGAAATAGAATGTTCAAGCGATTGAACAGTGTTCAATCGATCGAAGGTTCGAGCAATCGAACAGTCTTCAATCGATCGAACTATGACAGTGAAGTTAGATGCTGTTTTAAGTTCTAATTCGGTGTATAAAGAGTTTATGCACTGTGAATCAATTAGCAGTTCCAATTGTTATATATGCGTGGATGTATGTACGACTAACCCTTTTGCAGCAAGCTTAGTCGCTATCTCCCATGGCACCAAGTCATTTTAATATTTTGTATTTAAATTGTTTGAGATTGGTGCATGTTGTAATTTAAGTTTGGTTTGGTTTTAAGGCATATGTAAAGGGCGCTGCAACTTCAATCCTACGAAAAGAAAAGTTGCACCAGTTTCCCTAGCCTTTTATTTTGTTATTGCTATTTCTATTTTCTAGATAAATTGTAAGCTTCGAAAGAAGAATAGGATAAATGTAATAGAATTAGAAAATCCATGAAGATGGAGCAAGGAGCCGTTGTCCATGAAGATGGAGCTGGAGGCGATCAAACCAAAAGGAGGTTCTATGGAGATAGAGCCATGGGAGATAGAGCCATCATTAGGATGTCTTTAATTTCATTTTAATTTTTTCTTTGTTTTATGTGCTTGATTTGTGATTGGCATTTAATTATATTGTTATTAGTTGCATGCACGTAAAACAAGTTTTCTAAAATAAAATTCAAAAACCGGTTTTAACGCATTAGTAAACATTGGATATTTATAGGTAATGTGTAAAAACAAATTTTTTCAAAAGCAAAATCCTTATTTACTAAATCTAGTGGGAGAGGGTCTTATTAATAAACACCCACGATCTTCCATTAACGGTTCACTGTAAGATGAGTGGTGCATTCTGTGTCACCTCGCTAGGGGTGATCATTCCATATAGAGGGTGCATTACTCATTGGTTACTAGATGTGAAATTCATTTGATAGGATCAATCAGACATGTTAGAGGGTGACCACCACACGAAGGCATTACATGAGACGGTTGTGATTAGATCCTAGTTATTGGTACACACTAGCTAAGCTATGGATAAGGGATCCCACACGGGGCATTATTCAGAAATTTAGAGATCAAAAGAGATCGGGAGTCATAACTTGTTTTGCAAGAGTTGCATA
Organism: Hydrangea macrophylla; assembly: GCA_033977485.1. Classification (NCBI taxonomy): domain Eukaryota; kingdom Viridiplantae; phylum Streptophyta; class Magnoliopsida; order Cornales; family Hydrangeaceae; genus Hydrangea; species Hydrangea macrophylla. The sequence continues at coordinate 18,343,634 of CM066988.1, forward strand.
GCAGACAAGTCATGATTAATCGAAAGATTGAACATTGACCACCACACGGAGGCTTTGTTCTTTCGTTTCGATATTTCGACGACTTTGTTTTAAAAAAAGAGTTTTTAAAGGTTTCTTTTATTTCAAACTGTCAAATTCTGATATCCATATATATTTTGTTTGATTTTCAGTAATCATAATGTCTGGATCTGCATTTAGTCCACTACACTGAATGGAAACGTAACCTTGACATTGTATTAACTGCGGAGGATCACATATATGTCCTCACCACCCCATGCCCTGAAGAACCTGCTGCAAACGCTTCGGCTGCTGCTAGACGCGAGTTCGAAATATGGAAAAAGTCGAATTGGATGGTTCGTTGTTACATATTGGCTTCTATGGCTAATGTGTTACAACACCAATACCAGTCGAACAATTCCACTAGTGACATTATCGAATCCCTGAGAAAGATGTTTGGGGAACATGGCAGGCCTGTCAGGCTGGTAGTTATGTAGAAGATAATGAGTGCTAAGATGTCGGAAGGGACTCCAGTCAAAGAACATGTTTTAAAAATGATTGGTTGTTTAAACGAGCTGGAGACCCTAGGTGCCAACATCAATGCACAGACCCAAGTTGATATGATCCTCAATACACTGTCGCCATCATTCGTTCAATTTAAACTGAATTATAATATGAATAAAATGGATTTCTCAATGAGCGATTTAATGAGTTCTTTACTGGCAGCGGAAGGGGTGAACAGGCCTGGGGGCAGCATTTTAAACGTTGAGAAAAGTGCTTCCTCTTCCCGATCTACGCCGAAAGGAAAGAAAGGGAAGAAGAAGGCTGACACTGGTGGTCCAAGTGTTGGAGCGGTCCCTAAGATTGCAAAATCTAAGGGAAAAGGTAAGGGCAAAGGGAAGGTGGGTGGCCAAGGCAAGGAAAAGTGTTTCCAATGCGGTGAGAAAGGCCACTGGAAGAGGAACTGTCTAGAATTCTTAGCTACAAGAGTTCAAGGTATGATTGAATAACATGTGATTGAAGTAAGTTTTATTACGGATACTTTAAACACTTGGTGCATTGATTTTTGGGCGACTAACCATATCAGTAATTCATTGCAGGGGTTCAGATCAACCAGGAGGTGCAGTGATGGGGAAATTGTACTTACTCTAGGTTCTAGTGCAACCGTATCTGCATTTGCTATAGGAGTCATAGTTTTAGAATTTCTAGACAATAAAGTTTTGATTTTATCAGATGTACTTTACGTCCCTTTAATGAGACGTAATTTAATTTCAGTTTCTAATTTATCGAATAATAGTTATTCTTTTCATTTTGGAACTGAAGTTGTTATTAAAAGAAATAGTTCTTTTATATGTTCTGGTGTTAAATCAAATGGCCTGTATGTGATTAGTCCCAATATTTCTAAAGACTCTTGTATGGAACTTAATAACTTAGTGATTTCTGTACCATCAAAAAGAAAGGAACCTTCCACTAATCCAACAAGACTTTGGCATATGAGGCTTGGCCATATCAATGTAAATAGGATTGGCAGACTAGTCAAAGAAGGGATCTTAGGCGATTTGGTTCTCGAACCAATGGAAGTCTGCGAGTCTTGTTTAGAGGGTAAGATGACCAAAAGGCCCTTTTCAGCAAAGGGCAATAGGACCAATGCATTGTTAGAATTAGTTCATATTGATGTGTGTGGACCAATAAATATTAGAGCAAGGGGTAGTTATGAGTATTTCATAACATTTACTGATGACTACTCAAGGTATGGATATGTGTACCTAATGCAACACAAGTCTGAAGCCTTTAAAAAGTTCAAAGAGTTTAGGGCTGAAGTGGAGAAGCAATTGGGCACACATATCAAGGCCATTCTATCTGATCAAGGTGGCGAGTACCTCTCTAATGAGTTTATTGATCACCTCGTACAGAATGGGATTCTGTCACAGTTGACTACACCTGGTACGCCTCAGCAGAATGATGTAGTGGAGAGAAGGAATCGGACCCTTTTAAACATGACTAGGTTGATGATGAGTTATTCTGAGTTGCCATTATTCCTTTGGGGTTATGCTTTGGAAACCGCTGCATACATACTAAATCTAGTACCAAGCAAATCTGTTCCCAAGACACCATGGGACATGTGGATTGGGCGCATGCCCTCTTTACAACATCTCCGGATATGGGGGTGTCCGACACATGTGCTGAAAGGAAAGATGAGCAAGTTGGATTCTAGATCAGAAGTATGTTATTTTGTAGGGTACCCAAAGGGTACTTATGGATGGCATTTTTATGATCCAAGAGAACAGAAAGTGTTTGTTAGTACAAATGATGTTTTCTTAGAGGATGATTATATTATGAACCATAAACCTAAGGGAAGGATAGATCTTAGAGCGATAGAAGGAGAGCCCTCAATCCAACCCGAAGTTGATAACGATGTAAATCAAGAAAATACCATTTCTTCACCCAATTCCGCACCAGTACCTCGTCATAGTGGGAGGATTATCAGCCAGCCTGATAGATACATGTTCATAGGAGAAGTTTTTGAAGCTGTCTCCATAGAATCTAAATCTGATCCTGCCACTTACGAAGAGGCAATGGCTGATGTTGATTCAGCTCATTGGATTAAGGCTAAGAAGGCTAAATTGGAATCTATGGATTCCAATCAGGTCTGGGATCTTGTAGAACTTCCAGCCAATATTAAACCCATTGGTTGTAAGTGGGTCTATAAAAGGAAAAGAGCATCTGATGGAAAGGTTGAGACCTTTAAGGCAAGGCTTGTACCGAAAGTTTATACTCAAAGGGAGGGCATTGACTATGAGGAAACCTTCTCGCCGGTAACCATGCTCAAATCCATCAAAATACTCTTATCCATTGCTGCATGCCTAGATTATGAGATCTAGCAAATGGACGTCAAGACTGCATTCTTGAATGGCAATCTGAGGAGGACATCTATATGCAACAACCAGAAGGGTTCATAGCTGGTCGGAAAGGTAACTTGGTATGAAAGTTGCAAAAGTCCATTTATGGGCTTAAGCAGGCAGCCAAAAGTTGGAACATTCGATTTGACCAAGTGGTCAAGTCGTTTGGTTTCTTACAGAATCTGGATGAACCTTGTGTATACAAGAAATGTGAAGGAAAAGTGGTGGCTTTTCTTGTGCTTTACGTTGATGACATTCTACTCACTGGAAATGATGTAGCGGCACTGTCAACGGTCAAGGTTTGGCTAGCTAGTACTTTCAATATGAAGGATCTAGGAGAGGCGAGCTATATTCTTGGGATAAAGCTCTTTCGGGATCGCAAGCGAAAGATAATGGGATTATCTCAAGCTGGTTATATCGATAAGGTACTAACTAGGTTTTCTATGGATAATTCGAAGAAAGGTTTGTTACCTTTCAGGCATGGTCTAGCGTTCTCCAAGGACCAGTGTCCAAAGACACAGGAGGAGAGGAATCGCATGACAGGAGTTCCCTATGCTTCGGTAGTGGGAAGTCTCATGTATGCGATGGTATGCACTAGACCAAATATCTGCTTTGCCGTTGGCATGGTTAGCAGATATTAGTCGAATCTGGGTCTAGAGCACTGGACAGCCTTTAAGCACATTCTTAAGTACTTGAGAAGGACTAAAGATTACATGCTTATGTACGATGGTAGTGAGTTAATTGCAGTAGGATACACTGACTCGGACTTTATGTCAGATAAAGATTCGAGAAAGTCAACATCCGGACATCTCTTTACCTTGGGAGGTGGTGCTGTTAGTTGGAGGAGCATTAAGCAGAAATGCATTGCAGACTCAACTATAGAAGCTGAGTATGTGGCTTCTTGTGAAGCCGCAAAGGAAGCTATTTGGCTCAAGAAGTTCCTTATGGAGCTCGAGGTGTTACTAGCATCGCAGTCACCTATTACACTTTATTGTGATAATAGTGGGGCAGTGGCTCAGTCCAAGGAGCCAAGGAACCACGGGAAGGGAAATCACGTAGAGCAGAAATATCATCTTATCCGAGATATTGTTCAACGTGGAGATGTAACTGTCACTAAGATTGCCACCGCTGACAATCTTGCTGATCCATTTACAAAGGCCTTGCCATAGAAGGTCTTTGATCGTCATCTAGATAGTCTAGGTCTTAGATGTAGTTCTGAATGGTTATGAGTGCAAGTGGGAGTTTGTTGGGTTTGTGCCCTCAAACCATTACATTATGTATGAGACACTAGCATTATAATATATGGATATCAGCTTTAGATTTCATTATGTATGTTTCTTTCGTGAGATGATTGTTTATCCTTAAGTATCATAGTAAGCAATTCATGTGTGTATGAGATACACACAAGTGAGATACGAATTACTATTCTTTGATACTTAGAATATATCACAGTGGATGATGAGACTAGATACCTCATCAGGTCTACACTGTAGCATAATTAACTACCATTGGATAGAGTGATTAATCTCAATCAATAGAGTGTAGCTCTTAGTTGATATGCTAGTGCTTATAGTGCATTGACGGACCTGAGTTTCCTATTGATGCTTAAGGCTGTCACCAGTCAATAGGAACTCATAACTTGTATAAGGTACGTGTTCTCAATCTTGAGATGATTATGAACACAGACTGTGGATATGACTGCTTTGACTTACCAATCAGTGAGGTCTATAGAAGATCAACACCTGGGTATCTTGGGTATGTCATGTTCATAGGATTGTGAACATATATTGTCAAGATAGAATCTACCCTCTGATTCAGAGTAAGCATTCCCTTGAGAATGTCACCAAGTTAATTACTGAGAACTACAGTCTTGTTGATAATAGTTATCGACATGTTTGTTAATCATGAGAGGTGAATGGGACTCAAGGAATATAAGAAGTAATCATGATTCAGGTTGATAGTAACTGTTATTCGACTACCTGAATATGATTACGAATGCTGACTATAGACACCCCATTTTGTCGGCTATTAGATTTCGGGGACCCATAGCTTGGTGATTCACAATGATCGAGAAGACTCAAAAGGACTCCTGGAAGTTGGTTCTATTTCTCAAAATGCTCAGAATGACCAAAACGCCCCTGAAAGCCCAAAAGCTCCCAGATTCGGCCCAAAAGTTCGAAACATGCTACGACATAAGAAAAATAATAATATGAGTTTTTAAGTAAAATCGAATGAAATTGTCAGCTCCCAGAGACCCCCGGAAGACCCGGAAGTTCCTGGAAAGTCCCCGTTGACCGGTTTGACCAAGGTTTGACCTAGTTTGACCGAAATCGTCCAAATTCGCCGGAATCATTCTAGATCATGTGGAAAGTATTAAAATGAGTTTATAAAGAAAATCGAGCGAAAAAGTCAGCTCCTGGGAGCTCCCAGAAGTTTCCAGAACTTCCCGGGAATCCCAGGTTTGACCAGAATTTGACTTTAGAACCGGGACACCGTAACAATTTTCAAATATTTTTCATGGATACTAGAGGTCAATAACTTTCCAATGGTATATCGCACATAATTTTCGGATTTAAAACGAGTTTATTATGAATTTTTGAAGACAAAAAAAAGCGATCAAATCGGCTTTTATCACAAATACCGCAAAACGTTTCAAAGTGACCTATCCCTAAACTATTTGTTATGAAAAGTGGACTCCATTACCTTTCCAACGGTATATCATAACCTCAATTTGGAGTTCGTACGCATTTTCTGTGAATTTCGGACGAAATAGGGCCTTTTCGCGAATACCGAAACCTCTGGGGGCCTAAAAGGGATTATCCTGACGATTGAGGAGCAGTGCCTCTGCGGCACTCTCCTACAGAATAGTGTATTTTTGTAATTTTTCTTGGGGGTTCATTTTGATTAATTAAAAACCAAAACGACGTAGTTTTATGATTTCAGATGTTTGGGACCAATGGGAATAGTTCTAAAACCCCAAAACCACCCCAAATTGGCCTATTTCAACCCCCATTGCTCTTCATTTTAGGGGGATCAAATGTAAGTTTTGAAAAAGTTTGGAAGAGAAAGTTGTAGAGATAAGGTTAGAATAGAGAGAAAAGAAGCTTTCTTCTTTGATTTTCAAACCAAAAGTGAGTTCTAAACTTTGTTTTTACTTCATTACTCCTATTTACTTCAACATTCAATACATCCAACCACCATTTTAGTGAGAATTTAAGAGAGAAGAAGCTTCTTCCATGTCCAATGTCATCATATATGAGTGAAACACCAAACTACAAGTTCAATACATCATGAATATCATCTATTGATTGCTATTTATTTGATTGTTTGTTTATATAATGTTCCTCTCTTCTTACCTCATTTCTTTTTTATTTTTCTTTATTTACTTACTAGTTCATCATCATCTAGATGATGACATGAAGTTTGAGGTGAGTGAATCCTTATGGATAGTAGCTCTTGACCTCGAAAACATGTTTGATAGATGATAATCATAACTTCAATACCTTCAAGGTATCCTTGAAGTTATGTTCAAATGAAAATAAATCTCTCCAACAATCTTGGAGGTTCTTGATGATAAGTTTGATGTTGACATTTTAAGTGGACATAATCTTTATTGGGTATTGAAAATATGCTTTCAAAACATGTACTTCAAAACCCCTCTTAAAATCCCTCATTTTAATCTCAAGACAGAAAACTCTAGTTTTCCCAAAATCTTCAAAACAGTGAGTCAAAACAGTGAGTGATCTGAGTTCAAAGATTTCTCTAGAACTCAATACTCAATGTATGGATGAAAGGCCACTTGTAAAGTCTTCCTAACTCATTATAGAACACCCATGATTTTTAGTTTGACTTGAAAATACTTGAAAATGGTCCATTTGGACCCAAACATTCCTTCCAGATATGCCTCTGCTGTCACAGCAGCATGGTTTACTTCCAACTTCTTTTTTCAGAAAACGTCTCCAAAAGGGGTGGTCCCAAATTATTTTTCCCTTAACCTTCAATGTCTTAGGAAACGTTCTGTATAAAATGGACCTCCAGATCATTTGTTTTCATTTTTTGAGATGTTTCAACATTTCAGTCGACAGAACAGACTCTGTTTCTGAGTGACCTTCATTGTCTATATGCTTTCTCTCAATATGTGATAGTTATTAAATATTAGCTTTTTGGGTAGTATTCTAGACACAATAAGGAAGATCTCCATAAAAAATCATGCACTGAAAACATTCCTAACCTCTCTTTTCAAATTTCAAAAGATCTAGTTACTATTCTATCTACTATTCACAGCAATCACATTTTAACTTTCATTCTTTGATTTGATGCTTATATGCATTCCAAATTAGTTCATATCTTAGGAAGTAGTTCATACTACATTTGTACATATCTCATATTGATTTCATTCATTCATTCAAACACCTTTTAGACTTCTAAGTCATTCTAGTAATCCATGAACACCAAAACACCCTACAACCTTGGCACATCCTAGATGCATACATTGCATTCATGCAAGATTTGGGGTTTTTTGTAACTCTTAATCTAAGAAGATTATAAGGAACGATCATAATCACACGTTCATGCTTCCCTTCGATCTAATCATCCTTTCTCATCCGTCCAGGGGATTGAGAGATCTTCTTTTCTCAAAGAATAACATGCATCTTGCTAGCTTGCTAAGCATATTTTGATTTCTTTGATTATTTGTTTCAAGAACAATCCCTGTCCCCTTTTAGATTAGAAAAACTTGACTACTTGATATATGATTAGACGATTTTTCCTAGGTTTGTTCGTGTGATCTTCCACGTCTGCATTGTGTGCTATTTGGCCTAGATCTTATGAATGATATCTTATCTTTTGATCTTCCAATTTCAAGATTCTTATGCAGTGTAATATACTTATCATAAATATTAATTGTCGAACCAAACATAGTAGAAGATGATTATTTGGATGCTAATTGAGGCCCGTCGAAAGACAGGGCGAGTTGAGGGTGTTTTATTCGTGATAAAGGCTCCTTACTCTCTCGTACCAAAACCCCGAACCAAGTTCTTTGGTTATGAAGGGCCGGTGCCCTTATCCGCTTGGGTGAGTTAAATTAGGTTTCTTGGTTCCTTAAAGACTAAGTGGCGACTCTGTATCTGTTTTCAACAGACCTCCTTTTCTTTCTTTAATCCAAAACGATTTCAAACAAAAACAAACAAAAGAGGTGGAACGCCGCGTGTCCACAATCGGGCGACTCTGCTGGGGATTTTTATTTTAAAACAAAATAATACAGAGGTTTGACTCATAAGAAGCATCCTTAAAATCATCTTTTTACTGTGTTTGGTTCACCGCATTGCACTCTTGCATTTCCTCCCCCTCCGACTGTGTCTGAAACACGGCGCTGACATTGTTCAGGTCTTGCTGTGCCAGGGCACAAGTCACCGTTGATACTGTACCTTCCAAGGTATATCAAAAAGAGTAAAAACCTCCGTGTTGTCTCCCTGACGGTATATTGGAACTCTCGTCAACGGACCCTCTTTGACTAAACCTAGCATTTGCATATAGATTCCTGTAGAACCTTTCATAGGACTGTTCATTTATCTTTTTCAGATAGGATAATATGATATAACTGTTGTATGCACTGATGGGATTACCTGAGCAGTGTAGACACTTTTGTGGCATAGAACAGAACCTCTTTCTTATGATCCCCAAGGCAATCACTCACATGTGATCACATTAAGTTGACCTGCCTAGGCACCATTACAAGGATGTCTGCTCCATTCTCACAAAGATATACACCGCAAACCTTGTTTGTCGGTCCTAAGACAAACGAGTATGAAAACCTGCTAGAAAGTACGATTACTATCACCGTATTAACCAGTTTCTCCCAGAAATTCTGTCCAGATATCCCAGATATAACCGTACTAACCAGTTTCTTCCAGAAACTCTGTCCAGATATCCCAGATATAAGTATACTAACCCGTTTCTCCCAGAAACTCTGTCCAGATATCCCAAATATAACCGTACTAACCCGTTTCTCCCAGAAACTCTGTCCAGATATCCCAGATATAACCGTACTAACCCGTTTCTCCCAGAAACTCTGTCCAGATATCCCAGATATAACCGTACTAACCCGTTTATCCCAGAAACTCTGTCCAAATGTCCCAGATATAATTGCATTAACCAGTTTTTCCCAGAAACCCTGCTCAAATTTCCCAAAAATACCAGAAACTGTGTCCGGATATCCCAGTTTCTCCAGAAACTCTGTCCAAATCAACCGGAAATGTCCAGTCTCTCCTAGAAGCCTTCATAAAAAAACCTAGAAACCCCTGTTATCCCTTGGTGATCGTACTGGAAAGTAAGATTGGCACACTCTATATGGTTAGGACCTTATTTGTTTAACTGCTATCTATTAGAAATAGGAGCATCATATAGATTAGGGCTTACATCCGCAAGCTTCTCTCACATGCATACACCATTCCCATCAACTACATGCACTGTCTCGAGTTAGTCCACATCACTGTCTTTGTCTGTCTAAAGTCGTCACTATCAGGATCTGATACACCCCTTTCTCTCGAAATCTGTCAGGTCAGTATAGATTCCCAAGGTCAGCAGCCGGGATTCTCGTCGTGGGTCAGGAGTTCAGATAATCGTTTGGTCAGAATCGCTCTGACAGCCTACTTCAGCATGAATAGAGAAGAGTTGGAAAACAAGGTTACAGAGTTGGGAGCAACTATAAGCCAACAGTCTGACAGCCTAGCCCAAGTTCTGAAGTTCATGGAAGAATTGAAGCAACAGCGGCCGCAACCTCCACCTGGGTTTCCACCACCAGGGTTTGAGCCACCCCCACATGAGAATAACGGGGAGGAAGACTGGCTTCAAGGGGTCCCACCATTTGCGTATGAGAAGAAGCTCCAAGAGAAAATGGATAAGGTTGACAAGCTGGAGAGCGTACTAAGGAAAAGCAAGGGGGTCGATGATTACATGCTAGACCTGGAAGGCCTCTTTGAGCCTGTTAAGCTGAAACTGCCGGAGAATTTCAAAATGTCTGCCATCGACCGTTTTGATGGAACTGGGAATCCCAAAAGTCATGTGAAGCTATGTATGAGTATCTTTCAGTCCATGGGTTGTACCCACGAACACATCGCGATGTTGTTCCCGCAAACCCTTGCAAAGTCTGCACTATCATGGTTCCTAACCTTGGAAGCCTCCAAAACCCAGGCATGGAAAGACATCGTTCGAGTCTTCGTCGATCATTACTCCTATAATCAAGAGCTGGATGTCACTATCAGGGATTTGGAAATAACCCGGCAGAACAATAATGAATCCTTCGCTGCATTTCTGAGCAGGTGGAGGAACAAGGTACCCCAAATGACCTATCGGCCGGTTGAGAAGGAACAAGTGAGAATGCTAATCCGAAATCTACAGCCGCTCTATCATGAGAAATTGTTCTACCAGTCCATCTCCACCTTTGAGGAGTTGTTTGAAGTTGGAACTCGAATTGAAGACGCGATCAAAGAAGGAAAGATCAAAAAGGAAGAGCCTCCGAGTCAGTCAAGAAGGCCCAACTACTCGCGGAATTCCCCGAATGTCAATGCCCTTAGCAGCCAACCCATGGCGTACCCTCTTAGGCCATACCAACCCTCCAACTAGGCAAATTCTTCCAATCGCCCTTTCCAGAAAAAGCCCCCTCGTAACTTCGCCAAGTTATAAATCTCTCTCTCCTCAGCCTTAGACCGCCTCCTCAAAAAGGGCCATCTCTAACTACTCCAGCCTCGAAATACCCCGCCCCCGCCTAACTGCGATATGTCCAAACGATGTACTTACCACCAAGCCCCAGGCCATAACACCGATGATGGCATGCGCCTCCGCCATGATATCCAAGACCTTATTGACCAGAATATCATCGAGCCGCCTCCGAAGCAGCCCCAAATCACTCAAAATCCTCTACCAAACCACCAAAATGTCAGCCTCATCGAGTCTAACCCTATATCCTTCAACCCTGCTACCTATATCACCCCCTAGGACAACCTTTACCCCTCATTGACATCCTAGACTCTATGGGAATTCATCTGATTGAAGGGAAAAATGACAAGTGGCAGCAACGGCTAGACGATGTGCAAGACTTGTTCTTTCTAGAAGAGCATGTTCTAGGGGTGGTAGACCTCAAGTGGTACGATCCCAACAACGAGAGCGATGCTTCTATCTGGAGCGAGCCGAAAAAGCCATTTGTGGGAACAGATTATGACTAGTTCAAAGAAGATGGGACTGCAGAAGGGCCTACTCCCGCCAAGATTGATCATTTGACCAGGTCAGGCCGTCATTATCAGCCTGCACAGCCTACCACCAAAGCAACCGAGAAAGGTCTGGTCAAAGACAAGGGAAAGGGAAAAATGGACCAGGTCATCGAGGAAGATAATGAGTTGATAAAGCAGTTGAAAAAGACCCAAGCACATCTCTCGATGTGGGACATCATGGTAACATCCTACAAGCATTAGCAGGCTGTGTTGAATGCCTTGGCTGGAATAGAAGTCCCCATGAACGCTGCACCGGAGGACATGGTGGCTTTCTTGGGCGCACTTACCCCTAACCCGATCATTACATTTTCTGACGAAGACCTGCCACCAGAAGGATCTGCACATAACAAAGCATTGTACATCACTGTCGGATGTAAGGGGCAGCAGGTGCCATTTTTCCAGGTCGATACAGGTTCCGCCTTAAATGTTTGTGCCCTAAGGACTGCCACCGCTTTAGGGGGTCGATGTCCTTGACATCACGCCATCTGTGCAATCCGTGAGGGCCTACAATAACACCAAGAGGAATGTGATGGCAACTGTCTCTCTACAAATCTGGGTAGGATCTTTGGTAAGCACTGAAGTTTTTCAAGTCATGAACATACCTGCCTCATTCAAAATACTGATCGGAAGGCCCTGGCTGCATACCAACAAAGCCGTATCATCCACTGTGCATCAAATTATCAAGTACATTCATGAGAAGGAGGTGAAAATCATTCTCGGTAATAGTTGGGGTAATGAAGCTTTCCTGAACTACGCTCTCATTTTTGAAATCCAAATACCTGAGCTAGAAAAAGGAAAAATCAGGGGATTTTTCATGGAAGAAGTCCACATGATCAATGACGAAGACAGGTTCCCCGAGGTCCACTCCGTAGTTGTCAACATTGTCCGCAAAATGAACTACTTCCCCGGAATGGGATTGGGCCGACGCCAGCAAGGGATTTGTGAGTTCCCTCAGATCAAAGGGCAACAAAGTACTTTTGGGTTAGGGTACAAGCCCACTGAAGAAGACATCGAGCTATATAGGCCATGGAAGAAAAGGGTAAAGGGTCTCCCACCATACCGCAAAACCTTGAATGGACAATTTGACAAGAGGGGGTATTTGTAAAATACAACCGCGCTAAAAGAGGAAAATACACTAGAAAAGTCTATAATTCCCCTATTTATCTGCAGTTTGAATTACAATACTAGTTTCTACACAAATTGATTAAACTATGATAAGTGGTATTATTTTAGTGATTATTTGTGCAGATTACTGCTGCTGTGTATAAGATTGAAGAATGTTGATAAAAGGAAGTTCTTGGTCCTGATGAAGACAACTCAAAGCTGAAATACAAGATTTGAGCGATCGAACACGGTTCGAGCGATCGACGTTTCGATCGATCGAGTGGAGTTCAAGCGATCGAAGTTTTTGGAAGTTCGATCGATCGAGAGTTGTTCGATTGATCGAATGTGCCTTTTATCAGATTATGCGCGCATGCAGCAGAAACGGGTTTTTACCCTAGCATTAGGTTTAGGCTATATATAATCGTTTTGTTTACGTCCCAAAGGGGGCACATACTTGGTTTCATCAGTTTTCATAGAGAGTAGAGAGTTTCCTTGTGTTTTTTGTAGGTTTTATCAGGATTCACCATTGTTAGCTTGGATTTTTTCATAGTTAATACAAGTTTCTTCGTTCCAGTTTACTTAATATTGTTTTGTTTATTCTCTGCATCTAGTTAATCACAGTTTAGCTTTCAATCTCGTAGTATTGCATGCTAGATAAGTTAAAACCGTTAGTTTTCATAGTTTCAATGAAAAATTCCCAAACAAACATGACTTTAATGAACCTTTACGTTAAAAATAAATCTGAGACTTCCCAGACCATGTCTGAGTAGTCCAGGGTTGGGAAATCGCAATGAAACCGTGATTTCAGGCCTCTGCCATGCAGTATTTTTATTCTTGTGTTCGATCGATCGAATGTAGTTCGATCGATCGGACCGGAGACATAGTCGAGCGATCGAAGATATTTCGATTGATCGAGAGATGAAGAAGTTCGATCGATCGAAAGTGCGTCCATCGATCGAGACCTCTGATTCTTGAGGACATCTAATACAATATTCCAAGACTTTCTGCTTTACTGATTCGTTATCAAACTGTCCCCAAATGCTCAGTTTGTCAAAACAGTCTTTAAACATTAAGCCTTAAGGCATTTTCTTTCAATATATTTTGCAAACCACCCTCAATGCTAACACCATTGGAGGTGAGAGTCTTAACTATTGAATTAAACCACCTTTGTGTATTTCAAACTTAGTTGTGATGATGTAGTCCCGGTCATGAAAGGACTATTGATTCCATATCCTTAGAGAAGTACGGGATACTGTAGAAGTTGCCCTCCGTTGAGCTTAATTGCATTTGTATGGTAGATGGCTGGGTCATAGTGGATTTGCGTGATCCCAACACTTTCTTTTATTAAGAAAAACCATTTTCAAATCTTGCTTTAGTTAAATAGTTAATCATTAGTTTATTTAATTTAGTTACTTTTAAGTTTAGTAGTTGTTAATTGTAGAACTTTGTGTTCTACACTCCTCTTAAACTATTGAATTTTCTTTTCTTTGTAGAGTCTAATCTAAGGAATTTAATTCTCATCCTTCCCTGTGGGATCGACCTGGTCTTACCAGTTACTACTTGCACGTCTACCTACACTTGGGTATAGCACACAAGCGCACACAAAAAATACTCGTGTCAAGTTTTTGGCACCGTTGCCGGGGAAGGCGACGATAATTCCTTAGATTACCTCAGTCTCTCTTCATTCTCTTTCTGTTTTTATTTTCTTTTCAGTCTATTGGTAAACACTCACCTTAGGGACTCTCCTAGTTCATGTCCAACACTTCTATTGAAGGAATTTTTGGAAATCCTTTCTACCGCTCTGACTCTGATAGTTCCATTAACCCGATAGCCACTCCAACTGAATCAATGGATGATAATCAGAGTGAACATGGTGACAATGTTGTGGTACCAATTGATGAGGCGCTACATCCTCTTTGCGATCTCATGCAACCAGAACACGTGCCTACGCCCTCTTGCATTCAAATCCCACCACATAATGGCAAATTTCAGTTTCGCAATGGGATGATCCAACTGCTTCCCACCTTTCATGGGATGGAAAGTGAGAAGGCGTACTTACATGTCACTAATTTTGAGGATGTTTGTAAAACATTCTCGCAAAATTGTCCTAGGGAGGTGACGCATCTAATGTTATTCCCCTTCACTTTGAAGGATAAAGCGAAGGCGTGGCTCCAGTCCCTCAAACCTAATTCAATTTTCACCTGGCATGCGATGAGCACCGCGTTTCTAAAGAAATTCTATCCTACTCACATGACCACAGACCTTCAATGTCAAATCAATTCCTATAAACAAAAGAGCAATGAAACCTTCACACAAATGTGGGAGCGTTTCAAAGATTTGCTTCTCTCGTGCCCACACCATGGGTTTGAGAAATGGCAAACTATCAGCTTCTTTTATCAAGCATTGAATGGTGAAACGAAGAAGTTGGTAGAAACTATGAGTTCTGGACCATTTCTGCGTAAAAACACCAAAGAGGCTGAAGCCCATTTTGAATGGTTAGCCGAATACGCTCATGAATGGTCAAATTCTGACAATGTCTCACGCTCACAGATATCCTGTGTAGAAGAGAAAAGCCTATACCAACTAACTAGTGAAGATCACCTCATGACTAAATATGCAGAACTAGCAAAGAAGGTAGAGGAGTTAAGCATGAAAGGAGAGAGCTCTAGGCAAGTTATGCCTGAGGAACCATGCGGCACATGCAACATGTTGGGACATACAACTCAATATTGTCCCAATGTGTCGTATTTTCAAGAGCAAGCCCCTATGGAGATGAATGCCATGTAAGGTTTTCGAGGGGCGGGGAATTCCAACAATAACTTTCAAAGTAACAATAGATGGAATCACCCCGGTTTTGATTGGAGAAATAATGCTGGGACCCAAAATCAATATCAACAGCAGCCCTACAACAACAATCAATATCAAGGGCAAAACAATAGGTCGTCCCATCAATACAATCAAAACAGAACCAATAACTACAACCAAGCTCAACCCTCCAATGCACCACAGACCAATACCTATGTGCCACCACACAAGAAGGTACAAGAAGAAGAGCCACTTGCTAATGCCAATCTAACGCAGAAACTCATACAGATGATGAGTAGAATGTCTGCCATGTTAGAAAGGATAGATGCACGGCAAGAGGGTTCAGGAGGAACATTCCCTGTCCAACCACTTCCGAACCCCAAAGGACATAACAATGGTCCTAACAATCAAGAACATGCTAAAGCTGTGACTACACTGAGAAGTGGAAAAATCATAGAGAAAAGCATGCCTCTGAGTACACCCGAAGTGTACAAAGAGGAGGAAGTGGTGGAAAATGAGCTTGAGCAACCATCTACTCAAAAGGAGGAGCCGTCTACTAATGACGAGGCAATAAAGGCAAACATTGAAGCTCCTAGAGTAGAGGAAGAAGTTGAGCGAAGGCCTGGAAAGGAGTCTGTGAAGGATGAACCACCAAAATGCCCTTTTCCTGCACCTTATCCTCAACGGTTGAAGAAACCCAAGAACGAGACAAAGAATCAAGAGTTTCTGGAATTGTTTAAACAAGTCAAAATTAACCTTCCACTCCTAGATGCTATCAAGCAAGTGCCGGCCTATGCGAAGTATCTCAAGGATCTATGCACGGTCAAGAGGAGGCAAAGCGTGAAGAAACATGCTTATGTCGCGTGCCAAGCAAGTGCGATCATTCAAAATGAGTTGCCTCCAAAACTCAAAGACCCCGGTACACCTACTGTCTCATGTAGAATTGGGAATCAAAGGATAGATAACGCACTCCTCGATCTAGGAGCAAGCGTGAACCTACTGCCATTTTCAGTCTATAAACAACTAGGGTTGGGTGAACTCAAACCCACCCGAGTCGCTTTGCAATTGGCAGACAGATCTGTGAAGTACCCTAAAGGGGTGTTAGAGGACGTCCTTGTCCAAATAGACTCTTTTGTATTTCCGGTTGGTTTTGTGATATTGGACACAGAGCCTGTGTCTAATCCTGGTGCACACATACCGGTTATCTTTGGACGTCCATTCCTCAACACTACTGATGCCACGATCAAGATTAGAAGTGGTATCATGACTATCGTATTCGGGAATATGACATTGAATGTCAAAATTTTTTCTAATCCCCGACCTGAAGAATACGATGATGAGGAAGAAATTCATTACATTAACACGGTCATTGAAGATGAAGTTGACTTGGTCGACTACAAAGATCCTTTGGAAGTTGTGATGACTCAATTTGGCGATATCTATCAGCCTACAGAGTCAACTCCATTGGATGCTGACCTGAACCAGACGTGTCTTATGATGGATACGATAGAGGAGGATAGAGCATAATGCATGTGGGTAATGCCATATAAACAATTGCCTCCTAAAACTAAGTTGGCAATGCCTTCTAGTTTTCAGTTTCCGGAGTTAGAATTAAAGGAGCTACCCAAAGAGCTAAAATACACATTCCTAGGGACTGGAAAAACTTATCCTGTGATCATTTCATCTGCTTTAACTCATGAACAGGAAGGTAAGCTAGTGCAAATGCTGACCAAGCATAAGGATGCTATGGGATGGACGATTGCTGACCTTAAAGGCATAAGCCCATCCATATGCACTCATAAGATATATCTGGAGGAAGACGCTAGACCCTCAAGGCAAATGCAAAGGCGTCTGAATCCCAACATGCAAGAAGTAGTTAAAAAGGAAGTGCTCAAACTACTTGATGTTGGGATGATTTATCCGATATATGATAGTCCTTAGGTTAGTCCAACCCAAATGGTTCAAAAGAAAGCAGGCATAACGGTCATCCCAAACAAAGATGGTGAATTGGTACCAACACGTGTCCCCACTGGATGGAGGATGTGTATTGACTACAAAAAGTTGAATATTGTGACCCGAAAAGACCATTTTCCTTTGCCATTCATGGATCAAATGCTAGAACGTGTGGCAGGTCACAAGTATTACTGATTTTTGGATGGATATAGTGGATATAATCAAATTGAAATTGCTCCTGAAGATCAGGAAAAAACCACATTCACTTGTACATTTGGTACATTTGCCTACCGTCGAATGCCGTTTGGCTTATGTAATGCACCGGCTACCTTTCAGCGGTGCATGCTAAGCATATTCAGTGACATGGTCGAAAACATCCTTGAAGTCTTGATGGATGATTTTTCAGTGTTTGGCCATAGCTTTGAAGATTGCCTCAGTAATCTCGAGCAGGTATTAATGCGATGTGAGGACAAACACCTAGTTTTGAATTGGGAAAAGTGTCACTTTATGGTGACCAAGGTAATAGTCCTCGGCCATATAATCTCCGATGAAGGAATCCAAGTGGATAAGGCCAAAATCGACATAATCTCAAATCTACCTGTCCCCCGTACAATGAGAGACATCCGTTCGTTCTTGGGGCATGCGGGATTTTATCGTCGGTTTATCCAGAACTTTAGTGCAATCTCTCGACCCCTTTGTCAACTTCTTGTCAAAGATGCACCATTCGAGTGGTCAGAGAGTTGCCAAAAGTCCTTCGAGGATCTAAAAGAGCTTCTCACCTCCGCACCTATAATACAGGCTCCTGATTGGAGTTTGCCTTTCGAATTAATGTGCGATACTAGTGATTATGCCATTGGCGCGGTCCTAGGCCAGAGAAAGGACAAGAAGCCATATGTGATATACTATGCCAGCTGAACTTTGAATGAAGCTCAAATGAATTATACAACTACTGAAAAGGAGCTGTTGGCTGTAGTATTCGCCTTGGATAAGTTTAGGTCTTATCTGATAGGGTCACCAATAGTCTGTTTTACAGATCACTCTGCCCTCAAGTATCTGCTGTCTAAGAAAGACGCTAAACAACGGCTCATTCGCTGGATACTCTTACTCCAAGAGTTTGATCTAACAATCAAAGATAAGAAAGGAGTAGAGAATGTGGTTGCAGACCATTTGTCACGGTTGACTTTTGTCGACAATATTGAATCCCAATCCATTAAGGATGAGTTCCCGGACGAACAGCTACTGGCAGTAAGTAGTCTGCCTTGGTATGCTGATATTGTGAATTACCTTGTCACGGGAGAAACACCGAATCATTGGTCAAACCAAGACAGAAAACGGTTCCTCTCGTTCGCGCGTCATTTCTTCTTTGATGACCCATATCTTTTCATGTACTGTGCTGATCAGGTTATCAGGCGCTGCGTCCCCAATGAGGATATAATCGTAATTTTAGCATCATGCCATTCTGAGGCATGCGGTGGCCACTTCGCGTCACAGAAGACCGCGCAAAAAGTTCTACAAAGCGGTTTTTACTGGCCCACAGTTTTCAAAGATGCATATTCCTTTTGCAAGACATGCCAACGCTGTCAAAAGCTTGGAACTATTTCTAAAAGGAATTCTATGCCTTTAACCCCTATCATCACAATTGTGATATTTGATTGTTGGGACATAGATTTATGGGCCCATTTCCCAAGTCTAATAACTGTGAATACATACTCCTTGCTGTAGAGTATGTGTCAAAATGGGTTGAAGCGATACCAACGAGACGCAATGACCACAGAACGGTCTTGTCCTTTCTAAGAGAGCATATCTTGTCTCGTTTTGGAACTCCGAAAGCTTTACTAAGTGACCAAGGCAAGCATTTCTGCAATAGGCCTTTGGAGTCACTTCTCAAGAAATATGGAGTCCACCATAAAATCGCTCTTGCCTATCATCCACAGTCGAATGGGCAAGCAGAATTGGCTAACCGATAAATCAAGCATATTCTCGAAAAGACGGTTAGCTCCAATCGAAAGGACTGGGCATACAAGCTGACGGACGCTTTATGGTCATACCGTACTGCTTACAAGACGAATCTAGGTATGTCCCCGTATAGACTGGTTTACGGGAAAGCTTGTCACCTCCCTGTTGAAATTGAACATAAAGCTTACTGGGCGACACGCTCATTGAACTTTGATATCCAAGAGGGAGGTCAGTTACGCAAGCTCCAACTTGCAGAACTAAAGGAAATACGACGAGATGCGTATGACTCTACAAGGTTGCATAAGGAGAGGTTGAAGGCTCGCCACGATCGTACGATCTTTCGTAAATCATTTGAGCCGGGCAGAAAGTTTTACTGTATGACTCTCGCCTCCACCTTTTCCCAGGAAAGATCCGTTCCCGTTGGACAGGCCCGTTCATTGTAAAAACTGTCTTTCCACACGGGGTGGTTGAGCTCGTCAATCCAAAGAACGATGATTGTTTCAAGGTCAACGGCCAAAGATTGAAACCGTTCTTGGAGAACTTCCAAACTGAAGTTGAGCACATCCAGCTGGATGAGCCCAACTATTCTCCCACTTAAAATCTAAAGTGGAGTTCCATATTGTTGTTGTATTCCTTCTCTTTCCCTGCATTCTTTTGTGTTTGTGATCTTGTTCTAATCCGTTATACTTTAAACCACTCTATTGCAGGTGCATAGATGCGAGGTGATGATGTTCATTCTATCGGTTCATGGGCTGATTCAGAATGTCGTTGTGGCACCTGGACTGAGAGTGAACTCACACCCTGCCCCTTGCTTCATCAAGACCCTGAAGCTCACTCTCTCATTGATGCTGCTCAAGGGTACATTCCATACCCACCGGCCCTCCTTGACATCAATCCATATGAAAATATGGGATTTCAGGATGACGATGATGTGGATGAGGAAGAAGACCTGTACATGGGGAGAATGGTGGATGATGCACTCATGGCACAATGGGAAAATGATGATATGTGGGAGCCATGGGAAGATCATGACCTCCAGGATGTCGTCCCAGAACGTCACAATGCAGTTTTTGTTTTTGTTGATGACTTCCTTGTTCCCGAGTTGGTCCCATACCGCTATGTGCACCAGAGCTTTCTGCTATTCAGGCTCCACTGCCCCTTACCAGCTAGTGCATTTTGGGAATCCATGCCAATAGTGAGGTTGGAACTTAGTCACATTTCTTTGTTTTTTGTTTCTGTTCCCTGTTTTTTTTTTCTTTTCGTGTTTAATCCGTGTTTCTTGTGTTCCGTTATCTTAATATCGGTTTGATTGTCTTTTGTTTTTTTTCTTGTCCAGGATTGTCACTATGTTTCTCAATGGTATTCTGGTATTCCTTCCACATCAACTGGTTCATGGTTTTGGGCCCTACATAAGGCCCCCACGCACTCCGCCGCAAGAGGGCAGTCCGTTGCACAATTACACTCCTTTATCCGTGTCTCCATCCGAATCACCTCTTGCATGGGCTTTCAATTCTTTAGAGACGCCAGACTTGCTCGATGATATCCTTGCTGCTTTCCGTTTGTTCTGGGAAAGGGAATCATCAAGTTTGGACTCCACTTTTGAAAATTCAGCGGATCCTGAAGCAATTGTGGAAGAGGAAATCTTCATGCTCGAAGAATAATGCCGCATGTCAGTTGTTTTCATTCATTTCGCCTTTCGTTTATCAATTGGAGTGTAATCCTTGACAGAATTTTATTGGTTTTAGTTTTATTTTCGATTTTCTTTAGTTAAATAAGGTTTTTAATACCATTTGGGGGAATTTTGTTGCACTACGGATGCTATTAAAATGATTTATTTATATCAAATTGCAATTTTCTATTATGAGGAGGAGTTTTGGTTTACATGTCCTGGTTTTGAACTGCTTTTATTCTATTCTGTTTGTCCAGAACATTGTTGGCTTGTTGGGGGTGCTAAATTTCTTAATTCAGGGTTATTAAAAAAATTTGGGTGTTCGATCGATGGAACTCATCTCGATCGATCGACCTTATCAGATATTCGAGCGCTTGAAGAGACCTCAATCGATTGAACGTTCGATCGATCGAACTCTCTCGATCGATCGAGACTGGTGTAAAAACGAGGCGTCGTTCTGAAGTTTTATAAAATTTCATTTTCTCTCTCACACCCCCTCAATCCCCCGAGAACAGAGAAGCATCCCACGAGTTTTGGCCTCCCGTTTTGATATCTCGTGATTCACGAAGCTCCGGGTTCCTCTGGTCATTAGTGGCACTGCGGGCAACCGTCCCCTTGCGCGTCTCTCGAGGTGAGGCCCCACGTTACCCCTCATAGTTCTTGTCTTTTCATATGTGCATGGGGGTGCCCCCATTGATTTTTTAACTCGTATTCGTAGTTTTCTTACTGCTTTGTGTGTGTGGGCCCTTTCTGTTCTCGAAAGTAGTCACCGCACTTTCGCTGTGCTCGATCGATTGAGCTGGGTTCGATTGCTCGAACCCAGCCTTTCTCAATCGATCGACAGAGTCTCGAGCGATCGAACTCTGTCCTTTCTCAATCGATCGAACATTGTTCGATCGGTCGAACACAAGCAGTTTCAGTTTCTTTTCTTTTCTCTCTTGTTTTGATTTCTACTCTGTGTTTCTTCTATTTTCAGGGACCCACAATGAACCCTATCACGGGGTATCACAAATCCAAACCTCTGGATCTCACTATACCGGACCCCATACCCGATCATGGGTTTCGGAGTACCGAAGAGCGTGTTTAGTTTAGCCGCTCTTTTCAGACGCGTAAGGTGATGCTCGAGCGGCCATTGGAGTCCGTATGGCTTGCCGCTCCATGGTTCCTAGCACGGATCAGAGACATGCCATTGTGGTACGATATGTTGATCCAGACCAAGAAGATCAATATCCACTGGGTTCGTGAAGCGTGCTCTTCCATGATCAAGGATCCCGCGGCCCCGTTTACATACCGATCATTCTTTCGTGGGCACGAGATCGTTTTCAGTCCTGCCACAGTCTCTGCAGCTCTGGGGGTTCCTGAGGTCCCTGACTGTTTCTATCCCTCATTACCAGGATCCCCAGAGATCCCGTCCACCACCATTATCCGTGAGCTTACAGGAGGTGCCGTTCAGTTCTGGAACGGCGAATCAAATATCGAGGATAAGTTCTTGACTGAGAATTACCACCTCCTCCACCTGGCATTGGTCAACTGTATTCTGATGACGTCCTACCACGAGAAATTCATGCCGTGGTATGCCCGTGCTCTGTACTCCATTGGGACAGGACAGCGTGTCTGTTTGTCTCGCCTATATATCGATTTTTTCGTTCAGCCTACGCGGTACATTGCCGCCAAGCGCCATCTGAAGGGCGCTTGGCCTATTCATAGGGTTATTGAGCGGGCCGACCTAGTCCCGTTGGCCACAGATTCCATTCTTCAGGCCTCTAGTCGATTTGGTGAGACAGCGGACCGCCGTTCTGATGCTCAGAAAAAGAGAAAAGCAAAGGGTAAAGATAAGGCCAAGGTGGGAGAGAAGAGGAGACGTGGAGGCACGGACACTGAGGGAGCTGCTTCTGGGATGCCCACTGAGGCTGAGGAGCATGATTGAGACGAGGAGGACGATCCCGTTCAGGAGGTAGCACGTTTTGAGCTGAGACAGAGATCTCAGGCTCCACCCCAGGGAGAGTCGTCATCCGCACCTCCCCCGACTATTCACGATTTACTTTTGGAGGAGAGGGCAGCCCGGATGCGACTCGAGGGCAAGGTTGATCATATATCTACCATGCTGACCACCCTGTTGGTCCAGCTTGGGTTCGACCCTATCATACCCCCATCTCCCACACCATCTGCACCTCCACCACCCACTATTGGCCCATCTTCCTCTGCACCTACTGGTCCCTCTACTTCTGATCTACCGGTTGATCCTTTGGCACCATCGACATCAGCTGCACCATCTACCGCCCCATCGACATCCGCCGCACCCACTGTATTGGAGACATCACTTACACCTGCTCCTGTCATGGCCGACACATCAGTCACTACTACAGTTGCCACGACGAGCGATCCGGCTACCGCTACTACAGGTGTCGAGGGTGGAGTTATGGATGCTCCAGATTTATTGATAGAGATTT
This sequence comes from Hydrangea macrophylla, assembly GCA_033977485.1. NCBI lineage: Eukaryota > Viridiplantae > Streptophyta > Magnoliopsida > Cornales > Hydrangeaceae > Hydrangea > Hydrangea macrophylla. Next base: position 18,366,735 of record CM066988.1, read on the forward strand.
TGTCTGATGTTCCCGATGATGGGTAGTCATTTGGTGTATTTTTAGTAGATTTTTTTGGATGTTATGGATTGGTGTGGGATATTGTTGTTGGTTATGTTTTGTTGGGTATTTTTGGACACTGCTAGGTTACTGTAGTTTGGTTTGGCTGTACTTTCTTATCACTGCTCTTTTAGTTTCTTTGTTTTATCTTTACAATGATTGGTTATGTTATTATATATGGATCTTGTGCTTTGTATTTCTGTTTATTTTTCTTTTGATCCTGTCCGCTTGGAGATTGTTTGTTTCTTTACAGATTGTTATGTGCGCAGTTTTCACGTTGCTTTATCAGGTGATATCATTCTATCTATCTATTTGAAAATCAACTTCTGAGGTCATCGCGATTTTCAGTGGGGGGGTAGGATGTAGATAGGCCATCACCTGTGCATATCTATACTTAGCAATCTGTATCACTCCATCTATTGCAAATCTCCATTATAATTAAAAATCAAAATTGAAAATTTTGAAATAACCAAGTTTTGGAAATAAATTGGTAGGAAAATTTTCAATTTTCTCTCCTATTTAGCTGTTATCAAGCAATGACATATTCATATTCATCTCATCCCTTTATGACTTAAGTTCACGCATTTTTCTAGTTTCACTAAGTGGAATGCATGTGTTGACTATTCTTGTATCCAAATCTATTTGCACATGTTAAGAGTTATGCAGGAAACTGAAAATAGAGTTAATACGACTTTTATGCTTCAAGGAATAACTAGTGGAAACTAATGACCCTTAGTAAGCTTTTGAACCCAATCTTCAATTCTGAGGGAATTGTCACATTAATTCGAATTGTTTTTCTTGAATATTCTTGAAATTCATTGAATAGTCTCAAAATTCTTCATTTAGGCTGTTTATTAGAGGAGAACGTTCAGGATTTACCAATTAAAACTCAATGAACACTGAAGTGCTAAAACTAAGAAGTTAAGAAAATGATTTAAGCAATCGTTATTCATTTTGTTTACACCTATATCAACATCCAAGAACCTTCTAACCCCACACTGATTGAATATTGCCAATATGAAAGCCTAAAACCCCTCATCTTATACTTTAACCGTTATAAACCCGATTGCACATCTAATGTGACTAAAAATTGTTGAGGTATGTGACGAGAAGGGAGCAGTTGTGGAAGTGATTGTATAAAAAGTAAATATGCAAGGAGATGTTTCGTTCCAGGTTAAAAAAAAAAAAATGTAAAGAGAAATAAATATATATGAAAATAGAGGATGGTTGGAATGAAGAAGAAATAAACGCAATCAAATGCCAAGGATGTGCAATTTCTTACCCCTCCTATCTTTATCTTACTAAATAAAAGCCGAATTGTCTAAGCCTTAATGATTCTTGATGACGTAGTTTGAATATGAAAGTGTAAGTTGAGTTATCCACAGTATTTCGCTCCTCTAGTAAGTGGTATTCCTTTCATGAGACTATAATACTCTAAATGTTCGTCCTTTATCGAGTTAGGTGTGAAACACTAGTAGCCAGAACATCACTCATATTAAAGCTTTCACACCATGAGCGACCATTTCTAAACAAGTTTCTGTGAGATGTTCATTTTTTAGTGCAAACCCATGTGAGAATCGAGTTGAAACTACGCGTTCTAAGAGTATGATAGTCTAAACAATTCTTAAAAATGTTGGATGCATAGCTGTTGACCTCACACACACGGATACATGAATGTAACGCATATGTATATTTATCTTGGTGACATGAGGAACATGTGAATTTCGTCATGGTTTGTATGAGGTTGATATGTTATGTGGAGCTAAATTTATCGTCGAATGGAAAAGAACGTTGATAAGTTTTTCTATATCTTTTTGAGCTTTAAATTTAGAATTTTGTGGGTATATTCACTGAAAACCCTCACGAGACAACACTCGTCCACTAGGGAAACCTAGGGGTTTAACGGCTTGTTGCATTTGCTAAATGCAACCGCGATTCCTGCGACAGTGAGTTAGGAAGTTTCTTTCATTTTACTAGATTAGTTGCTTTAGTCTTATTTTTGTTATTGTAGTCGTTGTAGTATTAGTAAGCTTGTTTTATTTTCGCTTTATTGCTAGGGACTAGCAAATCGCTAGTTGGGGGTTGTGACAAGAGGTGGTATTTGTAAAATACAACCGCGCTAAAAGAGGAAAATACACTAGAAAAGTCTACAATTCCCCTGTTTATCTGCAGTTTGAATTACAATACTAGTTTCTACACAAATTGATTAAACTATGATAAGTGGTATTGTTTTAGTGATTATTTGTGCAGATTACTGCTGCTGTGTATAAGATTGAAGAATGTTGATAAAAGGAAGTGCTTGGTCCTGATGAAGACAACTGAAAGCTGAAATACAGGATTCGAGCGATCGAACACGGTTCGAGCGATCGACGTTTCGATCGATCGAGTGGAGTTCAAGCGATCGAAGTTTCTGGAAGTTCGATCGATCGAGAGTTGTTCGATCGATCAAATATGCCTTTTATCAGATTATGCATCCATGCAGCAGAAATGGGTTTTTACCCTAGCATTAGGTTTAGGCTATATATAATCGTTTTGTTTACGTCCCAAAGGGGGCACATACTTGGTTTCATCAGTTTTCATAGAGAGTAGAGAGTTTCCTTGTGTTTTTTGTAGGTTTTATCAGGATTCACCATTGTTAGCTTGGATTTTTTCATAGTTAATACAAGTTTCTTCGTTCCAGGTTACTTAATATTGTTTTGTTTATTCTCTGCATCTAGTTAATCACAGTTTACCTTTCAATCTCGTAGTATTGCATGCTAGATAAGTTAAAACCGTTAGTTTTCATAGTTTCAATGAAAAATTCCCAAACAAACATGACTTTAATGAACCTTTACGTTAAAAATAAATCTGAGACTTCCCAGACCATGTCTGAGTAGTCCGGGGTTGGGAAATCGCGATGAAACCGTGATTTCAAGCCTCTGCCATGCAGTATTTTTATTCCTGTGTTCGATTGATCGAATGTAGTTCGATCGATCGGACCGGAGACATAGTCGAGCGATCGAAGATATTTCGATCGATCGAGAGATGAAGAAGTTCGATCGATCGAAAGCGCGTCCATCGATCGAGACCTCTGATTCTTGAGGACATCTAATACAGTATTCCAAGACTTTCTGCTTTACTGATTCGTTATCAAACTGTCCCCAAATGCTCAGTTTGTCAAAACAGTCTTTAAACATTAATCCTTAAGGCATTTTCTTTCAATACATTTTGCAAACCACCCTCAATGCTAACACCATTGGAGGTGAGAGTCTTAACTATTGAATTAAACCACCTTTGTGTATTTCAAACTTAGTTGTGATGATGTAGTCCCGGTCGTGAAAGGACTATTGATTCCATATCCTTAAAGAAGTACGGGATACTGTAGAAGTTGCCCTCCGTTGAGCTTAATTGCATTTGCATGGTAGATGGCTGGGTCATAGTGGATTTGCGTGATCCCAACACTTTCTTTTATTAAGAAAAACCATTTTCAAATCTTGCTTTAGTTAAATAGTTAATCATTAGTTTATTTAATTTAGTTGCTTTTAAGTTTAGTAGTTGTTAATTGTAGAACTTTGTGTTCTACACTCCTCTTAAACTATTGAATTTTCTTTTCTTTGTAGAGTCTAATCTAAGGAATTTAATTCTCATCCTTCCCTGTGGGATCGACCTGGTCTTACCAGTTACTACTTGCACGTCTACCTACACTTGGGTATAGCACATAAGCGCACACAGAAAAATATTCATGTCACAATTCATCAAAGAATGGGATGATTTCCCCTACTTCGGATTCCCCGAACCCTGGATTCATTAAACCACTGGGAAAAGGCACCCCGGGCTTGAAATCTTCGCTGACTGCGAAAGGCCCCTATATCAAGATCCGTTCTATCCCGAAGAAGTTGAGAAGACCCCGGAGGAAGACTGGTTGAAATACTTGGACACTGAAGCCATCAAGAAAATGTGGGAGAAATCCGCTGAGAAGAAGGAAGAAAAGAGGGCCGAGATCCAAGATGATCAGATCAAGCGAACTGAGGAGGGTCTGAGCAACCAGGCTGTAGAGTCATTTGTCCGTGTCTCCCTATCCCCTATTCCCCAGAGTCTGTACTGCCAATTATCGAGTCTGTACCAGAGTCGGCTGCTGTAAGCCCACCACTGTCCAATGTAATCACTTCACCTGTCATGAATGAAATGAAAGACGATTCTGCTTAATCCTCTGTGCCTAATACTTGTGAATGCATAGATCCCTCCGAGGATCTCCCAATTGAACTTAAGCAACTAATTGAAAAACCACCTGCTTATGAAATAATCGAAGATACTTTATCGGTTAACCTAGGTGAAATAGATAATCCACAAATTGTGCAAATTGGCTCAACCCTTAATAAAAAAGAAAAAGAAGAGTTAACTCTCTTGCTAAAAGAATTCAAAGATGTTTTTGCTTGGTCTTACAAAGACATGCCTGGGGTCGATCCCGACATTGTCCAACATCATATTCCCCTCCTCCCCAATTCTAAACCTGTCAAGCAGAAACTAAGGCGCATGAGGCCAGAATGGGCACTCAAGGTTAAAGAAGAAGTGGAGAAAAGGTTCATCATTGTCACCGAATATCAGGAATGGGTTGCCAATATCATGCCAGTCCTGAAGAAGGATGGAAAAGATCGTGTGTGCGTTGACTTCCGTGATCTAAACAAAGCCAGTCCCAAGGATGACTTCTCGCTTCCCCACATTGATGTTTTGGTAGATAACACCGCAGGACAAGAGCTACTTTCATTCATGGATGGCTTCTCAGGGTACAATCAGATTCTAATGGTGCCAGAAGATCGGGAAAAGATGACATTCACCACCCGTTGGGGGACCTACTGTTATAGAGTAATGCCTTTCGGAATCAAGAATGCTGGGGCAACCTACTAAAGAGCTGCCACCACTCTGCTGCATGACATGATTCATAAGGAAGTAGAAGTGTATGTAGATGACATGATCGTGAAGTCCAGTGACAGAGAAGGACACCTGGTAGCGTTGGAAAAGTTTTTTAAAAGGTTGCGCAAATACAACATGAGGTTGAATCCAAAGAAATTCACTTTCGGTGTGACCTCCGGTAAACTCCTGGGTTTTCTCATCACATAAAGGGGGATAGAGGTGGATCCCTCTAAGATCAAGGCAATTCTAGAAATGACACCACCACAGAATGAAAAAGAAGCAAGGGGGTTTCTCGGAAGAATCCAATTCATCAGCCGCTTCATTTCCAAGCTCACAACTACATGCGATCCTTTGTTTCGATTGCTAAGAAAAAGGGAAAATTCCAATGGGATGACCAATGCCAAGCCGCTTTCGACAAAATAAAGGCCTACCTTCAAAATCCGCCTGTCCTCTCACCACCCACTCCTCATAAGCCCTTATTCCTTTGCCTATCTGTCTTCGAAAATGCCATGGGTTGCATGCTAGCCCAAGAAGAAGAAGAAAGCCACTCCGAAAAAGCCATATACTACCTCAGCAAGAGGATGACTGGGTATGAGCTCAACTACTCTACCCTAAAAAAAACATGTTGGGCCTTGGTTTTGTGTACCCGCCAACTAAGGCACTACAGCTGGCCTTCCCAGTTGTGCTCATATCCCGCATGGATCCTCTAAAATACCTTCTCAAAAAATCCGCCCTGACCGGTCGTATATCCCGTTAGTTACTCCTACTATCTGAATTCGATATCAAGTATGTTACAAGCAAATCGGTAAAAGGGAGAACCGTAGCTGAGCATCTCGTAGTGACTCTGAAGAAAGTGGGGACATTCCATTTCCGGACGAAAGTATCATGGAAATCAAGGAAGAACAGTAGAAGTTGTACTTTGATGGAGTAGCCAACATGAAAGGATACGGAGTAGGAATGATCCTAGTATCACAAAGTGGGGACCATACTCCGTTGGCAGTCAAGCTCAATTATAACTCCACCAACAACACTGCTGAATACGAAGCATGCATTCTGGGAATGGAAGAAGCCATAGAGCTGAAAGTTCGGAAGTTGGACGTCTTCGGGGACTCAAACCTTATCATATCACAAGCTAGAGGAGAATGGAAAGTAAAAGAAGAAAGGTTGAAGCCCTATCATGATCATCTCGATCAACTCAAGAGGTAGTTCAAGAACGTCATGTTCCTCTACTTGCCTAGGGAAGAGAACTAGCTAGAAGATTCATTGGCTACCTTAGCCTCCATGATCAAAATTCCTGTGGGAGTCAGGATGATGCCTTTGGTAATTGAGCAAAGGTACGAACCTTTGTTCAATATAATCGCCGCAATCGAAGAAGAAGAGAATGAAACACCGTGGTATCAGGATGTCTGGGATTTCATAGAAAAGGGGATGTACCCCCAAGAGTCTACCGAGAAAGACAAAAGGGCCATTCGAAGATTCACAGTGCAATTCATCATTTATAATGGGAAATTGTTGAAGAAAGGGTACAACGGTCACAACCTGACTTGCTTGTTTGGAAAGAGCTCCAGAAGAATGATGGAGGAAATACACGAGGGGGTATGCGGTCCGCACATGAACAGTCACATGCTGGCCAAGAAAATCGTAAGACAAGGCTACTACTGGACAACTTTGGAGAAAGATTGTTGCGAATACGTAAGAAGGTGTCACAAGTGCCAGATCCATGAAAACATGATGCATGTACCACCATCTCTTCAATACAACATGACCTCGCCTTGGCCATTCTCAACCTAGGGAATCGATATCATCGGTGAAGTCGTTCCAAAATCCTCAAATGGAAATCGGTACATTTTGGTGGCCATAGACTACTTCACAAAATGGGTAGAAGTCATATCCTACACCAAGTTGGGGGCCAAGGAAGTGGCCAAATTCATCAAAAGAAATCTCATCTGCCATTATGGAGTCCCCCATGAGATTATTTCGGACAATGGGAGTCATTTCAAAGTGGAAGTCAGAGATCTGTTCGAGGAATACAAAATCACTTATCATAAGTCATCAGCGTACAGACCACAGACTAATGGGGTAATCGAAGCTGCAAATAAGAATGTCAAGGCCATACTGCAGAAATCAGCCGATACCTACAAAGACTGGCATGAAAAGCTGCCATTCACACTTTGAGGATACAGAACATCGATAAGGACGTCCACAGGAGAAACTCCTTACTCACTAGTGTATGGGATGGAAGCGGTACTTCTGGTCGAGATAGAACTACCGTCCCTGCGCGTGATGGCAGAATGTGAAATTTCGGAGTCAGATTGGTTGAGGGAAAGATATGAAGAATTGGCTCTCATAGATGAAAAGCGCCTAACGGCAGTCGACTATGTCCGAATCTATCAAAAGAGGATAGCCCGTGCTTTCAACAAAAGGGTTCGTCTGAGGAAGATTGTCAAGGGCGACCTTGTCCTTAAGGAATTGTGAGCTCCGATCTTTGATCCCCGTGGGAAGTTTAAACCTAAATGGGTCGGCCCTTACATCGTCAGGACCATTCTTTCCGAAGGAGCAACTTATCTCATGGATCTCGATGGTGTCGAATTCAAAGAACCAATCAACATGGACTGCCTCAAAAAGTACTATGCTTGACCATTCCCTAACCAATTTCCTTCAAGCCTTGCCTTGAACTATGCTCGACCTGATTCCCACTTGGGGATACGTAGGCAACCACATTGGTTCGGTCGCTCCACCAAAATAACCATTTCCTTCAAGCCTTGCCTTGAACTACGCTCGACTTGATTCCCACTCGGGGATACGTAGGCAACTACATCGATTCGGTCGCTCCACCAAAATAACCATTTCCTTCAAGCCTTGCCTTAAACTACACTCGGCCTGATTCCCACTCGGGGATACGTAGGCAACCACATCGGTTCGGTTGCTCCACTCACAAAAATAGCCTGATTTCTTTCAAGTTTTGGCCCGAACTACGTTGGACCTGATCCCCGCTCAGGGGTACGTAGGTAGACTTTCAAAAAAGAAAAGAAGGATTGCTCGCTAGGTTGGAAATCCGAAAGGACGCCTAGGTAAAAGTTAAAGTTAAATCCGAGGTGAGCAATAACAAAAGAGAGAAAAGAGCTCGCTAGGTCACCTAACTAGTGCCTAGGCAAAATTATGAGCGTGTGAGAAAAATAAAGTCGCGGTCCTTACCATAACCCAGAAATCACCCTCCCCACTAGGGGCAAACTTCGGCCACTTACCTCGTTTGCTTGAACCTCTTCTAAACTAGGGGCAAACGTCGGTCATCTACCTCATTTGCCTCACAACCATACATATCCCAAACTAGGGGCAAACTTCGGCCACCTTCCTCGTTTGCCTCTAATCGTCCTAGCATGCCCAAGCGAGTACCAAAAGCAACATCTAATTAAAATCTCGGTTACAAAATGTGTTTAGAAAGCTAAAATGCATAAAATGAGATTCCCAAAGTAACCAAGGTTCACCGATAAACAAACTTTGAATATTACATAAGCGGGAATGATCAAAGAAATAAAAGTCTTTCAAAAAGCAATCACACATGATCAAAGACACTTGGAGAAATGAGCAGAATCAGTCAGGTATAGTTTTATCTTTTATTTCTTCAAAGGACTTTAGAAGTAGGCCTTTACTCGGTCAGTCCAACCATCAATAAAAGTAGCAATAGTGGCAGCCTTGATCCAGGAAGCAAAGACCCTCTCAGTAAACCCCCGGGGAACCTCCAGAACCTGCCCATACTGTCTGGCCAAATGGTGAGAATGATAGAAAGAAGTCTCACTCAGACCCATCAACCACACTCTCTGGTGACCCCTGAGGCTCGTGGTAACAGTATGAAGGTTCGAACGCCCCACAATCCAGCAAATGTCTACTTCAGATAAAGCACCCATCATGTTAACCCAATCAGCAAAAGTGTAGTGAGGGTGAAGCACGGCTCGACGAAAGTAAATCAGTGGTATGCGGCCCGTCCACAGTTGGAGGCGCTCGTATAACCAGGCCTGTAACACCAAAGGTGCCCCAGAAAGAAGAGGAGTCCCTTGGTTGAAGGCATTATCCAAGCCATTCAAGGTTTCAGCCAGAACCATAGCCATGGGGTTCTTACCTGCCTTCAGTCCGAGAAATACATGCACTAAGTCGCTAGAAGTACTCCAGAACAAGAAGTGTGAAGTCATGCACAATATCAGAGCGGCCCCGCGGGTAGCATCATATACACTAGGACTCCCAGGACCAGCATACCGGGCAATAATGAAAGCAATCTTGAGAACCTCACTTTGAATCAGCCGGCGGGAAATAGTGATAGAACAATTCAGATATCCAGCCAAGCCTCGCGTAGAACTGAGGGTATCAGCAGAAGGAAGAATCAAGTCAGAGTCAGAATCATAGCCAAGAATAGCACAAAACTCCTCAAAAAGGGAGCATATCTCCAGGCCATTAAAATTGAAGACATGGTTCACCGGGTCCCAGTGGGCGATATCAGCACGCAAGAACTCAGTGTTCAGGGTCATCTGGCGAAGAGAGAATAGCTTAGTCAAGCCGTAGCTAAAGAGGTTGATCCGTTCCACACCATCTGTGATGTTTGGCCAAGATGTGAGTTGAGCGGGATCATACAAAGCCATATTTTCTGTCGCGGCTCTAGCAAAATTTGAAATTTCGGCAGCACCTCCCCGTTTCACGAACTATCCCACCTGCAAGGCAAAAACACTCACTATCACAAAACTGCCCATCGCAGTAACGTCCAACAATCACAGTGCACATATATATATCATCACACGCTCATCAACTAAAATAAGCACACAACTGCGCCTTCAAACCGGTAGCTATCCGGCCTAAAAGGCAAAACATCATAATACTCTATCAAAAGTCACAAACCGTCACACACATCATCCTACACTGTCCAAATAGTCATATCACCAGTACAACCCAATCGAAAACATGAAAAAGATAAAAGAAAATTCCCGTTTAGGAGGCCTCATTCCTCCTCTTCTTCGTCCTCTGTCTGACCACCCAGAGTGTATGTCGGCGACGGCCTCCTCCTGCCACCTCTGCACCTTGGACCAGTCCTCGATGAGCCAGCCCCGCCTCCACGGTACTGCAACACATAAATAAATGAAGGCAATCAGTAGGGAAACAACAAAAAGTATAAAAATAGAGTCGAGTGAGAAACCTACCAAGGACGTCATCTGATTAGCGGCAAATTGCTGCATACCGTCCATCTGTCAAGGAAAAAATCAGGATTAGAACCTCATAATCTTAAGGAGCGTGAAATTAAAGACATACCCGATGGTCTCGTGTGAGGACCAAGGACCATAAGCTAGCCGCTACGGCGTGACCCTCCTCAGCGTAACTCCAAGGAACGTTGAGGAAGCCCGCTGGCTGAGTAGGGTACCCGCATGTGACTCGTGGTACCTCCATCACTTGGGGAGTGCCATCAGCACCTAGAACATTGACGGACCAATCCCAAGGAGGGATAGGATCGGAAGCGATAGGAGCCTATCTCCTGTATATCTCGCGAAGCTGTAGGCACAAAACAAGTTAGGAAAAAGATGAGTAAAAAAAAACATGGGCAACGGATAGAAACAAAAATATAATGGAAACTCACCTCTAGGAGTGGGAAGTTAGGCATCAAAAAGCGGCCACAGTAAGCCTCATAGCCGATCTCAGAGAGGAAATGATCCCAAACGTCGGTGCCAGCTAAGGCCGCTAACAAAGCATCACCAGAAAGGTCACTAGCATCCATCACAGGGGGATATTGAGGGACGCGATACCTGGAACCGCCAACCACCTGTCGGGACACTCGCTCACCAAGGAACCACTGCCTGCACTCGGTACTCTCCATCAGGAGTTGGCAAGAGGAAAGGGGTTTGACCGCTTGAATCTCCTCTGGGGCAGCATAGGCAACGTGCTCCCAAGGCGTCCAATCAACACTAGCAGCCGTCAGCTCAGTTAAGAAGTTTCTGAGCAAAACAATTTGATGGGCCTCGCTCTTCACCCCGATAACATCCCTCCGCCATCTCATGCCTCGTGGAAACAGAGGCACAAGAGCCATGCCATCCTCGTCTTCAACTGATTCATCCGCAGGGGAGGGAGCTAACATCTTCAGGTACTCATACCTCCAAAGCTGCACTGACAAGCGGGGGTATTTGTAAAATACAACTGCGCTAACAGAAGAAAAAGTATGGATTTAGTTTACAATTCCTCCATTTATTTGCAAATTGAATTACAAAGCTAGTTTATGCACCTATTGATTAAACTATGATAAAGTGTGTGTTTTAGCTGTAATTTATGCAGACTACAGTTGCTATATGAAGAATTGAAAGATCATGATTAAGGGAAATGCTGAATTCTAAAGAAGACATGTCAAAGCTGAAATATAGAGTTCGAGCGATTGAAGGACGTTCGATCGATCGGGAATTCGATCGATCGAAAAGGTTCAAGCGATCGAAATCCCTACCAGTTCAATCAATCGAGAATGGTTCGATCGATCGAGCATGCTTTTTATCAGATTATACGTGCACGCAGCAGAATGCATGTGGGAACCCTAGCATTAGGTTGTATCTATATAAACTCGTTTTGAAAACGTCCAAAGGGACGCCCACATTACTTTTTATCAGTTTTTAGAGAGAGAGGAGAGTTTTCTTTGATGTTTCTGTAGGTTTTCCATTGATTGATGGTTGTGTAGTTTGAATACTCCTAGTCTAATCAAAGTTTATCATTCCAGGTTCCTTCTTCATTATTTATTTAAATTCTGCACATAGTTTATAGTAGTATAATCAGTTAGATTCATAGTTTGCATGCTAGATAAGTACACACTCTTAGTTTTCAAAGTATTCAGGATTAAAATGCAAACAAACAAGACCTTAATGGATATTTATATTAAAAACAACACTGTGACACTTCGGACCATGTCTGAGTAGTCCTCAGGTTGGGAGATCACGATGAAACCGTGATCTCAAGCCTTTGCCATGCAGCAGATTTATTTCTGTGTTCGATCGATCGAAGTAGTTCGATCGATCAGACTAGAGACATTGTCGATCGATCGATATCATTTAGATTGATCGAGGGATGAAGATATTCGATCGATCGAAAGCGCATTGATCGATCGAACATTTGGATTCTTGAGAATATTCTGTGTAGTATTTCCAGACTTTCTGTTTTACTGGATTGTTATCAAACTGTCCCAAAACGCTCAGTTTGTCAAAACAATCTATGAACTTTAAGCCTTAAGGCATTTTCCTTCAATATATTTTGCAAACCACCCTCAATGCTAATACCATTGTAGGTAAGAGTCTCAACTATTATTTTAAACTGCCTTCTATGTATTTCAAACGTAAATGTGATGACATAGTCCCGACCATGAAAGGACTATAGATTCTTTATCTTAAGAGAAGTACGAAATACTATAGAGAGTGTACTCCATCAAGCTTCAATGTAACTGCATGGTAGATGGCTAGGTTGCGGTGGATTCGTGTAATCCCAACATTCCTTTTTAATTACTAAAAACACTTTTCAAATCATTGCTTTAGTTCATTAATTAGTAAGTAGTTAATTTAGTTTAATCGCTTTAGTTTAGTAATTGTTCAATTGTGGAACTTCGTGTTCTCTGTCTTATAAAGAGTTATTGAATTTTATTTTCTTTGCTTGAGAATAATCTAAGTATTTAGTTTAACACCTTCCCTGTGAGATCGACCTGGACTTAATCCAGTTACTACTTGCACGATTACCTACACTTGGGTATAGCACACAAGCGCACACTGAAAATTCATCGTGTCATGCACAGACAAAGGAGAAAGTCAGAAAGAGTACAGAAATCGAAAAGCCAAAAGATGAAAGAAGATGCAGTACATACCTCCCAAGCTCGTCAAAATCCCCCTGTCGATTTAACATCGCCCCGAGAGACCTCACCCATGTGCTTGTAAAGATGGGCCAAAGCAGCACCGCCCCAGTCCTAGGTGGGGATCTCATCAATGGTCGACAGGCAAGAAAGGAGTCTCAAGCTCACCCGGTCGTTTCGTGTTGCAAAGATCGAGCAACCAAGGACATACAGAAGATACACCCTCAAAAGCTGGGAATTATTTAGGATATGATTCCCTCTGCCATAGGCCCAGTAAAGCCAGCCACAAGGAAACCAGTGCCTCTCCAGATTAGGGGGAACAGCCCCAATCAACATCTATACAGCCTCCGGGTCGATCTCATAGAAGTAGTCCAGAATCAGGCATTTCCCGCCAACCCTCAAGCCGGTAATCATGGAGAAGTCAAAGGGTTTCATGGTCATCTCACCAAACGGCAGGTGGAAAGTATTGGTGGTGTCCCACCACCTCTCAGCCAGAGCATAAAAGTGTGCCAAATCGTTGCTGCTCTTTGAAACCAGACGAACGAAGCCTCCAAACCCGGCATCGTCTACCATCCTCTTGACGGTGGGCGAGAGTTGAGTATACCATAGGAAAGCGTGAGCAAGGCTACCGTGGTCCTTCAATGTCACTTCCGACACCTGCACACAACAAAGATGACAAAAACGATGCACAAAATCACTATTCACGACCCGAAGTCCAAATTCACAAAATCAACATTTGAGCATAAATCGGACTTCTAACGATCTCTAGGTGCACACTACGGCTCACAAAACTAGCACAATACATAAAAATGGTCCTAAAGTGTCGAAAGTTTCACATACCAAGAGCCGCGGCCGAAAGATGACGTTGGGGGTCCCGTAAAATCAAGTCCGAGGTTTGCATCTTGGTTTTCATTCGTTCCTTGGCCTTCTTAGACGGTCTCCTTGAGCTCGAAGCCATGGATCTACAAAGAAAATGGAAGTCAAAGTTTAAATTTCTTCTTGAAAATTTGAGCAAACCAAAACACCAATCAAAATTCCAACCACGGGGTAAGATTACTCACCTGAGCGCGCACAAACTGCGTTTTGACAAATTTTGGCTCCAAAAACACCCCAAAATGGCCAAGAATGAGCTTGAAAAGCTCAAAAACCTGAGATATACAAAAATGGAGTCCGGCCACCCAGTGCCACCACGGCACTGCTCTCCGCGGGCCCCGCTTCGCTCAGTTTTGCTCTGTTTCGCCACGTTTTGGCCTTTTTTAGCCCATTTTTTGGCCCCGATCAGCCCCGGTGGCCCATTTCGATCAAGATTTATGTAGTTTTACCCCGAACAGTCCAAAAAGTTGTCAGGGCTACCTCCAGTAGGCAAAAATTGAGAAAAATTGACTCCCGAAGATCCAAATCGGCTACTTCGGAACGACCGTCACAAATTTTTATCAAGCGCGAGAGTTCTGATAACGAATCCTGGATTTTGGCCGATGCACCAAAGATCAAGAAAAAGAGATTCCCCGAGAACCCTACATCATCCCCCGAGGACAGAAACAGAAAGTTACCAGCTCCCGGAGGCCCTGACCGGCCCTCTTGCATTGACAGCCGAAAGATTTGATCAGCCGTGAGAGATTCGGAGATGGGTCCTGGGCCCCGATCAAGAAAAAGAGATTCCCCGAGAACCCTACATCATCCCCCGAGGACAGAAACAGAAAGATACCAGCTCCCGGAGGCCCCGATCGGCCCTCTTGGATTGAGCGCCGAAAGATTTGATCAGCCGTGAGAGATTCAGAGATGGGTCCTGGTTCCCGAACAAGAAAAGAGATTCTCCGAGAACCCTACATCATCCCCCGAGGATAGAAACCGAAAGATACCAGCTCTTGGAGGCCCCGAATGGCCCTCTTGGATGGAGCACCGCAAGATTCGATCAACCTTGAGTAGGGGTGGGCAAACAGTTCGGTTAATCGAACAAACTGAACCAACCGAACCGAATTTTCAATTTCAGTTCGATTATTTCAGTTAAAAATTTCAATTCGGTTAAAAATCGAACCGAATTAAAAATTTCAGTTCGGTTATCAGTTGCCTATAGGCAAACTGAACCGAACCGAAAAACCAAAATTTTATTTTTTATTTTCATTTTCTATATTATTAATATACTTATATATTACTATAGATAATAAAATATAAATATTTTTACAATTAAAAATAAAAAAAAGTATGCTTTCTTTGTAATATGAAAGAAAAAGGAAAAAAAAAACACAAAAAGTTGTGAAAAATGAAAAAAAAAAAATTAAAATAAAAATTGGGTTTTTTACATATCGGTTAACCGAATTTGTAATTCAGTTAACCGAACTGAACCAACCGAATAAAATTTCAGTCAGTTAACAGTTGACAATCTTCCAAACCGAACCGAACCGAACCCAAACCGAACCGAATAGTGCTAAACCGAACTGAACCGACCGAATGCCCACCCCTAACCGTGAGAGATTCAGAGATGGGTCCTGATTCCCGATCAAGAAAAGAGATTCCCCAAGAACCCTGTTTCATCCCCCGACAACAGATACGGAAAGATACCAGCAGAAAGTAACAAAAGGAGAACCGACCCCCGAAAATCGGCCGTCAGGAACGATCAGAATATCGCCCACATCCAGATCTCCTGCTTATCAAGAATTTTTCTCATCCGTCCCTTTTCGGCTTTATCACAAGATCCCTTGGTCACTTTTGGTTGTCATCTTCTAAACAAAGCGCATCTGATCTATCTCACTCATTTGCAAAAGCACACTTCCCAAGTTTTAGCAGTTTACCCTAGACCCAAAGTCTTCTAAACCTCGGTGTCCTCATCTGAGTCATCCACATCACAATCACCAGCACGACACCAGCCCACTCGGAGTGGCACACCCTACAGCACCTGCTCATACTAGGATCATAACGATAGACATAATAGGACTCATGACACAATTCATCTATGCATTGCATATCATCCTCATAACATAGCATCTGTCTATCTCGTTGTGCGTGCGTGATTTGCCCCTTTGTGCCTGAACTACGCCCTGGTTTGATTCCCCTTGGGATACGTAGGCAGCTCACGCAGAGCACGACCAGCACTGACCTCAGCATCCTTGCATCTTTTGCAACGCTTTTTATCCTAAATCTATAGCCTCCAAAAAGTCCTGTCTCTTCAGAACTTTGGCACTCGCTTTTCGACATGCGTTGCCTCGCAAGTTCATGCCAAAGAGGGGCAAACTGTAGACACCACATTTTGTCGGCTATCAGATTTTGGGAACTCATAGCTTGGTGATTCACAATGATCGAGAAGACTCAAAAGGACTCCTGGAAGTTGGTTCTATTTCTCAAAATGCTCAGAATGACTAAAATGCCCCTGAAAGTCCAAAAGCTCCCAGATTCGGCCCAAAAGTTCTGGAAACATGCTACGACGTAAGAAAAATAATAAAATGAGTTTTTAAGTAAAATCGGATGAAATCGTCAGCTCCCAGAGACCCCCGGAAGACCCGGAAGTTCTCGGAAAGTCCCCGTTGACCGGTTTGACCAAGATTTGATCAGATTTGACCAAGTTTGACCAAAATTGTCCAAATTTGCTGGAATCACTCTAGATCATGTGGAAAGTATTAAAATGAGTTTTTAAAGAAAATCGAGCGAAAACGTCAACTCCTGGGAGCTCCCAGAAGTTTCCAGAACTTCCCAAGAATCCTAGGTTTGACCAGTTTGACCAAAATTTGACTTTAGAACCGGGGCACCGTAACAATTTTAAAATATTTTTCATGGATACTAGAGGTCAATAGCTTTTCAATGGTATATCGCACATAATTTTCAGGTTAAAAATGAGTTTCTTATGAATTTCCGAAGATAAAAAAAAGCGATCAAATCGGCTTTTATCGCAAATACCGCAAAACTTTTCAAAGTGACCAATCCCCGAACTATTTGTTATGAAAATTAGACTCCATTACCTTTACAACGGTATATCACAACCTCAATTTGGATTTCGTACGCATTTTCTGTGAATTTCAGACGAAATAGGGCCTTTTCGCGAATACCAGAACCTCTGGGGGCCTAAAATGGATTATCAAGACGATTGAGGAGAAGTGCCGCGGCGGCACTCCAGAACAGTGTATTTTTGTAATTTTTCTTGGGGGTTCATTTTGATTAATTAAAAACCAAAACGACGTAGTTTATGATTTCAGATGTTTGGGACCAATGGAAATACTTCTAAAACCCCAAAACCACCCCCAAATTGGCCTATTTAAACCCCCCATTGCTCTTCATTTTAGGGGGGTCAAATGTAAGCTTTGAAAAAGTTTGGGAGAGAAAGTTGTAGAGATAAGATTAGAATAGAGAGAAAAGAATCTTTCTTCTTTGATTTTCAAAACAAAAGTGAGTTCTAAACTTTGTTTTTACTTCATTACTCCTATTTACTTCAACATTCAATACACCCAACCATCATTTTAGTGAGCATTTAAGAGAGAGGAAGCTTCTTCCATGTCCAATGTCATCATATATGAGTGAAACACCAAACTAAAAGTTCAATACATCATGAATATCATCTATTGATTGCTATTTATTTGATTGTTTGTTTATATAATGTTCCTCTCTTCTTACCTCATTTCTTTTTTATTTTTCTTTATTTACTTACTAGTTCATCATTATCTAGATGATGACATGAAGTTTGAGGTGAGTGAATCCTTATGGATAGTAGCTCTTGACCTCAAAAACATGTTTGATAGATGATGATCATAACTTCAATACCTCCAAGGTATCCTTGAAGTTATGTTCAAATGAAAATAAATCTCTCCAACAATCTTGGAGGTTCTTGATGATAAGTTTGATGTTGACATTTTAAGTGGCCATAATCTTTATTGGGTATTGAAAATATGCTTTCAAAACATCTACTTCAAAACCCCTCTTAAAATCCCTCATTTTAATCTCAAGAAAGGAAACTCTAGTTTTTTCCAAAATCATCAAAACAGTAAGTCAAAACAGTGAGTGATCTGAGTTCAAAGATTTCTCTAGAACTCAATGCTCAATATATGGATGAAAGGCCACTTGAAAAGTCTTCCTAACTCATTAGAGAACACCCATGATTTTTGGTTTGACTTGGAAATACTTGAAAATGGTCCATTTGGACCCAAACATTCCTTCCAGACATTCTGCCTCTGCTGTCACAGCAGCTTGGTTGACTTCCAAATTCTTTTTTCAGAAAACTTTTCCAAAAGGGGTGGTTTCGAATTATTTTTCCCTTAAACCTAAATGTCTTAGGAAACCCTTTTGTATAAAATGGGCCTCCAGATCATTAGTTTTCAGTTTTTGAGAATTTTTAACATTTCAGTCGACAATACAGACTCTATTTTTGAGTGACCTTCATTTTTTATATGATTTCTCTCAATCTGTGATAGTTATTAAAGATTGGCTATTTGGGTAGTGTTCTAGACACAATAACGAAGATCTCCATAAAATATCATGAACTAAAAACATTCCTAACCCCTCTTTTTAATTTTCAAAAGATCTAGTTACTATTCTTTCCACTATTCACAGCAAGCACATTTTAACTTTCATTCTTTGATTTGATGCTTATATGCATTCCAAATTAGTTCATATCTTAGGAAGTAGTTCATACTACATTTGTACATATCCTATATTGATTTCATTCATTCATTCATACACCTTTCAGACTTCTAAGTCATTCTAGGAATCCATGAACACCAAAACACCCTACAACCTTGGCACATCCTAGATGCATACATTGCATTCATGCAAGATTTGGGGTTTTTTGTAACTCTTAATCTAAGAAGATTATAAGGAACGATCATGATCACACGTTCATGCTTCCCCTCGATCTAATCATCCTTTCTCATCTGTCCCGGGGATTGAGAGATCTTCTTTTCTCAAAGAATAACATGCATCATGCTAGCTTGCTAAGCATATTTTGATTTCTTTGATTATTTGTTTCAAGAACAATCCCTGTCCCCTTTTAGATTAGGAAAACTTGACTACTTGATATGTAATTAGACGACTTTTCCTAGGTTTGTTCGTGTGATCTTTCACTTTTGCATTGTGTGCTATTTGGCCTAGATCTTATGAATGATATCTTATCTTTTGATCTTCCAATTTCAAGATTCTTATGCAATGTAATATACTTATCATAAATATTAATTGTCAAACCAAACATAATAGAAGATGATTATTTGAATGCTAATTGAGGCCTATCGAAAGACGGGGCGAGTTGAGGGTGTTTTAGTCATGACAAAGGCTCCTTCCTCTCTCGTACCAAAACCCCGAACCAAGTTCTTTGGTTATGAAGGGCCGGTGCCCTTATCCGCTTGGATGAGTCAAATTAGGTTTCTTGGTTCCTTAAAGACCAAGTGACGACTCTGTATCTGTTTTCAACAGACCTCCTTTTCTTTCTTCAATCCAAAATGATTTCAAACAAAAATAAACAAAAGAGGTGGAACGACGCGTGTCCACACTGACGGTAGAGGGACATTAGTACACCATACATGTCTAGTTATCGCTTCGGATATGTTCTTTAGCGTTGGAGTTCAGTTATCGTCTTATAGTGGAGTAAACGTTAACTGACCAATTGGTTAGTTTACTGATCAAAGAGTTTGGTCATGGTAATTAACAAACTGGTCTGAGCCAACAATAAAGAGCCTAGGAGGTCCTACTCTTAGCTCCGCTAGGATGCTTGGAAAGACACTTGAGGAAGATGTCAAGACAAGTTCGATCGATTGAAGTATGTTCGATCGATTGAAGTCATGGCAGGATCAATTGATCGAGAATGGTTCGATCGATCAAAGGTTCGATCGATCAAAGATATTCGATCGCTCGAAGTCTAGGTTGGTTCTGGAAATCTATAAATAGGGCAGCTACGTTCTGGAAAAGAAGTTCGTCGTCTTTATTAACCAGACGCTACAGAAACTATTTTAGAGCACCAACTTCTCCTTCCTCTCTATTAGAGATCCCACTATCTCTAGTCTCTCTGGTAACCATCCGTAGTAGACATAAGGGTGAATACAACCTAGTGGAGACTGCCACATCAACAAGGAAGTAGAAAATTAGAATTGGGTTCAAGACACTAAGGTATAACACTTGCCCCCTCTTGTGTGCATCTATAGAATTAGCGAGTAGTAGATCCTGGGCTACCATTAAGTTTTTATAACTTGACTTTTTCGTTGCACGTTTGAACTTTTAATTTAAATTGGTTTTTCCATCAGATCCGAGGTCTTTTAGTGCCTTGGGTGTGGTCACGAGGTCTTTTGGGGCCTTAGCTATGGTCTCAAGGTCTTTTGGTGTGCCTCGGTTGTGATCCTGAGGTCCTTTTTGTTGTGATATACTGGTTGGGAACACTGTTTGCAACAAGAGATCTTTAATCAATCTGAAAAACTAAAATAATTGCTCGGAAAGAGCTATAACTTGTTTAAAGAAGACATAAAAAGTCCTAACCAATATTGATCCTTATTGTATTGAAAGTACTTCTGTAGATGCTCCACATTCCATGGGTGTGACAAGTCCTGTCCTTCTAGCATCTGCAGCCAGTAAGTTCCTGGTCGCTTGACCCGCGTATCCCTATGGGGCCCTTCCCAGTTTGGTCCCAGCTTCCCGTGGCTTGGGATTTTGGTGGACTGATTTATTGGCTTGAGGACGAGTTCTCCCACTTAAAAACTATGATGCTTTACTTTGTTGTTGAAGTACCGTGAGACTCTTGCTTATAGGCTACCACTTTTAGGTATGCTCGATCCCTTTTTTCTTCTATCAGGTTAATCTCTTCTCTGAGGGCTTCCGTTGCCTTGCTCGCTGTAGTTTGTCACCCAGTATATTGGTAGTCACAGTTCTATGGGGCCACTGCCTCAAAGCCATAGGTGAGTGAGAATAGGGTCTCTCCTGTAGCACCTCGAGGAGTAGTACGGTAGGCCCACAGAAGGGTCAGTAGCTCCTCTGCCCAGAGTTCCTTGGCCTTTTCAAGCCTAGTTTTAATGGACTATAGGATCATTTAGTTTGTTACCTCGGCTTATCCATTAGCTTGAGGATGCTCGGGAGAAAAGTAGTGATTGGATATCCTATAGCTCGAGCAAAACTTCTAAAAATCGACGTGTCAAACTGTCTACCATTGTCACTGACTAGTACCCGAGTTATGCCAAACCTGCTGAGGATGTTCTTCTCAACCAAATTTTCCATCTTCTTTCGATTATTATTGCCAAGGGCTCAGGTTCTGCCCATTTGGTCAAGTAGTCTACTGCAATAACGGCAAACTTAACCTGACCCTTTACTATGGGGAGCGGCCTGACTATGTTGATGCCCCACCGAGCAAATGGCCAGGGGCTGAGGATTGGAGTTTGTGGCTCTACCTGCACTTGATCATGCTTGCATGCCTCTGGCACTTGTCGCATTACTCGACATAATCCTGGGAGTCCCAGGCCATTGTAGGCTAGTAGTAGCCTTGCAACAGCGCCCTACAGGAGAGTGCCCAGCCTCCAATGTGGCTTCCACACACTCCTTTATGGATTTTATATAAGATTTCTAGGACTTGGGTAGGGACGATGCATTAAAGGTAGGGGATGGAAAATCCCCTCTTGTAAAGTACACTATTGAAGAGGTGGTACCTAGCCACTTGGTATTCAACCTGTCGGGTTTCATCCTTCATGGACGATAGGCTCCCAATTGCGAAGAACACTATGATAGGATCCATCCAACTTGGCCCTAAATCAATCGATTCGACCTCCATACCTTTTGAGTTGGACACACTGGTTCAGGTAGGTTTTTTACCCTTATTTCAGGAAGGTCCGACTCAGAAGACGATGCTAGGAGTGCTAACCGATTAGCCCGTACATTTTTTCCCTCGAGATCTATGTGATAGAGAACCCTTTGAGTTTGTTGGTAACCCCCCTAACAAGGATGAGGTAGGCCAACATGTTATCTTCTAAGTCTTCATACTACTATTGTACTTGATTGACAACCAGATGGGAGGCACTGTACACTTGAACTTGTTGTACGCCCACTGAGGTAGCCAATTGTAGCCCGACCAACAAGGCTTCATACTCGGCTTCATTGTTAGAAGCCTGGAACCCAAACCTTAGGGCGTATTTGGCACGAATAAAAAGTTGTGTACGCTTGTGTGCTATACCCAAGCTTAGGTAATCGTGCAAGTAGTAATCTAGTTAAGAACAGGTCGATGCCACAGGGAAGGTTAATAACTAAATACCTAGATTAATCTCTAGGAGGAAAATAAAAATTCAAGATTTAAAACAAGGTGTAGAACACGAAGTTCTACAGACTATAACTACTAGAGCAATTAAAGTAAACTAATGATTAACTAATTAACTAAAGCAATATTTTAAAAGCGGTTTTCTTTATATAAAAGGAATGTCGGGATCACACGAATCTGCAGCGATCATGCCATCTACCATGCAGTTACATTTAAGCTCTAAGGAGTGTGTCTTTCTACAGTATTCCTTATTTTCTAAAGATAGAGAATCAATAGTCTGTTCATAGCCAGGACTATATCATCACATTTATTTCCAAAACACATGAAGGTGGTTTAAAATAATAGTTAAGTTTCGCATTCTGAATGGTGTTAGCATTCAAAATGGTTTGCAAAAGTTATTGAAGAAAAATGCCTCAAGGCTTAAAGTAATGAAACTATTTTGACAAACTGAGCATTTGGGGACTGTTTGATGACAAATCTCAAAAGCAGAAAGTCTTGAAATACTGCAAAAAGACTACTCAAGAATCTGAAGGTTCGATCGATCGACGCGCTTTCGATCGATCGAATATCATCATCTCTCGAGTGATCGAAATGTCTTCGATCGCTTGACTATGCGCCTGCTGCGATCGATCAAATTACTTCAATCGATCGAGTGCAAGTTTTATACTGCTGCATGGCAGAGGTTGGAGATCACTATTTCATCATGATCTCCCAACCTAGGGACTACTCAAACATTGTCTGGAGTGTCATGGATTCAATTTCAACATAAATATTCATTAAAGTCCTGTTTGGTTGTGGTTTAAACATAAAAACAAAATAATGAAAATTAATGATTTAACAATAACTATCACGCAAAGCTATAATCTAACAGATTAAACTATGACAAACTGCAAGAAGAATGTAATTAGAACAATAAGATGTAACCTGGACTGCAGAACTTTAATTAAACTTAAGAGAATCCAAGCCAAAACAAGGATAATCCTTGAAAAACCTACAAAAAGATTAAGAACAAAGCTCTCTACTCTCTATAAACTGTTCAAAAACAAAGTGGGCGTCCTTTTAGACGTGAACAAAATGAGTATATATACATAAACCTAAGGCTAGGGTTAAAAACACTCTCTTTGACGTGTGCGCGTAAGTTCTGATAAAAGGCATGTTCGATCGATCGAACATCACTCGATCGATTGAACTTCTGGAACCTTCGAGCACTTGAACCTTCTTCGATCGATCGAAACCTCGATCGCTTGAATGAACTTCGATCGCTCGAGACTCGCTTTTCATGTTTGAATTGTCTTCCTTAAAATCAAGCATCCCTTTTTATCCTACTTATTCACTTCTTCACACAGCAAGCAGTGATCTGCACAAATTATAGCTAAAACAATACAACTTATAATAGATTAATCATATTATGTAAAAGCCGGCATTGTAATCCAAATTATAGATTTGCATGGGAGTTGTAGACTAAATCAGTGTATTTCTTCATTTTAGCACGATTGTATTTTACAAATACCCTCGCTTGTCACAACCTCCAACTAGCGAATTGCTAGTCCCTAGCAATAAAGCAAAAAAAAAAAAACAAGCTAAACTATTATTACAACGACTAAACTAAAACAAAAAAAACTAAAGCAACTAATCTAAATAAAAAGAGAAACTACCTAACTCACTTTCGCAGGAATCGCGGTTGTATTTAGCGAATGCAACAAGCCGTTAAACCCCTAGGTTCCCCCTAGTGGACGAGTGTTGTCTCGTGAGGGTTTACAGTGAATATACCCACAAAATTTTCAATTTTAAATTCAAAAAGACATAGAAAAACTTTTAAACATTCTCGTCCATTCAACTGTTAACTTAGCTCTACAAAAATATATTAACCTTAAGCAAACCATGAAAGAAACCCACATACTCCTCATGTCACCAAGATAGATATAACATATGCATCACAATTATGTATCCGTGTGTGTGAGAAGTTAACATCTATGCATCCAACCTTATTTACAGTTGTTTTGGACTATCGTACCTCTAGAACCAGTAATTTCAACTCAATTCTCACATAGGTTTACACTAAAAAATAAACGTCTCACAAAAACTGGCTTAATAATGACCGCACGTGGCAATGAAAGCTTTGATAAGAGTGAATTTCTAGATACTAAATGCTTTCATACTCAACTTCACAAAAGATGGACATTTAGAGTGTACAGTCTCATGAAAAGGGTGCAACTTACTAGAGGAGCGAGATACCGTGGAGAACTCCCTCATTACCTTAACTTCAAATCCAATCAACCTAAAATCATCAGGACTTTAAAAAAAATATTCGATTAAGAAGAAAGAGGCTCGTGATATTCAATTGGGTCAAAATATGTGATTGGCATATGTACTATAACTTCTCAAACTTCCCCACAACTGAGATCTCTCTCTTCTTTTTCTTCTTTTCTTTTTTTTGTTATTTTTTTTATTATTTTTTTTTTCTTTTGTAACAACCATTGGCATTTTTTTTCTTTTCTTTTTTTTCATGATTTTTTTTTTGCCAACTTTTCCTTATTCACACTAACAAACTTCTTGTAAACGCAACACATCCCAATATTACCTAAATAGAATTGAGGCTTGAACTCCTAATTTGGAGTTAGGTATAGACTTTAAGATTGTGAAGAGAAGGCAATTATGATAAGGCTCAAAGGGTGAAATAAAATAATATCATAGAAGTAGGCCAAGGTTGTACTATGCATGTATGGTCAAAAGATGGCCTAAACCATATTCTAAGTTCATAGGATTATTCATTTCAGCAATTCAAGAGCTCTAAAGTTTGGTAAATCCTTAACATCCTCCTCTAATAAGCAGCAAACATTGAAAAATTAACTGAGACTAGTGCAACGAATGTAATATGCGTAATCAAGAAAGACAATTCAAAGTTTATGTGAAAATTCCCTCAGAAATAAAGATTGGATCAAAAACTCACTAAGGGTTAAATAGTTTCTACTACTCGTTCTTTTAGCACAAAATTCATATTAACTCATTATTAGGTTTTCAACATAGCTACCAACTAGTGCAATTAGATTTTAGATACATGAAAGGTCAACATATGCAATCATCCTAGTGGAACTAGAAAAATGCGTGAACTTAATCCATAAAAGGATGAGATTAACATGAATGTATCATTGCTTGATTACAGCTAAATAGAAGTGAATAGTCAAAGTTGTTCTACCAATCAAGTTTTGAAATTTTTTATTTATTTATTTATATATACATTTTTTTAACCTCGAGATTGTATGATATGTGCAATAAAGTTATCCAGATCGCTAAGTATACACATGTGCAGGTGATAATTATCTATCTACATTCCACCCCCAACTGAAAATTACGATATCCCCAGAAGTTGATTTTCAAAAATAAATAGAGAGATATCACCGGATATAGCAAAACAATAACCACAAGCATAGCAATCTGTAAAGAGAACATACAAACTCCAAGCAGCAAAGATGAATAAAAAGTAAAAATGAAAATAAAAGAAAAAAAGATCCATCCATAATATAAAATCAGAGCACTGGGATGATAAAGCGATAAAATCAGAGCAGTGATCAAAATAACCATCCAAACACATAGTCCTAAATATCCACATATCCAAAAGAAAACTACGAGAGAAGAGAGAAAATAGTAAGAAACAAAATACAAAAAAAAACTACCACTTTCCCTGGACATAATCTACTCATCACCAACATCGGATAAAATCACGATCGGGGCAGCAGGAGCATCCTCATCTCCACCCTCAGCAAAAGAAGTAGCTGTCGCCAGGTCACTCACAATCGGGGCAGCTGATGAAGACAATGATGGGACAGCCACGACTAGAGGTGGTACAGATGATGATGGGGTATAGGGATCAACAGGTAGGGGAGGTGGAGTAACATAAATAGTAGGCGGAGCTGTGGATGTAGATGGAGCAGCAGGATCAGAAGAAGATGGACCGGTGGTGGATGGTACAGAAGGGGCAGTAGGTGGGTGTGAAGCGATGTGAATAGACTGATCTACCTCGATCTATATCAGTATCGCCTCCAATAAGGTCGTCATCTGATCCATCTTGCCCTCGAGTCATATCTGTGCCTCCCTCTCCTCAATAAGCAATGAGTGGAGAGTCTAGAGAGACACGGAAGATGACTCTCCATGGGCCTGAGTCTGAGACCGCTGTCTTAGCTCGAACTTGCTCAACGGTAGCAACGGGGTCCTCATCATCTGAATCTAGCTCCTCAGCCTCAGTAGGCATCCTAGAAGCTGCACCCTCTGTGTCGGTGCCTCTCCCTCTCTTCCTCTTTCCTCCAATCTTCGCCTTTCCTTTCAACTTTCTCTTTTTCTGCGTATCAGAACGGTGCGCTGTTGTCTCTCCAAACCGACTAGAAGCCTGTAAAATTGTGTCTGTGCCCAATGGGATCAATCCAGCCTGCTCAATCACCCAATGGATGGGCCAAAGCGCCCTTCAGATGAAACTTGGCGGCAATGTACCACGTGGGCTGGATAAGAAAGTTGATATAGAGTCGAGGCAGGCAAACACGCAGCCCCGTCCCAATGGCATACAGAACCCGAGCATACCACGGTGCCACCTTTTCATGATATGAAGTCATCATAATGCAATTGGCAAGCGCCAGGTGGAGGAGATGATACTGCTCAGTCAAAAAATGATCCTCAATCAGTGAGATGTCATTTTAGATCTGAACTGCACTGCTAATAATTTCCTGGATAATGACAGAGGGTATAGTCTCTGGTGTACCGGGTATGTGCGGATAAAAGTGGTTGGGAGTCTCCGGTACACCCAAAGCAGCGGCCACAGAAGCTGGGCTGAAAATGATCTTGCGACCCCAGAAGAATGATCGGTAAGTGAACGGGCCCACAGGGTCCTTAATCATGGTTGCATACGCTTCACGCACCCAATTGATGTTGATTTTCTTTAACTACGTTAACATCTGGAACCAGCTCGGCATGTCATGGATCCGTGCAAGAAACCACGGGGCCGAAAGCCATACAGCCTCAAGTGGGCGCTCTAACATCACTTTCTGCGTCTGGAAGTATTGGGTGTACCAAACTCGTTCCTCCTCATTTCTAAGGCCATGATCTGGTATTGGATTAGGTATTGTGAGGTCGAGGAGTTTGGATTTATGATACCCCATAATAGGATTCATTTGGAATGCCTGAAATTAAAAATGAACAAAAAAGATTAAAGAAAACAAAAGTAGAAGACCAAATGAAGAAACTGCCTCTGCATCAATTCGATCGATCGAACAGTTTTTGATCGATCAAAAACTTGCTGCATTCTATTGCTCGAAACCAGCTCGATCGATCGAATAATTGCTGCCTTCGATCGCTCGAAACCAGCTAGATCGATCGAGCACAGCGAGATATGCAGAAAAACACCAAAAACACAAACAAAAGAAAACAGTCAAGAACCTAAGATTTCTAATATTACAATTAGGTCTTAGGACCAATGGAGAGCACCCCCTTGAGGTTTTAACCAAAAATGGAATAGGCGGTTCAGAGGATCCTTTGAGCACAGCGGAGAGGGAGAGGTGATGATGATGATAGTTGGTGATGAGCAGAGGCGACCCTCAAATGATGGAAATGGAAGTGGGAGGAAAATTGTTGGGCTCTCTCTGTCTCTCTGTCTTAAAGCGCTCGAGAGTGAGGGAGAAGAGATAGAAAAAATGTACGCTGGACGCTTCATTTAAATACAAGTCTCGAGCGATTGAACACTCTAGATCGATCAAACTTTTGATCGATTGAGCATTGCTCAAGCGCTTGAGGATTGGACGTTTTCGATCGATCGAGTGTGGTTTGATCGATCGAACCTGAAAGTTCTAAAATCTTTGTGAATGGAAAATCTATGCACCCCCAACTAACCAAGATTGTTCTGGACATACAGGAAAATGATAAAAATAGTTCATTCACAAGACGTGTAGGCCAGAAATCATCATCAACAAAGTAATATAAAATTGCAAATTTATAAATTTAACTTTGTAATAGCATCCTCTTTACAAAATTGTTGCCCGCAACCATGGTAATTAAGACCTTATTAATAATGAAAAACTAAAAATTAAAAGCAAAATTAACAATTCTTTGTCCAGCATTACACTTCAAATGATAATAGAAAGACCAACTGACAAAACGTAATTGAAGTGGAGTACTAATTTTCAAACATGAATATTCCATCTTCCGCAATTGCTTCTTTCTCCGCCACATCTTCGAGTGTGGATTCCAAACTTGATGATTCCCTTTCCCAAAACAGTCTGAAAGTAGCAAGGATATCATCGAGTGAGTCTGAAATCTCTGAGGAATTGATTGCACAAGCAAGAGGTGATCCGGATGGAGACAAAGATAATGGAGTGTAATTTCTCAACGGACTTTCCTCTTGCGGCGGAGTACCCGGGGACCCTATGTATGGTCCAAATCCATGGAACAATTGATACGGAAGGAACAACGATGGTAACATTGGATTCATAGTGAAAATCCTGACAAAGGAAGAACAAAAGAAAACCAAAAAGGAAGAAATTAAATAAAACAAAAGAAAGAACCAACAGAAAGGAATAAACACAAAAAAATGAAAAGAAAATGAAGTATGACAAGGAATTAACCTCACTATTGGCATGATAAAACCATGTGCACTAGCAGGTAGAGGGCATTGAAGCCGGAATAACAAATAACTCATGTGCACATAAATGTACGGAACCAATTCGATGACAAGGAAGTCATCAACATAAGTGAAGACAGCATTATGGCGTTCAGACACCACATCCTGTAAATTGTCTTCCTCCCATGGTTCCCACATTGAATCATTCTCCCATAGTGCCAAGAGGACATCATCGACTTCCCCAGTAAAATACACCTCTGGTTCGCCTTCCTCTTCAGGGAAGTCCATATGCTCGAAGGGCTTAATGTGGAGGAGTGCAGGGTTGTAAGGGATGTACCCTTGGGTCAAGTCAATGACATTGTCCGTTCTGGGCCCTTGATAAGGAGAGAGGCAAAATGCAATCTCCTCGGTAGTCCATAGAGGGTTAGGATATTCTGAATCAGCCCATGACCCGATTGAATAGACGTCGTCATCCCTCATATTTTTAATAGCCTGTAGAGGAGAGATAACATGATAGCAGATTAGAATCCAGGTCACACTCAAAAAGAGATAAAAATAAATGAAACAAAACAAAGTGCAGTAAAAGAAAGAATACAACAACAAAGTATGAACACTCTTTAGTGTTTTAGGTGGAGAAATAGCTGTGCTCATCCAGCTGGATGTGCTCAGCTTCTGGTAGGAAGTTCTCCAAGAACGGTTTTAACCTTTGGCTGTTAACCTTGAAACAATCATCATTCTTGGGATTTATAATCTCAACAGCCCCATATGGAAAGACAGATTTAACAATGAATGGACCTATCCATCGGGATCGGAGTTGACCTGGAAAAAGGTGGAGGCGAGAGTCGTACAGCAAGACTTTCTGCCCCGGCTCTAATGATTTTCTAAAGATTTTTCTATCATGGCGAGCCTTCAACCTTTCCTTGTATAATTTAGCATTGTCATATGCATCTTGTCGTATTTCTTCCAATTCAGCCAACTGGAGTTTCCGGGGATGACCTCCCTCTTTAATGTCGAAGTTCAATAAGCGTGTTGCCTAATACACTTTATACTCGTTTTGACAGAAAGGTGACATGCCTTGCCGTATACTAGCCTGTACAGAGACATCCCCAAGTTTGTCTTATAAGTAGTGCGGTATGCCCATAGAGCATTGGTCAGTTTATATGCCCAATCCTTTCTATTGAAACTAACCATCTTTTCTAGGATATGCTTGATTTCTCGATTAGCCAACTCCGCCTGCTCGTTAGTTTATGGGTGGTAGGCGAGAGCGATCTTGTGATTGACCCTACATTTCTTAAGGAGTGACTCCAAAGGTCTGTTGTAAAATTGCTTGCCTTGGTCACTTATTAGTGCCCTCGGGGTTCCGAAACGCGACCGAATATGTTCCTTAAGAAAGAACATTACTGTTTTGTGGTCATTGCATCTTGTCGGTATTGGTTCTACCCATTTTGATACATACTCCACAGCTAACAGTATGTATTCACGATTGTTTGATTTCAGAAATGGGCCCATGAAGCCCCAACAATTGAATATTTCAATTGTGATAATGGGAGTTAAGGGCATAGAATTCATTTTGGAAATGGTACCAAGCTTTTGACAGTGTTGGCACGATTTGCAAAAAGAATAGGCATCCTTAAACACGGTGGGGCAATAGAATCTGCTGTGTAGGACTTTTTGTGCGGTCTTTTGCGAAGCAAAATGACCTCCAGAAGCTTCAGAATGACAAGAGACTAAAATTATAGTTATGTCCTCGTTCGGAACGCAACGTCTGATGACCTGATCAACACAATACTTGAATAAGTACGGGTCATCAAAAAAGAAATGACGTGCGAATGAAAGGAACCGTTTCTTGTCCTGATTTGACCAATGACTCGGGGTCTCTCCCGTAACAAGATAATTTACTTTATCCTCATACTAAGGCAAACTGGAAACAATCATCAGTTGCTCATCTGAGAATTCATCGTTAATTGGTACGGGTTCAGTGTTGTCAGTGAATGTTAACCCAGACAAATGGCCAGCGACTACATTCTCTACTCCCTTTTTATCCTTGATTGTGATATCAAATTCTTGGAGTAGGAGTATCCAACAGATGAGCCTTTGCTTCGCGTCCTTCTTAGATAGCAGGTACTTGAGGGCCGAGTGGTCTATGAAATAGACGATTGGGGACCCTATCAGATATGACCTGAATTTATCTAGAGCAAAAACTATTGCCTGTAGCTCTTTTTTGGTAGTCGCATTGTTCATTTGAGCTTCGTTAAGTGTTTGACTGGCATAGTAGATTACATAAGGCTTGTTATCCTTCCTCTGTCCTAGGACTGCACCAATGGCGTAGTCACTAGCGTCGCACATTAGTTCGAATCGAAAAGTCTAGTCAGGTGCCTGTATTATCGGTGCGGAGGTAAGGTATTCCTTTAGTGCATCAAAAGATGTTTGACAGTTTTTCGACCACTCGAAAGGTGCATCTTTGACTAAGAGTTGACACAGTGGTTGGGAAATAGCACTAAAATTTCAACATAATTATTTCTAATTAGCTTATTCTGAAATAAAGTTATAGCAAGTGGACTAGACATCATGAAATTTGAAATGTAAAACATATACAGAGAAATCAAGAATTGGAAATCATAAACGTGACAATTTCAGTGATACATTGGAATTCCCTTAACCAAAACATTAATCATCTTCAGAATATCAAACCATGAAATTAAGCCTTCGAGGGGAGATCATAACCCCATAGCTTGATTGGGAAAACACCCATCAGTACTATCCACTATGCAAACTCTTTCAAAATAGTCTATGACTCCTGAACTTTTAGTCTCTAATTAATTTCAATAAAACTCCGAGGGGAGACTCTTATTCAAATTAATAGTCTAGTGTGTACTATCACATAAAACTCAATGACAACTGCTTCGAGTAGCGCCTCCGAGGGGAGGTCACCCTCTATAACGTCTCACTAATTCTATCCTTGGGAAATTCATATCTAGTAACCAGTGAATATAATACTGTCCGAAGGGAGTGATCACAGATAAATCTGTGGCTCGCAGTATTCTATCCACCTTACAATGAACCAGTGATGGAAGACTGTGGGATTATACCAAATATAAGCCCCTCTCCCACTATAATTTTTATAATAGTTTATCCATTTGTAACCAATGAAAATTAGCCTCCGAATGGAATGATCACAAATAAATTTGTGACACAGAGTAATTTTCATCTTACAAATAACTAATGGGAATTTTTAATTTTGAAACCATAGTTTATACATTTCTATAAATATCTAATATTTATTAATGTGTCAAAATAATCTTTCTTTATCCATGATAATATTGGTAAACATTTTATCCATTTTTATCATTTAAAGAAAACTAGTTTTGACATACTAATGGTTTTGCTCATGCATCACAAACAATGTATCAAACATATATAAAACATGCATAAGCGCTGATCATGCCAATTTAAACAAATAATTAAACAAGCACAATCATTCAAGCCCTTCTCTCTCATGGCACTATCTTCATAGTTGCATCTCTTAGGCTTCAAGCTTCATGGCTTCATCTTCCTGGTTCCAAGCTTCATGGTTCCATCATCATGGCTCCATCTTGTGGCTCTTCCAAATTATACATTTACAAAATCCTATACCTCCAAAGAGGTGTACAGAGTGTCTAGGAAAAGTAAATAACTAAATTGGCTAGGGATACCATTATAGTTCTCCTTTGCATAGGACTGGAACTATAATGCCCTTTACAATGCCACAAACAAACTCTAAATAAACTTTAAACAATTTAAATAATATATCTAATTTTGCCATGAGAGATAAGGCTTCCTGCTTAAGAGGTTAGTTGACATACATTCACAATATATGACATGCAATCATTCATTCAATCACGTCTAATATCTAATATAGCATGCAATTAATCACAACTTATGTATGTATGAACATTATGGAATTGGAAGTATACATGAATCAAATTCACACACACTTTCATGATGATACACATTGTCAAACAATATCTAGGGTTTTCTAGAAAACCGAATTCATGCACTTAAAACTAGGTTTTTACAAACCTATAATCTAAAACTATTTTTAACTTTATAAATAATTTCTGTTTTAAAACAATTTTAAAACTAAAACACAAATTCAGCACAATAAACAATATTTGTTACCCAGAAATTGGTTTCTAGTACAAACCGGTTTCTGAACCACTTCCCAGTAACCGGTTTGTGGTTTCTAGTACCACCCAGTAACCGGTTACAAACCGGTTTCTAGTACCCGTTCAAATCTAATTTGAACAACTTTGGGATTACAACTTTAATCAGCACGAAAATGTTTTCTACAGCATCTAATCAGCCTAAAAAAGTGATCAGATCTAAAATAAAATTAAAAAATTGATATTTTTAAAACACCAATTAATCTTTATCTTGAAAAACAATTTTCTTTTAAAAGATTTTGAAAAAACTAAAATCCTAGTTCATTATGAATCCATAATCCTATTACATGTAACCTAAACGAGTTGGCTCTGATACCAGTTGTTGGAAAAAAAAACGGTTCCAGTGCGTAGCAGAAGGAGAGACAGTTCAAAAATTTTGATCTAATTCTCGTTTATATTACATGTAATATATATACATACACACACACATATATATATACTTATATATACATATGAACGGTTAGATATACCTTTACGATTTGTTGAATCATTTTGAGAACTCCTCTACGATTCCTGTGATGATTCAATCCCGATAACCTTCATCCGACAAAGATGCGTCCATCAGGAGGACTAAACGATCTCCGATTGACTTGATTTTTGACAACAGCTTCGTCTGAACGTCAGCTTTGTCGTGTCCAAAATTTAGCAACTTTTGATCAGTATTGAGCAGTCCGAAGATCTTTTAGTGAGCGCTGCCTGCGACTAGCGATCTTTACTCCTATGTCTCTTGAATGATCATGGAGGCTAGGGTTTGGTGGAAACCATTCTAGGAGAAAGCTAGGAGGTCTAGGGAAGCATAGAAATAGATCTAGGGCGTTTAGAATGTAAAAATATGCAGCTTCTTAATTCTGCCCACAACCCCTCTATTTATAAACTTTTTAAACTGACCTACTAGAAATAGGTTTGTCCCACAAACCGTTTCCTGGAACCTGACCCCAGTAACCCGGTTTCTAGAACCTTTACCCAGTAACTGGTTTGTCGCACAAACCGGTTTCTGGTACCCTTTTTCCTTTTCTCCTTTACATCCAAACATTCCTTCGAGCTAAGAGTGGGACCCCTAGGTTCTTAATTACTGGCTCTGACTAACTATTAATTCCATCTAGTTAAACTCTTAACTAAGGAATAATAATTAATTAATTTTCATTAACTCCACTATATAATGATAATTGCACTCCAGTGCATAAGAATAATACCACACTTATATTAGTTATTCATAGCCTTGTATAATATGACACTAATGTCCCTCTACATTTCCAGTATTCATATTTATCATTGGGATGTATGAACACCAATAATGTCTACCCAATTGATAAATACATCTTATATTCCTTATGTATCAGTCACCACTCATAAATTACCAAACATGTCTACAACAACTTGTTGATATGGATGCACAACTCTCAATAATAAACCAGTGACACTCTCAAGGGAATACTTACTCTGTTGTAAAGAACTACTCTTTACAAGAGGGTAGATTCCATCTTGATAATATATGTTCCCAATACCATAAACTTGATCACCCAAGATACCTAGGTGTTGATCTTGAAGACCTCACTGATTGGTAACTCAAAGAAACCAAGCATATAGCTTATGTCCATTACTATCTCAGGATTAAGGACATATATCTTATACAAGTTTGAGTTCCTATTAACTATGACAGATTTTTTTGTCAATTGGTTTAACTCACAGTCCGTCAATGCAACTCATGCTCTAGCATATTAATTTAGAGTCAACTACTCTTGTGAATGAGATTCATCACTCTATCATATAGAAGTTAATCATGCTACAGTATATACCTGATAAATTATCGGGTCTTATCATCCACTGTGACTTATTTGAAATAGCAAGGAATAGTAATTCATATCTCCCATGTGTAATCTCATACACATATGAATTACATACAATGATGTTTAAGGATAATAGCCTAACCATACATCTCATGAAATGACATACATTAATGTATTATAATTTTCCATAGTCAAACTAACTGGTTTGAGGGCATACTCCCAACAATTAGAACTTCAAAATAGCATCTCTTGCTCTCCGTCACCTTCGATCGATCAAACTTGTTCAATCGATCGAACAAAGTTCAATCAATTGAACTAGATAGTTCACAGATTGGTTTTAAAATTTTTTAGAATAATTAAATATTAAAGTACATAATTTTTAAAGCTTTTTAAAAATGTGACAAACATCTGGACAGAAAACACTTTCGATCGATCAGAATAAGTTTGATCAATCGATCAAAACCAGTGTGATCGATCAAACTCAGTAACTTTTGATCGATAAAGAAACTTTCAATCGATCAAAACTGCCATGCATCCAATCCAATAACAGATCTATTTCCTGCTGCGAAACTGCTACAAAAATATGTCTATGTCGATGCAGTTTCAAAAATATCATGCAAATCAAAACCAGTATTCCAAAAATGCATTTATAGATCCAGATGAACCTGGCTCTGATACCAATTGAAGGAAAAATAAGTTTCAAAAATGTATTGGTATGCCCGCATCTACTACTTATCAATTCCATAGATACATAGGGAGAGGAGACACGAATATTACCTTATGATCTTGAACCCAATTCTGACTTTGTCTTATTCCTTTAATGTACAACAACTCCCACTAGGTGATCATCACCTTTATGTCTCCTATGAATGCTCACGGAGGGACTAGGTGTAGACACCCCAATTTTGTCGGCTATCAGATTTAGGAGACCCATAGATTGGTGGTTCACAATGATTGAAAAAGACTCAGTAGGACTCCTGGAAGATAGTTCTATCTCTGAAAATGCTCAAAAAGTGGTATAAATGACAAAAATGCCCCTGAAAGCCCAAACACTCCCAGATTTGGCCCGAAAGTTTTGGAAACATGCTGTGTCATAAGGAAAGTCATAAAATGAGTTTTTAAGCAAAATTAGATGAAACTGTCAGCTCCCAGAGACCCCTAAAAGTCCCGGTAGTTCTCGGAAAGTCCCCGTTGACCAGTTTGACCAAGGATTGACCAGGTTTGACCGAGGCTTGACCAAAATCGTCCAAATTTGCCAAAAAAAACTCTGAGATCATTGTAGATCATGTGGAAAGTACTAAAATAAGTTTTAAAAGAAAATCAGACAAAAATGTCAGCTCCCGGGAGCTCCCAGAGGCTGCCAGAACTTCCTGGAGCTCCCTAGTTTGACTAGTTTGACCAAAAGTTGACTTTAAAACTGGAGCACCATATTATTTTTCAAACATTTTTCATGGATACTAGAGGTCAATAGCTTTCCAACAGTATATCGCACATAATTTCTGGATTTAAAACGAATTTATTGTGAATTTCTGAAGGTGAAAAAGGCGATCAAATTGGCTTTTATTGCGAATACTGCAAAACTTTTCAAAGTAACCTATCTTCGAACTATTTTTATGGAAATTATACTCCATTACCTTTCCAACGGTATATCACAAGCTCAATTTAGAGTTTGTACGCATTTTTTGTGAATTTCGGACAAAATAGGGCCTTTCCGAGAATAACGGAACCTCTGCTGCAGTGGCACTCAACCCCCATAGAATCCATTTTTGTAATTTATTTTGGGGTCCAAATTGAATAATTAAAACCAAAACGATGTAGTTTTATGTTCACAGATGTTTGGGACCAATGGGAGCACTTTCTAAATCCCAAAACCACCCCAAATTGGCCTATATAAACCCCCCTTTGCTCTTCATTTTGGTGGGACCAAGTACAAAGTTTGAGAAAGTTGTAGAGAGAAAGAGAGATAGAGATAGGCTTAGAAGAGAGAAAGGGAGCTTCTCCCACTGATTTTCTATAAGAAACTGAGTTCTAATCTTGTTTTCTTCCATTATCTGTCATATACTTCACATTAAAATACCCCCCCCCCCCAATCACCATTCTTGAGCATTCTTGAGTTAGGAAGCTACTTCCATGTCCAAATGTCAATATCTATGAGTGAAACACCAAGCTACAAGTCCAATATCACATTGATTATCATCTATTGATTTCTATTTACTTGCTTGTTTATATATATATATATATGTTTATCTCTTCTTCCCCCATTTCTTCTAGATTTTTCTTTGATTACTTACTAGTTCATCATCATTTAAGTGATGACATGAAGTTTGAGGTGAGTGAATCCTTATGGATAGTAGCTCTTAACCTCAAAAACATGTTTGATAGATGATGATTCCAACTTCAATACTTCCAAAGTATTCTTGAAGTTATGCTCAAATGGAAACAATGCTCTTCAACAATCTTGGAGGTTCTTGACATGAGTTCAATATTAATATTTTAAGTGGTCATAATCTCCATTTAAGTGCTGAAAGTATACTTTCAAAACCTCTATTTCAAAACCCCTCTTAAACCCCTCATTTTGATTTCAAAGAATAAAACCATAGTTCTTCCCAAAACCTTCAAAATAGTGAACAATATGAGTTCAAAGATTTCTCTAGGACTCAATTCTCAAAGTATTAACATGAGATCACTTTGAAAGCCTTCTTAACTCATTAGAGAACACATATTGATGATGCTAAAAATTGGTAAGAGTAAATAAAGCAGTTTAAAGAGAGAGAGAGAGAGAGAGAGAGAGAGAGAGAGAGAGAGACTATTTTTTTGTATGTGGTTCGGCCCTGTTAATGAAGGTACCTACACCCACGGGTGTGTCTGAGCACGTTCACTAGCAGATCACCGGCGGGCCTGGTGAGCCAACAAAGAGGGGCGGCACTTCCAGTAATACCGGTCGTGTCTATGCGTATAATGGTGAATTATAGAGGTGTAGTGTAGACAGAAGAGTTGGCTGCCCTTTCAATAGGGGGTCAGAGGTCTCTTCTATAGATGTAAGAGACCTACTCCTACATGGATAAGGAAATATAATCCCATTAGGATGTGATTGACACCAATCAAGTAAGTTTCCTAATTGTATTGGGATTGATTGACTTCAATTGTGGGGGATTCCTAATTAGATTAGGAAATAGAGTGCACTTTCCATTAGTCTTCTAGCTTGAGTAGGAAACTGCCCGTAATGCTCGGGATCATGCCTGTGGGCCCAGATGAACCGCTCGAGATGATGAGTAGAGTAGACCGTTCGGGCTGATGCTTGTCCGAGGAGTTGTGCATGATGGACTAGCTATTGATTTGAACCGCTCGGTCATAGGATAGAGCCAATTTTGGGTGTATCAGCTGCCCCCCATTTTGAAGGTTGGCTAGATGTTATATCGGGGCAAGTTTGGAAATCAGTTTGATGTTACTTGCCACTGTCTGAGTGCTTGGAGAAGCTGCCTCAGGGCTTCTGAGCCTGGTGAGTCCTCGGGAACTGGCTGAGAGTTGAGACCCAACCTAGCTCGAGACCTTTAGGTGCTCGGGAAGTGACCAAGAGTTGAGACTCGGCCTACTTCGGAGTCTTTTTGCTTGAGTTAGCCTCTAGGATGGTAATCTTCTACCCGTGAACCTTCGTCAAGGTTGTGGGTAGAAGAGTTTTACCGTGTTGGATAAGCCGACCTAAAGCGTATTGCTTTAGGGTCCTTTTTATGTTAGCTCCCCAGGATGGTTGTCTTCCGTCCAGTTAGCCTTCGTCAAGACTGTTGGGAGAAGAGCTTGACCATGTTGGCGGAGCCGACCTAAATCACGTTGCTTTAGGGTCCTTTTGCTCCTCTATCGTCGGCCAACCTAAGAGATTTTAGTCACCTCTATCGTCGGTCTGGACCTAAGTGGAGTTAATGTCTCTGAGTACTGTAGGTTCTCGGGTTGTCTAAGATTTTGACTTGGTTATCCGCGAGGCCTGTAGATACCCGGTGTGATTACCTGTTTAGTTCACTGTGCCATCTTGCCCCCCAAGCTTTTGCTAAGACGAGGGTCTTATAGAGGCTATGACTGTAGGTAACCTACCTGGAACATGGTGGTTGCAGGGTCTTTTGAAGCTTGCCATCATCAGCCACCTAGGGGGTTTTCCCCCATCGTGGGTTGGACCTAAGCAAAGCCGGTGCCTCGGGCGTGACCCCGAGGTCTTTGGTGCCTGGGTTCGGAGCCCGAGGTCTTTTGTGCCTGAGTTCGGAGCTCGAGGTCTTCTTAGTGCCTGAGTTCAGAGCTCGAGGTCTTCTTAGATGCCTCGGGGTTAGGCTCGAGGTCTTTGTATGCCTTGGGGTTAGGCCTAAGGTCTTTAGGTGCCTCAGGGTTAGGCCCGAGGTCTTTGGACAGGCTCTCTGACAATCGGCGGAGCCTCATGTGGTGATCAAGCAAGTACCACTATAGTCGGGCTCATCTAGACCGATGGAGATAGGAGGTCGGATCAGGATCGTCGAGCTCCAGATTTCTCTGTGCTAGAGGCAAAGTCGGAAATGCTTGATCCTGATCGATGTGAACTGGAGGTCGTGTCAGGGCAGCCAGACTCAGACCGCTGTGAAATAGAGGTCGTGTCGGGGCTGTCGGACGCTGACCGCTGTGAACTGAAAGAACTGTCTGAACTCCCGGCCTGATCTCGCCTTCGCTTTCTTCTAGAAGACTTATTGCTGTCTTGGCCGGGGTTTTTGATCTTTAGAAATTCTTCAGTGTCAATGTATTTTCCAACCCTCTCTGCGAGTTCGACCAAGGTTACCGGCCGGTTTCTGTGTAACGATGCGGCGCACTTGGTGTGTTGAACTCCCGAGCAGAAGGCTATGATGGCGATTGTCTCGTTCAGATTGCGGATTTGAAGCTTCTGTTGGTTGAACCGGTCGGTGAACTCCTTGAGGGACTCATTATTTCATTGTCTGGCCGTCAGTAGCTGCATGTCTGGCTTTGGCCGCTCATGCATACCGGCGAACTGGTTGATGAACTGCTTGCTGAGTTGTTTGAAACTGCAGACCGGTCGGGGCTCCAAAGAGTAAAACCACTGCATGGCCGGGCCTTTCAAAGTGCTGGGGAAGGCTAGGCAGTGTAGCTCATCGGAGTTGGTGACTAGGGCCATCTGAGCCTTATAGGTCTGGACGTGGTCGACCGGGCTTCCCGAGCCGTTGTAAGGATCCAGTCAAGGTTGCTTGAATTTGCGCGGGATGGAGAATTTCGTGATCTGGCTGGAGAATGGTGACTCTGTCTCGGTATTGTCTTGATTCTGAGCACGGTTTTGACCAAGCTTTTTGGCCACTCCGTCGATCTGCTTTTGTAAATCCTTGATTCGGGCTTCCATCCCTTCCCGACTGTTATCTGAGGAACTGGTCGGGTTGGTGGAAGAGGCTTCTTCTTCATGGCGGGGTGCTGTCCTCTGGGATCGGGCTTGGCTATGACCTCGGATAACCGTTCGCTTAGGGACGACTCAGCTCTTGACAGAGTGACCCGGGACTGATTCCCGGGCCATACGTTCCTGCCTTTCCTCTCGGGCAGCAGGCCCACTGTTGACGTCTTTGGCATCCTCAACACAGAACGGGATGGCTCGGGCACGTTGTCTGGTCAAGATCAGTTCCCGACCGTACGCAACGTTCCCGGGTCGTTTCCCGACCACTGGAGGACTGCTTTGCTGGGCTAGCAGGGCTTTGATCTGTTGCTAGATTTGACGTTGGACTTCCAGGAGTTGTGTGAGGGTTACAGTGATCTGCTCGGATGTCATGAATGTTGCACTCGGTGCCGGCGCCGGAGGAACATCCCGGTCGGACTACTAGTCAGTCTTCTTGCTTTTCTTCGGTGGCATGACAATCAGTTAAGAAATTTGTTGATGAGAAGACTTGTCGTTTCCCACAGACGGCGCCAAACTGATGATGCCAAAAATTGGTAAGAGTAAATAAAGCAGTTTAAGGAGAGAGAGAGAGAGACCATTCTTTTTGTATGTGGTTCGGCCCTGTTAATGAAGGTACCTACGTCCACGGGTGTGTCTGAGCACGTTCACTAGCAGATCACCGGCGGGCCTGGTGAGCGAACAAAGAGGGGCGGCACTACCAGTAATACCGGTCGTGTGTATGCGTATAATGGTGAATTATAGAGGTGCTGTGTAGACAGAAGAGTTGGCCGCCCTTTCAATAGGGGGTGAGAGGTCTCTTTTATAGATGTAAGAGACCTACTACTACATGGATAAGGAAATATAATCCCATTAGGATGTGATTGACACCAATCAAGTAAGTTTCCTAATTGTATTGGGATTGATTGACTTCAATTGTGGGGGATTCCTAATTGGATTAGGAAATAGTGTGCACTTTCCATTAGTCTTCTAGCTTGAGTAGGAAACTGCCCGTAATGCTCGGGATCATGCCTGTGGGCCCGGATGAACCGCTCGGGATGATGAGTAGACTAGACCGTTCGGGCTGATGCTTGTCCGAGGAGTTGTGCATGATGGACTAGCTGTTGATTTGAACCGCTCGGTCATAGGATAGAGCCAATTTTGGGTGTATCACATATGATTTTTGGTTTGACTTGGAAACACTTGGAAGGCTTCCATTTGGCCCAAACATTCATTCCAGACATTCTGTTTTTGCTGTCACAACAGCTTGGTTGACTTTCAACTTGTTTTACAGAAA
This sequence comes from Hydrangea macrophylla, assembly GCA_033977485.1. Lineage (NCBI taxonomy): Eukaryota > Viridiplantae > Streptophyta > Magnoliopsida > Cornales > Hydrangeaceae > Hydrangea > Hydrangea macrophylla. The sequence goes on from CM066988.1 coordinate 18,407,979, forward strand.
CCTTTTCCAAAAGGAGTGGTCCCAACTCATTTTTCCCTTGAACTTTAGTTTCGTAGGGAACTTTCTGCATAATATGGGCCTTTAGGTATTTTGTTTTCATTTTCTAAGATTTTTCAATATTTCAGTCAACAATACGGACTCTGTTTCTGAGTAACCCCTATTGTTTATATCATTTCTCTCAATCTGCAATAGTTATTGAAGATTAGATTTTTGATTTGTGTTCTAGACACAATAAGGATGATCTCCATAAAAATTCATGCATTGAAAACATTTCTAACCCAACTTTTTTATTTCCACAAGATCAAGTCACTGTTCTGTCCACTATTCACAACAAGTATACTTTTACTTCCATCCTTTGATTTGATGCTTATATTTACTTCAAATTAGTTCATATCCTAGGAAATGGTCCATACTATATTTGTACATATCCCATGATGATTTCCTCCATGCATTCATTCATCCTTTAGACTTCTAAGTCACCTTAGAAAACCCATGTACACAAACACACTACAACATTTGCACATTCTAGGACCATACATTGCATCTATGCAAGATTTGGGGCTTTTGTAACTCTTAATCTAAGAAGATTATAAGGAATGATCTTGATCATGCGCTCATGCTTCCTCTCGATCTAATCTTCCTTTCTCATCCGTCCCAGGGATTGAGAGGTCTTCTTTTTCTTAAAAATTAACTTGCATCATTCTAGCTTGCTAAGCATATTTCGATTCATTTGATTATTTGTTTCAAGAACAATTCATGTTCCCTTTAGATTAGGAAAACTTTATTACTTGATATATGACTAAATGATTTTTCTTAGGTTTGTTTGTGTGATCGTTCACTTTGCATTGTGTAATACTTGGCTTAGATCTTATGAATGATATCTTATCTTTAGATCTTCTATTTCAAGTTTCTTATGTGATGTAATATACTATCATAGTATTATTTGTTGAACTAAACATAGTATAAGATGATTATTTGGATGCTAATTGAGGCCCGTCGAAAGACGGGGCGAGTTGAGGGTGTTTTAATCGTGACAAAGGCTCCTTCCTCTCTCATACAAAAACCCCGAGCCAAGTTCTTTGGTTATGAAAGGCCAGTGCCCTTTATCCGTTTGGGTTAGTCAAATTAGGTTTCTTGGTTCCTTAAAAACCAAGTGGCGACTCTGTATCTGTTTTCAACAGACCATTTATTTTTCCCTTTTCAAAACGACTTTCAAACAAACAAAGAGGTGGGATCCCGCGTGTCCACAATCTGGCGACTCTGCTGGGGATTTATTTTCATAACAAAATAATACAGAGGTTTGACTCATAAGAAGCATCCTTAAAATCATCTTTTTACTGTGTCTGGTTCACCGCATTGCACTCCTACATTTCCCCTCCGACTGTGTCTGAAACGCGGTGCTAACATTGTTCAGGTCTTGCTGTGCCAGAGCATAAGTCACCGTTGATACTGTACCTTCCAAGGTACATCAAAAAGAGTAAAAAAAAAAACCTCCATACTATCCCTCTGACGGTATATCGGAACTCTCATCAACAGACCCTCTTTGACTAAACCCAGCCTTTGCATATAGATTCCCACAGAACCTTTCATAGGACTGTTCATTTATATTTTCAGATAGGACAATATGATATAACTGTTGTATGCCCTAACAGGATTACCTGCGCGGTGTAGACGCTTATGTGGCATGAGGCAATACATCTTTCTTATGATTCCCAAGGCAATCACTCACATCTCACATGTGATCACATTGAGTTGACCTGCCTAGGCACCATGACAAGGATGTCTGCTCTGTGCTCACAAAGATATACACTGCAAACCTTGTTTGTTCGTCCTAAGACATAGGAGTATGTAAACTTACTAGATAGTATATCACCATCACATTAACCAGTTTCTCCCAGAAACTCCCGGACATAACTAGCTTCTCCCAGAAACTCTGTCCAGCTTCTCAGAAATATCCAGATATAGTCAAAAACTCTATCTATATATCCCAGAATTACCCAGATATAATCAGTTTCTCCCAAAAACTCTGTCGAGATATCCCAGAATTACCCAGATATAAGTAGTTTCTCCCAAAAACTCCCAGACATAACCAGTTTCTCCTAGAAACTCTGTCCAGTTTCTCATAAATACTCGGTTATAGCCAGTTCCTCCCAGAAACTCTACCCAAATTTCCTAGAAACACCTAAAATACTTGTTTATCCCAGAAACTCTATCTAAATCACCTAGAAATGCCCAGATATACTTGTTTCTCCGAAAAAAACTCTGTCCAAACTTCCCAAAATATCTCAGAAATCCATGTTATCCCTTGGTGATCATACTGGAAAGTAAGGTTAGCACACTCTATATGGCTAGGACATTACTTGTTTAACTGCTATGTGTTAGAAATAGGAGCATCATATAGATTAGGGCTTGCATTCGCATGCTTGTCCCATGTACATGCACCATTCTCATCAGTCTGCACACACTATCTCAGTCACTCTGTACATAAGTCAGTCCATGTTCATTAACATCATTGTCATTGTTTGTCTAGTCGTCACTATCAAAATATGATACACCCCTCCTCTCGAATCTGTAAGTCAGTATAGACTCCCGAAGTTAGCAACTGGGATCCTCGTCCTGCGTCAGAAGTTCGAACAGCCATTTAGTCAGAATTTAAGTCATTCCAACATAAATCAGGAAGAATTAGAGAACATGGTCACTGAGTTAGGAGCAATCATAAGCCAGCAATCTAATCGCATGGCCCAAGTTTTGAGTTTCATGGAAGAACTGAAACAGCAGCAGCCATAGTACCCACATGGGTTCCCACCACCACCAGTAGGGTTCATGCCACCACCATCACCTGGGTTTGTACCACCTCTTGTCGTTGTACATAAGAATAACGGGGAAGAAGAATGGTTTCATGGGGTCCCGCCACCTGCATATGAGAAATAATTTCAAGAAAAGATGGATAAAGTAGACAAGCTGAAAAGTGTGCTAAGAAAGAGCAAGGGGGTTAACGATTACATGCTAGATCTGGAAGGCCTGTTCGAACCCATCAAAGTGAAACTGCCTGAGAACTTCAAAATGCCAGAAATTGATCACTTCGATGGGACCGGGAACCCAAAAAGTCACATCAAGTTGTGTATGAGCATCTTCCAATCTATGGGATGCACTCATGAGCACATAGTTATGATGTTCCCTCAAACCCTCAAGAATGTCACACTATCTTGGTTCTTAACTCTTGAAGCCTCCAAGACCCAAGTCTGGGAAGATATTGCTAGAACTTTTATTGATCACTACTCTTACAACCAAGAGTTTGACGTCACTATCCGGGACCTAGATACGACCAGGCAGAACATCAATGAGTCTTTTACAGCATTCTTAAGCAGATGGAGAAATAAAGTGGCCCAAATGATCCACAGACCTATTGAGAAAGAGCAAGTACGTATGCTGGTTAAGAACATGCAACCAGTATACCACGACAAGCTATTCTATCAATCCATCTCCACATTCAAAGAGCTATTTGAAATAGGCACCAGAATAGAGGATGCAATCAGAGAAGGATAGTTCAAGAAGGATGAACCCCAACACCAGTCCAAGAGACCCAATTACTCCCTGGACCCCCCGGATATCAGTGCGGTTCGCAACCAACCAATGGCCTGCGCCCTCCGTCCATACCAGTCTTTTTTGCCAAATCGCCCAAAAGGCCCTCACGAATTCTCCAAACTTGATATTCCCCTTTCCACAACCTTGGACTCAAAAAGGGCCACCTGCAGCTCCTCCCTCACAAACCACTATCAGATCCCATACTGTCCCACTACAACATGAGCCTACGATGTGATTACCACCAAAATCTAGGCCATGCCACTGATCAATGCATCCACCTCCACAATGACATCCAAAATCTAATAGAGGATGTACCCCATCCTAGTCCCATCTACTATTTTGGCTTGGACCAACCGATCGAATGATCCCTTTTGTCGATACTAATGATTGTTGAAGCTACGCGGTAAAGTGATGGTGTTTGAAACTTCTGCTAAAAAAAGAGTATAATAAAAAGAATAAGAAAGTCACTGTGACACTCCATTTGAGACCAAGTTGAGTCTAGTCAAGTCTGTCCTATGTTTTGAATCTATTTCAAGTTTTGTCTTTTTGTCAAGTCTGTCAGTCTTCAAGTTGTTATGAGTCTGTGTCGAGTAATGTAATCCCTCTCTCTTGCTAATGGAATGAAATCTCATTTTGCCTAATCTGATGTGTCTAGTCATTGATGCATGAATCATCGAACTGAAATGTCACTTTTCAAGTTACCATGGATATTACTCCGCTAATAAATTTTTGCATAAAAAAAAAGAGTCCTAAAAAGGTCCAAGTTGATTTCACGCTGACACCGATGAAGAGCTGAGAATTGAATAGTCTTACTTTAAGAATTTAAAAGATGCTTTTGCTCAAATCTCAAAAAAGACCTACTTGAAACTGACTTGGGGCTTGCCCAACACCCCTTTTCAACCATTTCAAAGCCTTGAGCCCAATCCAATGGGGAGCCATACAAACTGTCTGATTCAAAGCAGTGCAGACTTAGTCGTTGATGGTAGCCAAACACTTTCAGTGAGCTTCTTCTCCCCTTTAAAACCAAAAAAAAAAGGAAAAAAGAAAAGAAAAAAAAAAGCTCGCTAGGCTGAAAACCCGAAAGGGCACCTAGGCAAAAGTTGGAGCTGGAAAGGTATTGATTTCCAAGATCTGACCTTAGCCAGTCAAAATGTTGGAGAAAATTGTGATGAAACAAATGAGAGAATCGTACGCTTCAAGGCACATCATAAGAACGTGCCTAGATCACATTTCAAAAGGCTCGGAATGACCACAAATAAATTTCGAGAGCTTACATACACATTCTGGAATTCTGAGATTGCGATCGAAAGATCTCACAAGAATCAACTACAAAATTGACTGGCTAGGTGAAAGTGAAAAGGATGGATTCTCAAAAAAAAAAAAAAAAAAAGAAAAGAAAGGGAGATCGAAACTGAATCCTCTTATTCAAAGCTACCACAAGTGGCTCAAGTTTGAACATATTTGACGATTGGTTTGGAAAACCCTCATACCTCAACCCATCTCCTTCAAGCTATGCCTTGAACTACGCTCGACCTGATTCCTAGATGGGGATACGTAGGAAACCGCATCAGTTTGGTCGATGCCATCGTCAACCCCTTTTTCCTTCAAGCCTCGTCTTGAACTACGCTCGACTTGATTGTCATGACCAATCCCGCTATGCGCAAAAACAGGATACATGGCATGCCACTAAGGCTTATCTAGTTCACTTACCACATTATAGCAGTAGAATAATATAAGTAAAAACCCTCAATTTTGGTGTTATAAAAAGTTTTCCCTTTTAAGACACTTACAGAACATAACCGTTTCAAAATTGGCAATCCAATCGACTGTATCGGGTCCCTAATTTACTGCTTTAGCGACTACAGAGACTCAAAACCTCAGCAACCCAATCCAATTGACTGCCCTCTTGGTCCGGTCAACTATGGTATCAATCTTCCAATCGACTAGTACTCATTCGGTCGACTGGACGTTGATCTGGCAGAATGCCATGTTTTGAAACACTTTTCAGTCGACTGTTTCAGCAACCCAGTCGACTGCATTATGAAAATTGAGAAAAAAATTTTGTCCCAATAGTGGGTCCAGTCAACTGTGTTCCCAGACCAGTCAAATATTTTCCTAATTACAGCACATTTTGTAGAATTTCATCTTTCTAAGGTTGTCCAAATCTCCACCAACCTAATTACACATGTCAAATTCATTCCAACTTAATCTTAACTGTATTACAACGTATTCAAAACATAATTATAAGAGTTTTACACTACAACAAATCCATTCCAAGATTCAAGTTAAAACATACTTCTAATTCTCAAAAACTAGTATTACAACATTTGGAATGGAGTAAAACAAAAACAATATACAAGGACAATCTTGTCGTCCTATCGCCTTACTCTACTTGTTTCTTCTTTCCTTTCTTTTATTCACCTGCAATGGAGGAAGTCTCCACTTCTCAGCTATATGCTGAGTGTATAATTCTAAACATATGCATATATGGCAATTCATGATTTAAACATCTCAAACATATAATTTAGTCTCTAGGGAGAGAGGCCACATTCATCCGGTAGCGACAAGTCTAAGCCTGAAACCGTTATGCCAACTGCAAGTCCAAGCCTTCAACCATTGCATCCCAAGTGCCTGGGCAAGTCCAACGTTGTTGTAATGACTCTTAAACATTGAGAGGCTTACTCGGGCATGAGTTTGTATCAAACTCCCCTTTGAGCCACTTAGTCATTTAGCATGCTCACATAGTCATACCAACATGCTTTTCTTACATACTCGCTAAATTTAACGGGCCTAAATTAACACATGAGTTTTACCCGAATCACGATAAGATACATAATATCCAAAGCATCTAGAATTCCTTATATTTTAAGTTGTGAATTAATACCTTAAGCTATGCTCTTAAGATTTCAGGAGAAGTTCAAGAATGCCAATACTACGCTAAATCTCTTATTACAAGCAATTCCTATAAGTTTTACATAGTTTTCCCCAAAATTCCAATATTAGGATTTTTATAAAAAAAAATTAGCCAAACATGGCCTAATTGGTATCAAAATGAAGCTCTCACCTTGAGGAGTCCGAATATGAAATTTCACTGAAAGTAATTGGGCAGAAGTTCATCGATTGGAGTCAAGAATATTGAAGATCAAAACTTTTTTCTCTCTCTCCTAAGATATTTGGTTTGTAAGATATTTATGAAAATATCTTCGACTCAACTATATATAGGCACAACTCTCGAGAATTGCATTTCCTCCCCATAAGTTTTCTAATCTTCCAATTATCTCTAAGCTACCAGTCCACAAGTGAAAATCTATAATTCATAATAGTTTTTGTCTAAGTTCCATTTGGGTCCATAATTACGTTCCGAAAACTATTTTCATGAATCTCTAAAGAACCTACCTTTTATGCATGTATCACTTACGTTAAAAATATAACATTCCAAAATGATCTTAAATAAGATCCAACTATCAGAAATTAAATTACACATGTATAATTACTATTCATAAATACCAGATAAGTCAAATAACATTTAATCACATAAATGTTATTTAAATTATTTCAAAGCCTCATAAATTTCCAACTTTTTGTGTCCTCACTTGACTTAATCCATTGACCCACAGTTAACCACTTTCACATGTATCAAATAACATTTATAAATCTCAACAAAGCAATTATGATTTAAAAGAATGCATTTTTCAAGACGGGTGTGACACTAAAGGTTCTAACGAACCAACTGAGTCAAGAGATTGTGGTTGAAGTAAAAGAGTCGGTAAGATGAGATGGTTGAATTGTTCATGCACGGTCATATATTCCTAATTAATGGTTCGACGAATAAGTGACGACTTGAATAAACGATTAATAGTACTTTAAGGTATTGAACCACGATGACTTTTAAATATGCTTTTATATACATTGTATGTGCTTGTTTATTATACTCACTCAACTTTCATAAGCTGACAGTATTTGTGCCCTAAGCACCCAAAATGTCTAGGCTTCTCAAGAGATGATTACACAGGGTAGTACGACTATGCCAGCTAGAGAGGAGAAGTCTTTCGAAAAAGTTTTCATTAACTTTTACTTGTTAAGAAGTAATAAGGAATAAAATGTTTTAAAAAGGCTATTGTGCCTTAAGATATTGATGACATTGTCATAACATTAAGTTGGTTTACATTAATTGTAATGACTATCATAATTATCTTCCATGTTGCTTTATATACTCTGTTTATTATTATTGTTTTGAGGTAAGTACATGATAATGGATCCCTCACCTGTCATGACCTATGGGTCCAAAAAGGAAATCAAAATTTTTTCCTATTTTTGCTACGTCAGGATGTAAAAAAATGAAAGCAAAAATTGTCATAATTTTATGGTTTTTGGCTTCCAGTCTAACATAGATGATTAGAAAACACTTTAGGTTGCAAATTTTTAAAATGTTAGTAGTTGGAAGAGCTATAAACTAGATACTACGAATGTCTCAGTATTGCCTTTTTAAATTAGCATCGTAGAGTGTTTGAGACAGAATTTATTAGTATCAAATAAGAATGGTTCACCTATATCTTTTTACGGTGATAATAGTGGAGGAATAAAGCAAAGCCAAGGGGCTCAAGTCATAGAAGTCAATATGTCTATATGATTGAAAAAATAATTTGAATAGGACTTTTGACCATATGGAACACCATTCGTGGACAATATATAGATCCACTCAGTGAGGGCTTATCACAGTTGTAATTAGGTCGTTGTCTTGAGATGATAAGTATGTGACACATCATTCACTAAAAATTAAAACTTTATATGTCATTTTTGAATCATAGTGGTTATATAACATGATTAGTACATGCTAAGTTGAGAATACATTCTAAAGAGTTAAGATAGAGACCTTAGAGCATCTCCATTGTTCACTGATTAGTAGTCATTTTGAGTAGCTAAATGGTACGTAAATGGTTACTTGAATGTTATTTACCTATAAATGACTCTTGTGGACTCCAAACATATTGATATCAAGTATTTGATTGTTAAAGAGAAAGTTTGTGAGTCTTACATTAGTATTACCTTGTTCTTTGGGAACATATGTTGGCTGATCCACTTAATAAGGGTTTGGCTCCAAAAGTCTTTCAAGAGCATATGGGATTAGTAGAATCTTTTGATGTATTGAGTTAGTGAGAGCTAACATTTGGACATATTGTAATATGTACTTGTTTACACCCAAAATATGTATTTTTATATATTACGACTGATTTTTTTAACTCAGGGGTTATTTGGGTATTTGACCAAATGTTACTTATTTGGTCTAGTTAAGGTGACCGATTGTTTAAGGTAATTGACTAACTATTATTTTAGATGGTGGCGAATGTTACCATAAAATCAAGCGATTTGATTGTATGGTACAACCAAACCATTTAACATGCAATGGTAAGAAATGTTTGTACCACAGGTACAAAGGTTCTTACCATAAGTACAAAGGTTTCTTACCATAAGTATTAAGGTTTCTTATCATGGGTACAAAGCTCCCTTACCATAAGTACAAAGATTTGTTACACAGGTAAAACCACAAGTGGTTTTGATTTGGTACAAACATTTCTTATAAGGGTACAACATTTTGTTACTTTGGTACAAATATTATTGATAAGAGTGCAACTTTTTCTTACCAGATACAAGCATTTATTAAAATGGCATAACATTTCTTACATTGGTACAAACATTTGCTATAAACGGAACAAACATTTCCTACCTTAGTACAAATATTTCTTACCAAATGTTCCACTTGGTTGTATGGAGATGGGGTGTCAATGGCATGAACTTGCAAGACAAGATGTGTCACAAGAAAGTGCCAAACCCTTTGAAGAGATAGATGCTTTGGAGGCTATAGATTTAGGATAAAAAGTGTTGCAAAGATGCAAGGGTAAAAACATGATGTTGAGGCTGGTCGTGCTCTGTGCGAGCTACCTATGTATCCTAAGGGGAATCAGACCAGAGCGTAGTTCGGCCAAATAAGGGACTGTAGCACCCTGAATTTCCCAAGCATTCACGTACGATTAGAAGTAATGACATCACCTGGGGAAACGGTTATAGAAAGTCCATTAGGATAACCTCTATAGGAATCCTATAGTTATCAACTTTTTGATGATAATTATAACTTAGCACCTATTAGAATAATCGTAACCTCGACGTTCTAGATTTCTAGTACAATTCATAGATGGACTTATATTCAAGCTCGTACACAGTCGCGCACATTCATATCTTATATTTGTGCTCACTTTTGCAGCATTGTACTTATAGTAGGACGCAGGCATGCACACCCCATACACTTAACCCAAGAATGGGACCCATACCACCCCTTTTTTACTGTCGTGTGGGCCTTATTACTACCATTTGAGAACCGTGCACTCACTACCCTCTTTATCTACCCTTGCACACACACACATACATAGGAACACTTTTGGACACCCCAGCACATGAGATAACTCCCCATTATTTTCCCTCTATAAATAAGACACCCCCTCACTCTTATATCACTCTCTCAACCTCACATAATCTGCTTATACAGATTGTATTTAGAGAGAGAGAGACCCAAGAGCTTGGAGCTCAACCAAACACACCCCACACCCCCAATTTGTATACACCACACAACTACACCCCTACATTGCATCTTCCCCCTCTCTATAACCTCTTTATACACATACCCATGTTCAAAAGAAGAAGACAGCAGAAGAAGAAGAAGAAGAAGAAGAAGAAGAAGAATGACGCAGAGAGACAAGGAGGAGAAGTTGATCCAAGAAGTTGAGAGGATCCGAGATCATCTGAGGTAAAGCCCCACCCCATGTGCATTTCTGATGTCTTGCATGTCATGTAGGAACCCTCTAGACCAACATGCAAGGCCCCAAACAGAGCCTAAGGCTCACGGCCTCTCTAGATCACCATTAGAGCCCCATGTCGGAGCTCTATTTCTTTGAAACACCATCTCAGCCCCAAAAACTTGTACCAATTTAATCCCCATGGACCCCTCATACTCCTCCTTGATTAGTTTTCGATATGGGGTTCATTTACTAGGCAATGCAGGACATTATTCTCGGTGTCACCCAAAAGAATAATCATTTGGTTCAAATACCAAATGAGATTTCTGGGTGATCAGCTTCCAGTATGTGGTAGAGGATGAGATTCCGCTGATTTTGGCGATGGTCTCATCAATATTTATGGTGAGATGAGGGAGTTATGAAGCTTGGAAGTTTTTCGACAAGTCCTGACTTTCTTGCGGCGTTGCTTCGCCGGAGAAGATGAAAGGGAAACGGGTTATAAGACTCGGGTTTGGGTCAGGTCGATCTTGGGTCTGGGTAGGGTTATGTTGTGTGTATATGTGGGTAAGGTTAGCGGGCGCGGGTCGGGTTTAAATAACCCATGGACCATTTTAGTAGCACGGCTGACTTTGGGTCTGGTTCGGGTAATCGGGGCAGTCTGGTCTGTGTCTATAGTTGGGTCCGGGTTTGGGTTAAGTCTGGTTTAGATTCGGGTTAACGGGTTAGGCCAGTTTGTGAATAGGTTTGGGTCTGGGTACGGGTATGGGTTAGGTTTGACCCGATTAGGTTTTTGGGCTGGGTTTAGTTGTGAGTTAATAGGGGTAGCCCATATAGGTCCGGGTTGGGTCGGGTTTGACCCTAATGGGTCAGTGGGTTGGGTCCTCTTGTTTGAGCAAATGGATAATTCGTTTAGCTTCCGGTCAGGTCGGGTCGGGTTGACCCAACGGGTTTTGATTATTAGTATTATCATTATAAACTATTTATTATAGATTTTAAATGTTTAATTATTATAAATAGGTTTTAATGTATTATTTTTACTTTTAATTTAGGAGATATTATTATAAAGAGTTTCCAAAATTTTGAGTATAATTATATTATTGTATTCATATGATTTTTTTTTATTCAATATTTTATAAGTATTAAGTAAAGGTTTTTAATGGTATTTAAATAGTATTTACTATTTAAATACCTGAATTTTATATTAAATTATGGAAAATTAGGGATATGTCCCTAAGAATATTTTATACTATATTATAATTTATAAAGGTATAATACCATAGTTTAGTATTCTTAATAGTTAAGGAGGAGATATTTTATGAGTATATTAATTATTATAAATACCAAATGAGCTTCGAAAATTATGAGAAAAATACCCATAATGTATTTTAACGCACATTATTTATTAAAAATATTTCAAAGTACTGATTTCTCAGTATGGATATAACTATGTATTTAAATCCCTTTTCGAGTATTTTCTAGTATATCTTATCTTCAATAATTCATATTAATTAATCTAGGACTCCGAAAAATACGCGGTCAGTGCCCTGAGTCTTAGAATAATGTCTAGAGCGTTCCTATTATGTTTTGTGACCTTTCAACTCGGTCAAAAATACATTTTGTCTTTAGGGCCCGCATTAGTATATTAAGCCCTACCTTTTACCTCGTAAAACATGACAGACTTCGATTTGAGTCTAGTCAATGGTGTTGGACTTTGAATGACATGTAGATCACTACCTTGAGGTTTATAACCTCATTTGGTAAAATTACCATTTTGCCCCTGTAGTTGCACTCACACTTCTTCCATTTATTGTTGTAGAACTTGACGTATAGTTGTTTTCGAGGATCGGTGACTCGAGGTGAGTTTCCTAACCTTACTCTAATCCTATTAGGATTAATTAAAGATACTTATAAGCTGTTGAATGATGTATTGTATAGTAATGTGTTGTGTATGATGCTATATCCTCCCCAGTTATTCGTGATATGGTAATATTATCGTATATGCAAGCATGTTAAGGGTTTTATCTATATGATTACTGGTATCAAATCCTGGTTATGTGATCCATGTTTATATTATGATGTTTCGGCTGTTAAGATGATGGATGCATGTTTTTGTGATGATGGCTAATCAGAGTAGGTAACGCGTGAAATGTTAACAAAGTAAATAAAAAAAGTAGAGACGTATACGAGTAAATGATAATGGACACTTGCATATCATGACATGAGCTAGTATGCATTGCATGAAGAGCGAGATGTGACTGAATGAGAAATGTGATCGAGAAAGAGAAGTGAATGTGAGTAGAGTGCCAATTGGGCGATAGTTTGAGTGCTAGTTGGGCGACAGTCAGTGTGCCAGTTGGGCGATAGTTTGAGTGCCAGTTGGGCGATAGTCAGTGTGCTAGTTGGGTGATAGTTTGAGTGCCAGTTGGGCGATAATTAATGTGCCAGTTGGGCGACAGTCAGCATGTTAGTTAGGTGACGGTTTGAGTGCCAATTGGGTGATAGTGTGAATGTCAGTTGGGCGACAGTTAGAGTGCCTATTAGGGTGACAGTTAGATTGTCAGTCGGGTGACAAACGGATGAGAAAGAGGAAGTGATGAGAAAGGGTTGACGAGTGAGACGTTTGGTTCTGGACAAGTGTTGTGAGTTCATTGTTCAGGTCATGGATTTGACATCCCAACGTGAAGATAGTAGTATTGGTCGTACTTTGACATACACGAGTATGTAGATGAAAGGAGAATGTATTCTATGATGAAATGCGATTATATGCTTAATTGTTTACATATTTTGTTGAGACCTTTGCTATGCCTGTGAAAGAATGCGTCTTTTGATAAGAGATTAACTATAACCTAAGATATTGAATTAACGCGAGTTGAGTGATATTTGTATTTATTGATTATTGTGCGATTAGACTCTCACTCAGTTTTGATCCAAAGTTGACGGCATGTTACGCCCTGGGCATTCCTATGTCCAAAGTGATGCAGGTTTGTATTAGAGGAGGGAGCTCAAGATGCAGTGCTGAGGAATTAAGAAGGATAGAGCCGAACTGGAGATTGAAGATAGTTATCTCAGTAGTTTCTTATGTTAAGTTTATATAGTATGTTTAGTATGGGCCTCTTGTTTTAAGATTGATGATATTGTAACTTGCTCTATTTTCGCTGCTATATTTGTATTCGGTTAAGTGTATGTTATGGTTATGCTTTAGCATTGCCCTTATGAATGTTGTTCGGAGTTAGAAGGACAGAACGGTAAATCAACCTGTAGACACCCCATTTTGTCGGCTATCGGATTTAGGAGACCCATAGCTTGGTGGTTCGCAATGATCGCAAAAGACTCGAAAGGACTCTCGGAAGTCAGCTCCATCTCTCAGAATGCTCAGAATGACCAAAATGCCCCTAAAAGCCCGAAAACTCCCAGATTTGGTCCCAAAGTTCTGAAAACATGCTATGTCATAAGAAAAGCGATAAAAAGAGTTTTAAAAAGAAATCAGATAAAATCGTCGGCTCCCAGAGACCCCCGGAAGTCCCGGAAGCTCTCAGAAAGTCCCCGTTGACCGGTTTGACCAAGGTTTGACTAGGTTTGACCAAAGTTTGACTAGGTTTGACCAAGTTTGACCGAAATCATCCGAATTCACCAAAATCATTGTAAATCATGGGAAAAGTGTTAAAACAAGTTCCAAAAGAAAATCGAGCAAAAACATCAGCTCCCGGGAACTCCCGGAGGTTTCCAGAACTTCCCGAGAATCCCAGGTTTGACCAGTTTGACCAGAATTTGACTTTGGAACCGGGGTGCCAAAACAATTTTCAAACATTTTTCATGGATACTAGAGGTCAATAGCTTTCCAACGGTATATCGCACATAATTTGTGGATTTAAAACGAATTTATTATGAATTTCCTAAGGCGAAAAAGGCGATCAAATCGGCTTTTATCGCGAATACCGCAAAACTTTTCAAAGTGACCTATCCCCGAACTATTTTTTATGTAAATTAGACTCTATTACCTTTCCAACGGTATATCACAACCTCAATTTGGAGTTCGTACGCATTTTCTGTGAATTTCGGACGAAATAGGGCCTTTTCGCGAATACAGGAACATCAGGGGGCCTAAACAGCATTATCCAGACGAAGGGAGGAGCACTGCCGCCGCGGCACTGGCCCAGTGCTGCCGCGGCACTCCCCTCCAGAACAGTGTATTTTTGTAATATGTTTTGTGGTCCCATTTTGATTAATTAAAAACCAAAACGACATAGTTTTATGATTTCAGATGTTTGGAGCCAATGGGAATACTTTCTAAATCCCAAAACCACCCCAAGTTGGCCTATATAAACACCCCATTACTCCTCATTTTAGGGGAGTCAAATGTGAGTTTTGAAAAAGTTTGGGAGAGAAAGTTGTAGAGATAAGGTTAGAGTAGAGAGAAAAGAAGCTTTCTTCTTTGATTTTCAAAACAAAAGTGAGTTCTAAACCTTGTTTTTACTTCATTACTTCCATTTACTTCAACATTCAATACTCCCAACCACCATTTTAGTGAGCATTTAAGAGAGTGGAAGCTTCTTCCATGTCTAGTGTCATTACATATGAGTGAAACACCAATCTACAAGTTCATGCTTCATGAATATCATCTATTGATCATCATCTATTTGCTTGTTTATTTATTGTTCATCTCTTCTCATCCCATTTCTTTTTTGATTTTTCTTTATTTACTTACTAGTTCATCATCATCTAAGTGATGACATGAAGTTTGGGGTGAGTGAATCCTTATGGATAGTAGCTCTTGACCTCAAAAACATGTTTGATAGATGATGATCATAACCTCAATACTTCCAAGGTATTCTTGGAATGTATTGAAGTTATGTTCTAAAATAAAATAAATCTCTCCAACAATCTTGGAGATTCTTAATGATGAGTTTGATGTTGGTATTCTAAGTGGCCATAATCCTTATTGAGTGTTGAAAATATGTTTTCAAAACATCTATTTCAAAACCCCTCTCAATCCCTCTCATTTGGTTTCAAGAAACAAAACTTTGCTTTCCCCAAAATCTCCAAAATAATGACCCAAAACAGTAAGCTGTTCAGATTCAAAGATTTGTTTTGAATTAAATACTAGATTTATGATGATGAAACCACTTGGAAAACCTTCCTAATACATCATAGTTTGTCCCTAATATTTCTCATCAATTATAGAGATGTAAAAGTATTTGTTTTGGATGTGAGAAGTTCATATTCATAATCTGCCTCTGTTCTCACAGAATGTTCATCCAACTTCTTGCACTTATTATGGACATTTTCATCACTGTACATATATCTTTTCTATTTTTTTTATAAAACTTGGGTGTCTTAGGGAACTTTTAGTATATAATGGGTCATCATAAACCTTTTCTTTGATTTATGAAAAATCATACAAAATCAGTCAACAGTGCAGTTTTTGTTTCTGAGTCATGTGTACATTCAGATTTATTTCTTTTAATCTATGATAGCTATTGATATTTGGCTTTTTGGGTTATTTTCTAGACACAATAAGGATGATCTCTGATTTTTCTTACATTTTTCTAGGCACGTTTGACCTCCCATTATAATGTTGCAAAGTAACACATGCAGTCTGTCCACTATTCACAGCAAGCACATTTCAACTTTTATTCTTTGATTTGATGCTCATATGCATTCCAAATTAGCCCATATCTTAGGAAGTAGTTCATACTACATTTGTATATATCCCATGTTGATTTAATCCATTCATTCATGCACATTTTAGACTTCCAAGTCATTTTAGAAATCCATGTACACAAAACACACTACAACCTTTGCACATTTCTAGGTACATACATTGTATCCATGCAAAGATTTGGGGTTTTTGTAACTCTTAATCTAAGAAGATTATAAGGGATGAACTTGATCACGCGTTCATGCTTCCCCTCGATCTAATCATTCTTTCTCATCCGTCCCGGGGATTGAGAGGTCTTCTTTTCTCAAAAGAATAACATGCGTCATTCTAGTTTGCTAAGCATACTTTGATTTCTTTGATTATTTGTTTCAAGAACAATTCATGTCCCCTTTTAGATTAGGAAGTCTTGATTATTTGATACATGATTAGATGATTTTTCCTAGGTTTATTTGTGTGATCTTTCACTTTACATTGTATGATATTTGGCTTAGATCTTATGAATGATATCTTATCTTTAGATCTTCCATTTCAAATTCTCTTATGTAATGTAGTATACTATCATAGTATTATTTGTCGAACCAAACATAGTATAAGATGATTATTTGGATGCTAATTGAGGCCCGTCGAAAGACGGGGCGAGTTGAGGGTGTTTTAGTCGTGACAAAGGCTCCTTCCTCTCTCGTACCAAAACCCCGAACCAAGTTCTTTGGTTATGAAGGGCCGGTGCCCTTATCCGTTTGGGTGAGTCAAAATTAGGTTTCTTGGTTCCTTAAAGACCAAGTGGCGACTCTGTATCTGTTTTCAACAGACCTTTCATTTTCTTTCCTTGATTCAAATCAATTTCAAAGCAATCTCAAACAAGAGAAGTGGTCCGATCCCGCGTGTCCACACAACCATTCACGTGTCTACGGACCCATAAAGGAAGAATTTTTTTATTTTTCCTATTTTTGGCCTACTCCGGGGCGTGACAGGGACAAACCCACATATAAAATGCATAACCGAACAGGCAGATGTAATGCTATGAGAATAGTATGCAATGCATGGATATGGTATATATTCTGTCATGTCTAGTTCTATGGTCCTAGCATGAACTGGTGCTGTGGGGTATGCCACTCCGAGCGTCGTCTATCTGAAGAAGTGGATATCTATTCTTAATTATAACTTGTTCAACTCTCTATAGTCGATACAGAGTTGAAGTGTCCCGTCCTTCTTTACGAATAGCACTGGCACTCCCCAAGGTGACATATTAGGGCGAACAAATCACAAGTCTTCAAGCTCCAAAACTTGCTTCTACAATTCCAATATCTCAGTTGGCGCCATCCTATTAGTCTTGGAAATCAGTAATGTTCTAGGTACTAATTCCACACAAAAGTGTATTTCTCTCTTTGGTAGAAGTCCGATAATATCCTATAATACATCTACAAAATCTTTTACAGTAGGGATCTGGTCTATACTAGGCTCCATACTCATACTTTCGATCATAGATAAACATGTCGCTTGTTGGCAGGCACTAAAATCTTATCGGGGATCCTGCAAACACGATAGTCCAGGTAGTGCAATCTAACTTGGTACCGTACTTGGTGAGTCAATTCATTCCTAGGATAATGTCAAACTCAGACATTAACAGAACTACCAAGTCTGCAGGAAGATTCCTATCTTCCAGGGTCAACAGATAGTTGCACACCTTACCTAACATAATAGTCACTCCCAGTGGTGACACAGCATTAAGTGCCTACTCAAGTGCCTGAGGTTCTAAACCCAGCTTGCACAATCTTAACAGTAATAAAATAACGTACAGCACCAGTATCAAATGAAGCTTTTAACTTGGATGTGGAAAAGTACAAGCATACCTTCCAAGTTATGCTGCTCCTCAGTGTTAAAGCATGCTTCCTCTGGCTCCTCGTCCTAAGCATCCTCATCTCCCTTAGCTACCACAAAGTCCTCTCTAACTATGATGGCCACATCAGGAGAGTCTGGTTCCTCTGGATCGTCCTCTGGGTCATCCTCTGGCTCCTCATCGTCATCCTCGGGCTCCTTATCTACATTCTCGTCCACATGCTTTTCATGATCATCATCCTCTGGCTCTATCTCCTCAAAGCCACTAATTATTGCACGTGGTGAGTAAATAGCATCTGATGGTCAAATATTTCTAGATATGAACAAGTGGGTGGTTACCTCATCTTAGTGGGGAAGTTACTGTTGGGTTTGTGCCCTCAAACCATTACTTTATGTATGAGACATTGACATTTTAATATATGGATATCAGCTTTACATTTCATTGTGTATGTTCATTTCATGAGATGATTGTTAATCCTTAAGTGTCATAGTAAGTAATTCGTGTGTGTATGAGATACATACAAGTGAGATATGAATTACGATATCTCATCAGGTTTACACTGTAGCATGATTGACTAACATTGGATGGAGTGATGAATCTCAATCACTAGAGTGTAACTCTTAGTTTATATGCTAGTGCTTATAGTGCATTGACGGACCTGAGCTTTCCTATTAACACTCAAAGCTATCAATCAGTCGATAGGAACTCATAACTTGTATAAGGTACATGTTCACAATCTTGAGACGATTATGAACACAGACTATGGATATGGCTGCTTTGACTTACCAATCAGTGAGGTCTATAGAAGATCAACACCTGGGTATCTTGGGTATGTCATATTCACAGGGTTGTGAACATATATTGTCAAGATAGAATCTACCCTATGATTTAGAGTAAGCATTCCCTTGAGAATGTCACCAAGTCGATTACTAAGTACTGCAGTCTTGTTGATAAGAGTTATCAACATGTTTGGTAATCATGAGAGGTGAATGGGACTCAAGGAATTCAAGAAGTAATCATGATTCAGGTTGACAATGACCATTTATCCGAATACCTGAATATGATTGCGAATGCTGACGGTAGAGGGACAATAGTACAACATACAAGTCTAGTTATCGCTTCGGATATGTTCTTTTGCGTTGGAGTTCAGTTATCATTTTATAGTAGAGTAAACGTTAACTGATCAGTTGATTAATTTACTGATCAAAGAGTTTGGTCATGGGAATTAATCAACTGATCTGAGCTAACAATAAAGAGCCTAGGAGGTCCCACTCTTAGCTCCGCCAAGATACTTGGAAAGACACTTGAGGAAGCTGTCAAGAGAGGTTCGATCGATTGAAGCTAGTTCGATCGATCGAAGTCATGGCAGGTTAGATCGATCGAAGATGGTTTGATCGATCGAATGTTCGATCGATCGAAGTCCTTCGATCGATCAAAGGTTAGGTCGGTTCTGGGAATCTATAAATAGGGCAGCTACGTTCTGGAAAAGAAGTTCGTCGTTTTAGAACGTCAGAAGCTGCAGAAACTGTTTTAGAGCCCCAAACCTTCTTCTTCCTCTCTATTAGAGATCGCACCATCTCTAGTCTCTCCAGGAAGCATCCGCAGGAGACAAAAGGGTGAATACAACCTAGTAGAGGCTGTTGCACCACCAAGGAAGAAGAAGAAAATCAGAATTAGGTTCAAGACACTAAGGTATAATTTTTGTCCCCTCTTGTGCGCATCTATGGAATTATCGAGTAGTAGATCTTGGGCTACCATTAAGTTTTTATAACTTGGCTTTTCTGTTGCGTGTTTAAACTTCTAATTTAAACTAGTTT
The DNA here is from genome assembly GCA_033977485.1 of Hydrangea macrophylla. NCBI lineage: Eukaryota > Viridiplantae > Streptophyta > Magnoliopsida > Cornales > Hydrangeaceae > Hydrangea > Hydrangea macrophylla. The sequence continues at coordinate 18,427,665 of CM066988.1, forward strand.
TTCCATCAATTGGTATCCGAGCCACGCTTGTTTGGATCAATAGATGCATTTTTGGAACACTATTTTGACTTGCATGTTGATTTTAGAACTGTTTTCGAAACTGCATCATCACATATCTGTTTCTGCAGTATTATCGTAGCAGAGTACAAATCTGTGATTGCATAGGATGCAAGGCAGGTTCAATCAATCGATCATGTTTCAATCGATAGAACATTCTCTATACTCAAGCGATCGAACAATTTTCGATCGATCGAAACCTTCTGGTGTTCGATCGATCGAATGTAGTTAGATCGATCGAGACAGACTCTTTGTCAGGTAGAGTTTTGAAATTAAAAACTTTAAGTTTAAAATGTTCTGCAAATTTTTCAAATCATTATGAGAAATAGAATGTTCAAGCGATTAAACAGTGTTCAATCGATCGAAGGTTCGAGCGATCGAACGGTCTTCGATTGATCGAACTGTGACAGAGAAGTAAGATGCTATTTTAAGTTCTAATTCAGTATGTAAAGAGTTTATGTACTGTGTGAATCAATTAGCGGTTCCAATTGTTATATATGCATGGATGTGTGTTCGACTAACCCTTTTGCAGCTAGTTTAGTCACTATCTCCCATAGTACCAAGACTTTTAAGTTTTGTATTTAAATTGTTTGAGATTGGTGCATCGTTTGGATGTCTTTATTTTCAATTTTAGTTTTTTGTTTTATGTGCTTGGTTTGTGATTGGCATTTAATTATATTGTTACTACTTGCATGCACGCAAAACAAGTTTTCTAAAATAAAATTCAAAAACCATTTCAACGCAATAGTAAACATTGGATGTTTATGGGTAATGTGTGGAAACATTTTTCAAAAGCAAAATCCTTATTTACTAAATCTAGTGGGAGAGGGTCTTATTAAACACCCACGATCTTCCATTAACGGTTCACTGTAAGATGAGTGGTGCATTCTGTGTCACCTCGCTAGGGGTGATCATTCCATACGGAGGGTGCATTGCTCATTGATTACTAGATGTGAACTTCTTTTGATAGGATCAATCAAACGTGTTAGAGGGTGACCACCATACGGAGGTGCTACTTGAGACGGTTGTGATTGGATCCTAGTAAATGGTACACACTAGCTAAACTATAGATAAGGGATCCCATACGGGGCATTATTCAGAAACTTAGAGATCAAAAAGGTTCGGGAGTCATAACTTGTTTTGCAAGAGTTGCATAGCGGACAAGTCAAGATTAATCGAAAGATCGAACATTGACCACCACACGGAGGCTTTATTCTTTCGTTTTGATATTCCGGCGACTTTGTTTTAAAAATAAGAGTTTTTAAGGATTCTTTTATTTCAAACTGTCAAATTCTGATATCTATATTTATTTTGTTTGTTTGATTTTCAGTAATCATAATGTCTGGATCTGCATTTAGTCCACTTGCCACCATACTCACTCAAAACATGTTAACTGGAAACAACTACACTGAATGAGAACGTAACCTTGACATCATGTTAACTGCGGAGGATCACATATATGTCCTCACCACGCCAAGCCCTGAAGAACCTGCGACAAATGCTTCGGCAGCTGCCAGACACGAGTTCGACAAATGGAATGGCTCGTTGCTATATTCTGGCCTCAATGGCTGGTGTGTTGCAACACCAATTCCAATCGAATGATTCTGCCAGTAACATTATCATATCCCTAAAAAAGATGTTTGGAGAGCATGGCAGGCCTGCCAGACAGGTAGCCATGCAAAAGATAATGAGTGCAAAGATATCGGAAGGGACTCCAGTCAAGGAACATGTTTTAAAAATGATTGGTTATTTAAATGAGCAAGAGACTCTAGGTACCAACATCGATGCACAGACCCAAGTTGATATGATCCTCAATTTGTTGTCGCCTTCATTCGCTCAATTTAAACTTAACTATAATATGAATCAAATGAATTTTTCAATGAGCGAATTGATGAGTTCTCTTTTGGCAGCGGAAGGGGTGATCAAACCTGGGGTCAGTGTCTTGAACGTTAAGAAAAGCGCTTCCTCTTCCCGATCTACACTGAAAGGAAAGAAAGGGAAGAAGAAGGCTGGTATTGGTGGTTCAAGTGTTGGACCGGTCTCTAAGATTGCAAAATCTAAGGGAAAAGGTAAGGGCAAAGGGAAGGTAGGTGGCCAAGGCAAAGGAAAGTGTTTCTAATGCGATAAAAAGGGCCACTGGAAGAGGAACTGTCTAGAATTCTTAGCTACAAGAATTCAAGGTATGATTGAATCACATGTGATTGAAGTAAGTTTTATAACGGACACTTCAAACACTTGGTGCATTGATTCTGGTGTGACAAACCATATCTGTAATTCATTGCAGGGGTTCAGATCAACTAGGAAGTGCAGTGATGGAGAAATCATACTTACACTAGGTTCTAGCGCAACCATTTCTGCGGTTGCTATAGGAGTCGTAGTTTTAGAATTTCTAGGCAATAAAGTTTTGATTTTATCAGATGTACTTTACGTCCCTTTGATGAGACGTAATTTAATTTCAGTTTCTAATTTATCGAATAATGGTTATCCTTTTCATTTTGGAATAGAAGTTGTTATTAAAAGAAATAGTTCTTTTATATGTTCTGGTGTTAAATCAAATGGTTTGGATGTGATTACTCCCAATATTTCTAAAGATTCTTGCATGGAACTTAATAATTCAGTGGTAATTGTACCATCTAAAAGAAAGAGACATTCCACTAATCCAACAAGGCTTTGGCATATGAGGCTTGGCCATATCAATCTAAATAGGATTGGCAGACTAGTCAAAGAAGGGGTCTTAGGCGATTTGGTTCTCAAACCAATGGAAGTCTGCGAGTCTTGTTTAGAGGGTAAGATGACCAAAAGGCCCTTTCCTGCAAAGGGCAATAGAACCAATGCATTATTGGAATTAGTTCATACTGATGTGTGTGGACCAATAAATAATAGAGCAAGGGGTGGTTATAAGTATTTCATAATATTTACTGATGACCACTCTAGGTATGGATATGTGTACCTAATGCAGCACAAGTCTGAAGCCTTTGAAAAGTTCAAAGAGTTTATGGCTGAAGTGGAGAAGAAATTGGGCACACATATCAAGGCCATTTAATCTGATCGAGGTGGCTGTGGATATCGCAGGTTTTCTTCTACCCACAGCTTTTCTTTTAAAATTCTTTTAAGATTTCAAAATTCAAAACAAATGAGTCGCCACTTAATTTTTAAAAGGAAAAATTAAGAAACCATTTTAAAGCAACTGATCTTTTGCGAAACCAAAGATTAAACTAGGTCCGGGGATTATGGAATGAGAAGGGAAGGAGCCCATTGGACTAAAGCACCCCTTCTCATCCTATCTCGCGATAGGCCTCTACTTGACATCCTTTTAATCGATTTAGTAATTTAAATGTGCCCTCAACTAATACATATGTATAAATATACATTACAAAAGCATGTCCAAAGGGTGTAAGATTGCAAATGATAAAATACCATTCAAAAATCACATATTTCAAGTAGCAAGCAATATGATATGCAAATAAGGAACCAGAGAACTTACCCGGGATCCGGCCGTGAATATTAAACGTGCAAATGCATGCGAATAGATAAAACCTAGGAATAGAGTCTCTAATTCATATATACAAGTAAAGCAAGTCCTAATTCTAAGGTGTCACGCATTAAGTCGAAAAATCGATAAAATCAAGAAATTAAAATGAACTAAAGAGGAGTTCAAGAAGTCATATCTTAATAGCGCTACAAAACAAAGGGTTAGTCCACATGATATAAAAAATATAAAGTTGGATCTTAAATAACAATCCTAGACTTCTAGCTTAAATCTATAAAATGTAATTAAATCTAAAGCATACAAGTCCTAATTACAAACATCAAGCCACACGGATGAATATGTACATGAACAAGAATAAATTATGAAATGCTCAATGACTTAGATCATTTAAACTTTGAATTCAAGCTTAACTAATCATTATTAGAACATGGTTTGAGCCCTAGGTCATAGAAAAGTCATTTGGTCCATTATTTACAAAGTTGGTTAAATGTGTCACAAAATTCTGAAAATTACAGAGAGCAGACCGGAACTTTACAAATTCAAAAAGCATGGCTCCCGTGGTTTGATCTAGATGAATGTTGGATACAAGATGCCTCTGTGTGTCTAGTTTTTAACCCAAAAAATAAATCAAAGTTCCAACGGTCGGATCTCCGGGAATTGGACAGAAACCAGACATCACTCAGCATTCTACAACCTTCTGTCCAGAGTTCTTGTACGATTTTCTAAAAATGACAAAAGATCAGAAATGCTTTGTTCTTTTTAGGGTGACTTACTAATACATTAATCTACTTAGAAAAATTTATTTTGGGTCACAAACACTTTATTTGAAGTATGGCTTAATTATTTCAAAAGAATGTCACTGTGCTGAAATTCTGGGCAGATTGTAGTGACTTTGTAAAACTCTTAACCAAACCCTTTTAAATATGAAATCTCCTTGAAACAAAAAATGCAGTGGTAGAACTTTGAGTTATTGACACCCTCCCATTGGTTTCACTTGATTCTAACGGTTAGATTTCAAACTAAAAATCCTTGATCGAAACCGGTTTATGAACCCATTGCTTCATTGTCAAGTTCAACTTTCATTTGTTAACCCCAACTTATTAAACCATGAAGTTGGGTTTAAATCAAACAACTTCTCCTACTGTTTGATGGTAATTGGAGGCTAAAGACCTTCATATTTGTAGATTTCAAGTGAATTATGAATTGACTTCATGAAATCTCAAGATAATGAACCTAAACCATGAAGATGGGCTTAGACTCAAAGCCATTTTCTACTACCATTTGATGGTCATTGGAGATGGAGACATGACTAATACTCACGAGTCTCAAAGGAATATAGAAAGGATTCCATGAAACATCAAGTTTAGAGGACCCAAGTCATGAGTATGGACTTGGATCCATCTATTTGCTTATGAAATGAAGTGCTGATCAAACTTTGATTCCCATGGGAAGCATAAGCTTACATGGGATTCAAAGGATCATGTTCAAGAGATTTCAAAAGAGATATTGAGAATCTCTAAGAGTCTCAAGAAGGAAGTATGATCAACAAAGGAAATGAAGCAAAGAAAACAAAGTAGTTTGAGGATTAAAGTTTCAAAAGAGAAAGAATGTAAATAAACAACTTATGGTTAGAGGATCACCTCCAAACTATCCTCAAGGTTTCTCTCCTTTGAAGATCTTCCAAGCTTTTCTTCCTAGTTTTCTAAACTCTCTCTTTTTTTCTCTCAAAATATGGTAGTGATTTCTTGTATTTTCTTGGTGTATCTCTTGTATGTTCTTGTATATTCACCTCCTCCCTTTTCAAGAAAGATCCTCTCTCTTTTATAGGCAAAATTACCAAGTATTTTCAGTGAATTCGGAGTAAAAAACCAGGTGTCAATGTCTCATTTGGTGGTACAATATGTAATTCCTGGAATTAGACAGACTGCTGCCCAGGGCGGCAGTCAAAAATCATTTGCGGCAGTCCGTAGATGCCGTTGCGGCACTCCGTGACAGCCGCAACGGCACTCAATGACTACCGCGCGGCTCTCAGAAAGTGCCGTGCAAAATTATTGATTGTCGTATTTTGGTTAACCTTACTTTATCAGTTTTTTGTTTTTATCCGCATACATATATGTATTGTACCACAAAATATGGACTTTAAAAGCAAACGGCAGTCAGAAAATATCGGCGGCACTCAGTAAAAGCCGGGCCGGCACTCACTGAATGCCGCGCGACACTCATTGAATGTCGTTCGGCACTCACTGAGTGCCGCGGAACACTGTCGTGTGCCATTTTTTGTTGAACTTCTCTTTTTAGGTCTTTTCTTTTTTCCTTTTCCTTGAAGAAACTTATTTTCGAAGATCTTTTTCAAAAATGGTGTTTTATACTTGAATTCTCCTAAATACCTGGTATTTTCTTCTTTCTGTGAAACTTTAATGCGTTTGGAGAACTTTCTGAAGAGCTTGGAATACTTCTAATCTTTCGGTCCTTATCATCATTGGACGTGGAGGTGACGCTCTCCTAAATTTGACGACCGGTCAAAATCAGGGTGTCTACAGTTTGCCCCTCTTTGACAGAGCTCATGGGGCAGCACGTCCCATAAGTGAATGTCAAAGCCTGTGTGAAGACAAGCCTTTAACCAGACTGTCAAATTTAGGTAAAACAAAATGCGTTGCAAAAACAGCTTCACAAACGGTTCATGTTGGTCGTGCTCAACGGTGAACTGCCTACGTATCCATTCAGGAATCAGACCAAGACGTAGTTCGGGCAGGAGCCAAACATACACAAGCACAAGTAGCCATACGGATGAATGCACCTATCTTGCCGTGATACAAGTGCTATGCGATGGTATTTTTTTGAACTGACCTGGTCGTATAGGCGCCATGCTTATCATGTTTTCCATACGTACAATGCACTTTCCTTGACGTATTAGTCGGGGAAGGTCATCTAATTTTTTTGACCGATGCAAAATCTATTGCGGAAACCGAGAATGTAAATTCGTTGCATTCTCAAGGTAAGGATCAACGTAAATTTGTTACGACGATCGGGAATATAAATTTGTTATATTCTCACAACACGGGTTAACGCAAATTTGTTGTTGAAACCGAGAATGTAAATTCGTTATATTCTCAAGGTAAGGATCAACGTAAATTTGTTACGAGGATCGGGAACATAAATTTGTTATATTCTCAAAACACGGGTTAATGCAAATTTATTGCGGAAACCGAGAAAGTAATTCGTTACATTCTCAAGGTAAGGATCAACGTAAATTTGTTACGAGGATTGGGAATATAAATTTGTTATATTCTCAAAACACGGGTTAACGCAAATTTGTTGCGGAAACCGAGAATGTAAATTCGTTACATTCTCAAGGTAAGGATCAACGTAAATTTGTTACGAGGATCGAGAATATAAATTTGTTATATTCTCAAAACACGGGTTAACGCAAATTTGTTGCGGAAACCGAGAATGTAAATTCGTTACATTCTCAAGGTAAGGATCAACGAAAATTTGTTACGAGGATCAGAAATATAAATTTGTTATATTCTCAGAACACGGATTAACGCAAATTTGTTGCGGAAACCGAGAATGTAAATTCGTTACATTCTCAAGGTAAGGATCAACGTAAATTTGTTACGAGGATCAGGAATATAAATTTGTTATATTCTCAAAACACGGGTTAATGCAAATTTATTGCGGAAACCGAGAATGTAAATTCGTTACATTCTCAACGTAAGGATCAACGTAAATTTGTTACGAGGATCGGGAATATAAATTTGTTATATTCTCAAAACACGGGTTAACGCAAATTTGTTGCAGAAATCGAGAATGTAAATTCGTTACATTCTCAAGGTAAGGATCAACGTAAATTTGTTACGAGGATCGAGAATATAAATTTGTTATATTCTCAAAACACGGGTTAACGCAAATTTGTTGCGGAAACCGAGAATGTAAATTCGTTACATTCTCAAGGTAAGGATCAACGAAAATTTGTTACGAGGATCGGGAATATAAATTTGTTATATTCTCAGAACACGGATTAACGCAAATTTGTTGCGGAAACCGAGAATGTAAATTCGTTACATTCTCAAGGTATGGATCAACGTAAATTTATTACGAGGATCGGGATTTTAAATTTGTTATATTCTCAGAACACGGATTAACGCAAATTTGTTGCGGAAACTGAGAATGTAAATTTGTTACATTCTCAAGGTAAAGATCAACGTAAATTTGTTACGAGGATCGGGAATATAAATTTGTTATATTCTCAAAACACGAGTTAACGCAAATTTGTTGCGGAAATCGAGAATGTAAATTCGTTACATTCTCAAGGTAAGGATCAACGTAAATTTGTTACGAGGATCGGGAATATAAATTTGTTATATTCTCAGAACACGGATTAACGCAAATTTATTGCTGAAACTGAGAATGTAAATTCGTTACATTCTCAAGGTAAGGATCAACGTAAATTTGTTACGAGGATCGGGAATATAAATTTGTTATATTCTCAGAACACGGATTAACGCAAATTTGTTACAGAAATCGAGAATGTAAATTCGTTACATTCTCAAGGTAAGGATCAACGTAAATTTGTTACGAGGATCGGGGATATAAATTTGTTATATTCTCAGAACACGGATTAACGCAAATTTGTTGCAAAAATCGAAAATTAAATTCGTTACATTCTCATGGTAAGGATCAACGTAAATTTGTTATGAGAATCGGGAATATAAATTTCTTATATTCCAGAACGGGGGTTAACGCAAATTTGTTGCAGAAACCGAGAATGTAAATTCGTTACATTCTCAAGATAGGGATCACCGTAAATTTGTTACGAGGATCGGGAATATAAATTCGTTATATTCCAAGAATATTCAAAAATCAGGAGCCCACGGGCTCAAATATTTTTAATTTTCAGGGATTGGGAGCCCACGGGCTCATATATACTCCTAAATTTTGAAATTTGTAGCCAATTTAAACCTAAAAACGACCCCGAGGGCAAAAAGTGCAATGAGGGCAAATTTTAGGGGCCTTAAATACAATTTTTGGGACCTTATTTGAATATTGGAGGGAAACAAAATATCTCTGAACCGACTTAAACGCGGCACACGCTTCCAATTGCGGCAGTCGCTGACTGCCGCGCGGCACTCACGGAGTGCCGTTGAGGCACTTGGCGAGTGCCGCCCGGCAGTCCGTCGACTGCCGTGCACAGAAAACCGAGTGCCGCGTTTGAGCGGCAGTGGCTAAAACCGGCGGTTTCAAACCATTTTCCTCATTCTCTCAATCTTCTCTTTCTCGATTCTTCTTTGGAGAAAATTTTCCCTTTTTCTTTTCTCGCTTGGATTGATTTATCGGAGCTCTCAGGTTAGTTTTACCCGATCAAAACTTGATTAAACTCTTTTATTTCACTATTTTTTTGAATTTTTCATGGATTTAACGTGTGGATCTCTCTTTTCTTTGACAGATTATGGCGAGCTGTTCAGGGAGGAAGAAGAAGGCCAAGTACACGGCCACTCATCATCCAGATGCCACACTCTTACTGCGGGACCCTGATGAGCACTTATCTGCCCGCGCGTTCAAGCGCGAGGTAAATGCTCCCCTCTATTTATTTCTCGTATTTCTAATGCCATGTGATATTCCTGAATGTGATGTGAAAATCATGTAATCTCAAATTCCTTAATGCTATGCTTATAACGCCCTTGAGCGTTCCTGATTACTTTATTCTGTACCCCTTTTTAAAGAAATTTTCGTATTTATTATTTATTTTATGAACTTCAAAAATTCGTCATAAAATGAATGCTGTGCTTTGAATTTTCCAAACATTTCACCTACCCTTCATTATTATTATTATCATATATTTTGACTTTTCTCAAGGACTTTTGAAAACTGTTTGTGTTAATCGGAATTTCAAACACTTCTTGTAAATAAAGAATCTAATGCTCACGAATATTCCTTTCTTTTTCTTGAGAGTCACGAGTGCGAAGCTTCTTAAATGAAATCCTAAACATTCTCCTGCATTTATTATACTTGCGAATTTTCTCGAGTATTCCAAACGCCCTTTCATTATTTTAACCTAATTTTGAATGCCTGTGAACCTGCACTTGAAACTAATGCCCCCTTTGAACCTGCATTTGCTTTGAACCTTCGCAAGCTTATATATATATATACACTTTGAAAATGTGGACAAACTCCTCCCCCCTTTTGAAATTTTCTAGAGCATCTGGTATTCTTCTCTCATTTCCTCTTATTATCTTATGAACATCTGCTGAACTGAATGCAAACGAATGCCATGCTTGTGAAATTTCTACGAGTATTTCCAGATTCTTCCATTTCTCTCCTTTTCTCTTTTCTTTATTTTTTTCATGTCGCTTTTCCTTGTTTCCTCATTATTATTATTACATTATTTTCTTTTATCCAATTACTGATATCAAAACTTGTGATTCTTTCTTGCAGCTGCAGCCTAAGGTCCTAATGGGGCATGGCAGCCTCGCCCATGGGTATGAGTGGTATACACTACTGGGTGAGCCAGTGAGAGCCCTGGTGGATGCGGCCGGGTTTGGAGACTTTGTCAAACTCTTGACGAAGAGCTCCAACGACCTGCGACAGATCCATGCTCTGGTTGAGAGGTGGTGGGACACTACCAGCACATTCCATTTTGACTTTGGGGAGATGACGATGACCTCCCTAAACTTCTCGATGATCACAGGGATTGCCTTTGACGGAGAGCCTCTGCGGTATTTGGCGGACCAGGAGTGGGACCAGGTGGAGCCTTTGCTGGGAGTGGTCCCAGAGGAGTCTTTGGTCATAGCCCGATGGTTCATGGACACATTTAGGGGCCAGCCGGGTTTTACTAATGAGCAGATGGCCCGGGGTTTCCTCATGTACATGCTGGGGTGCTCTCTGCTGAGCACCAAGGGTGATCGGGTCGATGTTTCCCTGGCGGCGTCCCTGGAGCACTTGGACCAGGTTGATGAGTATGATTGGGCTGGTACAGGACTAGCCATTTTGTACAGACATATGGGTGACATTTCCCGGGACAGACCGGCCTCCACCAGCGGCTACTGGAGAGTGTGGGAGGTATATTATCTATATTTTACTGCTTATTGCACTTTCAGAAACTTATTCAATTTGTGAGACTAACATCTTTCCTTCTTTTTGCATTCACAGATTTGGTCCCACGAGTATCTTCGCATGATGTCCCCTGAGACTCGCAGTGCTGACGCCCTTATCATGCCCCAGGGGCTGAAATGGGCGAAGGATAGAGTTGGGCGGAAGACTGGAGCCCACAATTTTGTTTCGTTCAGGAACTTCCTGACAAACTTGAGGGAGCAGCATGTTCACTGGCAACCCTGGCTTATGGAGCTTCCCGAGGCTCGCACGGAGATCCGAGAGTCGGTCGGATATGACCTGACAAGACGACTTCTCTGTGGGCCAGAGGGCCAGGCGTGGTACCTGGGAGAGAGGGTGACTAGGCAGTCACTGGCGGCCCTCGGATTTTTTGTGTTGTTTTCTCCTCCAGACTCTATGAGAGCCACAGATACGCTCTAGGGTAGTGAGTTCACGGCTGCCCGGGCTGGCTTGGGTATTCACGGCTTCCTGTACCCCCCGTAGGATATGCGACTTTCCGTGCCGCTAAGCTGATGCAGAACTTCCCTCTGATGGAAGTGACTCGAGTGAGTATAAGATTCCTTCAATCTTTTTTATGAGTTCTCTTTCATTCTTTATTTATGTTTCATTACTTTTTGTTTGCAGTCTGTTCCTGCTGCGGCTCGTCCTCCTGCATTGCCTGAGTGGGACTGGACTATGTCGACTGTCTCGTTCGACGAGCCTTATTTGACGATGATCCCTCGACTCCCACAAGGTGCCCCCACGATTCCTCTCCATTATGATGTCGTCCCGCATGCTTATGCGGAGGAGGGTTTGACGTATGCCCACAGCGTGCGGCAGTGGGTTCTCGGGCAAGAGTGGATGGTAAGAAACTTATCACTGCTTTTCACTTTGACTAGGATTACCTAATCTTTATTCTTGATTCTTGTTTTCAGGCTGAGGGAGCTCGGGAGACTGCTGCAGCTCAGTTGAGGGCCCAGGTATGATCTTTACCCTTTTATTCTCAGTATTCCATTCATCCTTTTAACACTTTCTGGACTTCTCTTCTTCTTTTTTTTTTATTTTTTTTAGACGGAGGAGATCAGAGTCCTGTCTCAGCAGGTGGGGCAGCTTTCGCAGCGGCTCTAGCAGTTCGGCATCCCCCTCAGCAACACTGCTGGAGATGGCGGGGCTGGACGAGGCGCGGGGCGAGGCGGTGGCAGCGGTGTAGGCAGTAGCGGGGGTCGAGGCAGAGGCGGCGGTAGCGGAGGATGTGGAGGGAGCGGCAGAGGTAGCGGGACAGAGTCGGAGGAGGAGCCCCTCAGGCGCACGACCCGTCAGACTCGCGGCCGGGGTCGAGGCTGATCCCGCTTTTCTTACTTTTTATTTCTTTTGAGTGTTCTGGGAGGATTTACACTTTTATTCAGATGATTGTATACACATATTTTATTTTGGTGACGGCTCCATGATAGCTAGTAGGATAGGCACTTTAAATACCTTTATTATTATATTTTGCCCTTTTCATTGATATTTACCGTACGTGCGACCATAGCATGGTCCTTCTCTTGTCGTATGTGGGATCATGGCTTGATCCCGTCTTTATTTTAATTTTGAATGCCTTGATCTCTTTTTCTTATTGTGAAATGAAAATGAATGAATGAATGAATGTATGGGTCTTTGTTGCACGTGCTGCATGATGCGCACGTTTTATTGTTTTCTATCTAGTTTTCTATTTGCAGGTGGGCTAAAATGGTTACAAACAAACCCTGGCCAATGAAAAAACCGGAACGGCACTCAGTTAGGTCTCCGCGGCATTCGGTGAGTGCCGCGGTGGCAGTCAGCGAATGCCCGCGACGACACTCACGGACTGCCGCGCGGCACTTCATCGAGTGCCGTTCTACTTTACCGAGTGCCGCCCTGTCTTCAGGCAGATCTACGTCTATTTATACCCTCTTTTCTTCAAAACTCCGCAAAACACAACCTTCCTTTGTTCTCCTCTTTTCCAAATGGCCCCTGTTAGCTCCCAAATCCTCTTCCTGTGGATGGATACTCTCTCGGGCATTGACAAGCTCAACTTTGAGTGCTTCAGACTAAACGATCTCTTCTCTTTCCGACGGATGAATTTGAATGAGGGCCTACTTCGAACTGCCATTCAGTGTTGGGATCCTGCTCTGAACGTCTTTCGTTTCGGTTCTCAAGAAATTTGTCCCTTGTTTGAGGAATTCAGCGCCATTCTGCATACTGACCCTTTTGCCGAGTTGACAGTCCCTTTGGTTCAGGCCGGGTACGTCCGGAATTTAGCCATTCTCCTTCACATATCTCGAAATGCGGCGGGTTCTTTTGTTCATGATAGGTAGATCGACTTTGAATGCCTTTCTTCTATTTACGCTCCCATAGGGGACCCTTACGATGGTGAGTATCAGATCATTCGACGTAATGCCCTGTCGATTGCTATGTTCTCTTACTTCCTCATTCAGTCATCTTCTGACACTCTTATACCCATTGTCTGTGGTTTGTGGGAGATGAAAAGTGTTGTTATGCTGGTCCTTGGTGAAACTCTGATTGGATTAGGCCATGCCCATGCCACTGGGACCATATTATTCGTCGGGGCACCTTTTGTTCTGCAGGTTTGGCTCATGGAGCGTTTAGACCTCTTTATACACCATTCCCATCTTCGTGGGTCACTTCCTTACGATCGTATGGAGATTCACAACTTATTTCAGTCTGCCGATGCATGGCTTGGTTGGCTTTAGGGCCTCTCTTCCAGTGATATCTGCTGGATCAGTCCGTAGTGGTTTTATCGCTCCATTGCTGTACGTCTTCCTGGGCGACCCGACATTTGGCTACCGGGCTTGTGTGCTACTGCTTTCTACATTCTGGATCAGGTGGTCCGTCAGTTTGGACTTTTACAGGATACTACTGAATCTGTGACTGCTGATTTTACCAGGGGGTCCACTTTGCGCCCTTCTATTGTGAAGGCTTTCATTGAGGCTTGGCACAACAGGATGGCTGCTCTGTGCCCGAGGATTCCGACTCTGATTGTGCCTACTGCCCAGTACCTTCTAGAGATCCAGGCTTTGGTTGCAAGACGAGCTTGACAGACACATGCATAATAAAGTAGACGAAAACAGGGAAAAGCTTACCATTTTACAAAACATTCTAACAGACCCTGCCTACTCTTTTTACGCTTTTGAATGTGATTTTCCTTATTTTGTTCTTTTCAAGAAGTGTCGTCATCTTTTAGGAAAGTTCTAACATGTTTAATCAAAGTGCTCACCCCTTCGATTAATCTTTTTATGAAGAATTCTCCTTTTAATGTTTTTACTTGGCTCTTTACTTTTTTTTCTTTTTGCTTAAAGCTTTACTCCTTCTATACCGTGAATTCTCATTTGTTTCTTTATAGTACTTATCTTGATAGCCAGGTGATTGTAGACACCCAATTTTGACCACACTGATAGGATTTAGGGTGGACAACGTCTTGGAGGATTCGATGATGAAAAGTACCCCGTGGAAGGTACTGGATTCCACACAATCAGAAGATCGGACTTCGGAAAGTGACTTCAAGCTCAGAAAAGCCCTTTTCCATGGATAAATCCCGGTTTTGTCAAAATCATCTCTCAGAATTCATATTCTCTCAGGGTTATATGAACATTAAGTGTTCTAAACGCAGTATTCTAGGTATCCAGAGATTCAATTTTAAAGAAAAGTTCGAAATCGACGCACATTTTAAAGCAATTTTGGAAAAGACGTCATTTGATTTCAAAAAGACGACGAAAGTTCCGGAGGACTTCCGGACTTCAATTGGACTTCAATTCTCATTATAAAACCTCTGGAAATATTTTTATACTGAAATTCAACCTGACAGCTTTCCAACGGTACGTAAACGGACGATTTCGGACACCAAAAAGCATTTTTACAAAAATCTGGAAAAGCAGTGCGCATGAAATTTGAAACAGGGTTTGTGGGTGACCAGAGGAGCAAGAATAGTAAGTGGCGGTTTTGGGTATGGGGGTGGCGGGTCCCACCATAACCGCCACTTCCATTTGTGTCCTCCACGGAGCTTTTTGAGTTCCAGACCCTTCTAGAAGCTTCCCACTGCGAGGAAATTGCCTGGAAATTGCGTTTTGGCTCCGAAATGGCCATTTTAACCCTCTTTTAAGCTCTAAAAATCCTGTTTTAACCCTGAAACTTAAGAGCTAAGTCTTCAAAACTCTATATAAGATCTCATACATCTCATATGAGATCACATCTTAACACACTAGACACTTGGAAGAGATACACTTGAATATACTTGGAGATACAAGCACACATATAAGCACATACAAGAGAGATAAGTATACTTTGAATATACTTTCAATTTAGGTGAATTCTAGAGAGAGAAAATTATGAATTGAATTTAGATTAACTTAGGCTAATTAGACCACAATTTGAACATCAATTGCCTCCCTCAACTTCCATGGATGAGTGCTTGAAGAACACTTGAATAACACTTGAAGAAGAAGATCTTCAAATCAATTTTGGTCTTGTAATTGAGAATCCTCCAAGAGGTAAACACTATAGTTCATCTCTAATTCCTACTTTGTATATATAGATCTATAAGATTTGGATCTAACTTAGTTCTATTTCTACTTATTAGAACACTCATCTTCTTCCTCTCATGTTCTTCACACACTCACATAGTTAGATCCAAATCTCTTTGATTTTTATTAATAATTTACAATTAGAGATTGTTTTTCACTTTGATTTTCAATTTTGGTTTCATTCTTCAATTTTAGTTTAGATTCATGCATACATGATTATATATATATACATATATCTATTTTGAATTCCATGATGGTTTGGAAATATGATCTATGAGAAGGATGATTTCTATGTTCATACCTATCTCTTGATTATTCCTATTACCTAGAATTCCTATTGAATTTCATCTCCAACATGATATTTATAAGTCCCTTTGATCCTTGATCTAAAAGTTCTTCATAGAACTTGAGGGCTAAATTGATTGGGAATCATGATAATTAAGTTGATCTATGAGTTTGATCTCTCTAATAAGCTTCAACTATCACTAAAATGTTTTCCTCACACTTTAAAATGAACTAGATAAAAATTCAGCAAAGCAGATTGGTTTTGTCCATTAGATTTGGTCCATCAAAACCCATAGTTTGATGGATTTCAAATTTTCTGGGTAAACTTTGATGAATTAGCTTTCATCCGGTCCGTTTTGAGAGCTTTTAGGATTCATATACTATTTTTAGAAATTGTTGAGAAATCGGTTGACAGATTTGAACATCGTCTCTTTGTGCTTGAATTTCAGAAAATCTATAATAGTTATCGACGTTCCGCTTTTTGGGGATGATTCCTAACTCATATATCTATATGCCGATGTAAAATCGTGAGCATACGATCGAGTTAGGATCGTTTTCTAAGCGTTTAAAGTTGATACAACTATTCTGGAATTTTCTAAGTTTAATTACAAATATGATTATGTATACAAAATGGTCATACCTTGATCACTCAACAACAATTGATGAATAAAACTTGGTTTAGAAATCACCTAGGATAAATGGATGAGAGATCAAAAGCTTAAATCAACTTGGTTAACATGATTCATGAACTTCTATTATACTTCTATTATGTTTTGCATTCATTTGTCAAATGATACCAAATTTCCAGAATAACAGAGTCTGTTTAAAACACTTTTTCAGAAACCTTGTGATTACAGAATGTCCATGGGTTTATTTTTATCATATACTACAATGAAATAGCTTTCTTTTGACACCAAATAGAGCTTCATATGATTTTTGTAGATTTAATTATGATTTTTACAAGAACAGTGGACAGTCCTGATCCACTGTTCCCAAAACATTTATTTCTCAAACAATAAAATTGATATTGAGGTCCCACTTTTTGGAGAAGTTCCCTAAGACATGTATCTAACTTTCTGTAAAAGGGTTTTTATCCAGCTCATGTTTAAGACCACTTTTGATAGGATTCATTAGAGGTTGCTGAATCTGGAAATTTGATTGATGACATGTTTTCTTTGTTTATCATGCATATCATTTGTTTGCTTGTATTTTTGCAATGCTTTGGGTATTCTTTGGTGTCTTAGTGCAGAGAATTAAGTGCCTTGGACCCGGACGTCGATTTGTGGTTTGCCTCGTCTACATGTGGCTTAGTGCCCATGTATCGTGTACTATCTCTATCCTTTCTCTTAGAATTTTTCTAGGTTTACAACTTTGATTTCAACGACACATTTCCTTTAGGATAAGTCTCCGTTTATATGATTATTTGTTAGAGACATCTTATCTAGGATTGTTGCATGATTGCATTGCACGTTTCCATTCTTTTTGCTTTCGCGACTCCGCTTGAGTCAACCAATGTAAGTCTTCTCGTTCCCTTTGCATATCATGACATGTTTACTTTATTTGCATCGGTCCCGGGCGGGACTAGCCACTGTGAGTATACTTCTCCCTTGTATTGCATGAGCATCCGCTTTCTACTTGATTTAGTCTCTTGAAATGATTTTCATTAGATGTTTCTTTTTGCCATGTATATACCTATCTAGTATGTTTGAGGAAACAACATCTATTATGAATTAATAACAAGGATATTTGAATCAAGGCCTACCATTCGGTAGGGCGAGGAGGGGGTGCTTTAGTCCTGCTTGGGCTCCTTCCCCTCTCGTACCAAGACCCCCGAACCTTGTTTCTGGTAATGAAGGGCGAGTAACCTTATTCAATTTTGGGCGAGTCAAACTTGGGTTTCCTAATTCCCGATAAAAATTAGGTGGCGACTCTTTGTCTCTAGGATCGCGTGAGGAAGTCCTAGTTTTCCCTGAAGTGTGCTCCTTGGGATCCGTCCCGGGACACTATCGAGGGAGAGCGTCAGGATCTCCTCCTCCATTCGCAGCGGTCCACAATCTGGCGACTCTGCTGGGGATTTGAACATGAAACCGATGGTTTCTTGTTCTTCGAGGGTTTGACTTGAACCAATGAATATCCTTGTTATTAATTCAATAATCATGTTGTTTCTGCCTGCATTTGCACTTGCATTGTTCTTTCACCGCGACTACTTGAGATCATTGCCTTGAAGATAGAGGGCCCTCTTTCCTCTATTTGTCAAGAGTTTTGGTAGCATGTAGTCACCGTTAGCCTTGTACCGCGTGCGGTATATAGAGCCCATGTGTGAACGGCACGCCCTCGGGGAGGCGGTCAACCACACCGTTGAGCTTGCTAATGGACCCTTTATGAGACTAAAACCCGGCCTTTGCATATAGTTTCTATAGAACCCTTCAATTAGGATCTTGATTATCATCTTTGATTAGGACAATGTGATGAATTATTTGCGCTTGCCCGTAAGGGATTATGTGGATGATGAGGACGTGTATGCGAAGGCATCATCAAACCTTGTATGGTGGATTCCTCTAGGGTAGTATGGTCTTTATCCGAACATCCAATCACTATTTGAGGACAATTTTGAAAATTTTTGAAATTATAAGCACTTCTTTGAAAAACCCCAAGTCTTTTGAAAATTCCAAGAATATCCCTTTTGAAAATTTGCTTTGAGATTCACTTTCACAAAATCTTTCCAAAATTCTCCTTAGATTTTAGAGAATTTCAAAATTCCTATTTCCAGAAATCATGATCACACTTTGATGATTCAATTTCAAATTCTCCTAGATTTTAGAGAATTTCAAAAAAAAAAAAATTTTACTTTGGTCTTCAAGAAATCATGATGATTCAATTTCAAAATCTTCCTCTCAGATCTTAGAATTTCAAAATTCCCACCTCAATTTTTAAGAATCATGATTTCTCACCACAAGCATTGATGGTTCAAAAATTATTTTGAAAAATTACAAATCTCCCCATCTCTTTCAAAAGATTTTCATGAAAAATTTCAATTTTTAAACATGAACCATCAAGAATTTCAAAACTCAAAATCCTTGGATAATGATTGGATTAGTAGGGTGATTAGCATACTCAAGGAATCTTATGTGCTTATGTGCTGATGTGCTAGGTCTAAGCTAGATTAAGGTGCATTGCATTTAGATTAGATTGCATTTCATCTGCATTGCATGCACTACACGAGCATTGCATATACGACTCACGAGTGCGACGCCTCTAATATACTTTCAAAAGAAAAGATTTGTTTTCCTCAGAATTTTGAAAGCTTGAAAAGATTTCTTTGATTTTAAGAAAAATGTTTTTGAAAAAGGAAATGATTTTCCATTTATGATTTCCATCTTTGTAAATCCACCTTCTTATATCATTCTTTGAAAAATTCTTTTGCAATAAAGATACCTGATTATTTGAAAATCCCTAAATAAACCAAATAAGAAAAGATAGGACCGAAAAGTTGTACTCCTTTCTGGGTCAGAGCTCCGAACAGCCGTTTGATCAGATCAGGGTTAGAAGAAGGAACAGCCGAGTCGACTAGGGTTGAAGATATGACATACGAAGCGGATATGGAAGCCAGATTGGCCGCAATGCAAGCTGCCTTGGATCAGAGCAGGGAGCAGAATCGAGAACAACTTGCCACTATGATGAGAATGATTGAGCAGCTAACTAATCCACCACCACCACCTCCAGAGCATCATGAAGAAGAAGATTTTGGGGAGACAGTTCAACCAAAGGTTCAGCTAGATCAGGAAATTCAGGACAAGTTGGCCAAGATCGACAAACTAGAGAGTGTGATCAGAAAGAGCAAAGGGGTGGATGAGTATTTGTTCGATGTTGAAGGGTTGTGTGACGCTCCAAAAGCCAAACTCCCAGAGAAGTTTAAGATGCCGCATATTGAATTTTTCAATGGAACCGGAAATCCAAAGAGCTATCTGAGGCTTTATGTAGGAACTTTGCAACCCATGGGCATTGGATCTGACCTCTTCGCTCTATTGTTTCCAAGAGTTTTGAGTGGAGCAGCACTTTCATGGTACTTGACGTTGGAACCAGCCATAACCAGAGATTGGGAGGCATTGGCCAAAGCTTTCGTGGCTCAATATTCATATAACCAGTTGTTTGATGTAACTGCAAGAGATCTAGAAACCACCCGACAAGAGTACAGGGAATCCTTCGCAGGTTTCCTTACTCGTTGGAGAGCTAAAGCTGCTCAAATGACTAGCAGGCCAGCGGAAAAAGATCAGGTCCGAATGATCATCAAGAATCTACAGCCCGAATACTTGGAAAGGCTAGAATTTCAGTCCATTGTGAGTTTCGAACAGCTGTTTGATGTGGGAACTTTGATAGAAGATGCCATTAGAGATGGAAAGATCAAGAAAGAAAGCACGAGCAATCGATACAGAAAGACAGAAAGGCCAGTCTATCATCAGTCTGCTGACGTCAACACACTATCTCCTCAGCCTTTTCAGAAAGAGCGTCGAAGTATGGCTAATGCAAGAGGAAGTCAAAATCAGAAACAGTCGAGAGAGAAAAGAGAATTTTCCGACTTGGGGATGCCACTAAGCACCGCACTTGAAAGAATGATAGAAAAAGGGGTACTTGCAGAAATTGGAACCTAAACCAGAGCCAAATCCACTTCCACCGGGTTTCAAAACAGAGTTCTTTTGTGACTTTCATCAAGGCCGTGGACATAGCACAGATAGATGCTGGAGACTTCGCCATGAAATTGAAGACTTGATTGAAAAAGGGGTCATCTCCCCTCCTCCCTCTCAGCCAAATGTTCAGAAGAATCCTCTCCCTAATCATAAGGGGAACATGCCGAATGTTAACTTTGTAGAAGAAGGATCTCAGATTTATAACCCAAAGATCTACATCACATCCTCGAATCAACCAGCTATGGATGTTCAACTTCCGGAAGACGCTGCAATTTGCATCTTGAGGAATATGGAAGAGGAAGAATGGGTTGAAGAAGCACTGGCTTTTGAAGAAGAAATAGCCAACGGAAATCTTACAATTGAATGGTGGGATCCCAATGCCATCACCGACGACTCGATCTGGTATGAGGAAGAAAAGCCCATAGAAGCAGTCACCGAGAAACAAAGCACTGAGCCGATAGAAGAATTGCTAAAGCCTGTCGAGAACCTTGAAATCAAAGATGACGATCTTATTGCAATGATGGAAGAAGAAGAAGATTGGTGGTATGATGATGAGGATGATTCCGTTAATAATACCATAATCCCCGATGATTCTGTTTGGAAAATCACTGTTGGCACCGAAAAGTTAGCCAAAGAACTTGAGTCTATCTGGATCACCAATGAAACAAACCACTTGACCCGTTCCGGACGTCATTTCAAGCCTCATGAGTTAGAAAATCGTGGAAAAGAAACATGGAATGAGAAAGAAGTCGTCAAAGCAAAAGAGGCTGGTAAAGGAGCCGTGAGCGAAGAAGAAGATGAAATCCTAAAGCAATTGAAGAAAACACAAGCTTGGATCTCAGTATGGGGATTACTTATGACCTCTCACAAACACAGGCAGGCCATGCTCGATACTCTCAATCGTTTGGATGTTTCTGTCAATACTACTCCCGAAGATCTAGTAAACATGATCTCTTCAAAGCCTTGTAAGCCTGTAATCACATTCACAGATGAAGATTTACCGCCGGAAGGGGCACACCACAACAGAGCTCTCTACATCACTGTACATTGCCTGGGGAATAGAGTACCGGTCTGCTTGGTAGATAATGGGTCAGCCTTGAATGTATGTCTTCTCCAAACAGCTCTCAGAATGGGGTTGTCTATTTCAGAACTCTTGCCATCAACACAAACTGTGAGGGCCTATGATAACACCAAAAGGGCCATTGTGGGAATGATTAAGTTGAAAATTGAAGTCGGGCCATTAAACAAAGAAGCTGATTTCCAAGTGATTGATATTCCGGCTAGCTTTAATCTGCTATTGGGACGTCCGTGGTTACATGTGAATGATGCAGTCGCCTCCACTCTCCACCAGAAAGTCAAGTTCATCTGGAAAGAGGATGTGGTAACAATCTTTGGGGATAGCTGGATCAAAGAAGAAGGGACAAGCCATGGTCCTGTGCTAGAAGTCCAAACACCGGAAGAAGAAAATGAATTGGGAGGATTCAACTTTGTGGGAATGATAAATGAAGGAGCTAAGAAAAAGAAATCCGTTTGGGATCGACTCAGCTATGAGAAGAAACTTCCTGATGCATCTGTCTGGGGCGAAGAAATCACTCCGATCAAGAAAAAGAAGCCGTTCATCACCGGACGCGAATATAGAAAGATGTTCGAGAAGGGAAACCCGGTTGCCAAAGATCTACAAGAAGAAGTGGGACAGAATTGGATCCCTGAAGTCATGCCATTGTACTTTGACCAGTATGCCAATCCTAAAGTGGCTCATATGGTGCGGAAGATAAACTATTTTCCTGGAATGGGACTAGGTCGTCGTCAACAAGGAATAACTGAACCACCGAACTTCCACGAACAGAAAGATAAATCTGGGCTTGGGTATCAATTGACTGAAGAAGATAAGAAGAAGATGACAAAAGGAAAAGGGCCGATGGTTGTTTCTGGGCCAAGAATCCTGAATGGATACTTCGTGAAAGAAGGCGATGACTTTCCCTTCTGTGGGTTCCCTGAACCATGGTATGATCCGGCTACCAAGAACATTAAGCCTGGATTTGAGATTTTCTTCAAACATGAGTTCTCCGACTATGAGGATCCGTTCTTGTATACTCCGCCTATCAAGAAAGAAAGGAAGGACTGGGCTGAGCTGATGACAAGTGATGATTTGAACATGCTAATGGATGAAGAGCTGAACATGCTGATGGATGCCGAAGAAGCACTGGGAAATGTGAAAGAAATCAAGCCAATAGAGGGAGCTCTGAACAATTGGGTGATAGAATCGGAAGTCAACAAATCCCCTCCCCCATTTCCCCGGAAGTCTGTAAAGGCCAATATGAGCCATGATGTTGAGTCTGCTTTTGCTTTTGATGTACCCAAAAATGTTAATGAAATGAACGAGGATTTTGCTTACTCTTCTGTGTCTGATGATCTTGATTTTGAAATTTCTGAGGATTTGCAAAGATTAATTGAAAATGAAAATGAATCTGCATGCAAGATTATTGAAGAAACTTTGCTAATAAACTTGGATAATGAAGATAATCCACAAAATGTTCATATTGGCACCACGCTCACTTCACAAGAAAGCAATGAACTAATCAACTTATTAAAAGAATTTAAAGATGTTTTCGCTTGGTCCTACCAAGATATGCCAGGCATCGATCCAGAGATTGTCCAACACCACATCCCTCTCTTTCCAAATTCAAAACCTGTTAAGCAAAAGTTGAGACGCATGAGACCCGAATGGACTTTGAAGATCAAAGAAGAAGTTGAGAAACAATTGAAAGCTGGATTCCTGATGGTAACCCAATATCCGGAATGGATAGCCAATATAGTTCCTGTGCCAAAGAAGGATGGAAGGATCCGTGTATGTGTTGACTTCAGAGATCTAAACAAGGCTAGTCCTAAGGATGATTTTCCGCTTCCACACATAGATGTTCTGGTAGATAGCACCGCGGGGCATGAGTTGTTATCATTCATGGATGGTTTCTCAGGGTACAATCAGATTTTAATGGCACCCGAAGACAGAGAAAAGACTACATTCACAACTCACTGGGGGACGTATTGCTACCGAGTAATGCCATTTGGGTTAAAAGAATGCCGGAGCGACCTATCAGAGAGCTGCTACTACTTTGTTACATGACATGATCCATAAAGAGGTAGAAGTTTATGTGGATGATATGATTGTTAAGTCCAAAGAAAGAAGTGGGCATTTAACAGCACTCGCCAAGTTCTTTGAAAGATTAAGGAAATACAGAATGAGATTGAATCCACAGAAATGTACTTTTGGAGTTACCACCGGAAAGCTGCTGGGATTTCTCATCACACAGAGAGGAATTGAGGTTGACCCCACAAAGATCAAGGCTATTATGGATATGCCGCCTCCGACAAATGAAAAGGAAGTAAGAGGATTTCTGGGAAGAATCCAATTCATCAGCCGCTTCATATCTAAGCTCACTGCTACTTGCGATCCGCTTTTCAGCTTGTTGAGAAAAGGGAAGAAATTCGAATGGGACAATCAATGTCAAGAAGCTTTTGACAAGATCAAGGCTTATTTATCAAACCCACCAGTTCTTTCACCCCCGAAGTCAGGGAAGCCTTTGCTGTTGTACTTATCCGTGTCAGAGAATGCTATGGGATGCATGTTAGCCCAAGAAGGAGATGAAGGGCGTACAGAGAAAGCCATTTACTACTTAAGTAAAAGGATGACTGGATACGAATTGAAGTATTCTCCGTTAGAAAAGACATGTTGGGCTTTGGTTTGGGCCACTCGTCGTCTGAGGCATTATATGTTGGCCTTCCCTGTTGTTTTAATCTCCCGAATGGATCCTTTGAAGTACCTATTTGAAAAACCAGCATTGACCGGAAGAATCTCCCGATGGACATTGATGCTATCTGAGTTTGACTTGATACATGCTACGAGTAAATCTGTTAAAGGAAGGGCTGTCGCAGAACATTTAGCAGAACATCCGATAAATCTGGAAAACGAAGGAGAGTTCATGTTCCCTGACGAAGGATTGATGGAATTAAAAGAAGATGTGTGGAAAATGTACTTTGATGGAGCTGCAAACCAAAAAGGATATGGAGTAGGAATCATCCTTGTATCCCCTGAAGGAGCACATACCCCATTCTCTATTAAGCTGAAGTACACTTCCACCAACATCACTGCTGAGTATGAAGCTTGTATCTTGGGGCTAGAAGCCGCATTGACTTTGGAGGTAAGGAAACTTGATGTATTCGGGGATTCCAATTTGATCATATCCCAAGTTCGAGGAGATTGGAAAGTCAAGGAAGAGAAGTTAAAACCCTATCATGAGTATCTTGATTCTTTACGAACTCGTTTCTTGCATATCACGTTCTTCTACCTGCCTCGAGAAGAAAATCAGCTAGCAGACTCTTTGGCTACTTTAGCGTCAATGATTGAGATTCCTGTGGGGATAAAGCTAACTCCTTTGATGATTGAACAAAGGGAAAAGCCGTCTTATGAGATGATTGGGGAAATAAAAGAAGCAGAAGAACTTCCGTGGTACACCGACGTGTGGAACTTCATTGAAAATGGGGAATATCCGGAAAGCGCCTCCGAGAAAGACAAGAGAGCCATAAGAAGATTCTCGGCTCAGTTCATGATTTGTGGTGGAAGTCTATTGAAGAGATCTTATAATGGATTCAACTTGACATGTCTATATGGAAACAGTGCGAGAAAGATGATGGAGCAAATTCACGAAGGGGTGTGTGGTCCTCATATGAGTGGACACATGTTAGCTAAGAAGATCATCCGACAAGGATATTATTGGACTACTATGGACAAGGACTGCTATGAATATGTCAGAAAATGTCACAAATGTCAGATCCATGCCAATATGAAGCATGTGCCGCCGTCACTGCTATACAACATGACTACCCCTTGGCCATTCTCAGTTTGGGGAATAGATGTTATTGGAGAAGTAACCCCGAAGGCGTCTAATGGGCATCAATACATCCTGGTAGCAATTGATTATTTCACAAAATGGGTGGAAGCAGAGTCTTATGCGACATTGAAGGCTAAAGATGTGGCCAGATTTATCAGAAGAAATATAATCTGCCGATACGGGGTCCCTCATGAGTTGATATCCGATCATGGCAGTCACTTCCAGAAAGAGGTTTTGGATCTACTAGAAGAATACAAGATCATGCACCACATGTCAGCGCCGTATAGGCCACAAACAAATGGGGCAGTTGAAGCAGCTAATAAGAATTTGAAGACGATCCTAAGAAAGATGACTGATACATACCGAGATTGGCATGAGAAGTTACCGTATGCACTGTGGGGATACAGAACATCTATCCGAACATCTACAGGAGCCACTCCTTATTCATTGGCTTACGGAATGGAAGCAGTACTCCCAGTTGAAATAGAACTACCATCTTTGAGAGTTATGGCAGAATCCGAGATTCCAGAATTTGATTGGCTAAGAGATAGATATGAGGAGCTAATGTTACTTGATGAGAAAAGGTTGGCCGCAATTGATCATGTGCATGTGTATCAGAGAAGAATAGCTCGAGCATTCAACAAGAAGGTCCGTCCAAGAAAACTTGAGGAAGGCGACCTTGTGCTTAAAGCCTTAAAAGCACCCGTTTTCGATCCTAGAGGGAAATTCAAGCCAAATTGGGTTGGCCCATACGTCATCAAGAAGCTTCTCTCTGGAGGAGCGGCATACCTGATGGATCTAGATGGAGTTGAGTTCAATCAGCCAATCAACATTGACCGTCTCAAGAGATACTATGCTTAAAAGCCTTTTCTTTCAAAACCTGTTCTTTCAAAACTTCCAGCATTCGAGGAACTACACTTGACCTGATTCCCACTTGGGGATATGTAGGCAACCTGCTCGGTTCGGTCACTGCTCCTGAAACCCTCAACCATACTTTCTTTCAAGACCTGGCCGAACTACTTTGGATCTGATTCCCACTTGGGGATAAGTAGGCGAGCTTTCCTGGCTCTCGATCCCTGAACCTTGCAAACTAGGGGCAAACTTTCAAGTTTGCCCAAAGCCTCAAGATATCACTGCCACACTAGGGGCAAACTGCGTTTGCCCAAACTTCCATTTATCTCTATCAACTAGGGGCAAACTGTCGTTTGCCCATACCTCGCTACCTGTCCTCTCTGGATCACTTGGCTATCAGAATTAAAGCACCTAAGTGAAAAATCTGGTAATTCTTGATATTAAGTTGAAAAGTTTTTTAGCAATCTAAAGATGTGAATCTAATGTCAAGACTGAAACATTATGTGGAAAATTTTCAAAAGCTTCAAGATTACATGCAAAGCCAACACAATATCCTGCTACAAGATAAAATCTCATTTTCAAAACATGCAAATCCTTAGAAAATTCAAATATCCAAGTCAAAAGACATTGTCGAGAAAGAGGAATCGTCAGAAATTTCCTTTCCCTGTAAAATCGAGTCCTGTGTGTCAGTGTGCAAAGTGTCAATCAAATCAGTCTCGTGACAAGGGATGCAAAGCGAAACAGAAGGATAGCATAAAGCAGCATCAAGCAAAGTCAAGAGTACAAGCCCATCAAGTCTCAGACAGAATACATCAACATCAGTCTCAGCACAGAAAGCAAGAAAAACAGAAAGATAGTCATGGGTGCATATGATCATCATCAGCGACGACGAGTAGCCCGTGGATACCGAGCAGGCATATCTGAGGCCGTAGAGCTATCATCATCTTCAATTTGGCGCCTTCGCCTAGACCCACCAGCCCCACCAGAAGGGCCTGCATTCATCCGCTCCAACTGTGATTGAAGCTGCCTAACTTGAGCCACCTGTGGAAGAAAAGAATCAGTATAGGGGTTTGAAAAAGCAATGAGATAAGAAGAAAAGGTCAAGAAATTTACCAGGGCCGCATCACGGTCTATGTAAGTCTGGCACATGCCATCCCACTGCAAAGAGAAGAAAGATATGGTCAGAAAGATCAGAAGAATCAGAGGTAATGAGTTCAGAAATTACTTACATGTCCCTCACGAGCAAGGCTCCAAGCCCTCAGATTCTGTGCATAAGCTCGCTCTTCATTGAAAACGGCTCGGGGAACGGACTCATGTTGTTCTGAAACTAGCTGAGGCTCTACAAGATCACGGGGGATCTCTACAGAAGATATAACTCCGCGCAGCATGGTCGAGGCTCGCCAATCACAAGGAGGAATGAGAGGTAGAGGTCGACCAGGGCCATCCACAAAAGAACTCCCCTGCAAATGATGATGAGAAATAAGATAAAGCAAGCATTCGATCAGAAATGAAGAAGTCGTGAAATACCTGCGGGTCATCCGAGAGCGGGAAATTAGGCATCAGATGAGTAACCCTGAAGACGTCATAGTTCTCCTCAAACAGAGTAAAAGAGGCTGAAGGAATTCCGTTCAAAGCATTAATAAGATCTTCATCTTCCAAATTCTGCGCCGACCTCATACAAGAAGGCGGATCCTGTGGCACTAAGAGACGATCCTCCAAATCAGTCTGAGGAGCTACTCTCTCTCCAAGATACCACTCAAGAACAGAGGGACCCTCAAGAAGAATCCTCTCTCCAGTCATCTGTCTAGCTAAGCCAATCTCAGTCACATCTCCATTTGTCACCCAAGGATGCCAGTTAACTTGGGTGAATCTGAGACGGGTAAGAAAATCCCGGCAAGAAATAACATTATGAGCATCATTCTTGGTACCTACGGCTTGGCGACGCCACTTCAGAGCCCGTGGAAAAATATGAATCTCTTCCTCCCGGAATGATGGAGCCGTCATGGAGAAATACTCAAAGGCCCACACCTACAAGAGAAAATAAAGCAGTGGTCAAAACAGCAGAACATCAAATGATAAAAACTGGAAATGAAAATATTTTCAGTACCTCCCAAGCTCTCCAGAATCCGCCGAATCCAGGGGATTTGCCTCGAGAATGCTCCCCCATATGACTATACAGAATGGCTAAACCAGCAGAGCCCCAATCAAAATCTGCAATCTCCTCAAGATTTCGAAGACTATCAAGCATATTCAATGTAATCCGCTCAGCTCGAGTAGAAAGAAGAGAGCAACCAAGCAAATACAAGATGAAAGCACGGGTAAGCTGCATATCGGTAAATTGAGCCGCTCTTTCAGAAGGCCTGAAGTTGTTGATGAACCATGTGATGCCTACGCTCGATCCGTGAAGATCTCTCTGGGATGGGATGATGCCTAGGAGACGCTCAATGATAGTAGGATGTCTATGGATGTTCTTTGCAAAGGCAAGACGATGCCCGCCAAATGAGATGCCGGTTATCATTGCAAAATCAAGAGGGGTCATGGTTATCTCCCCAAAAGGCATGTGAAAAGTATTTGTGGAATCCCACCACCTTTCAGCAAGAGCTTGAATCATGGCCAAATCATTAGTCGATCTCTCCAATAAGGTTACAAACGACCCAAAGCCCGCTTGCTTGATATTGGCTACTACTTGGGGACGCGACTCCGACAATTCATTAAACCATTCAAGGCATTTTCCATGGCTACCATGACCTCTAAGATGACCAACCACATTCTAAAAAGAAAAAGGATGATTTCTAAGGAATCGCAAGAATAAAGAGACACGTATGAAGATGTGAAACAAAGGAGTAATTAAAGAATGGGTTACCTCTTGACGAAAGGCCCTCCTAGAGATATGATTTAGTGGATTTTTCATGGTTGCATACTCCATGGTTTGAGTTGATGAAGCTCCACTAGCTTGAAATTGGCTTCTACGTGTTCTAGAACTTTCACCTTGTCCATGGGAACTCATGGTTGTTGATGCTTGAAGCTTGAAGATAAGAGGTTGAAGATGATGAATAGTAAAAACCTTGGTACTTGAATCCCCTAGAATAGGGAGGAGTTGATGAAATCAACAAAGTTTTTGGAGGTTTTAATGCAAGAAATCACTCAAAACATCAAGAAATTGCAAGATTTGAGCACCTTAGAAGGAAGAGGTGATGCATTGAAGAAGAAATAAATGAAGAACAAAGAAGAAAATGGGTTTAAAACCCCAAAGTTGCGGCTGGCGGTTCCCAAGGGGGTGTGGGGAACCGCCATTTACTATTCACTTCCTGCCATTTCCCCATTTTGCTCTATATTCGCGTTTTGACCCCCGGAACTCTTGATTTGATCCCGGATTGGTCCATTTTTGATATATAAGCCTTGAGAGTGCTTAAAACTTGTTGGAATTGGTCTAGAGGACCTCTGGAGATTTGAATCTTGGTAAAAATCCATTCAAGAATTGAAAAAAGTCCCCCAGATGAGAAGAATCAAAGGCACCGCAGCCTGAAAGTGGCCGAGAAACGGCAAACTCCCGTCGTTTTGGGATTGATTATGAGTTGTCTTAGAAAATGGACATTTGAGTCTACTGTCGCTTGAGAATTACATCCAGAAAGGACTTTCAGAAGATGGGTCAGAATGCGAGATGTTCAGAAAGGGTTAGAGTAAGCCTGACGTGTTGCAAGAATGATTGCGTTGGTCGAAGCACCAATATGAGTCTCAGAAAGAATCAGCAGGGCCTCCAGAATATGTGCTCGCGTCCCAGAAACCTCAGATATCTCCTCAAGCAGAGAATTTCCAGATATTGTCAAGGTATAACAGAATTCGTGCATCTCTCAGAATCATAGGATCTCCCCAGTAGAGAACTTTCAGAATTAAGTTTCTCGCAAGCATCATGTATCCACGGGTTGCCTCCAGATAAAGGGTATCTCTCAGAATTTGAGCATCAAAATCGCCTCCAGAATACAAGGTTTATGCCAAGCATCATGTATCCAGGGTTGCCTCCAGAATGTAGGGTTTCTCTCAGAATCGTGGGTTGCCTCCAGAATGTAGGGTTTCTCTCAGAATCAGAATCGTGGGTCGCCTCCAGAATACAAGGTTTATGCCAAGAATCGTGTATCCGTGGGTTGCTCTCAGAATGTAGGGTTTCTCTCAGAATCGTGGGTTGCCTCCAGAATGTAGGGTTTCTCTCAGAATCAGAATCGTGTATCCAGGGTTGCCTCCAGAATGTAGGGTTTCTCTCAGAATCATGTATTTCTCAGCATCGCATACCAGGGTTGCCTCCAGAATGTAGGGTTTCTCTCAAAATCAGAATCGTGTATCCGTGGGTTGCTCTCAGAAGAAGGGTCATCTCTCAGAATTTGTGTATCTCTCAGAATCCGTGCATCAGAACAGAAGATTTGTCCTCAGAAGAAGGGCCTGTTTCAGAAGAACAGAGGATTTGTCTCCGGCAGAGAGACCTATTTCAGAAGATTTGTTTCTAGACCTGCCACAGAAGATTTGTCCTCGGAAAAAGGGCCTGTTTCAGAAGAACAGAAGATTTGTCTCCGGCAGAGAGACCTGTTTCAGAAGACTTGTTTCCAGACCTGTTACAGAAGATTTGTCTAGAAGAAGGACCTGTTTCAGAAGAGCAGAAGATTTGTCTCCGGCAGAGAGACCTGTTTCAGAAGATTTGTCCCCAGCAAAAGGACTCTACATCAGCAATCGTCCCCAGCAAAAGGACTCTACATCAGCAATCGTCCCCAGCAGAAGGACTCTACATCAGCAATCGTCCCCAGCAAAAGGACTCTACATCAGCAATCGTCCCCAGCAAAAGGACTCTACATCAGCAATCGTCCCCAGCAGAAGGACTCTACATCAGCAATCGTCCCCAGCAAAAGGACTTTACAATCAGCAATCATCCACAGAAGAAGGACCTGTTTCAGCAATCGTCCCCAGCAGAAGGACTCTACATCAGCAATCGTCCCCAGCAGAAGGACTCTACACCAGCAATCGTCCCCAGCAAAAGGACTCTACATCAGCAATCGTCCCCAGCAGAAGGACTCTACATCAGCAATCGTCCACAGAAGAAGGACTTATTTCAGCAATCGTCCCCAGCAGAAGGACTCTACATCAACAATCGTCCCCAGCAGAAGGACTCTACATCAGTAATCGTCCCCAGCAGAAGGACTCTACACCAGCAATCGTCCAGTTGTTTGACATGACTCAGAATTCATCCAAGATACTTCGCTATTTCAAGAGTCGTCCAGGATACAGATGACGCCTACGAGCCTTAAGATCAGAAGAATAACTTTGACGAAAACCTCGAGAATCATCCAAGATACCTTTAGCATATTCGACTGTGAGAGAGAGTCGTTGCATCCTTTGCATTAGATTTTGCATCTAGGGAACCCTTGAGGATGATTCCTCCAGCACTTTCACATTTCATGTTTTCATACTGCACCAGCATCCTAGGATAGGAGCATTTCATCCGCATTGTTGTTGTTTGTTTTCCGTTTTCCCGCGCGCTTGAACTACGCCCTGGTCTGATTCCTGGAAAGGATACGTAGGCAGCTCCAGCGGAGCACGACCAGCATCAGCTTCAACTTAGCCGCCTCTACCCAGCATTGCATTGCATTCTTGCATTCGTAATTTCTTGATTTTCTCTGATTTTGAATTTCTTGATTTTGCGAATTTTTTGTTTTTCCTAAAACCTCTCAGTATGGTTATTTGGGTGCCTTCAAGGCTTTGGCACTCACTTGCAGTTCACGTTGTTCACAACAAGCTCTGCCAAAGAGGGGCAAACTGTAGACACCCAATTTTGACCACACTGATAGGATTTAGGGTGGACAACGTCTTGGAGGATTCGATGATGAAAAGTACCCCGTGGAAGGTACTGGATTCCACACAATCAGAAGATCGGACTTCGGAAAGTGACTTCAAGCTCAGAAAAGCCCTTTTCCATGGATAAATCCCGGTTTTGTCAAAATCATCTCTCAGAATTCATATTCTCTCAGGGTTATATGAACATTAAGTGTTCTAAACGCAGTATTCTAGGTATCCAGAGATTCAATTTTAAAGAAAAGTTCGAAATCGACGCACATTTTAAAGCAATTTTGGAAAAGACGTCATTTGATTTCAAAAAGACGACGAAAGTTCCGGAGGACTTCCGGACTTCAATTGGACTTCAATTCTCATTATAAAACCTCTGGAAATATTTTTATACTGAAATTCAACCTGACAGCTTTCCAACGGTACGTAAACGGACGATTTCGGACACCAAAAAGCATTTTTACAAAAATCTGGAAAAGCAGTGCGCATGAAATTTGAAACAGGGTTTGTGGGTGACCAGAGGAGCAAGAATAGTAAGTGGCGGTTTTGGGTATGGGGGTGGCGGGTCCCACCATAACCGCCACTTCCATTTGTGTCCTCCACGGAGCTTTTTGAGTTCCAGACCCTTCTAGAAGCTTCCCACTGCGAGGAAATTGCCTGGAAATTGCGTTTTGGCTCCGAAATGGCCATTTTAACCCTCTTTTAAGCTCTAAAAATCCTGTTTTAACCCTGAAACTTAAGAGCTAAGTCTTCAAAACTCTATATAAGATCTCATACATCTCATATGAGATCACATCTTAACACACTAGACACTTGGAAGAGATACACTTGAATATACTTGGAGATACAAGCACACATATAAGCACATACAAGAGAGATAAGTATACTTTGAATATACTTTCAATTTAGGTGAATTCTAGAGAGAGAAAATTATGAATTGAATTTAGATTAACTTAGGCTAATTAGACCACAATTTGAACATCAATTGCCTCCCTCAACTTCCATGGATGAGTGCTTGAAGAACACTTGAATAACACTTGAAGAAGAAGATCTTCAAATCAATTTTGGTCTTGTAATTGAGAATCCTCCAAGAGGTAAACACTATAGTTCATCTCTAATTCCTACTTTGTATATATAGATCTATAAGATTTGGATCTAACTTAGTTCTATTTCTACTTATTAGAACACTCATCTTCTTCCTCTCATGTTCTTCACACACTCACATAGTTAGATCCAAATCTCTTTGATTTTTATTAATAATTTACAATTAGAGATTGTTTTTCACTTTGATTTTCAATTTTGGTTTCATTCTTCAATTTTAGTTTAGATTCATGCATACATGATTATATATATATACATATATCTATTTTGAATTCCATGATGGTTTGGAAATATGATCTATGAGAAGGATGATTTCTATGTTCATACCTATCTCTTGATTATTCCTATTACCTAGAATTCCTATTGAATTTCATCTCCAACATGATATTTATAAGTCCCTTTGATCCTTGATCTAAAAGTTCTTCATAGAACTTGAGGGCTAAATTGATTGGGAATCATGATAATTAAGTTGATCTATGAGTTTGATCTCTCTAATAAGCTTCAACTATCACTAAAATGTTTTCCTCACACTTTAAAATGAACTAGATAAAAATTCAGCAAAGCAGATTGGTTTTGTCCATTAGATTTGGTCCATCAAAACCCATAGTTTGATGGATTTCAAATTTTCTGGGTAAACTTTGATGAATTAGCTTTCATCCGGTCCGTTTTGAGAGCTTTTAGGATTCATATACTATTTTTAGAAATTGTTGAGAAATCGGTTGACAGATTTGAACATCGTCTCTTTGTGCTTGAATTTCAGAAAATCTATAATAGTTATCGACGTTCCGCTTTTTGGGGATGATTCCTAACTCATATATCTATATGCCGATGTAAAATCGTGAGCATACGATCGAGTTAGGATCGTTTTCTAAGCGTTTAAAGTTGATACAACTATTCTGGAATTTTCTAAGTTTAATTACAAATATGATTATGTATACAAAATGGTCATACCTTGATCACTCAACAACAATTGATGAATAAAACTTGGTTTAGAAATCACCTAGGATAAATGGATGAGAGATCAAAAGCTTAAATCAACTTGGTTAACATGATTCATGAACTTCTATTATACTTCTATTATGTTTTGCATTCATTTGTCAAATGATACCAAATTTCCAGAATAACAGAGTCTGTTTAAAACACTTTTTCAGAAACCTTGTGATTACAGAATGTCCATGGGTTTATTTTTATCATATACTACAATGAAATAGCTTTCTTTTGACACCAAATAGAGCTTCATATGATTTTTGTAGATTTAATTATGATTTTTACAAGAACAGTGGACAGTCCTGATCCACTGTTCCCAAAACATTTATTTCTCAAACAATAAAATTGATATTGAGGTCCCACTTTTTGGAGAAGTTCCCTAAGACATGTA
The DNA here is from genome assembly GCA_033977485.1 of Hydrangea macrophylla. Taxonomy (NCBI): domain Eukaryota; kingdom Viridiplantae; phylum Streptophyta; class Magnoliopsida; order Cornales; family Hydrangeaceae; genus Hydrangea; species Hydrangea macrophylla. The sequence continues at coordinate 18,461,876 of CM066988.1, forward strand.
TCTAACTTTCTGTAAAAGGGTTTTTATCCAGCTCATGTTTAAGACCACTTTTGATAGGATTCATTAGAGGTTGCTGAATCTGGAAATTTGATTGATGACATGTTTTCTTTGTTTATCATGCATATCATTTGTTTGCTTGTATTTTTGCAATGCTTTGGGTATTCTTTGGTGTCTTAGTGCAGAGAATTAAGTGCCTTGGACCCGGACGTCGATTTGTGGTTTGCCTCGTCTACATGTGGCTTAGTGCCCATGTATCGTGTACTATCTCTATCCTTTCTCTTAGAATTTTTCTAGGTTTACAACTTTGATTTCAACGACACATTTCCTTTAGGATAAGTCTCCGTTTATATGATTATTTGTTAGAGACATCTTATCTAGGATTGTTGCATGATTGCATTGCACGTTTCCATTCTTTTTGCTTTCACGACTCCGCTTGAGTCAACCAATGTAAGTCTTCTCGTTCCCTTTGCATATCATGACATGTTTACTTTATTTGCATCGGTCCCGGGCGGGACTAGCCACTGTGAGTATACTTCTCCCTTGTATTGCATGAGCATCCGCTTTCTACTTGATTTAGTCTCTTGAAATGATTTTCATTAGATGTTTCTTTTTGCCATGTATATACCTATCTAGTATGTTTGAGGAAACAACATCTATTATGAATTAATAACAAGGATATTTGAATCAAGGCCTACCATTCGGTAGGGCGAGGAGGGGGTGCTTTAGTCCTGCTTGGGCTCCTTCCCCTCTCGTACCAAGACCCCCGAACCTTGTTTCTGGTAATGAAGGGCGAGTAACCTTATTCAATTTTGGGCGAGTCAAACTTGGGTTTCCTAATTCCCGATAAAAATTAGGTGGCGACTCTTTGTCTCTAGGATCGCGTGAGGAAGTCCTAGTTTTCCCTGAAGTGTGCTCCTTGGGATCCGTCCCGGGACACTATCGAGGGAGAGCGTCAGGATCTCCTCCTCCATTCGCAGCGGTCCACAGTGATCAAAGGGGGGGTTTTGTATCTGGGCTCTTCGGATAGCAAACGAAGTTTTCCCCTGATTTTAGGGCTTCGAAGTGGTTCCGGGCAAACACCAGTTTGCCCCTAGTTTAGCACAATCCCCTTTTTGAAATGACTGAACCAAGTTGGTTGCCTACGTATCCCCTAGCGGGAATCAGGTCGAGCGTAGTTCATCAAGGTAGGAGGTTTTGAAAGGAACGGTTTCAAGCAAAGTATTTCTTGATGCGATCGAGGTTAATTGGTTGCTTAAATTCAACTCCGTCTAGGTCCATGAGATAGGCCGCTCCTCCAGAGAGGAGAGACTTAATGATGTATGGCCCGACCCAGTTGGGTTTGAATTTTCCTCTGGGATCATAAACAGGCACTTTCAGTTCTTTGAGAACCAGGTCACCCTCAGCAAGCTTCCTCGGGCGGACCTTTTTATTGAAAGCACAAGCTATCCTCTTCTGGTACCCCCGAGTATGGTTTATTGCGGCCAGCCTCTTCTCATCGAGTAACATCAACTCTTCGTACCTTCCTCGTACCCATTCTGATTCGGTGGTCTCACACTCTGCTAAAATCCTAAGGGAGGATATTTCTACTTCTACTGGGAGAACGGCTTCCATCCCATAGACCAACGAATACGGCATAGCACCCATTAAAGTTCTCACCGAGGTCCAGTATCCCCATAGAGCAAATGGCAGCTTATCATGCCAATCCTTATATATATATCTGTCATTTTCCCCAAAATTACTTTAACATTCTTATTCGCTGCTTCTATTGCTCCATTCGTCTGAGGCCTATACGGGGATGATTGATGGCGGGTGATCTTGTACTTTTTTAGGAGCGGGATAACCTCTCCCTGAAAATGACTGCCATGATCGGAGATAAACTCATTCGGGACCCCATACCTGCAGATTATGTTTTTCTCGATGAAACTCACCACGTCCTTGGCTTTCAAAGTTGCATACGAGGCCGCCTCTACCCATTTTGTGAAATAATCGATTGCCACGATTATGTACCAGTGCCCATTAGAAGACTTCGGAACTATCTCACCAATGATATTAATCCCCCATACGGAAAATGGCCAAGGGGTGGTTATGCTATAGAGCTGTGATGGCGGGGTATGCATCAAATTTGCATGAATCTAACACTTGTGACACCCTCTAACATATTCGCAACTGTCTTTGTCCAAGGTCGTCCAATAGTACCCCTGCCGGATGATCTTATTTGCCAGCATGTGCCCATTCATATGGGGCCCACACACTCCCTCATGTATTTCCTCCATCATTCTCTTAGCTTCCTTCCCATATAGGCATTCCAGATTGTACCCGGTGTAGGATTTCTTCCACAGCTTATCTGCATAAATCACAAATTGAGCGGCGAATCGTCGAATCGCCTTTCTATCCTTTTCTGAGGCTCCTTCGGGGTATTCTCCTTCCTTAATGAATTTCCAGACATCTTTATACCAAAGCACTTTCATCTTCTCTTTCTATGGCTGCGACCATTTCGAATGACGGTTGGTTCCTCAGTTCTATGGATAACGGGATCATGGCGATTTTGGAAGGGATTTGGATCATCGAGGCTAAGGTAGCCAAAGAGTCGGCTAGTTGGTTTTCTTCACGAGGGATGTAGTAAAAAGAAATCTTTTGGAATTGTGCTTTCAGACTTTCCAGATAGTCATGGTAAGGTCTCAACTTATCATGCTTTACCTTCCAATCTCCTCGAACTTGGGATATGATCAAGTTGGAGTCCCCGAAGACATCAATCTGTCCGACTTTCAAAACCAAGGCTGCTTCCATCCCAATTATGCAGGCTTCGTACTCCGCGATATTGTTGGTTGAGTTATACTTGAGTTTGACGGCTAATGGGGTAGGGGACCCATCGGGTGCTATGAGGATGACCCCGACTCCGTATCCTAATTGATTGGCGGCTCCATCGAAATACATCTTCCACAGATCTTCTCTTACCTCCATCACTTCTTCATCAGGGAACTCGAATTCTCCTTTCTCCCCAGTTTCTACGGCGAAGTCAGTTAGGTACTCGGCGATGGCTCTCCCCTTGACAGATTTGGAGGTGACATATCTGATATCAAACTCGGCTAGCATCATGGTCCATCGGGAAATCCTACTGGCCAAGGCGGGTTTTTCAAACAGGTATTTGAGTGGATCCATTCGGGAGATTAAGATCACGGGAAAGGCTAACATATAATGCCTAAGGCGACGGGTGCACCAGACTAAGGCCGAACATGCTTTTTCTAGTGGTGAGTACTTCAACTCGTATCCGGTCATCCTTTTGCTCAAGTAGTAAATGGCCTTCTCCACATGCGCCTCTTCTCCTTCTTGGGCCAACATACACCCAATCGAATCTTCGGATACGGAGAGATAAAGCAACAAGGGTCTCCCAGGTGAAGGCGGTGACAGGACAGGTGGGTTCTGGAGGTAGGTTTTGATTTTGTCGAAGGCTTGCCGACATAAGGTATCCCACTCGAATCTCTCTCCTTTTCTGAGTAACTTGAACAGCGGGTCGCAGGTCATGGTGAGCTTTGAGATGAAGCGGCTTATGAATTGTATTCTACCTAGGAACCCTCTCAGCTCTTTCTCATTTTTCGGTCGGTTCATTTCGGTTATGGCTTTTATTTTGGAGGGGTCTACCTCTATTCCCCTCTGGGTAATGAGAAACCCCAATAATTTCCCAGTGGTGACTCCGAACGTGCATTTCTGCGGGTTTAGCCTCATTTGGAACTCCCTCAATCTCTCAAAGAACTTCCTCAAAGCCTCTAGGTGCCCTCCCCTCTCCTTGGATTTCACAATCATATCGTCCACATACACATCTACCTCTTTGTGGATCATGTCGTGTAGTAAAGTGGTGGCAACCCGTTGATAGGTTGCACATGTATTCTTAAGTCCGAACGGCATGACCCTATAGCAATGTCCCCCATGGAGTGATGAATGTGGTTTTCTCCCTATCCTCGGGTGCCATGAGGATTTGATTATATCCAGAGAATCCATCCATGAAAGATAGAGGCCCGTGCCCCACAGTGTTACCAACCAACACGTCGATGTGGGGTAACGGGAAATCGTCTTTAGGGCTTGCCTTGTTTAAATCTCGAAAATCAACGCAAACCCTAACACGACCATCCTTCTTTGGGACAGGTACAATGTTGGCAATCCATTCAGGATACTCGGTGACCATCAAGAATCCATCCTTTAATTGCTTTTCAACTTCCTCTTTCACTTTAAGTGCCCATTCTGGTCTCATTCGCCTCAAATTTTGTTTTATGGGTTTTGAATTGGGAAAGAGAGGGATGTGGTGTTGGACTATTTTTGGATCAATACCTGGCATATCATTATAAGACCATGCAAAAACATCTTTGAATTCATTCAATAGATTGATTAGTTCTTTGCTTTCTTCATTGCTAAGTGTTGAGCCAATAAAAATATTTTGAGGGTTATCTTCATTTCCTAGATTAATTGTTAGAGTGTCCTTAATGATTTTACATGCAGATTCTTTATCTTTTTCAATTAACTTTTGCAATTCAATGGGTGTTTCATGATCATCACACTCATTAAGCGCATTCGAGTAGGCAGAATCAGTCATGTTTTCATTGATTTTCTTTGGAGTGATTACAACAGACATAGAAATTGAAAGATGCCTCATTTGGGCCATTACAGACTCTGGGTGAGGGGAAAACTTATCACTAGACTCAAAAACCCACTCTCTCTTGTGCTCTCCTCCTAGATCAGTGATGAAGCATTCTTCCAGATCTCCTGCCTTGGTAATCTCTTCCATCTCTTCTTTTCCGACCCTCCCCTTGTTGGACTCCCTCCGATTTTCCTCATCTTCCTCACTCTCGGCTGCTTCCTCTACCAGGCCTTCGACGTATTCACCCTTGGCTTTTCTAGGATCTTCTTCCATAACCTCCGTGTTCCTTTCGCCTAACAGATTTTTCATGGAGGAGCCGTCTAGCGCACCAATTCAGTCCTTGGCAGCAATAGGCTTTTCAGGCATTTGCAAAAACGGGTCTTTGTACTTGGAGAATTCATGGGAGAAAAAGATCTCGAACCCAGGCTTTAGGCATTTGTCCTTCTGGTCCACCCATGGTTCTGAAAAACCACAGAAGGGGAAATCTTCTCCTTCTTTCACAAAATACCCATTAAGCGTCTTTAGGTAAGGGTCTAGTGGTGCATTAACAGCCTTCTTCTTTGCCCTCAGTTCCTTCTTTGTTGGTTGGTACCCCAAACCATGAGTGTGAGTCTGGGTAGGGATTCTTGGAGATTCAGGTAGGCCCTGAAGGTTCTTTCCCAACCCTAACCCTGGAAAGAAACCCATTCTCTTCATGATCCCTGCGACCACTGGACTGGCATATTGATCAAAATGGAGCGGCGGAAACTCTCTCGGCTTTCCTTCTTCCAACATGCTGATGAACTCGAATCCTCCCACGTTCGCTTCCTCTTCTTGCAGTTGTAATTCTAGCACTGGTGCGCTTGATGATGTTTCGGACAAACGAACCCAGCTGTCCCCAAGAATATCGCAGATCTGGCCTTTCCAAACGTGTTTGACCTTTTGATGAATGGTGGACGGTATGGCACCTAAGCTATCCAACCATGGCCTTCCTAGCAGTAGATTGAAGGAGGCAGGGATGTCGATAATCTGGAATTCGGCTTCTTTATCTACTGGCCCAATAGCAAGATTAAGAAAGATAATGCCCATGACTGCTCTCTAGGTGTTGTCATATGCCCTGACCTTTTGTTGGGACGGCACGAAGGACGATTCATCTAAACCCATTCACTTGGCTATTCGGAAGGGACATATGTTTAGAGCAGACCCGTTGTCAACGAGACAAGCGGGCACGGTGTTCCCCAAACATTTGACAGTGACATATAATGGTTTGTTATAAACGGGCCCTCCTAGTGGCAAGTCATTTGACGAGAAAGTGATTGCCGAAGTTAGAATTTTATTGATTAGGCCTATGAGGTCCTCTGGGGTGATGTCGATAGATACGTCAGATTGGTTCAAAGCGTCTAGGACCTCCTGCCTATGGCATTTGGAGGCAATCAGCAACCCCCAAACAGCGATGTTAGCATGGGTCTTCTTCATCTGCTTTAGAACCCTATCTTCTTCCTCTTCTTCATTCATCGTTCCTTTTCCTTTGTCTAGATCTCTCTCCGGATGATCCTCCTCTAACTCATGTGGTTTAAAGTGTCTGCCTGACCGAGTTAAGTGACTGACTTCTTCCTTCGCCCACAGACTATCAACTTCTGGATCAACTTTCATAGCAGCTTTCACCATCTTTGTTTCTTTATCGCTATCATACCAAAGATCATCTTACACCCGGCTCACATCTTGATCGTCACTCCCTTGAACCCACCAGTCTGAGCATCCTATTTTACTCTTCTTTGGCTGATGCTCCAAAGCACAGATTGTTGAATCCTCAAGCAGCTGGCATGGCTTTTTTGGTGTCCCAGTCTTAGTGATTAGCCTAGACGGATCGAAGGTTACTTCTTCTATCCCCAAGAGATAAAGACCCTGTGGTGGTGGCATAGCTCGATGATTCAGAAGCGGATTTCTAGTAACATTTGGAGCTCTGGCAGGTGGTTCTGAAATTACTTTGCTATCGATGAGGTTCTGGATTTCGTGCCTCAGCCTCATACACCGATCCGTCGAGTGACCTTTCTGCTGATGAAATTTGCAGAAAAGGTACCCTTGGAAATTTGGCAGAAGTGCTCTTGGTGGTGGTCGAGGTTCAAACTGACGGAGATGCCCCTTTGCTAACAGCCTGTCAAGAGCGGTCGATAGTGATACTCCCAGATCTGAGAATTTTCTTGGTGGCTCATCTCCTCCTCTTCTCGGTGCTATGTCGAATTTTCTTTCTGGCCCATTCAGTGCATTGACATCGGTGGGGCCGGAGTGACCTCCCGAATGTCCTCCGCCTGATCCATAGTTCGGCCTCCTGTATCGGTTCGGTTGTTCTTCCTTCTTGATGGTCCCCTCTTGAATCGTGTCTTCAATCCTTGTCCCTACATCAAACACCTCAGCAAAAGTGTTGATGGACTGGAACCTCAATTTCTCTTGATAGACTGGTTGTAGGTTCTTCATTAACATCCGGATCTGTTCCTTCTCAGACGGCCTCTGTACCATCTTTGCGGCCTTTCCTCTCCATCGACTCAGATACTCAGCGAATGACTCTTTGCTTCCCTGTCTGGTTGTTTCTAGATCTCGGACAGTGACGTCTAGGTCTTGATTGTACTCATACTGGGCCACAAATGACTTCACGATTTTTTCCCAAATTTTGGTTTTGCCCGGCTCAAGCATAAGGTACCATGATAGAGCAGCTCCGGTTAGGGTTTGTTGGAATAGAACAGCCATCATGGTGATGCTTAGACCGCTAGGCTGAAAAGCCCCTATGCACATTCGGATATGACTGCGAGGATTCCCGGTGCCGTCAAACTTATCAAAAACTAGCATTTTGAACCCAGCAGGCAGTGTCTCATGGACCCCATCATACAGGCCTTCTAACTCCATTAGATAGGTATCAACTCCCTGAGTCTTGCACATCACCCTTTCCAACTTCTCTATTTTCTTGGTCAGTTGCTTCTCTTTCTCAGCTTTCTCTCTGTCTCTGTTGGCCCGTAGCGCATCAGTCCATTGCGCTTCCTGATCATCGAACCAGTCTCCTTCCCCTCCTCCCAAAGGTGGGTCCATAACAGGTGGAATCACAGGTGGTGGTCGGCGATTCAGTTCTTCTATCATCCCCATCATGCGATTCATGTTTTCGGCCTGTCGCCTCATCTGCTCCGCTTGTTGTTCTACCAGTACCCTTAACCCGTCCATCTCTTCGTTGTTCCTCTCTTCGGCCATGTCAGTGTATCCTCTCCTTACTAGCCTCGTCGTGGGATCTCTAAACCACCCTTGGTTTGCTATTTTCGCTCCTACAGTAAATTTTGAAATCTTTTAAAATCTTTTATCTTCATTTTATAATACAAAAGGCATTTTAAAAACTCTATTTTTATATGTCACGCGGATGCAATGCATGTGTGCGTGTGTGCCTACTCTATATGCCAAAAAAAGAGAAAATCCTAATCCTAACACATAAGGCACATAAGCACATAAAATCCTTACCCATGTCTAGTGCGATGATTTCTCCTCTCATTGTGATCCTTAACCTTTGGATAAAAAATTTTCAAAAATTTGTTTTGAAAGACATTTCTTTTTCAAAAACAATTCCCAAGTTTTACGAAAATGTACCTTGATAAAGGTAATTAATTTGGAGTTTCAAAAGAAATGAAACTTCAAAGATTTTAAAAAAGCGATTGAAAATTTTGAGATAAAGATAAAAAAAAATGTTTGTTTTTAAAGATGGGTTTAAAATTCTTTAGGCAGAAGGATCACATGATCGGATTATCACCGTACTTTTTCATGAATTCAGATGCATACAAGGTCAATGATGCATAGCTCACATGATATAAGAAGTATAATCTTATAATCAAGGTTCGGCATGTTCTCCAAATGTCGTGGAACATGAGGAGAAATTGCTAAAAGGTGATTAAAAGATTATACATCTTCCATCAAGCAAGTATCGTCATCATCTCAAGTAATCCCTTTCGGGTATACAAAACTTCCTAGCATATAATCCTAATCAAGAATTGATTTCCTAATTTTTGAAAGGTTCTATGGAAACTACTATGCAAAAGCTAGGTTTTGGTCAAACAAGGGACCCTTGACACACATCCGATAGGATGCTTAATATACCAAATCATGGTACGAGATCAAGGGTGATCACACAGTCCCATGATGACTTGGACCGACTGGTTTGTCCCGAGCCTCCAAGGTCATAGTTCCGTGCAATCGACTGGCTGGACATGCACGTGAAATGCAACAGGCACACCAAGATTAATTAATTCGATTAAAAGGATATTTTTCGAGTCTAATCCTCGAGTGAACCCAAAATCAGAATTCTGGTCTGCGAAACCAGAGATTCTGGGTTCGATCCCCAGCAGAGTCACCAGATTGTGGATATCACAGGTTATCTTCTACCCAATGCTTTTCTTTCAAAATTCTTTTAAGATTTCAAAATTCAAAACAAATGAGTCGCCACTTAATTTTTAAAAGGAAAATTAAGAAACCATTTTAAAGCAACTGATCTTTTGCGAAATCAAAGATTAAGCTAGGTCCGGAGATTATGGAATGAGAAGGGAAGGAGCCCATTGGACTAAAGCACCCCTTCTCATCCTATCTCGCGATAGGCCTCTACTTAACATCCTTTTAATCGATTTAGTAATTTAAATGTGCCATCAACTAATACATATGTATAAATATACATTACAAAATCATCTCCAAAGGGTGTAAGATTGCAAATGATAAAATACCATTCAAAAATCACATATTTCAAGTAGCAAGCAATATGATATGCAAATAAGGAACCAGAGAACTTACCCGGGATCCGGCCGTGAATATTAAATGTGCAAATGCATGCGAATAGATAAAACCTAGGAATAGAGTCTCTAATTCATATATACAAGTAAAGTAAGTCCTAATTCTAAGGTGTCACGCATAAAATCGAAAAATCGATAAAATCAAGAAATTAAAATGAACTAAAGAGGAGTTCAAGAAATCATACCTTAATAGCGCTACAAAACAAAGGGTTAGTCCACATGATATACAAAATATAAAGTTGGATCTTAAATAACAATCCTAGACTTCTAGCTTAAATCTATAAAATGTAATTAAATCTAAAGCACACAAGTCCTAATTACAAACATCAAGCCACACGGATGAATATGTACATGAACAAGAATAAATTATGAAATGCTCAATGACTTAGATCATTTAAACTTTGAATTCAAGCTTAACTAATCATTATTAGAACATGGTTTGAGCCCTAGGTCATAGAAAAGTCATTTGGTCCATTATTTACAAAGTTGGTTAAATGTGTCACAAAATTCTGAAAATTGCAGAGAGCAGACCGGAACTTTACAAATTCAAAAAGCATGGCTCCCGTGGTTTGATCTAGATGAATGTTGGACAGAAGATGCCTCTGTGTGTCTAGTTTTTAACCCAAAAAATAAATCAAAGTTCCAACGGTCGGATCTCCGGGAATTGGACAGAAACCAGACATCACTTAGCATTCTACAACCTTCTGTCCAGAGTTCTTGCACGATTTTCTAAAAATGGCAAAAAGATCAGAAATGCTTTGTTCTTTTTAGGGTGACTTCCTAATACATTAATCTACTTAGAAAAAATTATTTTGGGTCACAAACACTTTATTTGAAGTATGGCTTAATTATTTGAAAAGAATGTCACTGTGCTGAAATTCTGGGCAAATTGTAGTGACTTTGCAAAACTCTTAACCAAACCCTTTTAAATATGAAATCTCCTTTAAACGAAAAATACAGTGGTAGAACTTTGAGTTATTGACACCCTCCCATTGGTTTCACTTGATTCTAACGGTTAGATTTCAAACTAAAAATTCTTGATCGAAACCGGTTTATGAACCCATTGCTTCATTGTCAAGTTCAACTTTCATTTGTTAACCCCAACTTATTAAACCATGAAGTTGGGTTTAAATCAAACAACTTCTCCTACCGTTTGATGGTCATTGGAGGCTAAAGACCTTCATATTTGTAGATTTCAAGTGAAGTATGAATTCACTTCATGAAATCTCAAGATAATGAACCTAAACCATGAAAATGGGCTTAGACTCAAAGCCATTTTCTCTACCATTTGATGGTCATTGGAGATGGAGACATGACTAATACTCATGAGTCTCAAAGGAATATAGAAAGGATTCCATGAAACATCAAGTTTAGAGGACCCAAGTCATGAGTATGGACTTGGATCCATCTATTTGCTTATGAAATGAAGTGATGATCAAACTTTGATTCCCATGGGAAGCATAAGCTTACATGGGATTCAAAGGATCATGTTCAAGAGATTTCAAAAGAGATATTGAGAATCTCTAAGAGTCTCAAGAAGGAAGTATGATCAACAAATGAAATGAAGCAAAGAAAATAAAGTAGTTTGAGGATTAAAGTTTCAAAAGAGAAAGAATTTAAATAAACAACTTATGGTTAGAGGATCACCTCCAAACTATCCTCAAGGTTTCTCTCCTTTGAAGATCTTCCAAGCTCTTCTTCCTAGTTTTCTAAACTCTCTCTTTTTTTCTCTCAAAATATGGTAGTGATTTCTTGTATTTTCTTGGTGTATCTCTTGTATGTTCTTGTATGTTCACCTCCTCCCTTTTCAAGAAAGATCCTCTCTCTTTTACAGGCAAAATTACCAAGTATTTTCAGTGAATTCGGAGTAAAAAAACCAGGTGTTAATGTCTCATTTGGTGGTACAATACGTAATTCCTAAAATTAGACAGACTGCTGCCCAGGGCGGTAGTCAAAAATCATCTGCGGCAGTCCGTGATGCCGCCGCGGCACTCCGTGACAGCCGCAACGGTACTTAATGACTATCGCGTGGCTATCAGTAAGTGCCGCACAAAATTATTGATTGCCGTATTTTGGTCAACCTTACTTTATCAGTTTTTTGTTTTTATCCGCATACATATACGTATTGTACCACAAAATACGGACTTTAAAAGCAAACGGCAGTCAGAAAATATCGGCGGCACTCAGTAAAAGCCGGGCCGGCACTCAATGAATGCCACGCGGCACTCACTGAGTGCCGCGGAACACTGCTGTGTGCCATTTTTTGTTGAACTTCTCTTTTTAGGTCTTTTCTTTCTTCATTTTCCTTAAAGAAACTTATTTTCGAAGATCTTTTTCAAAAATGGTGTTTTATACCTGAATTCTCCTAAATACCTGGTATTTTCTTCTTTCTGTGAAACTTTAATGCGTTTGGAGAACTTTCTAAAGAGCTTGGAATACTTCTAATCTTTCGGTCCTTATCATCATTGGACGTGGAGGTGACGCTCTCCTAAATTCGACGAACGGTCAAAATCGGGGTGTCTACAGTGGCGAGTACCTCTCTAATGAGTTTATGATCACCTCATACAGAATGGGATTCTGTCACAGTTGACTGCACCTGGTACGCCTCAGCAGAACGGTGTAGCGGAGAGAAGGAATCGGACTCTTTTAGACATGACTAGGTCGATGATGAGTTATTCTGAGTTGCCATTATTCCTTTGGGGTTATGTCTTGGAAATCGCTACTTACATACTAAATCTAGTACCAAGTAAATCTGTTCCAAGGACACCATGAGAGATGTGGATTGGGCGCAAACCTTCTTTGCAACATCTCCGAATATGGGGGTGTTCGGCACATGTGCTGAAAGGAAAGATGAGCAAATTGGATTCTAGATCGAAAGTATGTTACTTTGTGGGGTATCCAAAGGGTACTTATGGATGGTATTTTTATGATCCAAGGGAACAGAAAGTGTTTGTTAGTACAAATGTTATTTTCTTAGAGGATGATTATATCATGAACCATAAACCTAAGGGAAGGATAGATCTTAGAGAGATAGAAGGAGAGCCCTCAGTCCAACCTGTAGTTAATAATGATGTAAATCAAGAAAATACCACTTCTTCACCCATGTCTGCACCGGCACCTCGTCGTAGTGGGAGGATTATCAGCCAGCCTGATAGATACATGTTCTTAGGAGAAGTTTTTGAAACTGTCTCCATAGAATCTGAATCTGATCCTGCCACATACGAAGAGGCAATGGATGATGTTGATTCAGCTCATTGGGTTATAGTTATGAAGGTTGAATTGGAATCTATGGATTCTAATCAGGTCTGGGATCTTGTAGAGCTTCCAGCCAACATTAAACCCATTGGCTATAAGTGGGTCTATAAGAGGAAAAGAGGATCTGATGGAAAGGTTGAGACCTTTAAGGCAAGGCTTGTAGCGAAAGGTTATACGCAGAGGGAGGGCATTGACTATGGGAAAACCTTCTCGCCGGTGGCCATGCTCAAGTCCATCAGGATACTCCTATCCATTGATGCATGCCTAGATTATGAGATCTGGCAGATGGATGTCAAGACTACATTCTTGAATGGCAATCTTGAGGAGGACATCTATATGCAACAACCAGAAGGGTTCATAGCTGGTCGAAAAGGTAACTTGGTATGCAAGTTGCAAAAGTCCATTTATGGGCTTAAGTAGGCATCTAGGAGTTGGAACATCCGATTTGACCAAGCGGTCAAGTCGTTTGATTTCATACAAAATCTGGATGAACCTTGTGTATACAAGAAGTGTGAAGGAAAAGTGGTGGCTTTTCTTGTGCTTTACGTTGACGACATTCTACTCATTGGAAATGATGTAGCGGCATTGTCAACGATCAAGGTTTGGCTAGCTAGTACTTTCGATATGAAGGATCTAGGAGAGACGAGCTATATTCTAGGGATAAAGCTCTTTCGGGATCGCAAGCGAAAGATAATGGGATTATCTCAAGTTGGTTATATCGATAAAGTGTTAACTAGGTTTTCAATGGATAATTCGAAGAAAGGTCTGTTACCTTTCAGGCATGGTTTAGCGTTCTCCAAAGACCAGTGTCCAAAGACACAGGAGGAGAGGAATCGCATGATGGGAATTCCCTATGTTTCGGCAGTAGGAAGTCTCATGTATGCGATGTTATGCACTAGACCAGATATCTATTTTGCTGTTGGCATGGTTAGCAGGTATTAGTCGAATCCAGGTCCGGAGCACTGGACAGCCGTTAAGCACATTCTTAAGTACTTAAGAAGGACTAAAGATTACATGCTTATGTACGGTGGTAGTGAGTTAATTCCAATAGGATACACTGACTCGGATTTTATGTCAGATAAAGATTCGAGGAAGTCGACGTCCGGTCATCTCTTTACCTTGGGAGGTGGTGCTGTTAGTTGGAGGAGCATTAAGCAGAAATGCATTACAGACTCAACTACAGAAGCTGAGTATGTGGCTGCTTGTGAAGCCGCAAAGGAAGTTGTTTGGCTCAAGAAGTTCCTTATGGAACTCGAGGTGGTACCAGCGTCACTGTCGCCTATTACGCTTTATTGTGATAATAGTGGGGCAGTGCCTCACTCCAAGGAGCCAAGTAACCACGGAAAGGGAAAGCACGTAGAGCGGAAATATCATCTTATTCGAGATATTGTTCAACGTGGAGATGTGACTGTCACCAAGATTGCCACCGCTGACAATCTTGCTGATCCATTTACAAAGGCCTTGCCACAGAAGGTCTTTGATCGTCATCTAGATAGTCTAGGTCTCAGATGTAATCATATGGTTGTGAGTGCAAGTGGGAGTTTGTTAGGTTTGTGCCCTCAAACCATTACTTTATGTATGAGACATTGACATTTTAATATATGAATATCAGCTTTACATTTCATTGTGTACATTCATTTTATGAGCTAATTGTTAATCCTTAAGTGTCATAGTAAGTAATTCGTGTGTGTGTGTATGAGATACATACAAGTGAGATATGAATTATTATTCTTTGATACTTAGAACTTGCCACAGTGGATGATGAGACTGGATATCTCATCAGGTTTACACTGTAGCATGATTGACTAACATTGGATGGAGTGATGAATCTCAATCACTAGAGTGTAACTCTTAGTTTATATGCTAGTGCTTATAGTGCATTGACAAACCTGAGTTTTCCTATTGACACTCAAAGCTGTCAATCAGTCGATAGGAACTCATAACTTGTATAAGGTACGTGTTCTCAATCTTGAGACGATTATGAACATATACTGTGGATATGGCTGCTTTGACTTTCCAATCAGTGAGGTCTATAGAAGATCAACACCTGGGTATCTTGGGTATGTCATATTCATAGGGTTGTGAACATATATTGTCAAGATAGAATCTACCCTCTGATTCAGAGTAAGCATTCCCTTGAGAATGTCACCAAGTCGATTACTGAGTACTGCAGTCTTGTTGATAAGAGTTATCAACATGTTTGGTAATCATGAGAGGTGAATGGGACTCAAGGAATTCAAGAAGTAATCATGATTCAGGTTGACAGTGACCATTTATCCGAATACCTGAATATGATTGCGAATGCTGACGGTAGAGGGACAATAGTACAACATACAAGTCTAGTTACCGCTTCGGATATGTTCTTTTGCGTTGGAGTTCAGTTATCGTTTTATAGTAGAGTAAACGTTAACTGATCAGTCGATTAATTTGCTGATCAAAGAGTTTGGTCATGGGAATTAATCAACTGATCTGAGTTAACAATAAAGAGCCTAGGAGGTCCCACTCTTAGCTCCACCAAGATACTTGGAAAGACACTTGAGGAAGCTGTCAAGAGAGGTTTGATCGATTGAAGCTAGTTCGATCGATCGAAGTCATGGCAGGTTAGATCGATCGAAGATGGTTCGATCTATCGAATGTTCGATCGATCGAAGTCCTTCGATCGATTGAAGGTTAGGTCGGTTCTGGGAATCTATAAATAGGGCAGTTGCATTCTGGAAAAGAAGTTCGTCGTTTTAGAACGTCAGAAGCTGCAGAAACTGTTTTAGAGCCCCAAACCTTCTTCTTCCTCTCTATTAGAGATCCCACCATCTCTAGTCTCTCTGGGAAGCATCCGCATGAGACATAAGGGTGAAGACAACCTAGTGGAGGCTGCTGCATCACAAAGAAAGAAGAAGAAAATCATAATTGGGTTCAAGACACTAAGGTATAACTCTTGTCCTCTCTTGTGCGCATCTATGGAATTATCGAGTAGTAGATCCTGGGCTACCATTAAGGTTTTATAACTTGACTTTTCCGTTGTGCATTTAAACTTTTAATTTAAATCAATTTTTCCATCAATTACTTATGCAAGTGGTTGGTGGCATTTATCTCCAATTAGCCTAAATATTCAAGTGGATCCAAGCATAGAAGCTCGCCAACACATCAATCTCAATTCAAGCATACAAAAGCATTCCTAGCAGTTTCAGTTTTCTTTTTTCAGTGTCCTTGTGGTGTGTAATATTATTTTCTTGTAATTAATTTGTTTCAATGGCAATCAATTCCATTTCAGTATTCAAAGCTTTCCATTTCTTTTCATCTCTCTTTCTTATCACTTGGTTGATTATTTGAAGTCCGCTTCATTGCGGCAAATGTAACCTTAAGGGGAGGGGCATCCCTACTTCCCAAAAATTGTCTGAACACACTTACATCAAATATAGGGATTAGTTTGACTACACATTTGTGTCTTCGTACAAAGTCCTTGGTATGCCCACAAGTCTTAATTTTTGCCAAACGGTACAGTATTGTTGATGGAAATAATGCATCATCATGTCGTTTTGGTGATATTATTGCATTATTTAGAATATCGTATTTTATCATCTTTTGTTAGAACTGCGCATATTTCTTTAATGACATGTCATATTGCTGAATGAGACGTTTTGACCCGTCTTAATGTTGTCTTTGAACTGAGACATTTTGACCGAGGCTCGGTATGGCATGTTGTGGAGACATTTTGATTCAGTCTAAATAGGCCTATTTTGACATGCATTTTGGGTGGACGCAAATTATATCATGGAGATAGGCATGTTGTTAGTTTCATGTAATCTCAACATGACACTACGCATACTAGTCGTAGATTGTAAGTACCTTAATTTGTATGTGATGATATACCCTATCGGTGTACTTGCATGGCAAGGTGCTTGGTAATCATTTTAGAGACTAGAGATGCCAAAGTCACTGAGTATATATGCAAGTGTCATCGCATATGATGATGCACCCTTTCGGTGTGTTGTTATTTGCATTTTCAATTTCGAACTGACACTATTGGTTTAAGGTGCTAACTCACATTTGGCACTTTTTTTGTTGTGGCCACATTATGTTATCTAATCTGGAGTTTTTTGGTTTTTAAGGCCAATGACATATGTCGTTCAAGTGGAAGAATGTTAGTAATAGACCCAATTTTGTGGACAAATATTGTCATTAGACCTTTATGAATACCCAGATTAATATGGATGTGTCAAAGCTTCTTAGGACCTTATTTGGGCCCTTATATTATTAAGAGTTAAGTGAAATTTCACTTAATTCGAATTATCTAACAAATTAAAATTCATATCTAATATCTATATATGAAAGCTAAAGCCTTTAATTTTGCCAAGTGGCAATTTATGAGAAATTTGTTAATTTAATTTTTTTTAACATATTTGTGTTAATATATACAATTAAGGATTGACCAAAAATAAAGAACTAATTTAATGTAGATTAAATTGACCTATATAAAAAAAAAAGAATTGACCAATTTAATATAAATTAAATTTAATATATTATTTATCATATACCTTTGAATTGGAATTAAACAAGGATTGACCAATATCCTAACATTATAGTTATCTAATCTATTCTTATTATATAATATGGAAGACTTATGTCACAGTTTCAAATTATAAGCATTTCATTCATTTAAAGCTAAAAGTAAAGTGAGTATATGCAAATCCCACCATTTGTGCCAATAACCTTGCACAAATAAATACATTGGAGTATTACATTATTTAAATTATATGCATTCATTATTTTGCTTTAAATATTTATGGCTTTAAATATTTATAAATTTTCACTCTTCATCTCCTCCCTCTATATGCGTTTATTGTAATAGCATAATTTAAGCTCTCCTTCTTCCTCTCTCTTTGTACGTTTTTACAAAACGTAATTAATCATAATTGGAATAATAATGATTTGGAGGACTTTTAAGAAAAGCCAACTAAATCATCCATAATATACAAAACATTGCCCTCTAACTGCTATCTCTACCTCTTCTCCATGCAAAAGAAATTTTTTTTTTTTTTAAACTCTTGTACGTTAGATCCGATTCTCTGGATTTCGTGTAGAGGATAACCATTACAAGTTTGACATCTGTATTGGTAAGAATTGTGATTCACCATATATAAGATATTCACTTTGTATAAAAATACTTTTTCAGTGAATTATTTCGATTAAGGTTGAATATATAATAGCAGTAGATTAAATTATTTTGTAACTTTTTCCTTCTGCAATGGTTTTTTCACATTCTAAACGTTTACTACAGTTTTCACATGGGCTGCAAATTTGAATGATATAAGCATAAACATTTTGCACAATTTCAATTCAAGAACGCATCCATTTCAACAACTCCATAGTCATATACTCTTATCGCTTTCTCTCTCTCTACCTCTTCTCCATGCAAAAGAATTTTTTTTAAAACTCTTGTATGTTAGATCCGATTATCTGGAATTGGTGTAGAGGATAACAATTACAAGTTTGACCTCTCTATTGGTAAGAATTGTGATTCACCATATATAAGACATTCATTTTGTATAAAATACTTTTTTCAGTGAATTATTTCGATGAAGGTTGAATATATAGTAGTAGTAGATTAAATTATTTTGTAACTCTTTCCTTCTGCAAGGGTTTTTTCATATTCTAAACGTTTACTACAATTTCCACATGGGCTGCAAATTTGAATGATGTAAGCATAAACCTTTTGCACAATTTCAATTCAAGCAGGGGTGGACGCACGTTATCTTCAGGGGGCACAGGCCACCCCTCAACTTTTGATAATTGCATTTTTACCTTTAGCATTTTATGACTTTTATAAATAGGCCCACCCTAAATTCTAAAAAGCACCATGTATTATTTATGTTTCACCAAATATATCCCGCAAACATTACCTTTAAGAATTCAAAATTTGCATAAATGACCCCCGAATTGGGGGTGTAGAAAAAATATAACTCAATCTGACAACTTTTTTGACTTTTGATCATATCATTTAATTGCATTTGCATTTCCCAAAAAAAAGAAACTCTCTCTCTCTCTCTCTCTCTCTCTCTCTCTCTCTCTCTCTCTCTCTCTCCTATATGGAATCAAAGACCCATTTCCAATTTGCATTTGAAACTTTTACTCTCAGTTCTCAAGTCTCTCATTCTCTCTCTCTCTCTCTCTCTGATAAAATCACAAATCAATTAACCCCAAGTCTGCGATCAAAACTGGTGACAAAAAAAAAAGAGGGTCTGCGATCAAAAAACTATCCCAGTGCTGCTGGCCTGCTGCTCCGAGAGTCCAACTGCAAGTTGATTCTGAAGCTTTTCCTCACGTCTCTCTCTCTCTCTCTCTCTCTCTCTCTCTCTCTCTCTCTCTCTCTCTCTCTCTCTGATAAAATCACAAATCAATTAACCCCAAGTCTGCAATCAAAATTGGTGAAAAAAAAGAGGGTCTACGATCAAAAAACTATCCCAGTGCTGCTGGCCTGCTGCTCCGAGAGTCCAATTGCAAGTTGATTCTGAAGCTTTTATATTTTGTTTTTGGCCTATGAAGTTCAACTGCTATTTGATTTTGAGATAATTTTAGGGTTTTTTTGAAACTGTGTTTGTGCATATGATTATATGAGATTTAATAAATTAGTTGTATATATCATATTTGTTTTTATAGATTATGCATATGAAGTTATTGACATGTGACATGTTTAATTTTAATGGCTTTCATTAAGCAAATTTAATTAATTTGGGATTTGGGGTTCCTTAATTTGTGAATATAAAAATACATGCACAGTGATGCACTTGATTTGAATTGCTAGGCCTATACTTTTGAAAATTCTAGACGTAATATTTAACAAGTTTTAGACATAGGCCCCCTTGTACTTTTGAAAATTCTATACTTACATGTAATATTTTAAACGTTTTAGACATAAGCCCCTAAAATTACGTGATTTACCCCCAATTATGAGTGTTAAACCAATCCTATATACGATTCTACCATTTTACACATAATTATGTATAAATAGACCCAAAAAAATTCGCCTTAGGGGCGTTGCCCCAGAACCTCCGTATAAGCTAGGCCCTCCCGGCTAAAAATCCTGGGTCCGCCCTTGAATTCAAGAACGCATCTGTTTCAACTAACTCCATAGTCAAATACTCTTATCACTTTTTAACAACGCATTGAATTTGGACAATATTCTCCCGTGCATCGCACGGGTTACAAGCTAGTTATATTTTAAACTCGTGTCAATTACTTTTAGGGAGTACTTTTGCTTAAATTTCTATTAAATCTACTATATATATATATATATATATGTATACACACAAGACACCGACCCATGCAATGCATGGGATACAATTTTAAAAATGAAAATTAAGTAAAAAATATTAGTACAAAAGAAAATATTGATGAACCTTTTAAATATGTAAGTATATATGTTTGTTAGATACATAAATGCACATAAAAAGAAGTTAAGATTGAGAATTACTATTAGCACTCTAAAAATGTACTAATGCACTCCATGGTACCACTCTGACAACCTGTCGTACCAAGCACTCAATGCAATCCATGGAGTGCATTTAGAAATCAATAGAGTGCGAATAACATTGCCTTTAAGATTTAGCGTGTTGTTATAATATAATTAATTCTCAGTAAATGGGCAATTCTTTTTAGGACTGCACTTCAGTGCTGTTAAAACAGTGCTGTTTGTGCTGTTTTTCTCACAAAATGAACAGTAAAACTGCTTTTGCATAAGCAGTTGAAAAACTGCCCAGTTTTACTGTTCATTATGTGAGTGAACAGCACCAACAGTACTGTTTTAACAGCACTGAAGTGCTGCCCTTCTTTTTAAACCTTTTTTTTCAAGCTGTATCCGTGCAATGCACCAGTTTCGTCTTTTTTGATTTGTAATATACTCTCTCTCTAACAGGAGAAGAACCTCTCTCTAATAGGAGAAGAAGAACCAAAATAAACTGAGTACTGTGAATTATAATAGTTCCATTTACAATGAATATATTGATCTTCATGATATACATTAAACATACCCAATAATAAATCCACTCGTAATTTTAAGAAGGGAAAAATATATATATATATATATATATAATTGAATCAAGGAGGAGGAAGGTTAGGGAGAAATTTTGGGAAGATGACAAACCCAGTACTACAAAAACTGCCGGATAATTAGACTGACCTCCCTTGTAAGGTCAAAACACAGAAACGTCTCTCAAGGTTACTAACACTGACCTATCTTGAAAGTTGATTCAATAATTTTTTTGTACCCCTTTCGGTAGTCAAATGTCAGTGGAAAGTTAACATCTTTCTATAATTTTAGGACAGAATTGTTATTGTCACTCTATCATTGAACCAAAGCATTCTATGGTACTACTCTTAATGCATGTGGTACCATGTATGTGATACATTACATACATAGTACTACTTGCTCTGAGAGTGGTACTAAGAAGTGCCTTAGTTCAATGTTAGAGTGGCAATAGCATTTCCCTCTTTAGAATTATTAGTAGCATAAATAGCACTTTTTACTCCTAATTAATGAAACAAAATCAAATCAAATGCGAATTAGTTATGTGAAATTTTTTGTTGACTGTTCAGATTTATTTTAATTATAAAAAAAAACGGATTACCCGTAAGACCAAAAATAAATTAAAAAAAAAATTGTGGTGCAAGAGTTTTTGACTAAAACATCCTTCGTTAATTCAACCTTTGTTAGTGTGTATTTTGATTTTCACATGAAAAGCATGTGAGCTGCCAGAAACGACAAAAGGACAGCTTGCTCAATTTCAGTGGCCCGGTGAAAAACTATCCGTTAGAGACATGACCGTTAGGAGCTATTTCAAAACTCACACATTTCCCCCCGACCAAGAGAGAATGTTATACTTCCAGATTAGCTGTGATGTGATGTGAGCTCCTATTAATTCTACTAGTGCCCACTTCTAATCCCATCCCCCCTTGTTCCC
The DNA here is from genome assembly GCA_033977485.1 of Hydrangea macrophylla. Taxonomy (NCBI): domain Eukaryota; kingdom Viridiplantae; phylum Streptophyta; class Magnoliopsida; order Cornales; family Hydrangeaceae; genus Hydrangea; species Hydrangea macrophylla. The sequence goes on from CM066988.1 coordinate 18,483,505, forward strand.
TCCCTCTCTCTCTCTCTCTCTCTCTCTCTAAAGAAGAGGATCACTTAATTAAGAAATTGGGAAGATGGGTATGGTAGTAGTGATATCTCTGCCTCTAATACTGTTTTCAATAATGCTTGGATTTGGGTGTTACTTCCTGGGAAGAGCCAAAGGCAGACAAGACATTCGAACCAATGCCCAAGTTTTTGGTTTGCCCACACCACCACCTGGTACTTGTGTTCCTGCTAATTCTTCTTCTATACCTTCACCAATATTTAAACCAGAAAACTCTGAAAAAGTCTGAAAACAACACCCCCCCCCCCCCCCCCCCCCCCCCCCCACCCCCCCCAAAAAAAAAAAATTTAAAAAAACCTTTGAATTTTGGAATCCACCAAAGTGCTTATTGTTAATTATTGGTTGATATGCATTAGTTCAGTTTTTATCTTTTATTTTCTTGAGAGATTTTGTTTGTTGTGTTGTTTTTTTTTTTTTTTCCTGGATGGAAGTGTATTTGCGGATGGTATAAAACCCAATTGGGAATGTAATAGGGGGCTGTAAATTTGAGTGAAAGTAATATATGAGATGATAGTGTTAAATTTTTGGGGTGATTCTGATACTGTTGATGTTCTGATGTTCAATATGTGGAGCAAATTTTGATTTTGTTGTACAAAGTTCCTGGACTTTTGCTCTTTTTCAAGTATTGACGTTTTACTTCTACTTGATTGATAAGGTAACATTATATTTATGGATCTGTATTACAGTTGAACACAAAAGATTCTACACTCAATAAAAACTCTTACTTCATAATAGAACACTAACACTCTCCTTGATCTACCAAACAATCAGTTACACAAAATGAAGTAGAAGACGAAGAAGTAGGAAAGTTGTATTGAAGTTAATAATAATACAAGTGCTAAAGACTAAACATAATCCTAAAGACTAAGTGGGTATGTCTTTAAATAGACTTCCCGATGCACTACTATTGTGGATCTTAAAATGTAATTTTTACATCTGCTACAGTTTCCATAATAAATGTACAAGGACTAAGTACAAAGTACAAAGACCTATCTACACATTTTTTAGTTTATTAGACTTTAATGGGATAGTCCATCATAATTATTATTATTTTATTTTGTTTTTTTGGTTGGTAATTAAGTTTTGGTGTCTCAGCCTCGGGTTAAAGAAAGTGCTTATTGGCCTCAAGAAATGCTGCATCCAAAATATATTTCTCTCCTGTTTTTCCTTTTGCCACAAGTGGATTGTTGCATCATCACAGAAGAACTAGAATTGCTGGCTTGGGATGCTCATAATACTCCGCGGAAAAGAACATATGAGATTCCACCTAAGTTTCTTGTTTCTCTTCTCAGAGACATAGGATGCAACATGAGATTGAACTTGGTTTAATATATGATGATAGGCACACACTAAGTGATTTTTTAAAAAAGTAAAAACTGCATTACTTAAGACTCGTGATTTTTTAAAAAAATTTCTTAATCAAGGTCAATGATTAAGAGAGGAGGATTTAAGACCTTAGATAATCAATCCTCCATTGAAATCGATGGTCCTTTGTTCGAAGCCTATATACTAAAAATGAAATCCTTTATTGAAACCACTATGACAATTAAGGGCATGCAATTTATCATAGGTGGACTAAAAATGAAATCTTTTAAGTTATCAGCGTACATGTTTATCATTATAATTTCATGCCAACCTTTTGTGGGAATAATGAATCAAGTTCTTAAACTAAATAACATTAACGAATCAGTGTTTAATTTTATTTGAGTGGACGCGCAGTATCACATGTTTTTTTTATTATTATTATAAATGTCTGTTTAATATGAAATATTCACATAGAAGCAATGGTCACAGATTAAAAATAAAAAATCAAAATCAAAAGCATGAATAAAATAAGTGTTTTTCACATCCCAATCTTCAAGTTCCTCCATTGCAGTAGTGGATGCCATTGCTATGAGACTCTTTCTGTTTCTGTTTCGGTTTCTGTTTCGTGTTTAACGGATTTAATCCCCATATGTGAATTGTGCGGTCATCACTGGCCGATGCCAATATATGTGGATTTGCCGAATTCCAGCTAACACAATTTACAGCTCCAGAATGACCTGGCAACAAATCTATGAGCTCTCCTGAGCCTCTTTGCCATATATAAATCTACAAATATACGAACAAGTCGTTAACCCCCCCGAGGTTACAGGATCCAACAACTGTAAATATGCAATAATGCATTTCACAATATCAAAAATCAAACAGAAGCATCACATCGTTAAAATCAACTTTCAATTCCCACCCACTGTCCGATTGGACTGGTCAAGGCTCATCAAATCTGATGCTATATTTGGTAGGTGGGTTGGGTAAGTAGAAGGAAGCGTAGAGAGGGAGGGAGGGACCGAGGTATCCCTGGAGAAAGGAAAAGAAGAGACCTTCCCATCTTTTATGTGGTTAAATAACAGGGAAAGGGGGGAGGCACTTTCGAAGAAATATTTAGCTACTAGTGTGCTTTTTCATAACCAAAAGAATGATTTTTTGGTTTTAAGGACAAAAAAGTAAAAGAGACGGAAGCTTCTTGTCTCCCCACAATCCGGTTGTAGTTGACCGGATGAGAAATGGTGGGCCAGGAGGGATGTCCCTTCCCTCCCCTCCTCTTCCAAACAAGGAATTTTCTCTCCCCTCAACCAACCTAAACCAAACATAGCATCAAAGCTACTTACCTGCCTCTTAGGATCTTCTTTTTCCCGAAAGAACGAGACACGTTTATATCAGGTTGAAAGACAGTAATCCAAATCAAGCAGTCATTTATATTTTGTCAGCAACCTTCAAAACCATTTCCCATTGCCAAGGGGATGTTGTAACATGCCCCTATGATCATCATATATGATTCAATGTTTTGATGATACAAGTAGTACAGAGGAGCATAAGATTTGCACATCAAGGGCCCGCATTGCAAATTTACTAAGCCATACTCAACGAATTATGTAGTGTTATGATGATACAAATAGTACAGAGGACCACAAGAATTGCACATCAAGGCCCACACTGCAAAATTTTCTAAGCCATACTCAACGAATTATGCATTTGAAATAAAGCATCATTAGAAGAAAAGCCATAAGAACCAGCAGAAATTTAAAGTTCATTACTATAAAGTAAAAACTTGGTTGATTAATTAATCAACACTCGGTCGTGGTATAATAACAATAATTTAAAATTTAAAGCTCAGCATAGACCAACCACAGAATATGCAAAGTAGCAGATTCAAAACTGTCAGCCTAAAACTTTCCAAACCGTCTCCCAGGCCTCACAAGGAAAAATTTATATGAACAAATAATACCTTATAATATAGGGCCTTGCCATTCATGCTCCAAAAATATATCCTGTTGCTCCAGATATATGGAATGATGCAAATGGCCTTCATGGCCCTCCATGCAAGGTTCATATCTGAGTCACAGACTCATCATCCCTCTAAAATGGCCGTTTATTAATTGTTCTCCTTTCTCTATAGTAACATAACCATAACTCGACTACTTTAGTTTTCTAAACATCCTTTTTGTTCGATTCAACAACTATGGAAAATAGAGACTTGAAATTGAGTGTTTACAGAGGAAGGACAGCGTGCACTCGATATTATTCAAAGTTCATATTTGAAATGTAGTCACTCCAGCCGAAAACATGCTCCAAATTATTTCCAATGCAAAAATGCATGCCAAGTTCTAAGGCTCTGTTTGTGTCATGGATTTAGTCATGGAAAGGAAAAAGAAAATATCGAGGAAAATGCTTCTTTGTTTGGTTAATAAGGAAAATAATGAGGAAAGTAGGACGGAAAAGAAAACATGATGAAACTAAAATTAAATATTTAATTCATTATTTCCTATTATACTTGGTAAATTTTCAGTTTCTAATATTGTTTAAGGATGAAGGAAAACACTAGGAAAAACAAGGAAATATTTTTTTTTCCTTTTCCTTCTCTAAATCTGCAAAACCAAACAGACTCTAAATGTCCAATTTCATTCAGATCATCCTCAAGGTAGTGTATTCTGCAAGTTTCAAAGAATCAATCACCCAATCATAATCCTTAAGTTTGGGAGGCAATAGATTGTTGAATGCCCCGGTCTCCATGTGATTTGCAACCGTGGATTTAGAACATGTTTGATATTGTGTAGGAATAAAAGATTTTTCCTCCACTTCTGATTTTAGCAGTTTGTTTTTTTCAGCTTTAGAGTAGATTAAATTTTTTCAAAAAGGTGTGAAAAAGGTTTTACCAAAAGGTCTCAAATCAGTCGATAATCCCAAAAAAAGTGACGAGTCCAAAATACGCTTAATCCAAATGGGCTGTTAATTGCCTATTAAGAAGGCAAGTGAAAATCTTTGTTTAAGGTGAAAGCATGGAAGACAAATAAACAGCAAAGGTATGGAGGATCTACAGATAACTTTGCTTTTGACAAAATAAGAGAATAGAGAGATCAGATGCAATGGATATTCATGTAATTTCCTTCATCTACTTCTGCATTGTGGAGCTCAAGAGTCTATCTTAGGCCAATGGGTATAGTGCCTTCCTAATTGTCAAGAATATAACAATTTGAAAACATAACAGAGATCTTAAGCCAACCCATCTATATTCCGGATGTTGATTAATGACTGCAAAAACTCAATATGTGGCAGCATTTTAAGCAAAAGAGCCATCAAAACATCAGTCGAAACCATGGTTTTGTGTTGAAACAAATAAGTGATTTGAACAAGAATGTGCTTGCACCTATGTAGCACGGAAACGGGCACTATACAAGGATGCAAACGATACAGACACGACGACACGACAAATCTTAAAATGTAGGATATGGACACGGCTAGAACACGACAAATAAAAGAAATTACACCATGCATTGTCCATACCTTATTCTAAATTTTCAAATAGACCCATATTATTATATTAAGACTTTTTTTACCTCATAATTTAAATAATATGTTCAAATGAGCCACCAAGCCTTATCCACTCCCAAGTCAGTGTCCGGCATGTGTCCTATGTTAGACACATGTAAAAACGATAAGACACTGACACAACACCCAAATTGAAGTATACATGCAACATAAGCTTACACCAACTGATATATGAACATTTTACATTTATGATTCATTTACATCTTTGACATGGACAATAAGAACCACACTTAGGCTTAGTTTGGCCCCCACGTGACTTTTTAAAAGTGTCTCATGAAATTTATTACTCCCTCCGTCCCATTTTATGTGTCCATCTTTTCTTTTTGGGATGTCCTAAAACTGTTGTCTACTTTCCTAAATTAGTATGTAAATTTTACTTAGTTTCCAAAACTACCCTTCCTTACAATCAACACCAAAACAAAACAAAAAAAGAAAGTGCAATGATTATGGGCAATTGTGGAAAGTAGGTGTAGATTCTTTTCGTCCCCTTAAATAGTTGGATTCCCCAAGATGGACGCATAAAATGGGATGGGGATGGAGTATTAAGTTGTTTGATAATTTTGTACAAGTGACACATTTCAAAAAAACATCATGAAACCAAAAAGCTCCCCCCAAAAAAGCCCCAAGTTCAATTTTTTCAAAGCTCATAAACTACCAAATGAATTAACATGAAATTGTGCTTTAAGAAAGGAGTAGCCCCAAAATGGGGGCCAAACTAAGCCTTGGCTTCATTGTGTGGAGTCTTCCACCCGAAGATAATTTTGTCCAAATAAAGGGAATGTGGCAAATGATCCTAATAATCAGTTGTTAAGAGAAGCATTATAGAAACTTATTCTGATTCAAGGTGAACTTTTAGGGCCTGTTTGGGAATGCTTAAAGAAGAATCAGTCTCAGAACAGTCTCACTTTTATCTGTCATCAATGAAAACCAATATTATGTTGGTTTGATAAAGAACCAGCTCCTGGGATATTTTAAGTCTGGCACAAACTTCTCTGTAACCAAAAAGCAACTACAAAACCGACCTATTTGAACTGGTTCTTTTCTGAAAAAAGAACTGATGTATTACCCAAACTGCCTCTTAACAATAAAAACAATAGAATAAGTTCAAGGAAGAAAGATATATACCTGAGAGTCCTCACTCCCACTAGCAATGAACGCATCATCAAGTCCACCAAAACAAGATCTAACAACGAACCGTGAACGTTTGTGACCCTTGTACTTAGCAACAAGCTTTACATCACGCTCTATGTTCCAAAGATGGATTTCCTGGTTCCAAAGACAAACCAGCAAGAATTTATCGTTCCTGGACAATGAGAATGAAGTTATGATTTGATCCTCCTCGATCAATTTTTCGGTCTTGGCTTCCCTGTCAAGTAATAGTATTGCAGTTTCACTACACATACTAATAAGCTGCTTCCCATCACTGGTTACCGCAAGATCGGAGATCCTGACCGTTCGTTGTCCTTTCCAACACTCGATCTCTTTCCCGGCCAAATCCCACATGGAGATGCTTTTATCGGTGATGCCGGAGAACACAAATTTCCCATCGGGAGACCATGCACAAGATAATAACCCGAGACCAGTTTTTTCATAAACACAGAGGCATTCACCAGAAGAAACGTCCCAGCGTCTGAGATTCTCCTCTACTCCACAAGTGAGGATCTGATGGTCATCGGGACTCCAAGAAACATACAAGATGGGTTTCTGGTGACCGGCTAATCTATGTTTGAAGGCCACTGTACCATTAATCTTAACCTATCAAAAGCGAACATTTTTAAGTTAAAAAGTGTTTGAATAATACTATGGATGCAGCCTTGCAGGGTCTATGAAGTAGAAATCGATTATAGAAACCTAGGAGGATACACAAATATAGTAACACATTACACACGAAACTCCAAATGCAATGAAAAATTTTCTATATTATGGACAAAGGGGGGCATACAAGTCCAACTTCAATAGCTTTTTGGGCACAAGAACTTTCAAATGGATCCTAAATACACAATGGTTCCAAAAATGCACAAGTAGTGCATACAAAAATAACAGGGTTGACTTCACACCCCTCCCCTAAACCCACACAATGTAGATATAAGAGTAGGACTATCACCTAACAAGCACGGACACGAGATACAACGTGACGCAGATACAAGAACTCGATATTTTCCCAAAAAAGCAGGATACGGATACGTTGATTTTTTGTTTTTATTTTTAAGGGTAAATTACATCTACCTCCCTTGAGGTTAGGCCTTAGAACACTCACCGCTCCTGACGTTTCAAAAATAACACTGACCTCCCTTGTCAGTGTTTGTTTACTAACAGAGATGACTATCAATGTTAATTGACACATTTGACCTTGATACCATCTATTATTTACATTATATAATAAGAAATATAAAGAAAAAAAATATACACTCCACAACAATTATGAAAACCTAAAATCCAACCACTTTATACTTCCACACTTGTATACAAACTTACATTCATGCAAGGATCAAAATTTCCTTCTGTTTCCATCGAAACGACCGAAACGTTTCCGTTTCGTAGGTCATGAAAACGAAACAGCCATGGAATCTCGAAATTCCATGGATTCCATCGACACGACTTTGTTTCTTTTGTTTCCATCGAAACGTAATTGTTTCCATCGAAACAAACCTATGATTCCGCATCGTTTCATTTGCTTCCAACGAAACATACTTGTTTCCATCGAGATAATCATGTGGTTGTGTACTTGTCATATGAACAACTATTTTATTTTAGAGATGGCTTATTAGCTTACTATGTACTTATATGTATCTTTTGCATTCTATGAAGTGTTTTGTGGATTCTATGAAGTATTTGACAGTAGATTGGCAACTTAATCCTCATGTATTTTCAAATTGAACTACACATTTTTAATGCAGCACTACATATATGGACCTCTCAAATGTTCAATTAATCAATTATTAGCTTTATACTCGCATATAGTTAAGTTTGAAGTTATGTTTCCCCATGTTTCTCACTGTTCCCAATTTTTTCCACTGTTTCCACATGTTTCCGAAATGTTTCCGAAACGTTTCCGTTTCTGGGTAGACCGAAACAATAGACCGAAACGAAATTTTGATCCTTGCATTCATGTACCGATATTTTTACACACACACACATATATATCTATATTATATTGGAGGACTTTGTTCTACTAGGACATACAAAATATGACTGGATTGAGATTTGTGTGACTAGATGGTGATTGGATGATGACTAGGATGGTTAGGATAAACACAGTTTGAGCCCTTATTCCCCATTACTATTACACACCGCTTCTCTCTCTCTCTCACCCACACCCCCAATGCCCTTCTCTCTCTCTCTCTCTCTCTCTCTCTCTCTCTCTCTTTCTCTCTCTCTCTCACACACAACATTCCTCTCTCTCTGATCCATCACCATCACCATCACCATCAGTGACCGCCGCCACCACCATCGCTCCACATGGTCGGTAAGAGCTCCTCCACCCTCCACTCCCATCGACTGCTTTCCCTCTTGCCCTCTCTCTCTCTCTCTCTCTCTCTCTCTCTCTCTCTCTCTCTCTCTCTTCTGCAGTCCACAACCACCACCAGCCCCCTACCACCACCACCTTCATCGGATCTGACCGAATAATTCACCGAAAGCCACTCGCTCAGTTAGAAGATCTTCAATTACTAGATCATCGAGGAGCACACCGGCCATCCGAAAGATTTGGTACTTTCTTTCTCAATTTTTTTTTTTTTTTTTGATACTCTCTTTCTCAGATTTTTTTTTTAAAATCGATTTGGTTTTTCTTTTTGAGAAATAAAAAAGAAATGTACTTTCATGGGCGATTGTGATTTAGTGCCCATATTTCTAATTTACAATGAGCGATTGTGAATTTGTTTGTTCTCATATTTTTATTAGGTACTCTATTTCTCATATATATTTTTTTTTTTTTTGAAATATCGATTTGCTTTTGTTTTGTTTTTTTTTTTTTTTTTTTTTTTTGGTACTCTCCATCTCCGAAAAAAGATTGATTTGTTAAAAAACAAAAAAAAAAATTCCAGAAATTTGATTTGATTTGATTTGTTACTCTCTTTCTTAACTTCAACATAGTTCTTTTCTATTCTTTTCTCATTTTTGTTTGTTTCTGTTGAAGAATTTTTGTTTGGTTCTTCATGGTAATTTCATTTTTGTTTGTTTTTATTGAAGCATTGTTTTCCCCTTCTTTTTGTGCTTCTTGGTTCAATTGGCAGCTTTGATACATAACTGTTACTGATATTCCTACGCTGATTTGTGTTTGCGGAAATCTTTGAAAACTAACTAAATGTGTTCCCATGCATACTAATTTTTTATTTAAACTTTGTATTCTATCAAAAGTTTTGTGATCGATGCAACTTTATGTTTTTCTATAGGCTATGGTGTTTGAAGCCAATTTTTTGAAAAGTTTAAGCATGTGTCCAAGAATAACCAAACAGTTGTTTTTTTTAAATACGTTTAGATTTTCTTGAAAAAGTGTGTGCAATTCTAAGACAATGATTATGCAATTTGTTTTAGTCATCAGTTTGATTGTTCAGTCCCCTTTAGTCATCTATTTCATTTTTCATTTTTAATGTCATTTTATGCACATAAATCGATTTATATTTTAGTCAAACAATTCTATAATTACATTTTCCTTATATTAACATTCCCTCTCTATATCACTCACAAATCACGTAAGCACGTCTCTCTCACTCTCTTTGCACACCTCTCTCAGTCTCTATCCTCACTACCTCACCGTCCACCACCGCTGCCCCCAACCACCTTCACTGCATCCATCGCTGCATACCTATCAGACCGATGTTGTTCGAATCATGGTAACACCACTTTTCCAGTAGATGTTGTGTTCTAATTTTTGAAGTTCAGTTGCATTCCCATTTAATTTGTAGTTGTGTATATGAGATTGTTATCAGTTTTGTGTTCCCATTGTTTCATCTATTTTAAGTTGCGTAATTTATGCTTCCCAATTTTTATCCCAAAAGTGCTTCCTAAATGATGTGGCAGTGGGCCAGGTAAACAACTTTCTATCAAAATTCAACTGGCCCCCGCTGAATTAGACCTTCCCCCATTGCCACATCATTTAGGAAGCACTTTTGGAATAGAAATTTGGGAAGCATAGCATTACTCTTTTAAGTTGTGGGATTGATCAAGTTTAGTCATTGATTAGTTTGCTCCATAATACCAGTCTGTCACTTAAATTTTTCCCTATTTAGTAGTATTGATATCTACAAGTTTTCCATTTTAAGATTGTGATTCATTGTTATCAAGAGTTGAAACACCATCACTTTGGCCTTTTACAATAATTTTTGTACGCTGCATTTTGGCTTGAGGGTTGTTTGAGTCTTTGGCTTTCGCCTTAGAGTGTCGTAGGCACGTGGATTTAGTCAGCCTCTGTTTTGCTGAATTTTCCAGCCCCTAACTAGAGCTTAAAACAGCCCATTCATGTTTTGTTCGAAATGTTCTACTTAATTGTTCAGCCCCTAAATGGAAATGAAAAAGCCCAATAAGCCCCAAACAACCCCTGTTTTACTGAGTGTTTCAACCCCTAAATGGAAATGAAAACAGTCCCAATCAGTCGCAAACAGCTCATGTGTTGCTGAAATGTTTTGCTTAAATTCAATTTAATGTTTTGCTAAATTTTTAGCCCCCAAGGGGAGGGGCCTAGACAGAACTTTTTTCCTTATTCATCTGCTATTTACTATTTGATCAATGAGAAGAAAGTGAAGAATATACATGTTTGTTATAGAGAATTTTGAACACGAACAATATGGCTTCTTTTGATTTGCCATTTCATTTCAAATCCCAGTTAGAGGGTCCCCATGTGAGAATTCATTCCCAGCTCCATTTTTTGTTTTCTTGGAAACTTATTTGATGTTGTATCAGTTGTCTTTCCATTATTGAAGAGCATCATGTTGTAGTCTAATATGTAATGAGCCGATTATTATTTCGTTCATGACATAATACCATGAACTGAGGAGATCTTTTGATCTAGCTTAAAGAGTACTCCCTAAATTTTACTCTTCTTTTAAGTTTTTTGGTTCTATTTTTGACTTATTCTTTGAAGGGATGGTAACAATTTCAACTGAAAAACTTGAGGATTTCTATGGTGGTTTACTACACATCTCCCCCAGTGTGATTGAATGTTCGGGCGTGGAAACAATAAAGAGAGACAATAGATGGACTGGTAGATGTGAAGTTGGAAAGGAAGGCACTTTAATTTTTGGAATATTGTCTATTGCCTAATTGTTTATTGTTGTATGCAATGTGGCTTCACTTGAATAGTTGATTTGCTTACCTAGTCTTTTCTTCCTACGGCTTCACTTTTCTCTGCTTAGGTTAATTAGTTGGGTTGTAGTTGATGTAAAATTATTTTTTAGATTACTATATGCGATGATAGTCTAACTTCAATTTCTTACATTCGTACCTGAACTTAAAAACCTTTTTATTCCGGGTAGTGCCCTCGGGCACGGGCAATACCTAGTATGTCAAATATGAGAGAATAGGATAGTGAAAGCTTAGGTTTCTAACATTAGTTAGAACCTTTTATATTAACCATGAAAAGAAAAGAACAAATATTACAAGAAGGTCCTTAGACAAATAACAAAACACAAAACATAACAAAATAACTCTTAACACTCCCCTTCAAGCTGGTACAAAAATATCTCTCATTCCCAGCTTGTCCAGAATAGCATGAAACGACGACTTCCAACGGCTTTAGTAAGAGCATCGGCAGCTTGATCGCAAGACTTCACAAAGGGAACACAAATAGTACCACTATTGATATTTTCTATGATGAAGTGTCGATGAATCTCCACATGCTTTGTTCTATCATGTTGAACAGGATTATAAGCTATACTGATGACCACTTTGTTATCACAATATAGCTTCATAGAATCTGTCAATTCAATCTTCAAGTCTTTCAGCAAAGATTTGATCCACAACAACTCACAAATACCTTGGGCCATAGCCCCGAACTCAGCTTCCACACTAGACCTGGCAACTACATTCTGCTTTTTACTCCTCCAGGTAACAAGATTACCTCCTACGAAGGTGCAGTACCTAGAAGTGGACCTTCTATCTGTAATAGAACCAACCCAATCTACATCAGTGTAAGCTTCCACTCTTCGGTGGTCATGTCTCACAAATTGCAAGCCTTTTCCAAAAGCATACTTCAAATACTGCAAAATCCGGAGAATAGCATCTTGATGCGACTCGCGTAGGGAATGCATGAACTGACTGACGACACTAACCGCAAAAGCAATATCTGGACAAGTATGAGACAGATAAATGAGCTTACCAATGAGTCTCTGATAACTCCCCTTATCCACCAGTTCCCCACTACTATCATCACCAAGTTTCTGATTTTGTTCTATAGGAGTATCACAAGCTTTGCTGCCAAGCATCCCTGTTTCCTTCAACAAGTCAAAGGACATACTTCCTTTGGTAAATAAAAATCCCATGTTTAGACCGAGCAAGTTTGATCCTAAGAAAGAACTTCAAGGCACCCGAGTACTTAATCTCAAACTCAGTAGCTAAATGCTTCTTCAATCTATCCATTTCCTCCAGGTCATCTCCTGTCAACACAATATCATCAACATAGACAATAAGAGCAGTGGTCTTACTCTGCGTTGAGTGTTTGATGAACAAAGTCGGATCCGCATAACTCTGTCTGTATCCAAACTGAAGCATAGCCTGTGTGAATCTCTCAAACCAGACTCTAGGGGACTGTTTGAGGCCATACAGTGATTTTCTAAGCCTACATACCTTCCCATCTGTCTTGGAGTCCTCGAAACCTGGAGGAATATCCATATAAACCTCTTCTTCTAAATCACCATGCAAGAAGGCATTCTTCACATCAAACTGGTGAAGTGGCCAATCCTGATTAGTTGCTAAGGAACGAAGGATTCTAATTGAGTTCATCTTCGCGACAGGAGCAAAGGTCTCCTCATAATCAACCCCGTAGGTCTGAGTGAACCCTTTTACCACTAATCGAGCTTTATACCTCTCAATAGAACCATCAACCCGATGCTTCACAGTGTACACCCACTTACACCACACAGTCCTCTTTCCTTTAGGTAACATGGTCAACTCCCAAGTACCAGTCTTTCGAAGAGCTTTCATCTCCACGATCATGGCATGTTTCCATTTGGGATCAACAAGAGCTTCCTGTACATGGTTAGGAACACTAACAGAGGGAATTTTTTAAAGGAAGGCTTTATAGGAAGGAGAAAGGCGAGAATAAGACACAAAGTTAGATATAGGATGTTGTACATGATCGAACACCCTTTCGAACAGCAATGGGAATATCTAAATCATCTAAGTCAAGAGAGGGTGTATCAGAGATATTACCTGAATCTTCATCACTTAGAGAGACATGCAGTGCCAATGGAGGAGCAGTATTATTAACTTCTGGAGTCGCTCTGATTTTTCTTTTACTACATGTTCTCCTAGAATAAACTCTCAACTCATTCTTCTCCTGCCTCTCAATTTCCTCTTTTCTCCAGGCTCCCTCTCACTTTCCTCACTTTCCCTCCCTACTTCGGGCTCTTTTGTCTCAACTCTCTCGACCTCAATCATCATAGGCAGGAACAGTATCTCTTCACACCTCGTCTCCCCCTGAAGAGGTATTGAAGAGTCAAGAAAGTAAGAATGAGACTCATGAAATGTGACATCCATAGTGGCAAACCATTTCCTAGACGAGGGATGGTAGCACTTGTAGCCCTTTTGAGTGGGGGAGTAACCCACATACACACACTTAATGGCACAAGGGTCTAATTTGTCACGGGTAGGGCTGTAGTTATGAACAAAGCAAACACAACCAAAGACACGAGAAGGAATGGATGATGATAGAGAAGAGTGAGATAGCACCTGCAAAGTTGTTCTCTTATCTAACACACGAGTAGGGAGACGGTTGATAAGGTAAGCTGCGGTTAACAACGCCTCACTCCAATACAATCAAGGAGCTTGAACTTGGAAGAGTAAAGACCGGGCAACATCAAGAAGGTGACGATTCTTACGCTCAGCCACTCCATTTTGTTGTTGAGTGTTAGTGTAAGAAGTTTGATGGATAATCCCATGGGAACCGGAATACTTACCTAGACCCAAAACAATATACTCACCCCCATTATCAGACCTTAAGACCATTACCACCGCCCCGAACTAGGTATTACCATTTTGTGAAAATTTTGAAAAATGGAGAAAAACTTCCCGCTTTTCTTTCATCATATACAACCACGTTGTACGAGAATAATCATCAATAAAAGACAAAAAGCATCTATGACCTTTCAAGGACACAGTTCGAGAAGGACCCCAAACATCAGAATGTATTAATGCAAAAGGAACAGAACTTTTAATATTACTAGGAGCATAAGAAGCTCGAAAATGTTTCCCATGTTCTCAAGCATCACAAAAAGTATTAGAATTTGAACTATCAGGATTACCAACAAGAGAAGGAACCATAAATTTAAGTAAAGACAAAGAGGGATGACCTAATCTCCTATGCCAAAGCACTAAATCTTCCGCATTATTTTTCAAAACGACGGTATTAGTAGCAAGCTTCTCTCCCTCATCCAGATTCTTGTCTCCCTCTTCCAAAATGTAGAGCCCCTGTGACTCTCTACCACTACCAATCACCCACTTCATGATAAGATCTTGAAAGACACAATGAGAGGGAAAAAAGGTTACAGAACAATTCAAATCCCGAGTAATACGACTCAAGGATAAGAAATTATGAGAGAAACTAGGGACATGTAAAACAGAAGTCAGGGATAAAGGAGGAGTGACACGAATAAGACCTTTCCCCAAGACGGAGGAAAAGGTACCATCGGCAATTCTAACTTTGTCATGGCATCAACAAGCTATAATCACAAAAAGAATCAGAAGAACGAGACATATGGTAAGAGGCACCTGAATCTATAATCCAATGGGATGATGAAGGAGAAAGAAAAGCTCTTGCAGGCTTGACAATGTTACCTGATTATGCAAAAGAGGACGAGGTACTCGCAGCTGCCGATGAAGTACATTGGGTCATCAAATTCTTGCGAGTTTCAAGCTCGGCAAGAGATAACGGACCCTGATCTGAAGTAGGAGCTGTATCACAACTCGGTGGAGTCTCAAGATCAGCAGTTGTATGATGAGCACAAGTACCACCTCCTCGGCCACCTGAACGATTTCCATGATCGCCCCCACGGCCACCTCCACGACCTACCCGAGCACCAGGGGGATGACCATGAAGGCTCCAACAATTGGCCCGAATATGATGGGGCCAATGACAAAATCGCAAATCACGACAGGCCGGTCTGAAGGAGTAGGTTGTTGGTCCCCTATCTAGGCGGGAAAGAAACAAGTGCAAAGCGCTCGGTGGAAGCAGGTGGAAGATTACAGAACGACGACTCTCTTCGTTCTGTACATAAGCAAATGCCTCCAAAAGCAGGGGCTGACTACGAACAGTATCATAATCGGAATGAAGCCCTTGAAGGAACTTAAAGACCCGTTGCCTCTGCAGAAATTTCCGGTACTCCTCTACATCAGTAGTACAGGCTGGCTGGAAGGAGTGTAGGTGATCAAGACGATCCCAACTAGTAACAAGTGAGGTGTAGAATTGGGTGACAGTCATATCACCCGGCTTTGATTTGATAAGTGTTGTCGTCCAACATCGCTTAGATGTGTTGTTGCATGTGCGGGTTATAAGACCTCAATTCCCCTGTTTCTTAATGCATGGGTTTTAAGGAGTTGAATGGGCTTGGCTTTACAAATGGTATCAGAGCTTGGTTGGGCTTGTCTTCCGGCATACCGAGTGTCCGGTTGTTGTGGTCGAGGGGGTGTGTTGGAATGTCCCACATCGCCCATTTATGGCCCCACTGTGTGGTCTATAAGGCTTTAGTTCCCCTCTCCTCAACACCTAGGTTTTAAGGAGTTGAATGGACTGGGCGTTACAATTTGGTATCAGAGCCTTGATTGTCCCCTATCTCCGTAATCCACGTGTGTGCCTTTGTCACACATACGGGGGTGTGTTGTCGTCCCACATCGCTTAGATGTGTTGTTGCATGTGCGGGTTATAAGACCTCAGCTCCCCTCTCCTTAATACCTGGGTGTTAAGGAGTTAAATAGGTTGTGCTTTACAATTAAAAGATCGTAGAGAATCCCAGAATATTCAGATTTGATCTATATTTCTAGATTTGATAAAGATCATCTAGATTTTATTTTTGATTTAAAACTGATTATGTTGTAATCTTGGAGATATGATCTTATCTCAACTTCTCTCTCATTATCACCCTGTATGAAGCCATTGTAATCAAAAACCATTGAATATGAATACAATCTCTCTCTCTCTCTCTCTCTCTCTCTCTCTCTCTCTCTCTCTCTCTCTCTCTCTCTATATATATATATATATATATAAATTCTACATGGTATCAAAGCCAAACCCTATTTTGGGATAAGGCTTTTCCGCTTACAATTTCCACCACCGGCAGGTGGCCGCCCACTGCTAGTCGGGACTTCCGTATTGCCAGAATTCTCTTTTATTCTTTTGATCTTTTTTATCAACCCAAATCTGAGGTTGAGAGTTTTACACACACACAAAATAATAATAATAATAATAATAATAATAATAATTTCCTTTTTTTTTTTTAACTTCCTTCTATGATAGGGAGTGAGATGTTTTTGTTTTTTGTTTTTAGAGGGGGGAAAAAAAATAGGTGAAGAAAGAAGGGAAAGAAAAGGTCAATATAAATTGGTGGGGTTGAGCCGTTTAATTTTTTTTTTTTTCAATTGTTTTAGAAAGGCCTGCAAATTTCTCTGAAGTTTCAAACCAGCCCCAAAGTCGAAAGTTCTAAAGAAATTATAGAAATTTAATTCCATGTAGGCATCCCTTAGTTAACCTTTCCTTCCAAACTTCGGTGTTAATGACCATCCTCGCCATTAGTTTGAGGAGGGGGGGGGGGGGGGGGATGGGGGTTGGAAAATTATTTGAGACATGACCGATGATTTCTGTTAAGCTAGACCAATATTGAAACATTAGATTGGCTTTGGCCTTAACGAGGACTCTATTATCCAAACTACAGCGATCACGACCTCATTCACTTTGAGGGGGAAAGTTGAAGACATCAACCGCAGCGAGATGCAGTTCCTCGCACCTCTGTTCTAGTGTCACACGATGGATTATTCCGTAGACACATCTCACCTTTCTCTGTGTGATCTTGAAGCTTCTGGAATGATTGATTAAGAGTGTTTTGGTATTGCGGACTCTCAAGAGGGGTCTCACGTGGATAGAACCACCCAAGAGGGGTCGCACGGAACCACTTGAGAAGGAAAGGATGCCAACACTATCAACTGTCTTTAAGGTGGAGTCTTTCAAAGAGAAGTATGGTGATGATCTTCCATTTTTATGTTCAAAGTTGGACAATTCAACAATCACGAGTTTCCGTGCAAACCAACTTGAGGGCGAGTGTTGGAAATGGAATATTGGGCAGCTGGTAGCAAGAGTCGGTTGACCGGCACATCATAAAGTGCTAATGGCATAATACCATAATTGGGCTGGTAGCATTTCCAGTCGACGGTCGACCGAGTAAGGCAGTTTGCATGATTTGATTTGATTTGATTTGATTTGATAAGATTGCAGAGAATCCCAAAATATTCAGATTTGATCTACATTTCCTAATAAAGATCATCTATATTTTATTTTTGATTTAAAACTGATTATGTTGTAATCTTGGAGAGATGATCTTAGATCATCTCTCATTCTCACCCTATATAAAGGGTTGAAGTCGTCGTAATCAAAAACCATTGAATATCAATACACTCTCTCTCTCTCTCTCTCTCTCTCTCTCTCTCTCTCTCTCTTCCCAACATGCTGGGCTCGCTCTCTCTCTCTATCTCACTCACTCTCTAAAAATTCTACAGAATGAACCCAAGTTCTTCTAGCAAGGGCTTCACCCAAGCTAACTCACTAGTGGTATGTGCCATCGCTGTGTATTCTAACTTAGCACTAAACCTGGCAACCACTATTTGCTTCTTGCTTTTCCAGGACACCAGATTACCTCCAACAAAAACATAGTAGCCTGGAGTAGATCTCCTATCACCAGGAGACCCAGCCCAATTAGCATCAATGTAACTCTCAACGCGTATGTGACCATGGTCTTTATACAATAGACCACACCTCGAAGTCCCCTTGAGGTATCTCAGAATACGTATCACTGCATCCCAATGTGTAGTCCGAGGAGACTCCAGAAACTAACTAATCACACCGACTGCAAAGGAAATATCCGATCTAGTGACAGTTAGGTAATTAATCTTCCCAACTATACGCCTATATTTTCCAGGATCATCAAGTACTTCCCCTTGATCCGGTAACAATTTGGAATTGGGATCCATAGGGGTATCCAAGGGCTTGGTCCCCAACATACCTGTCTCATTTAGTAAGTCCAGAACATATTTCCTCTGAGATAAGAATATCCCTTCACTAGATCTGGCTACTTCAATACCCAAGAAGTATCTAAGATGTCCCAAATCTCTGTCTTTGGTTTGAAATTTTATTTGCAAGAAAGATTTCATCTCGTGAATGCCTCTTGAATCATCACCAGTTATACCAATATCATCAACATAGACAATCAACAAAATCTAACCTGTTGTAGTGTGTCTAGAGAAAATAGAATGATCCACACCACCTCTGAAGACCAAACTCAACAACCACATAACTAAACCTGCCAAACCAAGCACGAGGAGACTGCTTTAAACCATAGGGAAACTCTTTTAATTTGCAAACCAGACTCGACTCCCCCTAAGCAACAAACCCAGAATGTTGCACCAGGTAAACCTCCTTAAGAAGAGTGCCATTCAGAAACGAGTTTCTTAACATCTAACTGATGTAGGGCCAGTGATAAGTAGTAGCGAGTGAGATGAAAAGGTGAACATATGCAATCTTAGTCACTGGAGAAAAAGTTTCTGAATAATCAAGTCCATAGACTTGAGTGTAGCCTTTGGCAACAAGGTGTGTCATCAGCCGATCCATAGTGCCATCTGGGTGAACCTTAACTGCATGCACCCAACGGCAACCAACCACAGATTTGCCTGGCGGGAGAGGGACCAAGTACCAGTCTCCTTAAGAGCACACATCTCATCCTGCATACCTTGGTTCTAACTGGAATGGGCAAGTGCCTTTGCAACATTCTTAAGAATAGACAAGGTAGACACGGAAGCAACAAACGAAGAAAATGTAGGAGACAAATTGATGTAGGACACTCGAGAAATTGAAATATTGATGGAAAATTGATAGGAAGAAGGCAATAGGACAAGAAATAAAAGGAAAAGAACCCTCATTGTACCTCGGGCGCCCTAGTTATCCCTGTACCTAGAGTTTGTAGACAATTGAGAGCATCCTTGTGCAATCAAACATCATTTATCTTTATTCATGATCAACTGTCCTTTTTACATAGCTATGACACCTTATTTATAGAGGAATAAAATACCTAACTAATATAACTTCTAAATAAGATAAAACTTCCTAACGATAATTATTCCCTAAATTAAAATTACCTAAAAGATAAATATTCCTAAAACATATTTATCCCTAATAGATAACTATTCCTTAATTGAAAACTTCCTAAAACTAAATAAAACAAAGGGTAATACTTGGGACACACCCAAAGGCACAACTTTTGGGACACAACCCAAGAGATGTGTCTATCTCTCTCCTGTGATGTCACTGCATTACATTGTTTCCCTGGATCAAATATTATATTACTGGATATTTAGCCCTTTCTGTTCCCTGTCACAAATGATCAGGATGAGAAGTAGTACAAGAACGCTTACCCTTCCTGAGAGCAATGGGAAAGTATAAATCAGTCTGTTTTGGAAAAGAAGATGGCGGATTTGGGGACGCAGTAGGTGGAGGCGAAGCAGCAGAGTCCAGTAGAGTCTCTGGAGGTGGACGACGAGTATAAACTTGCAAATCAGGCCGAAACAAGCGGGTGAAAACATCATGAGTAGGTGGTGTAGAAGTCGGGACAGGCGAGATAGGGAGAGGGACAGGTAGCATAAAATCCGGATCAGTAGCAGAGTGGGACTCTGAATAAAAGGGTGTAGACTCAAATAATGTGACATCGACAGAGACAAAGTACTGATGGAGGGAAGGACTGTAACAACGGTACCCTTTCTGAGTCCTAGAGTATCCCAAGAAAATACACCAAGTGGCTCGTGGGTCTAATTTGTCAGTACCCGAAGCCAACTGATGAACGAAGCAAACACACCCAAAAACACGAGGAACAATCGAGAAAAGTGACTCAACAATAAGCTTGAGCGTAGTGTGTGGCCATTGAGAATAGAAGAAGGCATACGGTTACTCAAATAACAAGTAATGAGGACAGCATCCCCCCAAAAAAAATTGGAACACGCATCAAAAATAGCAGAATGCGTGCGACTTCTAACAAATGCTTGTTTTTCCTTACTGCAACACCATTTTGTTGTGGTGTGTGTACACAAGAAGATTGATGAATCATGCCAAAATGTGTCATAAAAGTACCAAGAGTAAGAATAATATTCATTCGCATTATCACTTCTAAGAACACGAATATATACACCAAATCGAGTTTTAATTTTAGCTCAAAAAACACAAAAGATAGAAAATAACTCTGAACGATCTTTCATTAAATAAAGCCAAGTCATTCTTGAATGATCATCCTCAAATGTAACAAAGTACCAATACCCCCTTTTGGAGGTTATACGGTGAGGACCCCATACATCAGAGTGCACTAAATGAAATAGACTAGATGCTCTTTTATTGACCCGAGGAGCAAATCGAACACAATAATGCTTCCCCAACTGACATGACTCACACTCTAAAGACTACAAATAACTCAAACTAGGAACTAAAAGAAGCTTCAAATTAGCTAAAAATGACCGAGACAACAGTGAATCTGGTGAAGTGAGACTGTAGGAGGCCAAGCATTGGGTAATGGAGTAGCGACACGATCGCCATCAAAGTAGTAGAGACCATTGTACTCATGCCCGACACTAATCGTCTTCCAGGTCTTCAAATCCCGAATTATAACAAAATTAGGAGAAAAAGAGACGGAACAATTAAGATCCTTAGTCAATTTACCAACGGAAATTAAATTAAAGGACGAATGCGATAAATACAAAACAGAAGATAAGGATAAGGATGAAGAGGGTTGAACCGTCCCGATTCCTTCAACAGGAGTCCAGGACCTATCTGCTAAAGTGACCGGAGGAAGAGAGGATGAGAGTTGAAGAGAGGTAAAAAGACTAGAGATACCTGTCAAATGAGTAGTAGCTGCAGAGTCAATCACCCATAGGGAAGAACCAAATGCAATGCAAGCAGTATGTGTACCTCCATGCGGAACTAAAGAAGCAGATGAAATGGAGACCTGGTGGGCTGCCTGCCTGATACTGAAATGTTATCCATAGGAACAAAAGCAGGAAAGTACCCAGAATTAGAGACAGCAGCATTCGCAACCTGGGGGGACGACCATGGACTTGCCAGCATGTGTCCCTGCTATGCCCATCCCTAAAACAATAGGTGCACTGGAGAATCTGTCGTCCACCTCGGCCAAGGCGACCACTATGAATTCCCCCTCCGCGTCTTCCACGGTTGGAAACACCTGGTGGAGTTTGAGTAATACGAACGGAGTGATCAACAATCGGAGGGGATGGGGGTGGGTCCCGAGGGGTGCTTCGTAGAACACGCTGATATGTCTCTGCAAATGTAGGAAGAGTATCACTTCCAAGGATTTGAGACCGAACAACCTCATATTCAAGTCTGAGACCGGCAAAAAACTTCATAACCAACAAATGTTCCCTAAGTTTCTGTTGTTCCTGAACATTGGTGGTAGGGGTATAACAGTATTCAAATCTTTATATAATTGTTTCATAGAAACAAAATAAAATACGTGTAAATGCTAGGGCGTTCCCTTTAAGCGACGCGTTGCGCCTGCCTTCGGGTGTTTCGAAAAATGTGCAAGGGGCGCCGCATCGACGCCCGGGTGCGGTGTTAAATAAGCAAGGGTTCCCGCGCTCATCTGGGCCACCGCGGGTAAAGAAGCTAGTCCAGAACTATAGGCTTAGGTTAGCAACTTGGAATATAGGAACCTTAACAGGTAAAGCTATGGAACTAGTAGACACTATGATTAGAAGGAAGGTTAATGTAGTATGTTTACAAGAAACAAAGTGGGTTGGAGAGAAAGCTAAGGAGGTAGAAAATACCGGGTATAAGATATTCTATACAGGGAAAGATAGGCATAGAAATGGTGTCGGAATCGTGGTTGACAAGAACCTCAAGGATAAAGTTGTGACAGTCACGAGGAAAGGAGACAGAATATTGCTTATCAAACTGGTAGTTGGAGTGGATATAATTAATGTGATTAGTGCATACGCGCCCCAAGTAGGATTGGATGATCACACTAAAAGACAATTCTGGGATGAGTTGGACGCCTTAATGCAAGAAATACCGGGAGGAGAGAAGATAATTGTAGGTGGAGATTTTAATGGCCATGTAGGCAAAGATAGAACTGGATATGAGAGGGTGCATGGGGGGTATGGTTTTGGAGATCAGAATGAGGCAGGGGTGAGTATTTTAGATTTTGCAGTAGCATATGATCTTGTAGTAGCAAACACCTGTTTCAAAAAGAGGGAAGAACACTTGATAACCTTTAAGAGTGGATCTAATAGAAGCCAGATCGATTTGTTCCTTGTGAGAAAGGCAGACCGCTTAGCATGTAAAGACTGTAAAGTCATCCCAGGAGAGAGTTTAACATCTCAACATAGACTTACTATTTTAGATATCCATATAAAAGGACAATGTCGTACTAGAAAAGACCCTATAAACCCGCGAACTAGGTGGTGGAACCTTAAAGGCGAGAAACTAGCAATATTCCAAGAGAGAATGTATACAGAAGCACCTTGGAATTTGGAAGATGGAAGCAATACTATGTGGGATAGAATGGCAGGGTGCATCACGAGAATATCGAAGGAGGTCCTCGGAGAGTCGAAGGGAAGAGGGTTAGCTTCTAAAGATACTTGGTGGTGGAATGAAGAGGTAAAAGCTGCAGTAAAAACCAAAAAGGATTGCTTTAAGAAGTGGCAAAATGATAGAAGTGAGGAACACTTCAAAAGCTATAAATGTGCAAATAAGGAGGTTAAAAGGACAGTTAGAGTTGCTAAAATGGAAGCCTATGACGCCTTCTACACCAAACTAGACACTAGAGAGGGAGAAAAATGTATTTATAAGCTTGCTAAGTCGAGAGAAAGGAAAACAAGGGACATTAATCAGGTTAAGTGTATAAAAAGCGCTGACTCTAGGGTATTAGTGAACGACGAAGAGATTAAGGAAAGGTGGAAGAGCTATTTTGAGAAGTTGCTGAATGAAAAACATATGGATAACACAATGGAAGAAGAAACTGGAAGTTACGATGAAACTAGAGAATACAGATTCTATCGGAGAATAAGGAAGTTTGAGGTGGAATTTGCTTTGAAGAAGATGAAACCCAACAAGGCCTTAGGACCAGATGGGATCCCCATTGAGGTTTGGAAATGCTTGGGAGATGTGGGGGCATCTTGGCTTACAAAAATTTTTAATAGGATTTTAATGACTAGAAAAATGCCTGATGAGTGGAGGAAGAGCATCCTAGTGCCTATATATAAGAGTAAAGGAGATGTACAACAATGCAACAACTATAGAGGTATTAAGTTGATGAGCCATACTATGAAGCTATGGGAGAGAGTGATGGAGCATCGCTTGAGAGGCGCAACATCAGTGTCAGAAAATCAGTTTGGATTTATGCCTGGGAGATCAACTATGGAAGCAATTTATTTACTTAGAAGACTAATGGAAAAGTATAGAGAGAAGAAAAAAGATCTACATATGGTTTTTATTGATTTAGAGAAAGCTTATGATAGAGTGCCTAGAGATTTAATTTGGTGGGTGCTAGAGAAGAAAGGAGTGACCAAAGGTTATATTGACGTGGTGAAGGATATGTATGATGAAGCGGTTACTACAATTAGATCACCAGCCGGAGAAACCAGCGAATTCCCAATTACTGTAGGCCTGCACCAGGGGTCGGCCTTGAGCCCTTATTTGTTCGCCCTAATTATGGATGAATTGACTAGACACATTCAAGATGAGGTCCCATGGTGTATGTTGTTCGCAGATGATATTGTCTTGGTTGATGAGACTAAAAGGGGACTCAACACTAAATTAGAAGCTTGGAGAGAAGCACTGGAGACTAAGGGGCTAAAGATAAGTAGGACGAAAACAGAATACATGGAATGTACTTTTAGCAACAGTGGAAGTAGAGACAACGAAGCAGTGAAGATCGAAGATCAGGAGATCCCAAAGAGGGAACACTTTCGCTATCTAGGTTCAATGATCAGTAGAGACGGAGAGATTGGTGATGACGTGACTCATAGAATTAAAGTGGGCTGGCTTAAGTGGAGGAGTGCTTCTGGAGTATTATGTGATCGGAGAATACCAGCAAAATTGAAAGGAAAATTTTATAGGACAGCTATTAGGCCAGCTATGCTCTACGGGACAGAGTGTTGGGCAACTAAGAAACAACACATTAGCAAAGTGAGTGTAGCGGAGATGAGGATGCTAAGATGGATGTGTGGTAAGACTAGGAAAGATAGAATTAGAAATGAGTACATCCGAGAGACTTTAGGAGTGACACATATTGAGGATAAGTTGAGGGAGAATAGACTTAGATGGTTCGGCCATGTGCAACGAAGACCTGTAGATGCACCTGTGCGAAAGAGTGATAAGATCGTAGTGCCTGGAATGGCTAGGGGGAGAGGCAGACCTAGACTGACTTGGGAATATGTGGTGCAACAAGATATGAATTTATATAATTTAAATGAGCATATAGCTCTTGATCGTGCAGAATGGAGGAAAAGGATTCATACAGCCGACCCCAATTGATTGGGACACAAGGCTTGGTTTGGTTTGGTTTGGTTTGGTTTGGTTAGGTAAACAATTCTGCTCAAGCTTGAAATACTGAGAGAACAAATCATACATCAGTGTTAAGTTGCTGGAGTAAAGAGGTGAAGATAGTACCAAATTTCCTTACAAGAAGCCAAGTGATTGCATAGATCAACCACCTCTGGTTCCATAGAGTTCAAACGTTTCCACAGGAGAATAGTCTTTTCATCAGTAGTGGGAGGAGACCCAGTAAGATGGGCATCATAGCCTAAGCCAATAAGGGACATGGTAATGGCGTTGGTCCATTGAAGAAAGCTGTTGCCATTCAACTTACGATTGGTGAGTTGGGTAAAATAGATTTGGACTCTATGATCAGAGGACCAAAGATGAACAAGATCTGAACTAAATCTAAGGAAAAAAGGCAGATTGGAACCAAAAAAATGGTCAATCTGAACTGTAACAGGGCAGATCTGAAGGAAAAAAAGGGTCACCGGACAGTGGTCGGAGGTCGCCGAAGCTGCGGCTGGTGTCGGCGAGGGTCGCCGGAGGTGGGGGAGAGTCCAACGAGGGTCGCAGGAGATGGTTGGTTGGTTGAGTGGGCTGCGGCTAGCTAGCAGCTAGGGTTTAGGGGGCTGGGTGCGCTGCGGCTGGGTGCTGAACAGGGTGTCTTTTCCCTTTTTTTTGTGAAAAAACAAAAAAAGAGGTGAAAAGGGAAGGAAACAAAAAAAAGCATGAAAAGAACGATGAATCTCAACCCCAACCGAGACCCCTTTCTCTCCTACCCAACATGCCAAAGCCCTACCTACCCTAGCCGATCCCCACACAGCCCTCCAGCACTACTTCGCAACATCATACAGCCCTTCTACCCTAGCCAAGACCCCCACAGCCCCCCCATGCACTGAGCTAAAGCTCCTACACAGCCCCCTACTACGCCGTAGTCTCCCTCAACCCTAACCGAAACCCCCACAGCCCCCCATGCACTGAGCTGAGTCCCCTACACAGCCCTACTCTTCCAATCGTGTCTCTACCACAGCTGAGATCTTCTTTTCCAACCCTGATCTGATTTCTTTTTCTTCTTTTCTCTTCTACCATAAAAGAGGACAATTTAACAGCAGGTGCAAGTTGATTAGGCCATTTTGATTGGTGGTCTCTCCGTTCGTGTTGTCTCGGTCCCCTATAGACCTCGTTGGTTAATTCAGTTTGGGTTTTAGATGTTGATGTTGCTTCATGTTCGTGGTTAGTATTTTTTTCCCTGATTATTGGTATAAGACTCCTTTTTTTTTTTTTTGGGTTGCTATGGCTGACAAGAAAGGTTCTATTTCCTCGTCTGATGTGGTGAGTATGCAAATTATCACTACCAAGTTGAATGGGTCCAATTATTTGTGGGCTCAAGCTATGAAAGTCGCCTTGCGGGCTTGGATGAAGTTGAAATATATTGAGTTAGTTGCTCCAAAGATAGTAAGGATTACAAAGATTGGGTGTCTTAGAATTATGTGGTTATGTCTTGCTTGTGGAATAGCATGGAACCTCCTATGTGTTCG
Source organism: Hydrangea macrophylla (assembly GCA_033977485.1). NCBI lineage: Eukaryota > Viridiplantae > Streptophyta > Magnoliopsida > Cornales > Hydrangeaceae > Hydrangea > Hydrangea macrophylla. The sequence continues at coordinate 18,509,908 of CM066988.1, forward strand.
AGGGTAACGTTCTTGTCCTCCGCCAATGAGATTTGGGAGTCTATTCATGAAATGTTCTCTATAGAAAAGAATGTTTCTCGAGTTTATTAGGTATATCAAAATTTGTTTCTTCTCCAACACGGCAATAACCCTGTTAGTGAATACTACAGCAAGGGTCTCATAGACGAGTTGAATCAGTATCAACCTATCACTAATGATGTTGAGGTTATCAAGAAGCAACGAGAGGAGTTTCATGTCTCCAAGTTCTTATATGGGTCACATTCGAATTTTCAAGTCACAAATTCTAGCTGGTGATGGTAGTATTCCCTCCTTGAGCACTGTGTATTCCTATGTGCTTCGCATTACTACTGAGTCTTCCTCCTGTTCTGAGCCTACTGGTAAGGATAATTTTGCACTAATTACATCTACGGGACATCGTGGGGCCTTTTGTGGTCGTGCCAATTTTCCTAGTAATAATCGAGGTCGCGGTGGTCGTGTTTTTGGCAATTCCCCTCCTATGTTTAATGGTATTCGAGGAAGAGGTCCTCCGGGACGTGGTCGTGGTTTTGGTCGAGGTCGTGGTTTTCTTTATTGCACCTATTGTGGGTTGACAATCATACTGTGGATCGGTGTTATGATTTCTATGGTAAACCGTGGGAGACCTCTCCTAACCTAGCCTTGTTTTCTTCAGACAATGCTTCTGGTTCTCAACAGGAAGTTAGTACTCCCACTCCTCCTGTTGTGGCATCTTCCAGTGAGTCTATCACTCTTTCTCGAGAGGAGTATAATGCCTTAATTCAGCAGCAACATCAGCTATCCTTTTCTGATAACGTAGGTCTTGCCCAGTCATGTAACATTGCATTTTTCTCTTCTTCTGCTTCTTCCCCATGGGTTATTGACACAGGAGCTTCTACCCATATGACTTACCCTCTTTCTCGGGAGGAGTATAATGCCTTAATTCAGCAGCAACATCAGCTATCCTTTTATGATAACGTAGGTCTTGCCCAGTCAGGTAACATTGCATTTTTCTCTTCTTCTGCTTCTTCCCCATGGGTTATTGACACAGAAGCTTCTACCCATATGACTGGTAAGTCCAATGTGTTTTCACAATTGATTCATTTGTTTCACAATCTTCGGTGATTTTGGCCGATGGTAGATTTTGTCCTATTGTTGGCCATGATTTTGTCTCTCCGACTTCGTCTCTTCAATTATCTTATGTACATTATATTCCTGCATTTCCATTTAGTCTTTTATCCGTTAGTTGACTTACTAAATCCCTTAATTGTTCTGTAGCCTTTTACCCGTCTCGTTGTCTTTTTCAGGACTTCAACTCAAAGAAGATGATTGGTGGAGGTCGTGAGCACGATGGTCTTTATTACTTTGAACACGTCCAACAGATAATAAAAATAATTCGGTGGCTTTGCAAGCAGTTATCTCACCACATCAGTGGCACTGTCGTCTTGGCCATCCATCATTGCAATCCTTGAAGTTGGTTTTCCGTCTTTTAAGTCTATGTCAACCTTACAGTGTGAGGCTTGCCAGTTAGGCAAACACCATAGGGTGTCTTTTCCTTTACGTCAAAATAATTGTCGGGCCACACCTTTTGAGATGGTGCATTCCGACATTTGGGGTCCGTCTAGACATAAGAGTCTGTTAGGATTTTCTTATTTTGTCTCTTTTGTGGATGATTGTTCAAGGATATCATAGATATTTTTAATAAAAGAACGTTCTAAAAATACTTCTGTTTTCCAATTATTTCATAACGGGGTTGCTACTCAATTTGGTTGTGCCATTCGCACTTTGCAATCGGATAATCCTTGGAATATGTTAAAGGACCTCTTCAGTCATATTATGACTGTCATAGGATTATACATCAATCTTCTTATGGTTATACTCCTCAACAGAATGGAGTTGCTGAACGTAAGAATAGACACCTTTTGGAAGTAGCTAGAACTCTTATGTTTCAGATGAAAGTCCCTAAGCCAGTTTTTTTTTTTTTTTTTTGGTTGTTGGGGGGTGGGGGGAGGAGAGAGATGCTGTTCTTACTGCTTGTTATCTTATAAATCGTATGCTCAGTTCTGTTCTTAATGGTGGCATTCCTCATTCTATTTTAGATCTTGATAAGGCCTTGTTTGCTTTGCCACCCCGTGTCTTTGGTTGAGTAGCCTTTGTTCATGTTCTAACTCCGGGTCACGATAAATTGGATCCTCGCTCCACTAAATGTGTATTTGTGGGCTATTCTCGCACCCAGAAAGGTTATAATGTTGGAATCCTCAAAGTCGTTGCTACGTTGTTAGTGCTGATGTTAGCTTCTTTGAAGGAACATCATATTTTTCGTCGTTTGATTCTTCATTAGGTGTTGATGTCTTTGCCCGTTCCTCCTACTTCTAATTCTCAAGCCTTGCAGGTGTATCGTCGTCGAGAAAAGCTGTCAAGTATTGAAGAGCCACTTGTTCCAACTCCTTCATCATCAACTTCAGCTGAGGTTCCTACTTCTTCAGATCTCCGTATTGCCCTTCGAAAAGGTACTCGTTCTTGTACTCAACATCCTCTTGATCATGTTGTTTCCTGTTCTCATTTATCTCCCTCTCTTCGTTCCTTTGTCAGTGCTTTGTCTTCTGTTTCTGTTCCTCAGTCTTACTCTCAGGCATTGATTTCTCCGGGTTGGAAGAGTGCTATGGATAAGGAGATGTCTGCTTTGTATAATAATGGTACTTGGGAGTTAACAGAACTTCCTAATGGGAAAAATGTTGTGGGTTGTCGTTGGATTTATGTGGTTAAGAATCATTCTGGTGGTACTGTTGAACGGTTGAAAGCTCAATTGGTGGCAAAAGGGTACACTCAAACTTTGGTGTTGACAATTTTAAGTCTCTCCTATGGCTCGTCTCAATTCCGTTCGCATTTTGTTGTCTGTTGTTGTCACCAAGAACTGGCATGTTTATCAACTTGATATCAAAAATGCCTTTCTTCATGGTGACCTTCAAGAGAAGGTGTGCATGGAGCAACCTCCGGGGTATGTTGCTCATGGGGAGTCACATAAAGTGTGCAAGGTGAAGAAAGCCATTTATGGCCTTAAACAATCCCCAAGGCCTGGTTTGACAAGTTCAGTCAAGTGGTGAGTTTGTATGGGTTGAAAAGAACCAGTTCTGACTTCTGATCATTCAGCTTTTGTTAAACACAGTGATAAAGGTACGATTGTTCTAGTTGTTTATGTGAATGACATAGTGATAAATGGTAGTGACAGTGAAGGTATACAGTTGTTGAAGTCTCACTTGAGCAAGCATTTTCATATGAAGGATTTGGAGCTACTACGTGCTCACTTGAGCAAGCATTTTCATATGAAGGATTTGGAGCTACTACGTTATTTCTTGGGTATTGAGGTAGCAAGATCCAAGGAAGGGATTTTTCTTATCCCAAAAAAAGTATGCTCTTGACCTTCTGAATGAAACAAGATTGATGGGTTCAAAACCTTTTGACACTCCAATGGATTGAAATATAAAGTTTAGTAAAGATGATGGAGAAGACTTCAATGATGCTGGACGATATAGAAGGCTTGTGGGTAAGTCAATTTATTTAACCGTCACTCGGCCTGATATCACCTTCTCTGTAGGAATTGTTAAGTCAATTTATGCAGAATCTTTAGTTATCACATTGGGAGGCAGTGTATCAAATATTGAGGTATTTGAAAGATACTCCTGGCAAAGGTTTAGTGTTGAAACCTTCAAATAACTTAGAGATAGTTGGTTACTCAGATGTCAGTTGGGCTAGACATAATCTTTATAAACGTGTGGAAATCTTGTTTGCTGGAAGAGCAAAAAGCAAAATATAGTTGCAAGATCAAGTGCAGAAGCCGAGTATAGAGCTATGGCTCCTACTGCGTGTGAGTTGTTAATGGTGAAGACTATTCTTGAAGAAATGGGATTTGCAAGTAGTAAAGCTATGAAGATGTATTGTGATAATCAGGCAACTACGTACATTGCGAGTAATCCAGTGTTTCGTGAGAGGACCAAACATATTGAAGTTGATTACCATTTTATCAGAGATGTAGTTAGAGAAAACAAATTGTTACTTCGTTTGTTAGATCTAGTGATCAACTAGGAGACATTCTTACCAAGGCTCTAAAAAGAGGACCGTTCTATAATCTTTGTAACAAGCTGCGTATGATAGATATCTATGCTCTAGCTTGAGGGGGAGTGTTAGAATATAACCATTAGTATTAATGGGTATTTCTGTAATTAATCTTTGATTAATATATATATATGTATTGGCTAACCTAATTTTGTTAAGCCTTCACTTTCTCTTTCTCAATTTCTTATCTCTTAACAGACACGTTTATTTAAAAAGAAAGGAAAGACCTATTAACATATATTTATGCTATTACGTATCACACGACATGACACATATATCTCTCTCTCTCTCGCTCTCTCTTTCTTTTTAAATACTATGCTTCTTTTTTCCTGGTTCAATACTCAACACAATTTTCATAAATTTCATAAACACCTATTACGTATAACAATTTTAGTAAAATTGTAATTTTACCCCCAAAGTTTAAAAACATTATTTAAAAATACCACTGCAACGTGTCCTATGCGCATCCATTTCACACCCAAAAAAAAAAAACAAGAATTCAGAGATGTCTCCTAGTCGTAAACACTCTCGGCACTGATAAGGAGGCCAAAAAGAGGGTTGGTAGTTAGGTACTTCATTGGTTATTACTTCCCTTTTATATTAACACAGAAAATATGAAGTAGATTACATCTATGCCCACATGCATTCAACCAATTACTGATGCGAAATAAAGGAAAAATATAGAAAAACGGCATGAAGGGTCGACCGGCAAGTAAAACCCAACTCTCTGCATGAAGCATATTAGACGAGCGGGTCAACCGGCCTATCTTCCGGTCGGTCATTTCTCAACTCCCAACCCCGCCCCCCCAAACCAATATATATATATATGAAACATAGAGCCCATCATTATTTTCTTTTTTGGACTTTTTTTATGAAAGGCAAAGATAGACCAATAGTTTTCTTTTTGCGGTTTTCTTTTAAATCATTTTCCTTTTGTGGTTTTCTCTTCTTTTTTACTTAACTTTTATTTGAGTGGATGTTGTTAAGGACACTGGCGACTTTTTTTATGAAAGGTAAAGATAGACCAATAGTTTTCCTTTTGCGGTTTCTTTTTCATCAATTTTCCTTTTGTGGTTTTCTATTCTTCTTTATTTCTTAATTTTTATTTGGAGGATGTTGTTGGTAAGGATGCAGTGGCTTAAGACTCTCATCTCTTCCTATCTTCCGAGTCTCGTTTGATCACTTTCAGTGACAGTTAAGGTGGAAAAGATCTCAAATAAGAGGAAATTGTTCTTTCTAATTCCATAAGGCAAAAACGGCAACAAAAACATAAAATTTATCAGAAAGTGAAGACAAGTATAATCATGTTTTCTGAAATTTTTGTAGTCTGAAATGTTAAAGTTTGTTCAGCCTCAAATAAGCCGTCAAACCATGCAGTCTACTTTGGAAGTGACTCATCGAAAGAGGGACTCCAAATAGTTGTTTGAAAGGACGAGCACAGTCGGATAGTTTGAGAATTGAAACTTTCGAGGGTAAAAAGCTGATCATCCTTATCCTCCCGGAAAAGAATAAATTTGCATGCCAAAGGGCCCGACATAAGTTGGCATTTTCACATAACTAAAAATAATTAATTTAGAAAACTGGGCACCCTAATTAGAACATTGAATCCTTTCACACATCTTTATTCGTGGATTGAGAGAGTGTGGAGTCATAGCATTCAAAAAATTGTACAAGTGCTTAACAAATTAGAATATAGTTAGGATACAATTGATAATCCCTAATATCAAAAGAGACAATATTAACACTACTTGAAAAAAAAATCTTTTTTTTTATTAGTATGTATAAGAATTGCATTGCACTTTTAGAGATTCTAATAAAGGATGGAAAAAAAAAAGGCTATCGAAGCATATACAAACCATGAGACCGATGATGCAACATCAGTATTCCAGCAGGTAATATACTCATATGCCTAAAAGAAGCACTGCAGAGAACCTAGTTCGAAAATTTTCCAATCCCATAAATCCAAATGCAATTACTTCTCAGCTATTTATTATAAAGGACTATAGGGTCAGCTAATATTGTTCATGTATAGTATTCAAGGAATCAATGTTACCTCCCATACAATTGCCGATTGATCACGAGAAGCTGAGGCCAAGTATTTTCCATTATGCGAAAAGCACAAAAACCAGACTTCATCAGTGTGTTCTGTCAATACCTGTGCCATCAGAGTAACATAAAATCTAACAACAATGCCCTTTAGGGGTAAAGAAAAAACCAATAAACCGATCAAACCTACCGAACCGAACCGGTCAATTTCAGTCGGTGTAAATAAGTGCTCGGTCGGTTTCGGTTTAAATTTCTGCAAAATTTCAGTTCTCGGTTCGGCGTTGGTTCTCAATTAATTCACACCGAACCGAACCGATATATATATATATGCATATGTATATATTTACAATATAAGTAACAGATGAATGCTTATTTTAAACTTAACACATGTTTCAAGATACTTTCTCAGAAAAAGTCTCTATTTTCGGCCCAGTACCTATCAGAAGTCAGATTGTATCTTGAAACTTACAATTCCATCAACTCTACTAAATGTATTGAATTTTTTAAACTTTATTGGCACATCTGTCAACACTCAAACTCAATCAGTCAACCTTCTCCCATCTCTCAACTTTATATATACATACTGATATTGCATATGAGTAAATCAAAGAGACAGTCATAGAGATAAAATATAAAAACTTATATACATGAAAGGTACAATAAAGAACCAATAAAAAAAAAATTAGAATAGTCTAGAAAGCAGAATCTCAGTCTTTCACTTTTCACGAATTTCAAAACTTGAACTAATCTCTTCATCTTTTTCTCTCTCTCACGCTAACTTAATTTGGAACCCTAGCCTCTTATCTCATCTCTCTATCTTCCACTCTCACATGGTCGCCGCCACCAAGAGCCTCCCTAGCGCCTTCTCTTCCTCTCACCCTATCTGTCACCGGCGAATCTTAGCCTATTTCTGGGTCTCTCGATCTCAGACGTGATGTAGTCGCGAATCAGCTCAATCTCAGATGCGAAGACAGAAGCCTCGAGCCTAGTCGGATCTTCTCACTATGCGTCTCCGTGGAAGACAGACGAAGTCCTACCCCTCTAGAAGTCAAAGATATGATTCGATTCTCTCAGATCTCTTTGCGAAACCACCGGTAACCCACATATGAATCTGTATTTTGCTTGCCAAAATGTAAATCATCTCGTGTTTGTGGTCTTATTGATGTGTTCTTTTTTGATATCTTGTGTATTTGAGGTTTTTTTCCCTCTGATTTGGTACAATTTTGGTGTTTGTCATTTGATTTTAGGGTTTTTTGTACACATTTAGGCCCAGGGGTGTGTTTTATACGATTTGGGTCATCTTTGGTCTCATATTTTTCTCTAGCTCAGACCGACCGACACCGAATCGAAGAGATACGGTCGGTTTGGTTCGGTTGTCCAGCTCTTTCGGTCGGTTTCGGTTTTCATTTATCTAAAAATCGAACATTCGGTTCGGTGGGAGCTTTACTGTAAAAACCAACCGAACCGAACCAATTACACCCCTAATGCCCTAAGATATAAAATGAAACCAAAACTGCAATAATTGCCAGATCAATAGATAAGTAGCAAACATGCCCTTAAGCTGAATAGGGAAGAGTGACTATTTGCCATGATATCTATACAAATTTACGACTAAGCAGCAAAATAATCACTGTAACATATAAGAAAAATAACATATAAATCGTCATATTTTTCAATCATGTACTTCTGATCTGAGTAATATTCATATTATACACACACATCCACAATGGCATTGTTATTCCTTCTTTAAGACCATATTCTGACAAATTTGTCACTCTCACATATCCCAGAGCCTACCCATTTTGTAATTCAAAATGGTACCCTAACAGGTTAATAACTCGTGTGGTTAGCTCTTAAAATAATCAGTTTTTGGAATAAGAGATTTTTTAAAAAGCTACAAATTCCATCTTTTAAAAAGATATTTTTTAGCTTTAAAAATGAATCAGACTTTTTGAAAAGATGTGAAAAAGTTAATCAAACGGTCACAGCTTTTCAAACAGAACACTGTTAGAGTGAATTATTTTCACATCTTTGTAATAACTAACAAGGGTAGATTGGTACTTTTGGTGATTGTATTATATATATATAGATATATGAAAAGAACATGGGTATGCTAATTAAGCAGCCCTAATCTCTCTATTGTTCTCACGTTCTCTACCTCTCTCATTCTCTTTCTTTCCCTCTTCAAACCCAAAATCTATATTACAAATCCTAACTTGGTATCAGAGCAAGGTTAGATCTTGTTTCATTCACATCTTAGTGGCCTGATAAGTAGTTGAGAAAGGAGAAGAAAAAAGACCATCTGCTCACATCTTCATACCACTGCTGACGTCATCTTTCCAGCGATGACATCAGCACGTTCCGATGCTGATAATCAGTCCAGAGGGGCTCGTTTTTTACCCTTTACATCATTGTTTGAGTGCTTCTTGCAAGATCTACACATTTGGATGCTTCAAACTTGGATTTTTTTGTCCTCTACCCTAGCGATAGTACAGTTCACAAGTTTGTTTGGCGTTTGTTTTCTGCTACCTGCTTGTTTGTTGACTTCTTGTCACTCTAAAGCTCTGTTTGGACCTTTAATAGTTGGGTATCACTGGTTGGTTGTTGAACAAAGTGTTTGGTCTTAAGTCTTTGGCCTCTCTTGTTCTCGGGAAGGTGACTTTGGTTGATTTGGAATTATGGCTGATAAATCTACTTATAACAAACCATTGGTGGTGCGGGACGATGACATGCCCAAATGTATTACCTGTGAAAAGTTGAATGGCCTCAATTATCTAGTTTGGGCACATGGTATGAAAGTTTTTTTGCGTGAGAAACGGAAAGTGAAATATTTGACAGATGCTCCACCTGCTAAGGCAGATGCAAAGTATGAGGACTGGCTTTATGAGGATTCAGTAGTTATGGGATGGCTCTGGGATAGTATGGAACCTCATATTGCAACTACTATTGCATTTTGTGACTCTTCTAAGAAGATTTGGGACTCTATTGCCGACTCCTTCTCACAAAAGAGTAATGTTTCCAGTCTATGAGTTATATGAAAAGATACTACTCGGCAATCTGGGAAACCAATACCTGAGTACTATAGTATGATTAAAAATTTGTGGGCCGAATTGCTGCATTATCGTCCATTTACTTCAGATTTAGAGCAGCAGAAACGTCATTGGGAGGACTTTATGATTGCTTCCTCACTTTCTGGATTGGACTCTGACCTTCGTGGCTTTAAAGATCAGATTCTAGCAAATGAGACCTTACCTACTACTGCTAATGCATATTCCCGATTGTTGCGCTCATACTCAGCTCCACAACTCCATCAGAGTCTTCCGCATTAGTTTCGCGTGGTGGTGGTTGTGGATCCGAATTTGGTGGTTCTCGTAGTTCTTTTAGAGGTGGTGGTCGTACTGGGGGGATGTGGTGATAGGAAGTGTGATCACTGTGGCAGCACTAATCACATCGAACCCTATTGTTGGATAAAATATGCTATACCAGCTTATGCAAATCAAGCTATTGATGGTACTGCACAGCCACAAACTCATGCTCCCTCTGGACCCGCCATTTCTAGTTCTAATGCTCATGATGCACTCACTACTCAGCTTGGTGGGTTTGTTCAGACCTTGCGTACCGTGCTTCTTTCTTCCTCAACTACTGCACTCGCTAATTCAGGTAATTTTGCATGTGTCGCTCATTCATCGTCGTCTTGGGTCATTGACTCTGGAGCTAGCTCAAATACGTCCCGTATATCATCTCTTTTTTCTAATTTACAACCCGTTAAACACCATATTGTTTTAGCTGATGGCTGTACCGGGAAAGGAGTACTTCACCCTACTTCTTCGTTGTCATTATCATCTAGTCTTTATGTCCCTGATTTTCCTTTTAATTTGCTTTCTGTTAGTCAATTGACTAAGGCTCTAAATTGTTCCATAACGTTTTCTCCAACTTCTTGTGTCTTTCAGGTCCTCAAGACGAAGAAGATGATTAATTCGGGGCATGAGAAGAATAGTCTATACTAACAAGATTCTGGTGAATCAACATCCTTCTCTGCGTCTGCTTTGAGTGCTGCAGTTTCACCACTTCAGTGGCACTTCCGTTTGGGTAATCCATCATTGGCCAAATTCAAGTTAGTTGTTCCTGGTTTGAGTCGTATGTCTTAGTCTAGATTGTGAGGCTTGTAATCTGGGAAAGCATCACCGTAGTTCATTTCCTAGTAGTAGTTCTAATCGTCAATCTGAGTCATTTGCTTTAGTTCACACAGACATATGGGGACCGTCTCGGTTTTTTAGTTTGAATGGTTCTAAATACGTTGTTCTATTTGCTGATGATCATTCTCGTATGACATGGCTATTTTTGATAAAAGAAAGACCGAGTTATCACATATTTATTTTAGATTCTATAATGAGATTTTTGTTCAGTTTGGTAAACAAATTAAAATTCTTCACTCAGATAATGCTTTAAAATATACACAATCCGTCATGGAATCTTTTTGTGTAGCTCATGGTATTTTACATCTGACAAATTGTACTAATTGTACTCACACCTATCAACAAAATGGTGTTGCTGAACGTAAGCATCGACATTTGTTGGATGTTGCTCCCACATTACTCTTCAATATGCACGCACCTCGTCATTTTTGGCATGATGATGTTCTCACTGCTTGTCATCTCATTAATCGTATGCCCTCAGTCTCCTTTTGTCCTTATTGTACTTTGGTGTATCCCCCTTTCAACTCACTCCTCGTGTCTTTGGTTGTGTGGCATTTGTTCACATACTGGATTCTGGCCAAGATAAATTGTCTCCCCGTGCTAGGAAATGTGTCTTTCTTGATTATTCTTGGACTCAAAAAGGTTAACGTTGCTACAGTAGTGAAGCTCTTCGCTACTTTATAAATGCTGATGTCACCTTTTTTTAGTCCATTTCCTTCTTTTCTTCACCATGTCAGAACTTGTCTAGTGATCTAATAGTCAGTCATGGAGAGACATCTTCTGTTCCATCTCCCACTCTTCCTTTACCTATGTCTCCTGTTTCTACTGCACCTACTCCTCATTTGCAGGTTTATCAGCAATCCAAAAGTAGGCCAGTTGTTTCTTATAGCCCGGATGCAACCTCTTCACCGTCTGAGGGTCCCGCTCCTTCCCCATATGATTTACCTATTGCTCTATGACAAAGTAAACGACCATGAAGCTTCCAGCATGTTTGACGAGTATGATAAGGCTTATTGCAGTAATCACAGAACTGCTTACTCTTGTCTTCCACAGTCTCATCATTTTGGTTCTTTGGAGGATACGGACCCTTACCCCCTCGATGGTTGGAGGAAATCAAGGCTGACCTGTCAGTAGTGGTGGAGGGAAGTATAGCTGATCGGCGACTCTCCTCATTCTGAATATAAGCAAACGCTTCCCGAAGATTAGGTAATGGTTCCATTCCAAGAACCCGACTCCTCACCTGATCAAACTCGGAGTTGAGGCCAGCTAAAAATTTGAAAATTCTCTCACTCTCAATATAATCCTTAAAGCTAGCTGCATCGGTAGGGCAAACTGGACAGTAATTCTTCAAATGATCAAGACGTTTCCACATCGTGGAAAGTGAGGTATAATATTGAAGTGTACTACGCTCCCCCTGAATTTCAGCCTCAATACTTCTACGAAGTTCATAAACTTGAGCAACGTTACCTTTTCGAGCGTACGTCTGAGCAAGAGTATCCAAGATATCTTGTGCAGTTTCCATCTCCCGAAAGAATTCTACAATTGTAGGTTCCATAGAGTAAAGAAGCCAACTCATCACAAGATAATTATCGGTCTCCCACTTGGCATAAGTGGGATCCTCACGACTAGGTGCATTGAGCGTGCCATCAACATAGCCAAACTTTGCTCTACTCCGAAGCCAAAAGGTGGCAGACTGAGACCATTGAATAGGACAATGGTGAGTTTTGACCTGGGTTCTTGGTGATGAGGGAATGCCTCTCATTACCTATAGGAGAACTCACAACCCCAGTAGTGGTTGTTGGGGACTTTCCAATCTCCAAATCTTCTTTCGACATGTTGAGAACAACTCTTGGTCTGAACAGAAACACACGGCTGAAAAGGTAAACCTAGCCGTCAAATATTCAATCTATGGACAGATCATTTGCCCGATTACAGACTTAAATACAAACTCTGGAAAGGTCGATCAGCACTGCAAATTGGCCAACTTGTAGTTAATCCGAAGAAAAACTGATTTTATAGAGTGAAGACGTAAGAGAAAATAAGTCCAGGGCTATCGGGTGAAGATTTATTGGGCTAAATGAAGTCGGTCCAGCCTGGGAGGCTTGGCAAGGGCTCGGCGCAAGTGGTGATAGCTGGGTAGAAGGTCGGCGCAGGCTGGAGGATGGTCTGGTAGGGTTCAGCGCAGCCTGGTGTGGGTCTGGAAGGTTCGGCGCAGGTTGTGGTGGGTTGTTCGGCGCTGGTTGTGGTAGGGCTAGAGGTGGTTGTGGTGGTGTGTGGTGGTGATGGTGGTGTTTGGTGGTGAGAAACCCTAGTTAGGGTGGCTCTAATACCATGTTGGACAATATTTCCACCAAAACTTAGAGAGAACTATCATTCCTCTCTATCATTTTATTAATACAGACTGAGAAAGAGTAAAATAAAATATTACAAAGTAGTCCTCTAAATCATACCCAACTATACAAAACACACAATAATAAAATAATAAAACAAAATACTCAACAATAATAAGAATCATTTAAAACAAGTTTCATGCAATATCAAGGCTCAAATCAAAAAATGGAAAGTTTTCCACATAAAACTTGAAAGTTGTCTTTAAATCGTATCGGGTTGTATGAAACTCCAATCGACACACACAAATAGACTCGTGTTACAGCTGATTCTAACAACCATGTGCTCAATCACGACTAAGCATTATAATAATATAGAAGATGAAGGAAAAAACAAGAAGCATATATTGATCACGGTTAGCAAATCACGAAGCACCCCATTAGGGTTTTAAAAGGCTGCTCAAACCACTTCTTATTCATGACAAAAATATTAGGCAATACGTGTCAATAACATTGATTTGGTGAAAGCTTATGTTTCTAACTTAAGTTAGAACCTTTTATATTGATCACAAAGAAGAAGAAGAAGAAGAAACAGAAATTACAAATAGGTCCCTAGACTTGCAACAAAATAAAACAAAACAATAAAATAACAAATAACACTAACACTCCCCCTCAAGCTGGTACAAAAAAATCTCTCATTCCCCTCAAGGATATGAAACGGATGGCTCCCAACAGCTTGAGTAAGAATATCATCAACTTGATCACAAGTCTTTACAAAGGGAACACAAATAGTACCACTACTAATATTTTCTTTAATGAAGTGTCGATCAATCTCCACGTGCTTTGTTCTATCATGTTGAAAAGGATCATGAGCTATACTGATGGCCACTTTATTGTCACAATATAGCTTCATAGAATCTGTCAGTTCAATCTTCAAGTCCTTCAGCAAAGACTTGATCCACAATAGCTCACAAATACCTTGGGCCATAGCACTGAATTCGGCTTCTGCACTAGACCTAGCCACTACATTCTGTTTCTTGCTTCTCCAGGTAACAAGATTACCTCTACGAACGTGCAGTACCCTGAAGTGGACCTCCTATCTATAATAGAACCAGCCCAATCAGCATTAGTGTACGCTTCTACCCTTAGGTAGTCATGTCTCATAAAGTGTAAGCATTTTCCGGGAGCAGACTTTAAATACCGAAGAATCCGAAAAACAGCCTCTTGATGTGACTCTCGTGGAGAATGCATAAACTAACTAACACCACTAACGTCAAAAGCAATATCTGGACGAGTACGAGACAAATAAATAAGTTTACTAACGAGTCTCTGATAATTCCCCCTGTCCACTAATTCCCCACTACTATCATCATCAAGTTTCTGATTTTGCTCCATAGGAGTATCACAAGTAATGCTGCCAAGCTTCCCTGTTTCCTTCAACAAGTAAAGGACACACTTCCTTTGGGAAATACAAAATCCCATGTTTGGACCAAGCAAGTTCGATCCCAAGAAAGAACTTCAAGACCCCCAAGTCCTTAATCTCAAACTCAGAAGCTAACTGCTTCTTCAACCTTTCCATTTCTTCCAAGTCATCCCCTGTCAGCACAATATCATCAACATAGACAATAAAGGCAGTAGTCTTACCTTGCGATGAGTGTTTAATGAACAATGTGTGATCTGCATGACTCTGTCTGAACCCAAACCGAAGCATAGCCTAAGTAAATCTCTCAAACCAAGCTCTAGGAGACTGTTTGAGGCCATACAAAGATTTATTAAGCGTACAAACCTTCCCATCTGTCTTGGAGTCCTCGAATCCTGGAGGGATATCCATGTAAACCTCTTCTTCTAAATCACCATGCAAGAAGTCATTCTTCACATCAAACTGGTGAAGAGGCCAATCCCGATTTGCTGCGAGGGAAAGAAGAACTCTGATTGAATTCATTTTAGCGACAGGAGCAAAGGTTTCCTCACAATCCACCCCGTTAGTCTAAGTGAACCCTTTTGCCACCAATCGAACTTTGTACCTCTCAATAGAACCATCAGCACAATGCTTCACTGTGTACATCCACTTGCACCCCACAGTCCTCTTTCCTTTAGGTACGTGGTCAATCCCAAGTGCCAATCTTTCGAAGAGCTTTCATCTCTTCAATCATGGCATATATCCACTTGGGATCAGCAAGAGCTTCCTGTACATGGTTAGGAACACTAACAGAGGAAATTTTGGAAAGAAAGGCTTGATAGGAAGGATATAGATGAGAATAAGACACAAAGTTAGATATAGGATGTTGAGTACAGGATCTAACACCCTTTCTAACAGCAATAGAAACATCTAAATCATCTAAGTGAGAGAGGGCGTATCAGAGGAATTACCTTAATCTCCATCACTTAGAGAGAACGGCAATGGAAGAGGAGAAACAGGAGCAGTACTACCTTCTGCAGTCTCTCTGACTCTTCTTTTACTCTCTGTCTCCCTATAATAAACTCATTATCCCACGACCCCTCAACTACCTCTTCTCCTTCTTCAGGCTCACCCCTCTCTCTTTCTGGTGCAACAGACTCTACTTTCTCTATTTCGGGTTCCTCTCCCTCAACTCTCCCCGTTTCCAACTCAATCATCATAGGAGAAACAGGTAGCCCTTCACACCTAGGATCCCCCTGAAGGGGTACCATAGAGTCAATAAAGTAGGACTGGGACTCACGAAATGTGACATCTATAGTAACAAACCATTTCTTAGAAGGTGGATAGTAGCATTTATAACCTTTCTGAGTGGGAGAGTAACCAACAAACACACACTTAATAGCCCGAGGATCTAACTTTCCACTGTTTGGACTGTGATCATGAACAAAGCATACATAACCAAAGACACGGGAAGGAATGGAAGAGGAGAGAGAGGAGTGGGAAAGAACCTCAAGGGGTGTTTTCTTATCCAAAACCTGGGTAGGAAGGCAGTTGATAAGATAAACTGCGGTTAATACCGCCTCACCCCAATAAGACCGAGGAGCCTGAACCTGAAAAAGTAAAGATCGGGCAAAATCTAAAAGGTGACGATTCTTACGCTCGACGACCCCATTTTGTTGTGGAGTCTCGGTGCAAGAAGTCTGATGGATAATTCCATGGGCACAAAAAGACTTACTTAGACCCGAATCTATGTACTCACCCCCATTATCGGACCTTAAAATTTTCTCAACTGCCCGAACTGGGTATACACCATTTTATGGAAATTTTGAAAAATAGAGAAGACCTCACTTTTCTTTCATCATATACAACCATGTAGTACGGGAACAATCATCAATAAAGGACACAAACCACCTAAGACCTTTCAGAGATACAATACGAGAAGGACCCCAAACATCAGAATGTATTAATGCAAAAGGAACTGAACTTTTATTATACTGGGAGCATAAGACGCTCTAAAATGTTTCCCAAGTTCACATGCATCACAAGAAAAGTTGGAATTTGAAGTTCCATAATTAGCAACAAGAGATGGAAACATAAATTTCAGTAAAGAAAAGGATGGGTGTCCTAAACGCCTATGCCAAAGCATTAAATCTCTAATAGTATTCTTCAAAACGACAGCATTATTAGCAAGCTTCTCCCCCTCATCTCTCTCATCCAAAATGTAAAGCCCCTGCGTCTCTCTACCACTGCCAATCACCCTCTTCGTGATAAGATCCTGAAAGACACAATAAGAGGGAAAAAAAGGTTACACAACAATTCAAATCTCAATACGACTCAAGGATAAAATATTATGAGAGAAGCAAGGAACATAAAGTACTGAAGTCGGGGATAAGGAAGGAGTGACATAAAAAAGACCTTTCCCTGAAACGGAGGAGAAGGTACCATCGGCAATTCTAACTTTGTCCTGACCTGAGCATAGCTTATAATCATAAAAAGGTTAGAAGAGCGAGATATATGGTCAAAAGCTCCTGAATCAATAATCCAAGGAGAGGGAGAGTGAGAAAGAAAAGCTCTTCCTGGCGCAACCACATTACCTTACAGTGCAAAAGACGATGAGGTACTAGTAACTGACGAGGAAGTACACCGAGCCAGTAGAGCCAGTAAAGGACTCGTCTCAGAAGCGGGACCAGTATCACTGGGAGCTGAATTAGAAGTCTCGGTAACTGTAGAATGATGTGCACGGGCAGCCGCTCCACGGCCAGTAGAACGACCTCCTCGACCGCCTCCAAGACCTCCACGACCACCAGGGGGACGGCCATGAAGGGTCCAGCAATTGGCCCGAGTATGATGGGGCCGGTGACAATAATCACAAATCACAACAGGGCGATCAGAAGGAACAGATTACTGCTGGATCCCCTCTCTGGGTGGAATAGAAACAAAAGCTAAACGCTAGGTAAAAGCAAGTGGAAGCATAACAGAACGACTCTTCTCTTCGTTCTGAACATAAGTAAAGGCCTCCCGAAGGGGAGGGAGAACATCCATCCCAAGAACCCGACAACGAACAGCATCATAATCAGAATGAAGCCCCTGAAGAAACTTGAAACTCTCACCAATCTCAGGGACCATAGAATTGATGAGCCAAGGCATGATAATAGAATTCTCAATCTCCCACTTGTCATATCCCGGATTAGTAGTAGAAGGGGCGGTCACACGCCCATCAATATGTCCCATCTTCCAGCGTGCCTTCAGATAAAGTTCTCCTGCTTGCGACCATTTCAAGTAATTTTGTCCATTGAATGGAACGGTAGTAAATTTAAGATTGGGATCCAAGGGTGTAACCACAGTCTGAACGGTGGCGGTTGTCGTTGGTTTATCAAGGTCAGTCATGATACCGTGGCCCGAATGAAAAACCCACACAAGATGAAGGAAGATGAAGGAGATGGGTACGGAAAAACTCACCAAAATTGGTTCAAGTGTCCATTAGGGGACCAACAAGAAGCCAGGCAAGTATCACCAATCAAAATAGCACACTCAAGATGGTGCTGGAAGCAATCAGCCCCTATAGGACTCGATTAGGACCAGATAAAGGGATTAGGGTTAGGATTAAGGAAGGGTTTAGGCCAGAGTGAGACCTGAGAGGGTCTAGTGGAGTTCGACGCAGGCCAGGGTGGCTGGTGGTGGTGCGGCGCAGGCCAGGAATGCTGGGGTTGGCTCGGCGCAGGCCAAGGGGTTGGGGTTTGGACAGAGCAGGTCCGTGGTGGCTGGATTGGGGCGGCGCAGCCTCTAGTGCCTGCTGGTGGTGTGTTTGGGGTTAGGGTTTGGTTGGCTCTGATACCATGTCAACAACATTGATTGGTGAAAGCTTAGATTTCTAACATAAGTTAGAACCTTTTTATATTGATCACAAAGAAGAAGAAACAGAAATTACAAATAGGTCACTGGACTCGCAACAAAATAAAACATAACAATAAAACAACAAATAACACTAACAATACGGAACAGAAAATGGCAAAGATCTTATATGAGCCATTATTTTACGATGTATCAAAAGTTGGCAAATATCTCATAAACGATTGACAAAGTTGTTGCGACCCAAAATTACCGTCCACAAGTTATATACACCAACTTTTGTTTGTTATTGTTGAAGCTTGATATATATTGTTGGGCCCATTCTCTAATAGTTTAAGCTTTTGGAGTAGTTGGTAACTTAATATGGTATCCGAGCCTTGTTTGTGGGAGGTCCTGGGTTCAACTCTCCATCACCGCTTTGTTGTGCATATTTGCACTTTGTTATTTATCTCCACTATGATGGAGTTGGTTTGTTTGCTCTCCACGTGCAAGTCGGAGTTGCACGTAAGGGAGGGTGTTGAAGCTTGATATAAATTGTTGGCCCATTCTCTAATAGCTTAAGCTTTTGGAGTAGTTGGTAGCTTAACAGTTATAAACATGATGACAAGCACCATTACGATTATATAGATCAAAGGTTATCAAGTATAGGAAGACCAAATAGCTAACAACAACCTCAGGTCCAGAAAAACGTGTTCTAACCTGCAATGTTTGAGAAGGAATCTGGTCTTTTGCACACTGGTGATCACTGTACAAAGAAATTTCCGTATCCACAGAGTTATGAAACACACAAGCATCTAATTGCAAGCTAAGAGCCTGTTCAACAAGATGTTCCAGCCTTTTTTCTGGTATCATCACTGTAGGGGGGAGCAATTTCTGCAATTCTTCCAGTAGTTTGGTCCGAGACTTGGTCCTCACAATATCTTGACCAGGATACCCCTGTGAAGGAGAAAAAATGCAGGACGAAAGCTCGCGGACTCTGTTACTTTTCACGCAAAGAGGGGCAATTTCAGTCCTCAGTGTCTTCAAAGCATCAGTGACATTTTTACCGTCCAATAGTTCAAAAAACTTTTGTTCCAATATCATAAGAGATGCTAATTTAATAATAGCTTCATCGATTAGACCGATTTTATTCAATGTAGCTATACTTTCATCCCAATTACCATCAATGATTTGCTGCATAAACAAGTTAACTACAGAGGAGTGTAATGAAATCCCAGAGGCTTCCTCTAAGTGGGCACCGGTCTTCTTATAGCCAAGAGAATATAATGCCCCGGCTATTATTCGAACGAATTCCTCTTTTTTTATAACTCCTTTCGAGCCAACCGTCTCTTCGTCTCC
Organism: Hydrangea macrophylla; assembly: GCA_033977485.1. Taxonomy (NCBI): domain Eukaryota; kingdom Viridiplantae; phylum Streptophyta; class Magnoliopsida; order Cornales; family Hydrangeaceae; genus Hydrangea; species Hydrangea macrophylla. Next base: position 18,529,170 of record CM066988.1, read on the forward strand.
ATTCGATTCTAATGGCCGAGCCATTGAGCCACTAAAAGAAGAACTGATGGACAGATCTCTCAATTCAACAGATGATACTTTCACACGTTTTGAGGGTGGTTCATCGTCCTCTACACCTCCCATGAAATGTACACCTCAGCCCATATATAATTACGAGGAGAACAACAAAAGAGAACTTTTATTTAAACAGCTCCAACGTATCACAATTGCCAAGCTTCTGCATAATATAATTAGAAGAAAGGTTATAAACTCCAAAAGGAACCCTACATATGTGTAATCAAGGATGGGAATTAAATGGGAAACAAATTAACAGAAAATTACCAATCTATCAACTATGAAGGATGAACACATATGAAGCAAGGACACAAACATGATGATAAGTCAAATTTTAAAAATAAGGATAGCATATGGCAAGGACAGCACATTATATACATGTACACATTTGCGTGCAGGTGTCCATGTATGGAACAAACTAGAAAATACAATTATTCAAAACAATGTTTCTCATTGTCTATATACATACACTATTCACTTTGTAATATATCCAAATTGTTGTTCTCACGCATGGATCCAAGTATGTTTTTCTTAGGATACTACAATAATAAGTAGCAGTGTGAGACCTCAGTGCTTAAAGACAAGTCCGACATTTGTACATTCATCTTAGAGTATCAGATACCATTAAACTTGAATAGAAACATAACTGCAAATTATGAACAGGTGGAAAAGGTATTGAATATGTATTTGTGACTGCCTGAGACTTCTTGTTAACTTGCTATCCAGTATGCATATAATACAGGTACGGCTCCCTGTAGAAGTTCATGTCCTTCCTACTTGTCAGAAATAAAGAGAAGAAGGAAGATTGATATGTTATTGTAAGGATACAAGAGGGTCCTATTTATAGGGAATTATATTACAAGGAAAATACCTACATACCCAAAACACTGACTTCACCAATGATGTCAACAATGATATAAGAAGTCAATGTTCTAAAAATCGCTAGGCGGTAGGTGGAAGGGATTCCACTTCCACCTACTAGGCGGAGGCCTAGGCGAAAAATTAATTTTGAAAACAAAATTAATAATATAGAGACAATTGTCATATATACAAATAAAAATCACAATTATCAACAAACTAAATTTGTAATTCATTCTTCTCCATATCATCGAACCGACCAAAACTTTTCGGTATCGTAGTTGACTGAAACAAAACAAAACCCCACCAGGAATCACGAAATGAAGTCTCGTTTTGGTGGTGTGTTTCGTCCAATGTTTCCAAGGAAACGAGAGTAATCATGTTCAGAGAGAGAGAGAGAGACCCATCCCATGTGAAAACTGAAAAGTAAGGGGGTTTCAAATTTCAATCAATTTTGGAATCAATCAAAAAATGATTGATGGGGAATGAATAAATGCAAAATTGGGGAAAACCAGAGAGAGAGATATTCTCTGAAAAAGTCATGAAATTGATTTTGAGGGTTTTTGGTTATAAATCACTTACCTGCTTGAGGAGTTTCTTCCCCAACACTCTTCCGTCGGATCTGGACTAGGGTTTCCCTTGCAGTCACTCACTCTTCTTTCTTCTTCTTGGCCTTCGCTGGAGGCTCTGCCCTTGCAGGTTGGTCTCAAGTCCAGGCTCCTCTAGAGTTGGATTAACTTTTTTTTTTTTTTTATTACTTACCTACCTTGGATAATTCGATTACTGAGATAAACCGAAAATTATACGCGGTGACACGATTAATTTAAAATAGTTTGTAATATAATAGACTAACTGATGGGCACACACGTTGCATGTATAATGCTTCGAAGAGTATAAAATTTAATTGCAAAATTATAAAATTGGCCTACATTTTCGAGGAAATACCTTATCAAATTTTCTTCAAGAATACAGTGTTGCACCATGTCAGTTTCTTTTCCTAAAGGAACAATATTACATGATTAAAGTAGAGAAATAAGTCTCTTTTTATAGAAGAGTCATCTACATACCTTAATCTAGTATTCAGAAATTCTTACCATACAAAACCTGTAGCATCAATTATTTGGTCTGTTAATTCGATAATATGAGACTTCAGAGCCAAGAGTTGTAAAGGAGTATTTTTCCAATTACCAAAGCAACATAAAGAAAATATTTACCAATTGAATTGAATTAAGCATACACTAAAAAAAGCCATTTATCCCAAGGGTAATCCAAATGTGAATCCTTAATTTGATTTTCAAATACTTTGACAGTTATATTATATATTGTGGCAAATATTTGTGATACGATATACCACTACATGTGGTATCACTCTCGTAGCATTTGGGGAAACCAAATTTGCGAACTATAACATTCAATCAATCCCGAATAACAAAAAAAAACTCCATTGAACACCCAACTTTTGGACCAAAAAAAAAAAAAAACAAAAAATTCTCCATTGAACACCCAGCTGTTGGACAAAAATTCTCCATTGAACATCCAATCAGACAAAGTCGCAAACACTTGGGGTGAGATTCAAAGATCTCAACCTACAAAAAGGATACCCCAAAAATAAAGTACCCAAAAAGTGAAGATTTAAAGAAAACAGAAAATCAGTATAATTATATACCCATAGAATGTCATATGAAGCCACTAAGTCAGTCCCTGATGCTCTTCCTCTTCTACATCCTTTCCCAAGCAGTTGGTGATTCTCCCTGTATGTATGCTTTTAATTGAATGTGTGTGTGTGTGTGAGAGAGAGAGGGAAGATTAAACTGAACAGAGACAGTTGAGATGAGAATGAAAGGCCATATTTTGATAGATGGGCGACGGTTGTGATGAGAGAGAGAGTCAGTTTTTTTGGGTATGTTTGGTTAATGACAGTTTAGGGCTTCTATGCCTATTTTTGGATGAAAAAGTTTGTTGGTTTTCATGAAAATTTGAGTGATAGAAGTATTTTTTGCGGTACCCCTGGCTTTCTCTTTATATAATAGTATAGATGAATAGCACTCAAAATTAAAAATCAAAGCAAAGCACATAATCTGATTAATGACACGATTATGACACGATAACCTGAATTGCCATCCCTAGTTGATCCATATACACACACTTCACACACACGCACAGCCCAATCCCAACCCAATCCCAAAGTCCCACAATGGACCACAGCAAAGTCCAACAATGGTCACTCATTCCTGAGAGGCAATTAACTAGAATCCCTTAATGGGGATTCAAATTATCTTCCTCCCCACTGGGTAGAGAGAGGCTGTGCCACAATTAGGTTGCAGCCCACTCAACAGAGTTGTATTAACTATTAAGTGGTGCATTACACTAATTAGAGGTTTATTTAATTAATTATGTACCTCATATAGAGCTTTATTAAGGGTGGGGCTATTCCCACCACAATTTTTGCTATTTACACCATAATTTTGTGAAAATATCCAAATTACCGTTTCTCCCCCAAAAGCCCAAGACCCAACCCTCTCTCTCTCTCTCTCTCTCTCTCTCTCTCTCTCTCTCTATCCCACCCTACTTTCTCTCTCTAGTGTTTCATCTCTCTTTCCAATCACAGAATTATAGCTCTTTATTGTGTATTTGAGAATTCTTATATCTGCAAAAACTTATTGAGAAAATTCCAATTCTCTCTATATCTCTTTCTTAGGCTAAAATGCAAAAATCTACATAAAATTTGAGAATAGGAAAATCCCAAAATTTTCTAGATTTGCATCCTAAAATTGAAGCAAGTTTAATCTACAAAGTGCACCATGGTTTTTGCAAACACACGGAGAGAATTGAAATACAGATCTTTGCGCAACTCTCTACTTTTTTTTTTACACAATTGAAAAACACACACGCACACCCACAAACAGGTAACACTCTTTCTTTGGGCCTGATTTTGGGGTTATTTGGGGCTAATTTGGGTTGAACTGAAGTAAGAGGAAAATCATAGAGAGAGAAAGAGAGGAGAGAGAAGACGAGATTTGTTTCATCTAATTTTGCAATTGGTTCATTGAAAAACCCATCAAATGTCAAAAAAATCATCCACACTTCAACAACCCAAGTTGAAAATCCAACTGAGTTTCTATTTTCTCACCATCACAATCCAATTATAGTTCTTTAATCGTACAGATCAATTCATGAGGCTCCAATAAAAAATCGAGTCATAGTTGATACAAATGACAAAAACTCAGATGATATTAGCAGCCAAATCACTGAAGACATAGAGGAAATCTATAAAATACTGACAAATCATTATAGTTCTTCAGGTATTAAGCCTAATTTGAATAGTGTCAAAATTGAGGTGTCCCCAAAACTGATTTTAGAGGTTTTAAAAAAGCTCAGCAATATTGTCAGAGTTATAGCTTTGTCATTCTTCAGATGGGCTAAGAAACAAAAAAAGTTGAAAAGAGCTATAATTCTTTGATTGTAGAGAGATGGAGAGTAGGGCTATAGAGAGAGGTTTGGTTTTGGTTGGAATTTAGGTGAAGAAAGGATAATTTGGATATTTTCACAAAAATATGGTGTAGATAGCAAAAATGGTGGTGGGAATACCCCCACCCTTTTATTAATTGGCTTATTTATTTATATTAAAATATTTTAGCTTATGAGAGCAGTCTAAACGGTGTTGCAGTAGAAGAGGAATTCTGCCCACATACCATTCGACCGATCGAAGGTACCACCCCCACCACCGTAGATATAATCCCATGTGGCCTAGTACACATATCCAATTTGATAGCAGTCTTTTCTTCCTTTTTATCCCTCATAAAATCCAAGAACTGAACAGAGGCTAATTGAACATTTCCCCATTCCACTCCAGTGAAAGACTTGATTTTAAGTAGTAGCACTAAACCAAGTATTGTTTTACTTTTTTCTGGAAAAGAAAAAAAGTATTGTCTTACTAGTTCATTTCAGTTTAATTTTATTTTTCTCATTGCAAAAAGAGATAATTAGTGCTAACTCCCTAGTTTTGAACTTAAGAGTCTAAAGGGTCTTAAAAATTTAAGTTTTGTGAAAAGTACCTGCTTACATACAGTACTTTTGTGAATTTGTGAAATTTCACAAACCTACTTTTGTTATATGCGTAGTTTTGTGAAATTTTAAAATATAAGTGCAGTGTACATATAAAGGTGCAGAGATTTTTCTACTAAAGTCTTTTTTTTTTTTGACCTATGCCTATACAAGAACCATAAAGTGTCCTTCTCACTAACTAGTCCTTATAAAATTACTTATTCATACTTAAATTTATAATGACCATTGATAAATTCATAAAATTTAATATCTTACTACATTTGATATCTTCAAAAAAATTAATAGAATTTAATTATGGTTGTAGGAATGTCTTCAAAAAATAATAATGTCACTTTATGTAATACGTTGTATTTTTTAATATATAGTAATAAACTAGCTCTTCAACCCGTGCAATGCACAGGAGAAATTTTTAAGGATGAATTAAAAATTGAATTGAGTGGTATTATAATTGATAGGGAGAGAAAATGTATAACGGGCCTGATTAAGGGTGAAATTAAGAATAAATAAAAATGTATAGAATAAATTTGGGAAGCCTCAATATACATTTGTCTTGGTTTCCCATTAGTTTGACATGTGGCATTTTGAGGCTTCCATATTATAATAATATAATAAGATAAGATAAGATGAGATGTTGTATAATTGTCTTTACTATACCTGTATTTCGATTACCAATCGATTGAAATTGTTTCAATCGATCGGGTTAATGTTGTGTTTAATCGATTGAACACTCCTCAATCGATTGAGGTGATGGCCTTCTCAATCGATTGAAACCACATCAATCGATTGAAATGCTACCGACAAGTTATCGACATAAATGCAATAATTGCATCCCATTCCAATCGATTGAACCCTTGTCAATCGATTGATATAGTGCAACCTGTTCTCAATCGATTGAATTTGTCTTAATTAATTAAAAATGTTAGAAACTTTATCCCCAGTCTTGCGCAGAATCTGCCACCTTGCCTTTCCTTTCCCTATATATATAAGCATCTCGTGTGTATATGGGATGTTTGAACCAACGAGAGTTAGTGATAGAGTAAGATATCCACATTATATACACACTGATCGGGAGAGAACAAATCCTATTTATACGCCTTAACGAGCATTTGTTAGTACCTTTTTATCTTGTTTTTGTATATTTTTACTTCGTTTTCTAGTTTCTGACAGGTTTTGGAAGAAATCAACTAAACCAGGCTAAACAGGGTGAAAAAGCAGAAGAAAAGAAGCTGAAAAAGCCACGTCGCGCGCGCGACCCGCGCCCGCGAAAACCAGAAATCGCTCGCGCGATCCGCTCGCGCGAGATCCCCAAATTCGCTCGCGCGATCCGCGCGCGCGAAGGTCCAAATGTCGCGCTCGCGCGACCCGCTCGCGCGATATGTGGAAAAATCAAAGTTGCGTATTTCAGTATTCTGAAAACTCCTGTGCAAACGAGGTGTCCTAACTGCGTCCAGATTGTAAACTACAGCAGTTTTAGTGCGTTTCGAGTTGGAAAAGCTTCCAATACTTGTTGTAATTCTATATATATCTTATTTTTACTTCAATTAGGGGTTACACCTCATTAGATACAAAAATATATACACACTTTCAGCCATTGAAGAGAGGGAAGCAAGGAGAAGAAGAAGAAGACCAAGGATTTCCATGGCCTCCTCCATCAACTACTTGCCATCTATCACTTCCATGGACGGCTAGATCATAGATCTAGGGTTTCAATGAAGCCCTAGTCGAGTAATAGGGTTTTATTTATGTTTTATTTCAGTTTTATTATGTATGGATGACAGTCACATGTTTAGAGGATTTTTATAAATAAATCGTACTTCTATTGATTAAATCATTGCTTTCAGAATTTATTCTTATCTTAGATCTATTTTGACTGTGATGTGCTCAACGATCTATTCTTGCTGTGCTTGTTTAGATTGTTTACATGTGATGGTGCTTTATTGATTCGTGCTATCAAGTATCCGAATAGTCCATGCCTAGGTTAGATGGATTAGATCACAACCCTAGTTTAGTGTGGGATAATTCGTGCTAACCGAAGATGGATTATGTTGGTGCTTGAACCATGATTATCTTCTTGTAGGAGGAATTGGGCTTGTAGCTACAATTCCCCATATTCATCCAACGTAATAAGCTAAAGTAATTCATAAATATTCCTATTATGAAGCTAGTGGTGGATTTGCAATCCTAGGTTTCCTTAAACATTATTTAAAAACAACTATTTAAATTGCTTTCATAGTTTAGATTTATTTTTATGTTCTTAGTTTAATTCAAATTGAAATCAAATCCGTTCTCTTAATTAACTAAATTTAGGTTTTAAAATTAAGTCGCTGTAGTAAATCAATCTCTGTGGGTTCGACCTTTACTTTCACACTACAAATCTTTTGAAAAGTAAAGCATAAATAAAAGCATACTTTTTATATCTTGATATTGACAACATCAATTTTTGGCGCCGTTGCCGGGGATTGCATTACTACCCTTAGTTTTATAATCGTAGTTTAGTTAATTTGTAAATATTAGATTAGGTTTTCTTTTTCTTATTTTCCGTTTTTGTTTTAATTTACTAACTTTTCTTTTTATTTTGTAGGTTTTCTAGTCGTCAAATTTCAACGTTTCCGAGTGGAATAGCTAATTACATCAAAGGAGCTTACGCGAAAAAAAAAAAAAATAAAATAAAATAAATTGCTTCTTTCGAAATTCGCTCTAAACCACTGTAAGTCAGGGCGCTGAGACGCACTATTTGCATTAGTTTAGGGTTAATTGCACTGCATTAGCTAGGAAACCCGGGGCGCTGGGCTTGACGCGGTCATTGCATTACAGGATAATTTGCATGCATCACAGTAGTTGAGTGCTTGTTATCTTAGTTGTGTGATTGCTATTTGTTTGTTTTTCTTTTGTTTAGTCAGTCTTTGTTTTTACTTTCTTTTTCTTTATTTTAGTTTATGTTGGGTACACGTTCAAATAAACCAGATTTAAAATCTTTCGATCTTGAACTTGAACGTACCTTAAGAACTAGTAAGTCCACAACCCAAGCTTCTAGAGCTAGGTTGCAAGACGACGAATCAACTCCGATTCCGTCGTCGTTGTTTGAGGCCGAAATTCAGAGTACCCGTGAACGGTTAAGGAAAACTCGATTTATTAACATAAAACCTATTCCAATGGCCGACGGCGAAAACAACAGGAATAATGTAAATAATCCTAATATACCTCCACCTCCTCCGCTTAAAGATTACTTTATTCCTACGACTTACACGCCACAAACTTGTATTGATTTACCGGAGGCGACGGCATCTCACTTTGAGATAAAGTCGTCTACCATCTCGCTACTTCCATCTTTCCATGGCCGTCTAAATGAGGATCCATACAAACACTTAGGAGATTTTCAAGATATATGTTCTACTTTAAAAATTCAAAATCTTACTGATGATGACTTAAAATTGCGGCTCTTTCCATTTTCCTTAAAAGACAAAGCTAAGTATTGGCTCCAATCTTTGGAGCCAAACACAATTAGAACATGGGAAGACTTACACACCGCATTTTTACAAAAGTTTTTCCCGATTATGCGTACGAACCAGATAAGAAAATCTATAACAAACTTTGTGATGCAAGATGGGGAATCACTCTACGACACGTGGGAAAAATTTAAAGAATTATTACGCTCGTGTCCACATCATCAGGTCCCTCAGTGGCAACTTGTTCAGGTCTTCTATGAGGGACTTATTCCCTCGGTTAGGAATACCGTCGATGCCGTTTGTGCGGGAACTTTCCTACACAAAAGCGCCGACGAGGCCTGGAAGATTTTCGAAACTTTGAGTGAGAATTCGATGCACCAAGCGGTGTCTGTCCGTAATGAGGGATATCATTCACAACCTAAGAGAGAGGTAAAGTTTGAGTCGAGTCAGTCAATTGAAATTAAAGAACTATCTCAAAAACTTGATCGACTCTTAACAATGAATCAAATGACAAGCTCACCCGCTCATGAAATCTGTGCATTATGTTCCGATCCGTCACATTCGATACTTGCATGTCCATCGGCGAGTCAATTTTCGAAATTCGTGGAGCAACACATTAATTCTATTCAACAATACCCACGAAATAACTATAATTCGACTAATAATAATCCGGACGCGCCATGGAGAAATCATCCTAACTTCTCGTGGAAAAATAATAATAATAATCCTAATGAGGCGACTAATTTCCCTAACGCTGATAGATCCCAACAAGGTCAATACCAACAACCGCCTCCTAATTCGAATCCTTCAAGGGGTAATATTTTTGAGGAAAAGGTGTTGGCGTCCCTTAAGACTATTGAAACGCAAGTCCAAGCACAAGCACAAATAGTGCACTCTCATACACAATCCATTGCGAAGCTTGAATCCCAAGTGGGACAACTAGCTAATGTAGTGAGTCGTAGAAACGAGGGGACGTTGCCTAGTCAAACAATTCAAAACCCTAAGGGACAATATGAGGTTAAGGGGACGAGTGAACAAGTAAACGCCGTATCAACTAGGATGACTATTCGGGAAGAGGAAGCTGTTGAACTTCCGAATGAGAATGTGATAGATATGAACATCAAGTCTAATAAAAAGAGGGGTGAGGATGTGAATCAAAATAAGAAAGATAAAGAACCGGTCCCAACGAATCATATTCCGAGAATGCCATATCCACCAAACGTTGAGGGACCGTCACATTTTACAAAGAATAAGTCAAAAATGGAGGACATACTCGAGGTGTTCAAACAAGTTAAAATTAATATTCCTTTCCTCGACGCTATAAAACAAATTCCCGCGTATGCTAAATGTTTAAAAGACCTTTGTACTCAAAAGCGCAAAATACGGAGTCATACTCCTAAAAAGGTCTTTCTCACAGAAAAAGTAAGCTCTATATTTCAACACGCTCCTCCGAAGTATAAGGATCCTGGTACGCCTACGATTTCATGTGTCATAGGTGACACTGTCATTCATAGGGCTCTCCTTGACTTAGGAGCTAGTGTTAATCTCATACCGTATCACGTCTATCAACAACTAGGACTAGGTGAACTGAAACCTACGGCCGCTACAATACAATTAGCGGATCGTTCTATTAAAATTCCTAGAGGAATCGTCGAGGACGTCTTGGTTAAGGTTGATAAATGCTATTTTCCTGTCGACTTCATGGTCCTTGACACTGAACCCGTGCTAGATGCTAGGAAACACACTCCTGTCATTCTAGGCCGTCCATTCTTAGCAACCGCTAATGCACGTGTTAACTGCCGGACGGGGGTAATGAAAGTGTCGTTTGGGAACATGAACTTAAAATTAAACGTTTTTAATGCTATGGATCAACCTCCTAAAGACGACGATTACCTATGTGAGGCGGAAGGTGAGGTAACACGGAATATTGAGCCTACCAAAGAAATAAAGGTGAGTGGGAAAAATAATATAGCGGACGATGATGAGTGGATGAATCCTAATCCCGTGGACCCTAATGCGGAATCGACTCGGAAGGTAAGAAATCGATTCGAACATAATGACAAACCGTCAATCGATTTAATTCAAAGCGATGTTATTTCTACTTACCATCGAGCTCTTCCTGATATCCTATTGGGCACAAATTCTGATTTTCAACCTCCATGAGTCTTGTGCTAGAAAGGTCTAGCTAAAGACGTAAAACAAAGCGCTTCTTGGGAGGCAACCCAAGCTAATTTTGTCTGTTTTCTTTGTTTTTGGTCGTGTTTGAGTCTGTTTTGGACATTCTGAACAGGTTTGGGGGTTGGAATTAAGTTGTTTTTAATATATATACATAAAATAAGTGAACCAAGTGAAAACACCATTCTCGCGCGCGCGGCTCGCTCGCGCGAGACGTCGCTCGCGCGGCCCGCTGGCGCGAGTTTGCCCCTTAAACGTTTTTCTTTACTTTTCCTTATATGAGCCCTCAGTTTCTCTTCGCGCCTGGTTTCGCGGGCGCGAGGCACCTCGCTGGCGCGATTTTCCAAAAAAAAAAAAAAAAAAAAATATATATATATATATATATATTTGGGATTCGCGCGCGCGATGGCCGCTCGCGCGGACCGCTCGCGCGATTCCCCCATTTCTGCATTTCCTTCTTTTGTTTTCTATATCAGTCCCCCATACTTGTTCTGATAGTTTTTACTTTTCTGTTTTTCTTTCGTAAGCACTTTTAGATCTAGTTCTTTGTTGGTTTTGTAGTTCTGGTTCTGTTTTATTTTCTTTTATAGTTTATTATCTTTTTATTTTCGAGCTTATAGTTTATTTATTTTAGTTAATTTATTTCCATTTCTTTTAGCTGTGTTTACTATATTCTTTTGTTAGTTTCTTTTCGTTTATCTAGTATTAACAGGTACATTGAACTTTATTGCTATATTTCTTTGTGTTCACCTGTTTTCTGCTTGTCAAGACCAAGGTACTATCGTTCCTTTCTTATATATTCTCTGTTCTTTCGTTTTATTGTTTCATTGGGGACAATGAAAGGTTTAGGTTTGGGGGTATGCACACACATGCACATTTTTAAGCAAAATTTTAAAATTTTTCAATAAGTGTGTTTAAATAAACGATGATTACCGATGTTTTTGCAATCTTAATTTGATACTTCTTGTTATGTAACTATGATTGTTATGGAATGGTAAACATGAGAATATGTAATTAAATATTTGCTGAAGTCATGATATAATGTTTTAGGTCATGTATTGTTTAAATCGTAGTTTTATATCATAAATTTGCACACTAATCTATGCACTGCACATAGTCGCTTGAATACATGTCTGATGTGAACTATAATATGATTCGGATTTCTAGATAACACAAGGTGGAGACTAGACCCAGTGAGCTTTTGAGCCTATCTTTTATTTTTGGAGGGTTAGAAATACATTTTGTGTTTGTCGAATTTCATTTGAAATAGCGCATCTACTTGTTGTTTAGTCTCATTATTCTTGTTTTGGTTGATAGTCAAGTTCAAATATTTGTTACCATGCTAAATAATCTTCCATTGTAAACATTGAAGAACCGTATTACTCTAGGAAATGATTATAGGCCCTCTTGGTTTATTATCGACCGATAAAAGATAAAATTTCCTTAGTTCGCCCGTTGAGCCATTAAAATGCCATTTCTTTCTTTAATTACCATTATCCTCTTTAAAAGCTCCAACTTGATCAACTTGGAGTATACCACTGGAAGAGTGATCAACTTTTAGTAGTATTAAGGCGATGTGTTGATGAAGAAGAAGAAAATAAGATGCTATTGGGGTAGTTGCTTGGTATTCGATGAATAATCATTTGAGAAGCAAGAGAAGAAAAAGGAAAAGAAACATAATACAGAAGAGGAAGGTTGAAAAAATGAAAAAAAAAAAAAAAAAAGAAAGTAAAGAAAAAAATATATATGAAAAGGAGTGAAGAGAAAGAAAAGATGAAAGTTGTAGAAAAAGAATGAAAGATATCGAACATGCCTTAAAATGCCATTCTGAGATTACATACCTAATGAATTCCTTTCTATCCTTTTTCATTACCTGAGCCACATTACAACCTTTGAAAAGTCCTATTTGATCCTAGGAAACATGGTTTGGATATGAAAACGATGGGAGGGGGATTAAAACATGGTAATGATTAATTTTTCTTGATTGTTGGCATCCTATCCATGAGACTACTGTTCTTTCGTGTCATGCGTATTTTTCGAGTCATATGTGAGCATTTCTCGTTTTGAAAATATTTTTCCTTTACTCACATATTTTAGAAAAATTACACCTGTTTCTGAGTGTTTCATTTTAGAGTGTAATTAACATTGTGAGATTCGTAGTCGAAGCATAGTTAGATGGTCATCCGAGTTATATTCCAAGTTCATGACATGCGCGTGTTCATTTGACTACCATATCACACACGTGTAATTTTATGAGAAACTCCATTGATTTATACGATGCATGTGCTTAAGATTGTTTTTCATGATGTAGGTAGACGTTTGATTCCGTTTCTTCTTGTTCATTATTCTATTTCAAATCTTTGTTGTATGATAAGGAGTATTGAATATTATGTTTTTCATTTTTAAGAAAACTTTTTAAATTTATAAGTTAATAAAGATGGTTGTGGGTAACTTGTTGACGAGAACCCTCACGAGATTTTACTCGTCCGACTAGGGACACCTAGGGGTTTAAAAGGCTTGTTGCATAGGCAAAATGCAATCGTGATCCATACGAAAATGGAGTAGTATTTTATTAGTAGTAGTTTTTATTTTAGTTTTGCTCGAGGACTAGCAAAATGTAGGTTTGGGGGTGTGATCGGGAGAGAACAAATCCTATTTATACGCCTTAACGAGCATTTGTTAGTACCTTTTTATCTTGTTTTTGTATATTTTTACTTCGTTTTCTAGTTTCTGACAGGTTTTGGAAGAAATCAACTAAACCAGGCTAAACAGGGTGAAAAAGCAGAAGAAAAGAAGCTGAAAAAGCCAAGTCGCGCGCGCGACCCGCGCCCGCGAAAACCAGAAATCGCTCGCGCGATCCGCTCGCGCGAGATCCCCAAATTCGCTCGCGCGATCCGCGCGCGCGAAGGTCCAAATGTTGCGCTCGCGCGACCCGCTCGCGCGATATGTGGAAAAATCAAAGTTGCGTATTTCAGTATTCTGAAAACTCCTGTGCAAACGAGGTGTCCTAACTGCGTCCAGATTGTAAACTACAGCAGTTTTAGTGCGTTTCGAGTTGGAAAAGCTTCCAATACTTGTTGTAATTCTATATATATCTTATTTTTACTTCAATTAGGGGTTACACCTCATTAGATACAAAAATATATACACACTTTCAGCCATTGAAGAGAGGGAAGCAAGGAGAAGAAGAAGAAGACCAAGGATTTCCATGGCCTCCTCCATCAACTACTTGCCATCTATCACTTCCATGGACGGCTAGATCATAGATCTAGGGTTTCAATGAAGCCCTAGTCGAGTAATAGGGTTTTATTTATGTTTTATTTCAGTTTTATTATGTATGGATGACAGTCACATGTTTAGAGGATTTTTATAAATAAATCGTACTTCTATTGATTAAATCATTGCTTTCAGAATTTATTCTTATCTTAGATCTATTTTGACTGTGATGTGCTCAACGATCTATTCTTGCTGTGCTTGTTTAGATTGTTTACATGTGATGGTGCTTTATTGATTCGTGCTATCAAGTATCCGAATAGTCCATGCCTAGGTTAGATGGATTAGATCACAACCCTAGTTTAGTGTGGGATAATTCGTGCTAACCGAAGATGGATTATGTTGGTGCTTGAACCATGATTATCTTCTTGTAGGAGGAATTGGGCTTGTAGCTACAATTCCCCATATTCATCCAACGTAATAAGCTAAAGTAATTCATAAATATTCCTATTATGAAGCTAGTGGTGGATTTGCAATCCTAGGTTTCCTTAAACATTATTTAAAAACAACTATTTAAATTGCTTTCATAGTTTAGATTTATTTTTATGTTCTTAGTTTAATTCAAATTGAAATCAAATCCGTTCTCTTAATTAACTAAATTTAGGTTTTAAAATTAAGTCGCTGTAGTAAATCAATCTCTGTGGGTTCGACCTTTACTTTCACACTACAAATCTTTTGAAAAGTAAAGCATAAATAAAAGCATACTTTTTATATCTTGATATTGACAACATCACACACTCATATATACATATATATATATCTATACACACATACACGCTATATATACTTGTTGTCAAGAGAAGAAGAAGAAAGAAGTACAAAGAAGAAGAGAAGAAGAAGAACTGAAAGAGAAAGAAAGAAAAGACAGAGAGAGGAAGAGGAGAGAGAGGTCACCATTGGAGGCAAGCCTCAAAACTCCACCAAACACACCCTCAACACTTTAGTGAGTTCTAAACTCACTCAATAGCGTAGAAGTGATGTTTTTAGAAGTTTTGGCGTGAAGGAACGAACCGAAATGGGGAACCCAAGCCCCAGTTCACTTCTGCCCAATTTTCGGAAGAAGATGGCCTTTTAATGGATTGAAAAGGATTTCAATCGATTGACATTGATGCTCACTCGATTAATTGAAAACGTATCAATCGATTGACACATATTTTTCTCAATTAATTAAAAATGATTTCAATCGACTGAAAGTATCTTTCACCCCGATCGATTGAACCCCAGTCTCAATTGATTGGTATTTACAGAATATGGTTATTCTCTACTGGTTACAATCTAAACTATTGAGTTGTTTAAATACTGTCGCTACGCTTTCACTATGCACTACTGTTGAATTCAAAGAGTTAATGAGATGCTATCACACCCCGGAGTAAGCCAAAACTAGGGAAAATAAGAATTTTCCTTTATGGGTTCGTAGACACGTGACTTGTTGGAATTAACTCGATTGTCCTAAAAAATATAATAACAAAAGCATGGTAATTTTAGCAATGTATCCAATTCAAGGGCAGCATAATAATAATAATAAACATTACTGAGTCTTACATGAACATTATATTACAGACCCTGAAGATTAGAAAGGCAATAAAATAAAGAAGTAGTCTTGTGACATCCCGTGTCATGAACTCCGACAAAACTAATTATTACATCATAATAGATAAGATAAACAGAAAGTTAAAGCTCCATCTTCAACTCGTAATTCCATAGAAATCCCGTCGTAGTCCTCTCCTAAATACCCTTCGTCATTTCCGTTGGTGCCCCTGGGCTAGGCCTCACCTGCTAAACCTGGCATCGCTAGACGTGGAAAGGTCCAATGGCATAAAACGCCGTCAGCTTGAATATAAGCTGAGTGGCATAAATTCTTATAAGCTCAGCGTCATCTACCAGATATCCCAGCTCATCGCTTTTAAGAGCATATTACACAGCTCACTGCTTTTAAGAGCATATCATAGATTATCTGGTCTATCTTAGGACTACTTGGTCCAGCTCACCGCTTTTTAGATCATATGCACAGCTCACCGCTTTTAAGAGCATATCATGACCAAACGTCCGTCCACATACCATTTCCAGAACTTACCAAACCTGCTTATACTCTGTACTAACAATGACACATGATAATTTCCCAATGTGGCCTGACTACTCGGATTAAAAGAAATAGATACCGAACTCATACAAGAATCAACAAATTACCCACATTATTACTTTTATCCATTCTGTATAAATATACTTAATTTTGTTGTCACATTATCCCTATTTGACCCAAAATCGCATAACGGAAGTCCAAATCGAAAATAGAACAACCGAACCCTTAATATAATAAACAGGTAAAGGAAAGGTCCAATCGATTGGGATAAAAACTATGGCAATTGATTGAGTATCATGGCAATCGATTGGGTCTGAAACAATGCCAATCGATTGTTAACATTGGCAATCGATTGGGATGTCAATTGATTGGAATTCTATCTAATCGATTGGGTCCAGACTGATGGCAATCGATTGGTAATTATGCCAATCGATTGGCACTTCTTCTTCACCAGCAGATTGTAAAAACAGCATAAATAAACGTCAAAACCATGCATATTACACCTCTAAGCTTCATAATAACTTGTAAAAACTTCAAATATAGGGACCAAGTGAGTTAGGAACTCACCAAGGGTGCATTTGGGTGTGTGAGCTTGAAAAACCAAAGATCTCTCTCTCTCTCTCTTCTCCTCTCTGCCCAGCTCTCTCTCTGTCTCTCCTTCTTCTTTATTTCTTTCTTCTTGTTCTTCTCTTCTTCTTCTCTTCCTCCCAACTGCCAAAGGCAGTGAGTGTGTGTGTGTGTATGTGTGTGTGTGTGTGAGAGAGAGAGAGTGTATAGATATAGATATAGATATAGATTTAACACAAGATAGGTGTCTCTCTCTCTTTCAAGCTGCCAAAACTAGCCCAAGGCCATAAATGATCTTATATATATATAGAGAGTTGAGAGAGTGCCACACGTTCAAAGCTAAAGAAAAGAAGAAAACTTGTCTCAGCTTATGCCAATCGATTGGTATTAATGGCAATTGATTGGTAATAGATATTTGAAGGCAATCAATTGGGAAAAGGGAAATTGCCACGTTATTACTTTTAGTCAGTAGAATGGCAATCGATTGGGAATATGTCAATCGATTGGTAACCAAAAAGTGGCAATCGATTGGGAATTAAGGCAATCGATTGGTAACCAAATTTCACCAAAAGAAAGAAAAAGTTTATACAAGTATATAGAACGAAGTTTTATATATTAATACTCTCTAGAAATTCAGGGTATTACAACTATAGAGGCAGAGTACGTCGTAGCCTCTGAAGCAGCCAAGGAGGTTGTTTGGCTCAAAAGTTCCTTATGGAACTAGGAGTGGTCCCTGCAGCACGGTCACCTATTATACTTTATTGTGACAATAGTGAGGCTATGGCATAGTCAAAGGAACCATGTAACCACAGAAGAGGAAAGCATGTCAAGAGGAAATATCATCTAATTAGGGAGATAGTGCAGAGAGGTGACATATTGGTGACCAAGATTGCGATAGAAAATAATCTTGTGGATCCATTTATGAAAGCCTTGTCTACTAAGGTTTTCGATCGTCATATGGACATCCTTAGTATTAGATGTAATCTTACTTGATTATGAGTGCAAGTGGGAGTTTATTAGAGTTTGATGGGGTATGCCCTCAAACAAATTAGCTATGAACTATTTTGGACATCAATTTTAGTATACGTTTATGGATATCATTGCTTACATTTCATTATGTATGTCTTTCATGAGATGAATGGTGTTTTGGCATCCTTGAACTTCATTGTATATGATTTATTTGTGTAAAAGAGTTTTACACATGGGAGATATGAATCATATGGTCCTTGGAAGTTCTAAATAGTCACAGTGGATGATAAAACTGGATACCTTATCAGGTTTACACTGTAGCATGATTAACTTCTATTTGATAAAGTGATGAATCTCATTCATAAGAGTGTAAGACTCTAAAGTTGATATGCTAGTATATGGGATACATTGACGGACCTTGAGATTAATCCATTAACAGGAACTGTCAACAGTTAATGGACACTCAAACATGTATGAGACATATGTCCTTAATCCTGAAATAATAATGGACACAAGCTTTAGGCCTGGTTGTTTTGACTTACCAATCAGTGAGGTCTTTAAGATCAACACCTGGGTATCTTGAATGATCATGTTTAGAGTATTAGGAACATTTATTATCAAGATGGAATCTACCCTCTATTACAGAGTAAGTATTCTCTTGAGAATGTCACTGTGTTAGTCATTGAAAATTGCAATCTTGCAGTAAGTATGTTATTACATGTTTGGTGAACTATGAGAAGTGAATGAGGACTCAAGGATATAAGCTATAATTATCAACTGGGAGACAGTACTGCTTAGTCTCAGTGATAATTATGAATACTGAAGTTAGAGGGGCATTAATGTCATTTCATATAGATCTAGGTATTGCTCTATGATTTGCCTCTTCTGATTTGGAGTGCAGTTAATGTCATGTGGTGAAATTGATATTAGTTAATTAATTTAGACTATTTGGGTAATGAGATTAACATGGTACAATTTAGATTAATTTAAGCCAATTAGGAAGAGCCTAGAGGTCCCACGTGTAACTCTTATGAAGTAACAAATCTAACTAGGTTTAGGAGATGGATTGAGTGTGTTTAAATGTATGTGTAGAGAGAGTTTTTGCTTGTGCTTATAAACCCTATTCGAATCTCTCTCTCCCACACATAAATTTTCTCTCTTCCTCTAAACCCTAGAGATCATCACCAAGGTCTATGGATTGGAAAGCTTCAAGAGTATACGCGTGAAGATTTCTGGACCGCAAAGGAAAAGTAGCATCTGGATCTTGCCTGAAGTGTTCTTGTAAGGATCCAACTGATCATAAAAGGTATTAGATCTATTTTTTATAATCATACGCATCTCAGTTTTTAGCCAGATCTATTTTTGAAAAGAGTTTTCAATGATAATCGCTTCCGTAAACCCTAAATATTTAAAAACGGGACCAACAATAACTGCTTTGGACCTAGAATCTTCGCTGACCTTAACCTACCCTTTTCCACCGTATTAGATCAACTAATCCAAAGAGGACACCTTAAACCTTTGGACTCGAGACCATCTCTAAGCCCACTACCACCGAGATACAACCCCACCAGATACTGTGCCTTTCACTAAGAACTTGGCCATTCCACTAACCGTTGTATCCGACTTCGCCATGAAATCCAAGACCTTATTGACAACAAAGCCATTGCATCCCCATCCACTCAACCTACTATCACCCGAAATCCGCTACCAAATCACCGTGCTATGCCACCACCCGAGAATATCAACCTTATTAGCCTTGATCTTACAAACTATAACCCGTCCGTATACATTACCCCCATAACTGACCCTGGGCCTGTGGTTATCCTCCCAAAAGGTGCTGAAATTTGTAGTGTGAACCATGGAAAAGAATTAGACTTCTTGGAAGATGATGGGAATTTTGAAAATCATGATGAGGCAGACATTTTTTCCTTGGAAGAATTAGACCTTGGGTTGCATGACATTAAGTGGTGGGATGGACAGTCTCCCGACAACTCAATATGGCATGAACCTGGAAAAGAGCCTGAGGTTATCGACTATGATAAGGACTTGATGTAGAATATGGATCACGTACCCATGAACTACTGTTTAGGGGATTTGGACCTAAGGGAGGCTGTGAGAATGTTGATGGAGTGATGATGCTTGGAACTGTTCTTGAGTGTGGATGCTAGTAGACTACTTAACGAAGAAGAGTTTTCAAATAAAGTGTTCATGATGCACCTATGGAGTCAAGTTTCAGTTTTTTTGAGTTATAGGTTTTATTTTGAGTTTTGAGAATTTGAATAAATTGTGCTTGTTCAGGAGTCTAGTACTCGGGTTTGAAAAAAAGGGGAGTCTAATGATGTAATAGTTTCTCGATCTGAGCAATAAAAAGCAATTTCATTTCTGTTCATATTGTTGTGTCAAAATACGAGTGTGTAGATTACATGAAAAAAATCACCCAAGAAATCATAGAAGAGACTCCATATATGAACTCGAGTATTGAGAAAGATCCTAAAAGTTGCTTGAATTAGTTCTTTGCTAACTCCAAATGAAAGCCAAAAGCTGTTGCTCTATTCAAAGAATCGAAAGAAAAAAAAGATTTTTACTAAGCTCTAAAAAGCATACTCAAAATGAATCCTATGTTTTTTCCAAACCCATTCGTTTTCTATAGCTCAAAATGGTAGACAATAAAAGTTAAACAAATCAACAAAACAAAGCACAAAACTCACACATAACAGAGAAACAGATGTAGCACATACTCAACCTAAATCTCAACCCAAGAAGATTCACAGTCCTATAGCTCTGAACAAACCCAGTAATCCACATTCCGAGGATCACCTAGACTCGCTAAGCTAACCTGAAGCTCTGATA
Source organism: Hydrangea macrophylla (assembly GCA_033977485.1). Lineage (NCBI taxonomy): Eukaryota > Viridiplantae > Streptophyta > Magnoliopsida > Cornales > Hydrangeaceae > Hydrangea > Hydrangea macrophylla. Next base: position 18,549,507 of record CM066988.1, read on the forward strand.
CCAAACTGTCACACCCCGATTTTTGGACAACCAAATATTCAATCCAGAGCCTGTATCCGGACTAATATTCAATTACCAAAAATCACGAGAGCAACACCCTCACACAGGCTAACAGATAATTTATTTGGAAATAGAAGTTAATACTCATTAAATAAGGACATGTGATCATGTGTTAATATAAAAACTATGTATTATTAAACTTATATTCCCAATCCTCCATTTCATTATAAAAAAAATAATATTCCATTACAAATATAATACCATTTTAATTTACAAAAGAAATACAAAGTTCATTAAATAAAATTTCTTACAAAGTTCAGCTAGAAGAAAAAAAATATATAAAGTCTATACATCCGGTAGTCAGAGCAACTACAACGTTCCAATGCCCAAAGACTCCACAGCCAAGCACAACGGTCACATCATCAAAAGCAATATCCTGCACATGTCATCCGACTACGTTTCACACAAAAACACACCCAATGCATAACACACTCGGGTCAGTCACATGACTGGTATGAGTTAAACAAAAATGATAAATCAGAGGGCTCCAATTTGAACCCATCGACTACAAACCACATTACAACACTATTGGGCCAAGACAGGTAGTTCCACACATATATTTGGACAAAAGAGTAGTTTTCATTTATGTGGTGCCAAGTAGTTTTTTGCCCAAAATCCAAAATTACTACGAGTTTTATACTTACCTCGAATATCTATGGTGAGCCAGCCCTGCATAAAAGTTAGTGGACCCACCATCCTGTAAATTGAATGATCACAAATCAGGCGAATAATTCCATACATAAGTCGTCCACATTCTAACTTAAATGTCGCGTTCATTATTTCATGCTTATCAGTCTTATGAAATAATCCATTTTCATTACTTATTAGCCTTAAATTTATCTTTGCATTCCCTAGCTTCACCGCTTGGCCACCCTCCATGGTACAACCCACACATATATCCCATGTGTGCCTGGACATACTACCAACATCCACTCCGGTGCCAGTTTGGTTGGGGTATCAACCAAACCAAGTATACACAACGGAAGGCCGGTCAATATGCCTAGACGTCTATACAATATAAGCCGAGCATAAGGCTTAGGCCAGCTTGATCACGAAGCCACTGGCAAAAGTACACTCAACAAGTCTTAAGCCAGTTTGATCACGAAGCCACTGGCAAAAGAGTGCGAGCTACCAAAAACACATATCACACAACGGGGAGCAGTGAACACTAAGGAATTATGTTGCGATTATCACTTATCGTTTGTATTATCCCAATAATTGTGAATTTCACGTTTATCACATAGTTCCGTCTCATCATAGTCTAATCACATCTCTAACCTTTAGATGCATTCCAATTTCTTACAATAAAAGGGTTTTATCAATTAGCCCATAACAATCTTCCCTCAATAATTTCTAATCAAATTACAAGATTCCCAATATACTATTCAATGTATTGAATTTACTCCTTTTTATCAAAATGACCACAAAATAAGGTCACTTATTTCAGGTACAATAACCTCAACCCAACATTCAATATTAGCCTACAAGAAACACATAATAAAAATTCACATTCTCATATCGTAAAGTATTTACTTAAACATTTTTCACTGCTATTGAAATTATAAATTTCTGCCCAAACGGTGCAGAATCGGGAAAAACTTTATTAGACGAAAGTTATGCAGAATCGCGTTTCCTACAGGCCACGGTGAACAGAATTCCATAATTCTAAGCCATGGTTTTATAATGTTTTTTCAAAGTTTCTGCCACTGTTAAAAAAAATAAAACGAATTTTCTATTATTTATATTATCAAAATTATTCCCCTCTGTGTATTTATCAAATTAACTATTCACATGATCTATCCAAATACACCGAGATTACATTCATAAAATCACATGAAGAAAAATAAGTATTTATAACGAATGGGGATCAACACACAAATTAACACCAACCACAAAATTAACAAGAAATAATTGGATTCTCTTGCACATACATATACATACGTGTATATATATATACCCAAATATAAATTTTAACTCACCTCGTTGATCAAAAATCGACACCCACGAATGCTCCGTAATTCCCCACGTGCCCACGAACCCGAGACCATTCTCCTTTCTTCTTCTTCTTCTTCTTCTCTCTCTCTCTCTCTCTCATACACACACACACACACATACACACACATCTGTTCTCTCTTTGGGTGGCTAAGGTTAATGATATATAGATATCATACTCTCCTAACTAGGTTTATAAAACTACTAACACTTGACTACACAAGAATCCCGTTTTTCTTCTTGTGGGCTCACAAAAGAGACCTATATGAGCCCAGAATGCAATCCAAACCACTAAAATAGCTAACCCAAATAGTACTCATACCCGGGTACTTAATTTTCATGTTAAATTTACTACTTAACTTACTAGTGGGCCCCGAAACACTACCCGACACTAAACTCGTCATTCTACAAAAAATTGTAACTCGGTCAGACAATAATCTATCATACAATTTAATTAAAGCTCAAAATGTCATGTCATAATAATAATGAAACATTAGAAATTTTAATACAAAAACAAACGGGGAAATATTACTGGTATTACTAACAAATTAAATATGCTTACTAGCAATTTAATTCATGGGTTCTCCAAACTTAAAATTTTTAAACACGTGTCATACCTAGGTACACTCATATATCATTGCTAATTGAAAAAAATTAATTAAAATAATTATTTACACACTTAAAAATTTTAGGGTTGTTACAATATGGATCACGTATCCATGAACTACTATTTGGGGGATTTGGACCTAAGGGTGGCTGTGAGAATGTTGATGGAGTGATGATGCTTGGAACTGTTCTTGAGTGTGGATGCTAGTAGACTACTTAACGAAGAAGAGTTTTCAAATAAAGTGTTCATGAGGCACCTATGGAGTCAAGTTTCAGTTTTTTTGAGTTATAGGTTTTATTTTGAGTTATGTTGAGTTTTGAGAATTGAATAAATTGTGCTTGTTCAAGAGTCTAGTACTCGGGTTTGAAAAAAAGGGGAGTCTAATGATGTAATAGTTTCTCGATCTGAGCAATAAAAAGCAATTTCATTTCTGTTCATATTGTTGTGTCAAAATGCGAGTGTGTAGATTACATGAAAAAAATCACCCAAGAAATTATAGAAGAGACTCCATATATGAACTCGAGTATTGAGAAGGATCCTAAAATATGCTTGAATTAGTTCTTTGCTAACTCCAAATAAAGCCAAAAGTTGTCGCTCTATTCAAAGAATCGAAAAAAAAAAAAGATTTTTACTAAGCTCTAAAAAGCATACTCAAAATGAATCCTAAGTTTTTTCCAAACCCATTCGTTTTCTATCCGATACCTGTGTCTAATCCCATCTTTCGTTAAACGAGACTGAAATTGGTGCCTAGACTAAGGAGTGAGATTTATTCAAAGCTATAGTGATCATGTGGTATAATACCTTTGCCTAAGAAAAAATAGAAAAGAAAAAGAAAAAAAAGAATAAAATGTCCATGTGGGAAAACTTCTCAGACCTCAAAAGTTATCAATGAAATAAAGAAAGAAGCATGTCAATACTTACTCTTTGAAAACCTGTGGACTCGGAGAAGGGTAGAATAGGGAGGATAAGAGAGGGAGAAATAAAAAACAGAAAGAAAAGAAGTAAAAAAAATAAAAAAAAGAAATGTGGAGGAGAATGCAAAAAATGGAAAGCAACAAGGAGGGAAGAAAATGAAGAGCCGTAGGAATACATAAAGTGAAGAATATGCCATATGCCTAGAAGGTGACTACGATGAGATAATGTAAATATTGATAAGAAGAGGGGCATAAAGTGTTGACTTGCGTGGATGAACAAAAAAAAGAATAAAAATGAAGCTCACTAGGTTGAAAACCTGAAAGGGCATCTAGGCAAAAGTTAGAGCAGAAAAAGAATAATAGAAAAGGCTTGCTAGGATGAAAACCCAAAAGGACACCTAGGCAAAAGTTAGAGCGAAAAAAAAGGAAAAAAAAAAAGGAAAAGAAAAAAAGGGATGAAGGCGTTATACCATAATCGAACCTGTGCTTACTAAGACGAATCTAATCGTGTAATGCTCTGAGCACCAGTTATGACCTTAGCTTTGAATTTAAATCAATTCAGCTCAAGTCTTGATTTGTCAAATCTTTCTTGGATCTAAATGTGATTGGTCTTGAAGTTCATTAGCTTGACCAAACTTAGAAATGTTACTTTTTCTAAAACCAAAAGTCTCATGCCATAATTGAACTATGTTTGACCTAATTCCCAATAGGGGATACGTATGCAACCTCTCAAAAGGTTCGGTCTTTCTCGCGCTTAAGTCTCATCTCTAGAATTTTGACTTTATTCGAACCCTGCTTCCCACTCCGGATATTATCCTAGCCCAGTTCTTGCATTGAACTAAGTTCGACCTGATTCCCCACTAGGGGATACGTAGGCAACCTCTCAAAAGGTTCAGTATTAGCCATTGACCAAAAACCATTTTCCCATCACACTAGGGGCAAGGCCCCCTTGAATATTGTGTGCTTGCTCTGCCCTTATACTAGGGGCAAGCCCCATCATGGACTTTAAAGTCAATATTACGTGACAAATAAATCCTTAGCCAATGGATATCCTTTGATTTCAAACACCTGTGCACCTTGCTTTTCCTATAGAGGGCAAGCCCATATCCCGAAACTCATATCAATCGTATACAAGGGGCAAGCCCTTCACCATGTGGGCTTAGTTTGATTGCTGAAAGAATTCATCACCCATTGATTTACATACAAGGGGTAAGGGCCTCTACCACCCATTCTATCCAATTGAGTCCAACCCCTTGTCTTATACAACCTTCTGCCCATTTTGTTCAACCCAGTCCAGCCCCTTGTCTTAACACAAGGGGCAAGCCATGTCAAGGTCCCTTGTCATAAACAAGGGGCAATGTTATTCTAAGGTGATGTCTTCATGTGAGTTTAGACGGAGGCGTATTTTTGCTCTTTGATTAGAAATGAAATTTTGAGGCTATAATGCAAAGAGAATAAAGAATTGATTAAGAACATAACTAGGGAAAACATTTCAATCCTTGAATTCATGCATGAAGTCTCATCTCAAAGAATTGGGTGAATAGCAAAGAATAATCTAGATCATGCGCGAGGTACATCACTCGTAATAAGGCAATGTGTTAAAAGAAAATAGAAAAAATGATGTATGATTTGATTGTTTTTAGTCTCTCAAGTTTGAGTCGTAGAGTCGTGGACTTTCTGGGTGTATCATGAGCAATGGAATGAGAATATTTAAAGTATAAGGTAAAAAAAAGAAGAAAATCCATGAGCATACATGCAATCTTCTGAAATGATCCGTGTTCACAACATTATTGCATCATCAAGCATGAACGTCTAAACTAGGGAAAATGTTCACGTCTCTTGGGTTTCTTAAATTTAATCCCCACAATTCTAAGATAATGATTATGCAATGCATAGGTAGTTCTCCTTTAATGGCTCTACGTGGTTTTGATAGTTGAATGGGTGTTCCTCGTATAGCATGACAATTTTATTGCATGCTCATTTCAGTTTCATGCAGCACACTTGTAGTTCACCCTTACGGGCTCCGCAACGTACTGATGGTTAAGCGAGTAACCCTTGCATTACATTAGAATTGATTGAAGATGTTTTGAGATTGAGAATAGCGTGCCATAACCCGACCCACTCAAATGATTTTCTAGCGTGCCGTAACTCAGCCCATTCAAAATGAATTTCTTGTGAAACTTAACCCAACCTATTCAAAATGAATTTTGTCATACCCCGATTTTTGTACAACCAAATAGTTAATCCAGAGCATGTATCCGGACTAAAATTCAATTGCCAAAAACCCCGAGGGTGACACCCTCACACAATCTAATAGATAATTTATTGAAAACAGTATTTAATATTCATTAAATAAAAGCACATGGTCATGTTTTAAATAAAACTCTTGATTATTAAACTTGTATTCCCAAACATTCATTTTCATTATAAAATAAATAGAGTTCTCTTGAAAATATTATTCCATTTTCAATTTACAAAAGAAACACCGTTTTCATTAAATAAAATCTCTGTACAGAGTTCAACGGAAATAAAATAAATTCTAAACACCCTTGGGTTAAGTGCCACTACACCGTTCCTAAACTCAATAATACAATCCAAACTACAATATCATAAATATGGCTCACATGGCCAGAAATAAAAATAAAGTACACTAAGAAAATTAATACAACTCTGCCAAGAAACAATACAACAGCAATCTCTTCACACAGACAAAAGCTCCACAGAAAATCTTCCCCATTACTAAACCTGCACATGCATTTGACTACGTTTCATATAGAAACACCCCGAATGCATTACGCACCTGGTTCAGTATATAAAATACTGGTATGAGTTAACAAAAAAAATATTAAACGAGTCTTAAGGAACAACGGTGTCCCATAGACTGCCAAAAATACTCACAAAGAAAATATAACCACATCACATCATACATTATCGTCACACAGAAATTAAACAACACTATTACACAGAATCCCTGTCGGGTTAGAACAGTAGTTCCACACACATTTTAGGACAGAAAGGTAGTTTCCTTCAATGTGGTGGCAGTGGTTCCCAAACCGAATAATAATAATTGAATTCTTACCCATCAGATATCTATGGTGAGCCAGCCCTGCATAAAAGTTAGTGGGCCCACCATCTGTAAAATATAATTATCACAATTCTAATCATACCCATAATTACTTTTTGAATTATTGTCCGTAACAATTCAAGAGTCAGTCATACTACCATCCAACCCATAGTTCAACATCGGTATAAATTCATAAAATACTCACATCAAAATCTGTCACAACCATCCCTCTAATGCGCAGAAATAGGACGCGTGGCAGGCCATCAAGGCTTATCCAGTTCATTATAGTGTGAATAGCAGCGGAAACATAAGTCCGATCTATTTAAGATCAGAGTTATAAAAAGTTTTGTCCAATTGGAATACTTCTCAAAAGAATTCAGGTTTGAAAACAGAGGTCCAGTCGACTGAATCGGGAGTCCAGTCGACTGAAGACCTAAAGCAGTGAAGTTAAATTAGAATACCAGCCCGTCCAGTCGACTGTGATAAGGGTTCACTCGACTGGGGCCTTCATTTTTCAGTCGACTGGATCCTACAAGTCGACTGTGCCTCTAAGCAGAAACAAAATCAACATTTTCTAAAAGGGTTCAGTTGATCGAAACATGGTCCAATCGACTGAATTTGCCACAATTAAAAGCAGTTTGCAAAATTAAACAGTAGTCCAGTCGACTGAAAAAATCGTCTAAAAAAGGGATCCGTCGACTGATTCCTTACATGTTGCTGAGTACACTGCATAATCCAATCTAAGGTTCTCTAATTCAAACCAATACAACCACCACTATACATATACGATTAAAACATGATCACAGGTGTCTGTATACAAGATTATAATACTACAAAGCTTAACCCAAGGTTCTATTATAGCATATTACAAAATTCCTAAATCCTCAACAGGTTTTAGGAAAAGAGAACAAACATATAACAAGGTGATTCCCCGGTGTTCCTCAACGGCCTCACTCCTCACGCTTCTTCTTGTCCTTCTTCTTACTTGCAATGGAGTAAATCTCCACTACTCAGCTATATGCTGAGTGCACAAGTTCTAACATATGCATATATATATATATATATGACAAAACATGCTTTAATCTCATCAATCACATCAATAGTCTCTAGGGAGAAATACGCCTTCATTCGGTAGCGGCTAGTCCAAGCCTTAAACCGCGATGTCAATGGCTAGTCCAAGCCTACAACCATTACTTCCCCAAGTGTCCTGGCAAGTCAAAGCCTTAAACCATGCACAGTAGTCGTCGCTACTAAAATTCTCAAACATCGAGAAGCTTACTTCGGCATGAATTTGTATTAGTCCCCCCTTTGACCCACATAGACAACTCAACGTACTCGTATAAATTTAGACATGCTTTTCACATTTGAGCGCCCGCGTGCATAATTAACGGGCCTAAGATTAACACATGAACTTTGCCCGGATCTCAATTTCGTCATTGAAAACTAAAACATGTATTTCTCTATATTTCACAAGTTAGAACTTCATATCTTGTGCGATTTCCTCCCAACTTTGAAGGATCGACTAGAGGGCCAATTAAACGTCGAATCTCATATTTGAGCTGATTCCTACAGGGGTTTTCCCCAAAAGTCTAGAAATTAAATTTTTACAAAGTTTGCCAAACATGGCCTAAGTGGTATCAAAATGTAGATCTTACCTCCACGAGTTCAAATCTCGAATTTAGGAAAAAAAAATCTGACACACAGAACATTGCCGATCGTCGTCGCAAAGCCCGTCGGATCAAATCCCCCCTTTCTCTCTCCTCTCTCAAGATATTTTATAAAGTTTATGAGAAATGAAATCTCCCCCTCACCTATTTATTGGCAAACTTTCTAGAAATCGCGTTTACTACCCTGCGAGTTCCTCAAACATCTAATTAACTCCTGAAACTTCACGCATATCCATTTTATGCCTTTACGAGTGAAAATTATAAATTATAAGAGTTTTCGACTAAGTCTCGTTTAGATCCAAAATTACGTTTGGAAACTAAATTCTGTAGAATTTCTACACAACCAACCTTTTATATAACGTGACACTCACATTCTCACCACAGTTCTCTAAATGATATTTAATAACACCAAAATTATCAGAAATTATACCACACAAGTATAATTCACTATTCATGAAATACTAGAAAAGTCAAATAATATTTAATCACATAAATGTCATTTACTCATGCCAATGCAATCTCGCTTACCAAATTCCCGTGTCCTCGCTGATACCTTACTGTTGACCCTCAGCCAACCTCATTCACCATTAACAAATAACATTAATAATCCACAAAACTAAATATGCATGATAAAACTATAAAATTTTGGAACGGGTGTGACAAAGTCCTCCAAACATAATTCAAAACCTAAGACACACAGTCTATGGTTATCACATTCACGCTCACACACAACGATTACAACACGAAAAATTATTAGAAAAGTCGATTACTAAACATCCACAACTTTCTACGATACTACAACAACAAGAGGTAATTAATTGTAATTCAAACTTCTAAATGCAAGAATAAAATACCACAAAGTATTTTCTTTTATTACACCTTATGTTCACCACCTCGGCCACCCATCCATGGTCCAGCATACACATATATTCCATGTGTCTCCTAACGTAATACTAACTCCCACTTCGGTCCCAACTCCCATGGGGTATCACTGGGATTTGAGTATACACCATGGTCCAGTCTACACATATATCCCATGTGTCTCCTAACGTAAATTGCCACTCCGGTCCCAACTCCCACGGGGTATCACTGGGATTTGAGTATACATCGAACGGCTAGTCCTTACGTTCTTGACGCCAATAAAACAATGTCTAGATACGCATGAAATAGACCAAGCAGCCGGGCATAAGGCTTAAAATAATGAAGAGACGGGTCATCCACGCAGTCGCCGTCTAATCACACAAGGACGGGTCATCCACGAAGTCACCGTCTAATCACTCAAGGATGGATCATCCACGAAGTCGCCGCCTAAAATTATAAGGAGTAGTGGAGAACTCTAAGGATTTTCTAACGTTCATACATCCACGTTTTCTGCAAACTCAACTTTATAAGAGATTCATATATCTCAAATCAAATTTTCGTTAGAATCATATCAACAGCTACACATTCACACAAATTCATAATCCACACAAAATCACACAGTCACGAGAAGCTCAACTATCCATGAGAACACATTTTTTTTAAGTACAAATAAATCAATATATATTAACAAGTACGAAATCACACAAAAATATGATATAGGAAATACACTTATTTTAACCTTCATAAAACTGCTATTGTAAAATGATTTTTTTGCCCAAACGGTGTACAATCGGGAAAAACACCATTAGACGAAAGTTGTCCAGAATTATGTTTCCTACAGGCCATTGCGGACAGAATCACGAAAACAGTAACGTATAATTTATTATGAATTATCTACTCAGATTTGATCCGTGAAAACCCCAAATTCGAAAATTGAATAATTGCTCAAATGTATATTCAATGCTCATGTATAAATCTCAAATCACAACTTCAATCATTGTAAAAAAAAACTTAAAACTCATAATCTATTACCATACGAATTCAATACTCTATCCATTTAAATTTCAATCAAACGAGATTGAAAGAAAATGACAAGTTAACTCACCAATTTAGGGTTTCAAGGTTGATGATGATTACACAAAACAAAAGGTTGATGTTCCTCTCTTCTCTTCTTCTTCTTCTTCTTCTTCTTCTTCTTCTCTCTCTCTCTCTCTCCTGACTGTTCTATTTTTCTCACGTTTTTTTTTTTTTGGTTATCAAAACCCTAGGAGGTATATTATCTATGTATATATGATACACCTACATATATATTATAACACAAACACATAAATAAACATTGCATCCCGTTTTTTGGCTTGAGGCCTCACAAAAAGGCTTCATATGAGCCTAAAAATACATTATAAAGTTCTAAAATGAGTGACCCAATGGGTGTACATAACCCGGGTACTTAATTTAAATGTTAAAAATACAAATTAACACATTCACGGGCCTATAAGCACTAAATTTTTTTTTAATAATAAACACACCAATTCTTCAATAACTTGTTCAACTTAAATATTTACAACTTAACTCCACCACTTAGCTCTATAAAATTTCAGAAAATAATTAATGATTAAAATAAATACACATATATAAATAAATAACCATGGTTGTATGCATAAAAATTTAGGTTCTCTCGTTAATTTTTTTTAAATGAATATTTATATCAGGAAAATACAGGGTGTTACATTCTACCCTACTTAAAGAAATTTCGTCTCAAAATTTGAAACAATGGTAAACACGTATAGTAGTCATGAATAACGTTAAACACACAATTTTTTATTATATAAAGGACTGATTAACATATAACTTTCAACCATACAAGGCTTAGTACGTTGAGCGAATAATCCAAACAAGGAAACCCTCTGATATATACCTTGAGCCTCGTATAGTTAATTGTTAAATGCAAATAGATAATTATGACATAGATGATTATGCAAATTATGAGAACAAGAACAATGCATGAAACCTGTTTACCCCCACACTAATCCTCCTTGGAATACCCAAATAACTGATCGTATCGATCCACCAACTAATACTCATCCTTCCAGAAGTCCCTACTGAGAATAAGTCTGAGAAAATAATACATCGACTTGATAGATAATTCATAATCCACAAAAGCATATGCCTCCTTCATAGAAATATAAGAGAAGAATACCGCAGTAGAATATCAGATGATAATATCAACATACGAAATCCAGAATACCAAAAATAGATTCAACATTAGGAAACCAGTAGATAATTAATAGAGATGAGAAAATCAGAACCAGTCAATAATAATCCATAATAAGAAGTCCAGAATAATAATAGTTAGATTACAAAATCTACTGATACTAGAAAAATCCCCATACTCCAATATCCGCCAGAAGTTAATAAGCAGTCTTCACCAATATAATGAGAGGTCTTCTTGATGATAATCGATAGATGTAGTATAATCATAACTTAATTTGAATTCCTGTCGTAAATAGCCATGTCGTATATGTAGACAACCACGTAGTCGTCGTCCGTTATACAATACTTGATAAGAAGCCACACACTAATATCAGCTTCCAACTTCCCCCATTACTCCACATATCAATAAAATGGATGCACTACTATGCAACTAAATAATATTATCCATGATTTCATACAGTCATCATGCATCATTCGAGTGTCAGGCATACAAAGTAAAACAATTTAACTACAAAAAAACACATAGACCACACTAAGCAAAGCACATAGATCACACAATTTAGCTATAAAAAAACACATAGACCACACTAAGCAAAGTACATAGATCACACATAGCCCCAAACCCAAGCAAATTCACAAACCTAAAGCTCTGACAAACCCATAAACCACATTCCTAGAATCACCTAGACTTGCTAAGCTAACCATAAGCTTTGATACCAAAGTGTCATACTCCGATTTTTGTACAACCAAATAGTTAATCCAGAGCATGTATCCAGACTAATATTCAATTAGCAAAAACCCCGAGGGAGACACCCTCACACAATCTAACAGATAATTTATTGAAAATAGTATTTAATACTCATTAAATAAAAGCACATGGTCTTGTTTTAAATAAAACTCTTGATTATTAAACCTGTATTCCCAAACATTCATTTTCACTATAAAAGAAATAGCGTTCTCTTGAAAATATTATTCCATTTTCAATTTACAAAAGAAACACTATTTTCATTAAATAAAATCTCCGTACAGAGTTCAGCGGAAATAAAATAAATCCTAGACATCCTTGGGTTAAGAGCCACTACACCGTTCCCAAACTCAATAATACAATCCAAACTACTAAAATATCATAAATATGGCTTACATGGCCAGAAATAAAAATAAAGTACACAAAGAAAATAAATACAACTCTGCCAAGAAACAACACAGCAGCAATCTTTTCACACAGACAGAAGCTCCACAGAAAATCATACCCATTACTAAACTTGCACATACATTCGACTACGTTTCATATAGAAACGTCCCGAATGCATTACGCACACGGGTCAATATATAAAATACTGGTATGAGTTATAACAAAAAATATAAAACGAGTCTTAGGGAACAACGATGCCCCATAGACTGCCAAAAATACTCACAAAAAAATGTAACCACATCACATCATACATTATCGTCACACAGAAAATAAACAACACTATTACATAGAATCCCTGTCGGGTTAGAACAGTAGTTCCATACACATTTCAGGACAGAAAGGTAGTTTCCTTCAATGTGGTGGCAGTGGTTCCCAAACCAAATAATAATAATTGAATTCTTACCCATCGGATATCTATGGTGAGCCAGCCCTGTATAAAAGTTAGTGAGCCCACCATCTTTTAAAATATAATTATCACAGTTCTAATCATACCCATAATTACTTTCTGAATTATGGTCCGTAATAATTCAAGAGTCAGTCATACTACCATCCAACCCATAGTTCAACAACGGTATAAATTCATAAAATACTCACATCAAAATCCTCCAAACATAGTTCAAAACTTAAGACATACAATCTATGGTCATCACATTCACGTTCACACACAACGATTACAACATGAAATTTATAGAAAAGTCGATTACTAAGCATCCACAACTACAACAACAAAAGGTAATTAATTATAATTCCAACTTTTAAACACAAGAATAAAACACCACAAAGTATTTTCTTTTATTACACCTTATGTTCACCACCTTGGCCACCCATCCATAGTCCAGCCTACACATATATCCCATGTGTCTCCTAACATAATACTAACTCCCACTCCGATCCCAACTCCCCTGGGGTATCACTGGGATTTGAGTATACACCAAAAGGCTAGTCCTTACATTCTTGACATCAATAAAACAATGTCTAGATACGAATGAAATAGACCAACAAGCCGGGCATAAGGTTTAAAATAATGAAGAGACGGGTCATCCACGTAGTCGTCGTCTAATCACACAAGGACGGGTCATTCACGAAGTCACCGTTAATCACATAAGGACAGGTCATCCATGAAGCCGATGCCTAAAATTATAAGGAGTTGTGGTGAACTCTGGGGATTTATAACGTTCATACATCCACATTTTCTGCAAAACTCAACTTTATAAGAGATTCATATATCTCAAATCAAATTTTTGTTAGAATCATATCAACAGCTACACGTTCACACAAATTCATAATCCATACAAAATCACACAGTCACAATTTCACAAAGCTCAACTATCCATGAGAACACATTTTTTTTTAAGTATAAACAAATCAATTTATATTAACGAGTACGAAATCACACAAAAATATGATATAGCAATTACGCTTATTTTAACCTTCATAAAACTGCTACTATAATATGAATTTTCTGCCCAAACAGTGCAGAATCGGAAAAAAAACACCATTAGACGAAAGTTGTCCAGAATTACGTTTCCTACAGGCTTACATGAACAGAATCACGAAAACAGTAACGTATGATTTATTATGAATTATCTACTCAGATTTGATCTGTGAAAACCCCAAATCTGAAAATTGAATAATTGCTCAAATGCATATTCAATGCTCATCTATAAATCTCAAATGACAACTTCAATCATTGTAAAAAATAAATTTAGAACTCATAATCCCTAACCATACTAATTCAATAGTCTATCCATTTAAATTTCAATCAAACGAGATTGAAAGAAAATGACAAGTTAACTCACCAATTTAGGGCTTCAAGGTTGATAATGATTACACAAAACAAAAGGTTGAGGTTCCTCTTTTCTTCTCTTCTTCTTCTTCTTCTTCTTCTTCTTCTTCTTCTTCTTCTCTCTCTCTCTCTCTCTCTCTCTCTCTCTCTTGACTGTTCTATTTTTCTCACGTCTCCTTTTTTTTTTTTTGTTTTTGTTATCAAAATCCTAGGAGGTATATTATCTATGTATATATGATACACCTGCGTATATTATAACACAAACACATAAATAAACATTGAATCCCGTTTTGTGGCTTATGGCCTCACAAAAAGGCTTCATATAGGCCCGAAAATATATTCTAAAGTTCTAAAATGAGTGACCCAATGGGTGTACATAACCCGGGTACTTAATTTAAATGTTAAAAATAGAAATTAACACATTCACGGGCCTATAAGCACTACAAAAAAAAAAAAAAACACACCAATTCTTCAATAACTTGTTCAACTTAAATATTTACAACTTAACTCCACCACTTAGCTCTAAAAAATTTCAGACAATAATTAATGATTAAAATAAATACATATATATAAATAAATAACCATGGCTGTATACATAAAAACTTAGGTTGTCTCATTTAATTTTTTAAATAAATATTTATATCAGGAAAATACGGGGTGTAACAAATTTCTTGTGAACCTTAACTCGGCCCATTCAAAATAAATTTCTTGTGTGGCTTTACCCGGCCCATTCAAAATGATTTCTTGTGTGCCTTAACCTGGCCCATTCAAAACAATTTTCTTGTGTGCCTTAACCCAGTCCATTCAAAACAAATTTCTAGCGTGCCTTAGCTCGACCCACTCAAAATGATCTTCTAGTATTCC
Organism: Hydrangea macrophylla; assembly: GCA_033977485.1. Classification (NCBI taxonomy): domain Eukaryota; kingdom Viridiplantae; phylum Streptophyta; class Magnoliopsida; order Cornales; family Hydrangeaceae; genus Hydrangea; species Hydrangea macrophylla. The sequence continues at coordinate 18,564,725 of CM066988.1, forward strand.
TTAACTCGGCCCATTCAAAATGATTATCTTGTGTGCCTTAACTCGGCCCATTCAAAATGATTTTCTTGTGTGCCTCAACCCGGCCCATTCAAAACGATTTCCTTGCGTGCCTTAACCCGGCCCACTCAAATGAACTTCTGGTGTGCCTTAACTCGGCCCATTCAAAATAATTTCCTAGTATGCCTTAACTCGGCCCATTCAAAATGATTTTCTTGTGTGCCTTAACTTGATCCATTCAAAATAATTTCCTAGTGTGCCTTAACTCGGTCCTCTCAAATGATTTTCTAGAGTGCCTTAACTCGGCCCACTCAAATGATTTTCTAGCATGCCTTAACCCGGTCCACTCAAAATGATTTTCCAGTTATGCCCCGTAATGCCCCGTTTGGTCCCTAGACCCAATTTTGGCTTCGATTTGACCCTTTTGATGCATGTTCGATCAATTTTTCGTAATGTTGAGTGCTTAGAAACATTCATAGATATCATTTGCATGCATATGAATCCACAGCAGAGCAATTAGTCTCATTTAGTGTTGCATTGCATTGGTTGCTAGAAGTCTCGCTGACAAGCGGAGGTATTTGTAAAATACAACCGCGCTAAAAGAAGAAAATGTACTAAATTATTTCACAATTCCTTCATTTATCTGCAATTTGAATTATAATGCTAGTTTGTACACAATTTGATTAAACTATGATAAGTTGTTTGTTTTAGCTGTAGTTTATGCAGATTACTATTGCTGTGTAAAGAATTAGATGAAAAAGATAAAAGGGAGTGCTGAATTTTAATGAAGACAAGTAAAGGATGAAAGTGAATCTCGATCGATTGAAGACACTTCGATCGATCGAAGGTTCGATCAATCGATAGAAGTTCAAGCGCTCGAAGACCCCAGAGGTTCGATCGATCGAAAGATGTTCGATCAATCGAACATGGCTTTTATTAGATTATATGCGTACGCAGCAGAAACGGGATGATAACCCTAGCATTAGTGTTTTAGTATAAATACTCGTATTATTTACGTCCAGAGGGACGCCCACTTTCATTTTTCATCAGTTTATAGAGAGCAGAGAGCTTCACTTTGTTTATTTTGTAGGTTTTCATTAAGGATACATATTGTTTGGTTTGGATTTCTCTTTGTTCAATGCAAGTTTTCATTCCAGGTTACTTTGTTTACGTTTTGCACTTAGTCTATTGTAATATAATCTGTCATTCCATATTATTGCATGTTAGTTGTAGTTAAATATTTAATTTTCATAAATTCATTGCAAAAATACAAACAAATGCACCTTTAATGGAACTTTACGTTAAAAACGAATCTGAGATACTTCAGACGATGTCTGAGTAGTCCCTAGGTTGGGAGATCACGATGAAACCGTGATCTCAAGCCTCTGTCGTGCAGCAGAATAATTCCTGTGTTCGATCGATTGAATATGTTCGATCGATCAAAACAGAGATATAGTCGAGTGATCGAAGTCAGTTCGATCGATCGAAGGATGAAGAAGTCCGATCGATCAAAAGCGCGTCGATCGATCGAACTCTCTGATTCTTGAGCACATTCTATGCAGTATTCCTAGACTTTTTACTTTACTGGATTGTTATTAAATTGTCCCCAAACGCTTAGTTTGTCAAAATAGTTTGTGAACTTTAAGCCTTGAGGCATTTTTCTTCAATATATTTTGCAAACCACCCTCAATGCTAACACCATTGTAGGTGAGAGTCAAAACTATTGTTTTAAACCGCTTTCGTGTATTTCACACTTTATTGTGATGATATAGGCCCGGTCATGAAAGGGCTAGAGATTCTTTATCCTAAGAGAAAAACGGAATACTGTAGAGAATGTGCTCCATTGAGCGTCAACGCAACTGCATGGTAGATGGCTAGGTCGCGGTGGATTCGTGTAATCCCAACATTCCTTTTTATTAGTATAAACACGTTTTAAATCATCGCATTAATTAATTTAGTAATTAGTAATTAGTTTAATCTGGTTTTATTGCTTTATCGTTAGTAGTTGGTAAACTGTGGAACTTTTTGTTCTGCATTATTTAAAATATTGATTTTTATTTTCCCTTTTTGAGATTAATATAAGTAATTAGTTTAACACCTTCCCTGTGGGATTGACCTGGACTTAACCAGACTACTACTTGCACGATTACCTACACTTGGGTATAGCACACAAGCGCATACAGAAAAATTCTCGTGTCAAGTTTTTGGCGCCGTTGCCGGGGAAGGCGACAAGCTAACGCTTCGATTACCTCAATCTATCCTCATCTCTTTCTGTTTTTCTTTTTCTTTCGTTCTTTAGATTAAAAACTACTTAGGGTCTTTCCCTTTGTGTCCGATAATTATATCGAAGGAATTTACGGACACCTATTCCATTCATCCAGTTCATCTAGTTCTATTAACCTCATAGTTACACCGATCGATTCAACGGCTGATAATCAAAGTAAAAATGATGATAATGTGGTCGTACCAATCGACGATTCACTGCGTCCTTTGTGCTATCTCATGACACCCGAACATGCGCCTACGCCATCTTGTATTCTCATTCCACCTCATGCAGGCGAATTCCAATTTCGCATTGGAATGATTCAACTCCTTCCTACCTTTCATGGAATGGAGAGCGAGGAAGCGTATCTACATGTCAAGGACTTTGAGGATGTTTGTAAAACTTTCTCACAGAACTGTCCTGTAGACGTGACACGTCTAATGCTATTTCCTTTCACCTTGAAGGATAAAGCAAACGTGGTTACTCACCTTGAAGCCAAACTCCATCTACACCTGGCATGCGATGAACACTGCTTTCCTGAAGAAATTCTTTCCACCTCGCATGACCACTGAGCTTAAATGACAAATAAATTCTTACAAACAAAAGAGCAATGAAACATTCACCCAAACTTGGGAATGTTTCAAGGATTTACTACTCTCATGCCCACATCACGGGTACGAGAAATGGCGAACCATCATCTACTTTTATGAAGGATTAAACGGTGAAACTAAGAAATTGGTCGAGACCATGAGTTCAGGGCCATTTCTTTGCAAAAACACGGAGGAAGCTGAAGCTCATTTTGAATGGTTAGCTGAACACGCCCATGAGTGGTCAAATTCAGACGATGTCCCACGCTCACAGATATCATGTGTGGAAGATAAAAGTTTGTATTAACTAAAAAGTGAGGACCATCTGATGAATGAATATGAAGAACTAGCTAAGAAAGTGGAAGAATAGGGAATGAAAGGAGAGAGTTCTAGGCAATTTTTGCCTGAAGAACCATGCGGCACATGCAACATGCTGAGACACACTACTCAATACTGTCCGAATGTGCCGTATTTTCAAGAATAACCCCCCATGGAAATGAATGCCTTGTAAGGGTATAGGGGGGCGGGGAATTCCTACAACAATTACAATTCACAAAATAACAATAGATGGAATCACCCTGGGTTCGATTGGAAAAACAATGCTGGGACTCAAAACCAATATCAACAACAACAGCCCTACAATAACAATAATCAATATCAAGGGCAATACAACAGGCAGTCCCAGCCATTCCATTAAAATAGATCAAATAACTTCAATAACGCTCAACCCCCTAATAATCAACAGCCAAATGTTTACATGCCACGTCATAAAAAGGTGCAAGAGGAAGATTCACTCTCTAACGCGAATTTAACACAACAGTTAATTCAAATGATGAGTAAAATGTCAGCGACATTAGAGAGAATGGATGCACGTCAAGAGGGTTCGAGTGGAACATTTCCTGCTCAACTACTTCAAAACCCTAAGGGATACAACAATGGTCCCCCTAATCATGAACAGGCAAAAGCCGTGACGACTCTGAGAAGCGGCAAAGTCATAGGGAAAAACATGCCTCATTCTACTCCCGTGGAGTATGAAGAGGAAGAAGTGGTAACTAAAAACAAACCATCTACTCAAGAAGAGGAGTCGTCCACTGATGACAATCCATTAGAATCAAACGAGGATGCTCCCAAAGAAGTAAAAGTTGAGAGAAGGCCTAGAAAGGAGCCCATCAAGGATGAATTACCTAAATGCCCTTTCCCCGCGCCTTACCCTCAAAGGCTCAAGAAGCCCCAACACGAGGTAAAGAATCAGGAGTTCTTGGAGTTATTCAAGCAAGTTAAAATTAATCTCCTGCTCCTTGATGCAATAAAAAAAGTGCTAGCCTACGCTAAGTATTTAAAGGACTTATGCACAGTCAAGAGAAGGCAAAGTGTGAAGAAACATGCTTGTGTTGCTTGCCAAGCAAGCGCAATCATTCAAAATGAGTTGCCTCCAAAGCTTAAAGACCCTGGCACCCCAACTGTCTCGTGTAGAATTGGGAATCAAAGGATAGACAATGCACTCCTTGATTTAGGAGCTAGCGTAAACTTACTGCCGTATTCAATATATAAACAACTAGGGTTGGGTGAACTCAAACCCACCCGAGTTATTTTGCAATTGGCAGATAGGTTAGTTAAATATCCTAGAGGAATATTGGAAGACGTTCTAGTACAGATAGATACATTTGTCTTTCCGGTCAATTTTGTGATTCTGGACACTGAACCTGTGCCTAATCCATGTTCGCAAATCCCGGTGATCTTTGGACGTCCGTTCCTCAACACCATTGATGCCACGATCAAAATAAGGAGTGGTATCATGACCATCGTATTCGAGAACATGACATTAAATGTCAAGACCTTCTCAAATCCCTGACCTGAAGAATCCGAGGACGAAGAAGAAGTTAACCTCATCGAAACAGTCATCGAAGAAGAGGCTAATCTTGTAGAATACAAAGATCCTTTGGAGGTAGTAGTGTCATAATTCAACGCTACTTATTAACCTAACAATTCTACCCCATTGGACGCTGCTCTAAATCATGCTTGCCTCATGATGGAAACTAAGGAGGAAGATAGAGATGAATGCATGTGGGTCACACCATATGAACCCTTGCCTCCAAAAACGAAGTTAACCATGCCTTTGAACTTTCAGTTTCCCGATCTAGAATTAAAGGAGCTTCCAAAAGAGCTCAAATACGCTTTTCTAGGGACTGAAAAGACTTATCCTGTGATAATCTCATCCACATTGAATTCAGAACAAGAAAATAAGTTGATTCAAGTGCTCAAACTGCACAAGGGAGCATTGGGGTGGACTATTGCCGACCTAAAAGGCATAAGCCCATCTATTTGCACCCATAAGATATATTTGGAGGAAGACGCTAAACCTTCGCGACAAATACAGAGGCGTCTAAATCCCAATATGCAAGAAGTAGTGAAAAAAGAAGTCTTAAAACTTCTAGACATTGGGATAATATACCCTATCTCTGATAGCTCTTGGGTTAGTCCAACTCAGGTGGTGCCCAAAAAGGCTGGTATAACAGTTATCCCAAACAAAGACGGCGAGTTAGTACCAACACGCATCCCCACTGGATGGAGGATGTGTATTGATTACCGAAAGTTAAATACTGTGACCCGGAAAGACCACTTTCCATTGCCATTCATGGATCAAATGCTCGAAAGAGTGGCGGGTCATAAATTTTATTACTTCTTGGACGGATATAGTGGCTATAACCAAATCGAAATAGCTCTTGAAGATCAGGAGAAAACGACTTTCACTTGTCCGTTCGGTACATTCGCCTACCGTCGTATGCCTTTTGGCTTATGCAATGCACCTGCCACTTTCAGCGGTGCATGTTAAGCATATTCAGTGATATGGTTGAACATACACTCGAGGTCTTCATGTTCGACTTCTCAGTGTTTGGCCATAGTTTTGATAACTGCCTAGAAAACCTAGAGAATGTGTTAGCGAGTTGCGAGGACAAACACTTAGTACTAAACTGGGAAAAGTGTCACTTCATGGTGACCAAGGGAATTGTCCTCGGCCACATTATCTCCGATAAGGGTATCCAAGTCGATAAAGTGAAAATCGATATAATTTCAAATCTACCTGTTCCCCGTACAGTTAGAGACATCCGATCTTTTCTGGGACATGTAGGATTTTATCGACGCTTTATCCAAAATTTTAGTGCCATCTCTCGACCACTGGGCCAACTTCTAGTCAAAGATACACCTTTTGAATGGTCGAAAAATTGTCAAATATCTTTTGATGCACTAAAAGAACACCTTACCTCCGCACTGATAATACAGGCACCCGATTGGAGTTTGCCGTTTGAGTTAATGTGCGATGCTAGCGACTATGCCATTGGCGCAGTTCTAGGACAGAGGAAGGACAACAAGCCTTATGTAATCTACTATGCCAGCTGAACACTTATCAAAACTCAAATGAATTTTACGACTACTGAGAAAGAGTTACTGGCAATAGTGTTCGCTCTAGACAAATTCAGGTCTTATCTAATAGGATCCCCAATAGTCTGTTTTACAGACCACTCGGCCCTCAAGTACCAGCTATCTAAGAAAGACGCGAAATAAAGGCTTATCCGCTGGATACTCCTACTCCAAGAATTTGATATCACTATAAAGGATAAAAAGGGAGTAGAGAATGTGGTCGCCGACCATTTATCTCGGTTGACATTCACTGACAACGCTGAGCCGGTACCTATAAAAGATGAATTCCTAGACGAGCAACTGATGGCTGTCTCCAATATGCCTTGGTATGCAGATATAGTAAATTACCTGGTTACAGGAGAGACCCCGAGCCATTGGTCAAATCAGGACAAGAAAAGGTTCCTTTCATTCGCACGCCATTTCTTCTTTGATGACCCTTACTTATTTAAGTATTGTGCTGATCAGGTCATCTGGCGTTGCGTTCCGAATGAGGATATAACTGTAATTTTGGCCTCCTGTCATTCTAAAGCCTGCGGTGGCCATTTTGCCTCCCAAAAGACCGCATATAAAGTATTGCACAGTGGCTTTTATTGGCCCACTGTGTTTAAAGATGCCTATGCTTTTTGTAAATCGTGCCAACGATGTCAAAAGCTTGGTACACTTTTGAAAAGTAATTCAATGCCCTTAACTCCTATCATTATAATTAAAATATTCGATTGTTGGGGCATAGACTTCATGGGCCCGTTTCCTAAATCTAATAATTATGAATATATACTCCTTACTGTGGAATATATATCAAAATGGGTAGAAGCGATACCGACGAGACGTAATGACCATAAAACGGTAATGTCCTTTCTTTAGGATAATATTTTATCGCGTTTCGGAACCCCAAAAGCCCTAATAAGTGACCAAGGCAAACACTTTTGCAATAGGCCTTTGGAATCACTACTCAAGAAATACGGGTTGAATCACAAGATCGCTCTAGCCTACCACCCACAAACAAACGGGCAAGCAGAGTTGGCTAAATGTGAAATCAAGCACATATTAGAAAAGACGGTTAGTTTCAACAGAAAAGACTGGGCCTATAAACTGACTGATGCTCTTTGGGCATACCGTACTGCCTACAAGACAAATTTGGGAATGTCCCCATATAGGCTGGTGTATGGTAAGGCATGTCACTTCCCAGTTAAAATTGAGCACAAAGCATATTAGGCGACACGCTCATTAAATTTCGATATTAAAGAAGGAGGTCATCTCCAAAAACTCCAGTTGGCAGAACTGGAAGAAATCCGACGAGACGCATATGACAATGCTAAACTCCACAAGGAACGGTTGAAGGCTCGCCATGATAGAACAATTTTTTGAAAATCTTTCGAGCCTGGGCAGAAAGTTTTACTATACGATTCGCGCCTTCATCTTTTCCCAGGAAAACTCCTATCTCGGTGGACAGGACCCTTCACAGTCAAGTCTGCCTTTCCACATGGGGCCGTTGAGTTATTTAATCCTAAGAACAACAGAAGTTTCAAAGTCAATGGCCAAAGGGTAAAACTGTTCTTAGATGATTTCCAACCAGAGGTCGAGCACATCCAACTGGATGAGCCCGACTATGCCTAAACCTAGAATGCTCAAGTGCGTTTTAACAATGTTGTTGTAATTTTTCTTTTGCTATTTCTCATTCTATTTTGTTCTTTTGTTTATTTATATCTTTCTGAGTGTGACCTTGATCTTAATCTGCTATCCCATTTCTATCTCTTGCAGGTTGTCCAACATGAGAGATGACGATGTTCACTCGATAGGGTCATGGGCTGATTCAGAATATCAGAACCCACCATGGACTGCTGATGAAATAACATTCTGCTTATCTCCATACCAAGGGCCAGGAGCTGAAGATGTCATTGAATTAACCCACGGATACATCCCATACGATCCGGCTCTCCTCCAGATCAACCCATTTGAGCACATGGAACTCCCTGAAGAGGAGGGAGAGCCTGAAGGATATGCTGTGTGGGAAGTCAATGACGCTTTGATGGAATAGTGGGAAAATGACTCAATGTGGGAGCTATAGAAAGAAGAGGACTTACAGGATGTGGTGCCTGAATGCCATAATGCTGTATTCACATATGTGGACGACTTCCTGGTCATCCATGTTGTTCCATACATTTATGATTAATTGAGTTACTTGTTGTTCAGGCTTCAACGCCCTCTACCTGTGGATATCGCAGGTTTTCTTTCTTTACCCACAGCTAACATTTTTCAAATTTCAAAGAGTCGCCACTTAATTTTTAAAAGGAAAATTAAGAAACCATTTTAAAGCAAACTGATCTTTTGCGAAACCAAAGATAAACTGGGTCCGGGGATTATGGAATGAAAGGGGAAGGAGCCCGGGGAATAAAACACCCCCTTTCATCCTATCTCACGATAGGCCTCTACTCAACATCCTTTTCTAATCAAATTATTAATCTAAGCATGCCCTCAATTAATACATATATACATATACATCACACAAGCATGTTGGAAATGGTGTAAAATTGCTAACGACAAAATATCATTCATAAGCCACGTAATACAAGTAGCAAACAACATGATATGCAATAGAGAACTAGAAAACATACCCGGGATCCAGCTGCGAATATCAAACGTGCAATGCATACAAGAACAAAATTTCTAAAAAAAAAGGAGTCTCTAATTCATATATTCACATAAGGCAAAACCTAAGTTAAGGTGTCGCACATGGGGTCGAAAAATCAATTAAAATCAATGAAATAAATTAAACTAGAGATGGGTTGAGAAATGGTACCTCAAAACGCTACAAAACAAAGGTTAGTACACATGCCTTATACTAGATGTAATATCAAAAAGTAATCAATCCTAAGTCATGTTCAATTAAATTCAACTAAGTCCAACTTTGTCCAAGAACTAGTTCTAACTATAAGCATCAATGTATATGAATGAATGATTATGAACAAGCATGAGATATGGATTTATTCACCAATTTGGATCACTAAACCTCTGGATTTAATCTAAATTATCATTATTCAAAACATGGTTTGGGTCTCAAGACATTAGGAGACCATTTGAGTTAAAATAAATAAGATTAGACAAAAACAGTAGCAGTTTTTTATGAATTACAGAGAGCAGATCAGATGTTCAAAAATAGGAATAAAATACTTTCAACGGTTGGATCTTAATGATTGTTTGATATGTTATGCCTCTGTGAGTCTAGTTTCTAACCAAAAAAGAAAATCGAGGTTTCAACGGTTAGATCTCCGGGAATACTGAAAATACTAGACCTCACTCAGGATTTTGCAACTCTCTGTCCAGAGATCTTGTATGATTTTCTAAAAATAGTAGAAAAATGAGAAACACTTAGATCTTTTTAAGGTATCTTCCTAACACATTAAGGTACTTATAAAAAATTATTTGAGACCCCAAAAACTTTATTAAGGTTCTCATTTATTAATTTCAAAATGGACTTACTGTTCTGAAAGTATTCTAAAACTCTGGACAGATTGTAATTAACTCACAAAAACCATGATCAAACCTTTCTAAGCACAAAATCTTGCTAAAACAAAAATCACAGTGGTAAAACAATGTGTTATTGATACTTTCCCGTTGGTTTCATTCGATTCCAACGGTCTGATCTTGAACTAAAAATCTTTGATTGAAAACAGTTTGTAAACTCACTGTTTTCTCTTTGCTAGTTCAACTTTGTTGGTTGACCCCAACCATTAAAAACATGAAGTTGGGGCTCAAACCAAACCACTTCTTCTACCATTTGATGGTCATTGAAGACTAAGAGGCATATATGCTCATAGATTTTAATAAAATATAGCATGGATTTCACAAGATCCAAAGAACAATGAACTTAAATCCATGGATAAGAGTTTGGATTCAAATCACTACTCCTACCACTTAATGGTCATTGGAGTTTTAAGACACCTTACACTTATGGATCTTGATGAAGTATTGAAATGAACTTCACAAAATCCTCAAATAAAGAACTCAAACCTATGGACCCAAGCTTGAATTCAACTTATCACTCCTACCATTCGATGGTCATTGGAGACTAAATGAAGTTAAAATTTAGTCAAACCTCATTGGAATATAGTAAGGATTCCATAAGATTTCTTAATGAAGAGGTTCAAGTCATGGATTAAGACTTGAATCTCACTAATTATATGTAAATTAAGACTATGATTCATTCTAATCTCCATATAGATCATAAGATCATAGGAAATTAAGGAATCAAACTCAAAGAGGTTCAATGAGATATGGAAGACCTCATGCACCTTTTGAATGGAATAGAAATAAGGAAAATCAAGGATTACTTAGAAAACTAAGAATACAAACTCTTCAAAGTTGAATTTGTCCTAAACCCAAAGCATTAATTAGATCCAAATTGATGAAATGTCATGAGATTCAATCACAAGTTCTTGGTGGTGTGTGATGAAATGGGGTAAGAAGAGAGGTTTTGAAAATGTGAAAAGTTCCTAGATCTAAGAACTTGTGATTGAATTGTCCTAATTCTACCAAGGATTAAGAGGTTACCTCTATGACCTCAAAGAATTTTTTAATTTCTTGTGAAGTTCTTCCAAGATCTTCAAATTCTTCTCAAAACTCTTCAAATTCTTCAAGAAATTCTTCTCTTCTTCTTAATTCTCTCTATATGATTCTTGTATCTCTCTCTAAATTCAAGTATATGTGTGTGTATTGATTCAAGTATATTCAAGTATATGAAAAATGAAGATGAAAGTTTGTTTATATAGGCCATTATCTCAAGGATAAATGGGTAAATTCGGGTGGAGACCCATGTGCAAAGATTTCTTCTAGAACATGTGAGAAGAACAGTCTGTTACAGCCAGCGGCACTCGACGGGTGCCGGTGGCACTCGCTGAATGCCAGGCGGCACTCGCTGAGTGCCGGGCGGCACTCGCTGAATGCCAGGCGGCATTCGCTGAATGCCGGGAGGCACTCAGTGAGTGCCGCCGGCTGTACTGCGTGCCGGGGCTAACTGAATTTTGCCCTACTTTTAATTTTTAAGAAAAAAAGTTGATGTAAACTAAAATTTTAAATTTATATATATCTATATTTGTACTAAGATCCCCCATGTGCATGGTATATATCTAAATATACTACTCTCTTTTTGCATTTTCTCCTTTTCCAAGATTTTTTATTTATTTATTTTGTCCTCCTATCTCTTTCAAAAGAACTCTTCTTTATTTTTTATTTTATCCTCTTAAAAATTGGTTCCCAGACTGGGTTTCTCACACGTTCTTCATTGTTTGGGTTTCTCCCGAATACCCAAACTCTCTCTCTTCTTTCTCCTTTTTATATTTTCTATTTTTAATTTTGAAATTTGTCTTGAAGAATCAATTGAAGATTTTGAATTTCTTGGAAAATCTTCGAATGTAACCGGCCATTGTCATCATCGGTCTTTTGAGAGGTAACCAATCCCTAGATTTGACGTTTGGTCAAAATTGGGGTGTCTATAGTTTGCCCCTCTTTGACAGAGCTTGTGAAGCAACGCGTATCACAAGTGAATGTCAAAGCCTGTGTGAAAGACAAGCCTTTGACCAAACAGTCGAACCTAGGTAAAAACAAAAAGTGCGTTGCAAAATCGGGTGTGCAGATAGCCAAATGCTGGTCGTGCTCAAAGATGAGCTACCTACGTATCCCATCAGGAATCAGACCAAGACGTAGTTCGAGCAAGGGACAACAAAACACAAACGCAGGTAGTCACACAGATGAATGCACCTATCCTATCGTGATGCACGTGCTCAAGCAAATTTATGCTCTATGTTTTCAGGTTCAATAACTTAGGACAATGATACTCCTTAAAGTTAGCAAAACGTATCTTCGTCTTGAAATCCTTCTATGCTGATGACGTCCTATCCTGGGAAAGTCGCGACTGCCATTTTTTTATGAGAACAATGATCGGCCGAGATGCGCTTTGCGTCTTATACTCCAGTGCCGAATCATGAAGCGTGTTGAAAGACTGAGATGCGCTTCACGTCTTATACTCCGATGTCTTTCAAGAAATGAGATGTTTTGCAGAAAAGTCAGAATCGCTCCAGATTCGATGACCCCAGAGATAGCAGAAAAGGCAGAATCGCTCCAGATTCAATGACTCCAAATAGCAGAAAAGTCAGAATCGCTCCAGATTCAAATGACCCCAAGATAGCAGAAAAGTCAGAATCACTCCAGATTCAATGACCCCAAGATAGCAGAAAAGTCAAAATCGCTCCAGATTCAATGACCCCAATGATCGCAGAAAAGTCAGAATCGCTCTCGATTCAATGACCCCAATGATCGCAGAAAAGTCAGAATCGCTCTCGATTCAATGACCCCAAGATAGCAGAAAAGCCATAATCGCTCCAGATTCAATGACCCCAAATAGCAGAAAAGTCAGAATCGCTCCGGATTCAATGACCCCAAGATAGCAGAAAAGTCAGAATCACTCCAGATTCAATGACCCCAAGATAGCAGAAAAGTCATAATCGCTCCAGATTCAATGACCCCAATGATCGCAGAAAAGTCAGAATCGCTCTCGATTCAATGACCCCAAGATAGCAGAAAAGTCATAATCGCTCCAGATTCAATGACCCCAAATAGCAGAAAAGTCAGAATCGCTCCAGATTCAATGACCCCAAGATAGCAGAAAAGTCAGAATCACTCCAGATTCAATGACCCCAAGATAGCAGAAAAGTCATAATCGCTCCAGATTCAATGACCCCAATGATCGCAAAAAAGTCAGAATCGCTCTCGATTCAATGACCCCAATGATCGCAGAAAAGTCATAATCGCTCCAGATTCAATGACCCCAATGATCGCAGAAAAGTCAGAATCGCTCTCGATTCAATGACCCCAATGATCGCAGAAAAGTCAGAATCGCTCCCGATTCAATGACCCCAATGATCACAGAAAAGTTAGAATCGCTCCAAATTCAATGACCCCAAGATAGCAGAAAAGTCAGAATCGCTCCCAATTCAATGACCCCAATGATCGCAGAAAAGTCAGAATCATTCCGGATTCAATGACCCCAAGATAGCAGAAAAGTCATAATCGCTCCAGATTCAATGACCCCAAGATAGCAGAAAAGTCAGAATCATTCCAGATTTAATGACCCCAAGATAGCAGAAAAGTCATAATCGCTCCAGATTCAATGACCCCAATGATCGCAGAAAAGTCAGAATCGCTCTCGATTCAATGACCCCAATGATCGCAGAAAAGTCAGAATCGCTTCCGATTCAATGACCCCAATGATCGCAGAAAAGAAGCTTGGCATTGCTAAGGTAAATCCCCTTTCTTTTTTTAGAATAGTCATGTGGACTTAACAATCCGTTTTCTATTTTCAAAAAAACTGGAATCGCACGGACTCGAAAATTCACTTTTCTATTTTTCAAAGATCAAAAATTCATTTTCTAAAAATTCATTTTATTCTTCGAAGACATGGAGTCGCGCACACTCGACAACTTGTTTTCGGCATTTCTAAATTTGGTTTTATCTCTTCCCTTTTTGTTTTGATCAGTAACCCCAGGCTGCAGTAGATGACTTATGCCAAGACCGAGGATTTGATCGGTGACTCATAGGATGCGATAGACGACTTATACCAAGACCGAGGATTTGATCGGTAACTCATAGGATGCGATGGACGACTTATACCAAGACCGAGAATTTGATTGGAGCTGGTCCAGCTCAAAAGATTTGCCTTGGGGCCATTCTAGTTCAAGATATGTTTCATGTGCTTTTTATTCTAGATTCATCATTTTCTTTTCTTGATAGATTGTTTGCTATGGACAGCAGTTTTAGGTGATTCGAGTAAGAAGAGGAAGAAGTATGAGCCAGATAACCCCACTTTTCTACTCACGGATTCTCCTTTCGACTATGGACAAGTTCAAAGGCTTTCCATCACCTCTGCTGATTAGCTTTTAAAGCTCAATCTGCTGAGGATATCTTACTGATTTTATTCTTTCTGAGAGTATTACTCGATCTCTATTCGATTTTCTTGGCAGAGCAGAATCTGACTCCCTGACCTCCATGCTATCACCCTTCTTTTGAAATTCTCTACTCTTGTTGGTCCATCTGAGGAATGTATCTTTTGGATTTCAAGAAGGGTAGACTCAAACTGAGTTGAGATACACACATTTTTAAATTTGTGACCAATTCTGCTTTCTTTTCTTTTTTCTTTGCGCTTCTCTGATCAACTTAGAAAAGATTGTTATCCCATAATATTCTTTCATTGTATCTTCCTTTACGATTGACTTTTCAATGAAGAATTCTTCTTTTCATGTTTCTTTCCATCTTAAATCAATTTTAGATTTATGCATGAAAACTTCAACTTTTTACTTCAAGAATTCCCAGGATGTCTAAGCTTGGTTCTTGAAAGCCAGTAAACACAGAGATATTTTATTTGGCAAATGACAGTTTGCCCCTAGTTTGACAGGGGCTTGGAAATGCTGGGCAAACGAAGTTTGCCCCTAGTTTGAGGGAGGTGACGCGGCCTCTGGGCAAACGATAGTTTGCCCCTAGTTTTCAAGGTAATTTCATGAATTGGTTGGGTTTCTTCCCTGGACCGAGGGCCTTGGGAGACCCGCCTACTTATCCCCGAATGGGCATCAGGTCCTATAGTAGTTCGGTCGAGGCCTGAAAGAAGTGTAATGATTGACTCTGTATGCGATTGTGACCGAACCTTGTAGGCTGCCTACGTATCCCCGAATGGGAATCAGGTCAAAACGTAGTTCAACGACTCCGGAGGTCTTGAAAGAATAAGGCTTCAAGAATTGGTGAGCTTTTCGAGCCATGTTTTCATTTGGGTTCAATGAGCGCCCTTTCTGGGTAGATTTTCTGAAACAAATTCCTTGTGGCAGCTTTCGAACAAGATGATGAACTACTTCTCCTTCCTATGCATTTTTTTCTTTTCTTTTTTTCTTCTTCTTTTCCTTTTTTTTTTCTTTGTTTTGTGGCGGTTGATTCTTTTCACCTTATCATTAGCCAATCAAAATTTACAACTCTTCATAATACATCATGTTTTACTCATACTCTATCATACTCACATAGTAATACCAGCCCTCCAAATTACTCTTTATCTTTCTCAAAGATATTTCTGCATTGTTTTAGGTCCACTTATCACTTATCCATTGAGTCTCTCAAAAAATTTAATTGATACTTTCAAATCTTTCTTTTCATTTCCAATTTCTTTTCTTAAGATAATTCATGTACTTTGAAGTACTCAAGAATTCTCAATCTTATTTATTCTCTACTTTTTTCATTTTTTTTTCTTTTCTTTTCTCTATCTCACTATCTCTTACTCTCTTCATGATTTTGACTGGTTAGGATTCGGATTTTGAAATTAACACGCATCTTATTTTGCTCTAACTTTTGCCTAGGCGCCCTTTCGGGTTTTCATCCTAGCGAGCTCTTTTTTTTTTTTTTTAAGAAGAAGAAGTTCATTTAAGACATCTAGCTACCATTAAGGAACAAGTTCATGGCTTTGGAATGTGAGCTCACCTTTTAGGTTTGGTATAAAGGGGTGATGTGGGATAATTTCTGAATTCATTCTGGTACAAGACCATGCAAAGCATCCTTGTATTCTTTTAGCAATGAGATCAATTTTATGCTTTTATCTTTATTGAGTGAAATATGGAGAGAATCACTTTGAGAATCTTCTTCATCTTCTAAGTCAAATGCCAAGGTTTTCTCAATGATTTTGCATGCAGGTTCATTTGCTTCTTTTTTTTTTCTTCACAGTTATTATAATCATTAAGCGCAATCAAGTAAGCAGAATCAGTCACTTTCATTGATAACAGAAAATTAAAAGGCTTGGCTCATACTGGCCATTACAGACTTCCGGGGTAGGGGAATCCTATCACTAGACTCAAGGACCTTTTGGCAAATTCCCTGATTCTATCTCTCCTCCATTTTCCGGCTTTTCCTTCCTTGCTTTATTTCCCTTGACCTCTTCCTTCATTATTTCTCCCATCTGTTCTTTCCCAATCTTTACTTCTATGATCTTCTTTGGACCACTCTCCTCGGTCTTACTGCTTTCTTCATTAAAGAGATTCCTCATGGCCAGGCCATCCAGTGCATAAATCCAATCTTGGACAGACATAGGTTCTGTGAGCGCTTGCAAGTATGGATCTTTGTAGTCAATGAACTCATGTAAGAAGGAGATCTCAGACCTTTGCTCCAAGTACTTATCTTTGCAGTCCACCCATGGCTCTGGAGAGCCGTAGCAGGGGAAATCTTCTTCTTTCTTGATGAAGTGTATATGCAATGCCTGACTTCCTTCTTCAAGATCCTTCCCTTTCCCTTTCTTCAAGTCATTCCCATCTAACAGCTTGGCATGGTTGACCACTTCTTCAGCATTTCCTTCTTCTTCTTCTCCTTCGGACCACAGACCATCCATGTCACTGTAAACCTCTTCCTCCCAGACGGAGTTATCAGTAGGATTGTTTGGATCCCACCAATCGATTTGGATGATTTCATTGTGCATATCTTCCTCAAACGCTTGTTCTTCTTCTCCTCCTATCAACCAATCCTCTTCCTCTACTACTATAAGGCATATCCTCTGATCTTTTGGGAATTCATAAGCTTTGGTAGCCTGTCCCACTGGTACAATCAATACAGACGGATCGAAGACTTCCTCCCCAACATCTAAGAGATTGATGTTCCGTGGTGGTGGTACAGCATGATGATTAGGGAGCGGGTTCCGAGTCACATGCGGTCGATCTGCAGGTGGAGGAGAAATGGTCTTATTATCAATCAAATCTTGTACTTCATGCCTTAACCTCATACATCGGTCAGTTGTATGGCCATGAGCTTGGTGAAACTCACAATAGAGGCTTGTATTGAAGCCTGATGGAAGTGGATCAAGCATTGGTTTTGGATCTAGAGGCTTGAGATATCCTTTTTCCTTCAATCGCTTGAGAATGGTAGTTAGAGAAACCCCTAAATCCGTGAAGCGACGAAGCTGCCCTTCCAACTTTGGTCTCGACGCACCCCCTTTTCTCGCAAAATTCTGCCCTTCTTCTGGCTGGCTTAGAACATTAACATCAGTTGCTACCTGATTTCCAGCATTCCCCCCATAGAATGGTCTTCTAGGGCGGTTCCCCTGGGAATCTTCTCTTTTGATCTTTCCATTTTTGATTGCATCCTCGATTCTTGTTCCGATCTCAAATAATTCTGCAAAAGTGTGGATGCACTGGTACATAAGTTTTTCTTGATAAACACTTTGCAGGTTCCTTACTATGATTCAGATTTGTTCCTTTTCAGACAACCTTTGGGTCATCTTTGCGGCCTTTCCCCTCCAGCGAGACAGAAACTCAGCAAATGATTCTTTATGTTCTTGGGTAGTCGTCTCCAAATCCCTCACGGTTACATCAAGCTCTTGATTGTATTCATATTGGGTGACAAAGGCTTTCACCATGTCCTCCCATATGCGACTCTTGCTTGGCTCTAATGTGAAATACCAGGATAAAGCTGCCCCAGTCAAAGTTTGTTGAAACAGCATGGCCATCATGGCAGGATTCAGACCACTTGGTTGAAAGGCCCCAATGCACATCCTCACGCGGTTTCTAGGGTTGCCAGAACCATCAAATTTATCTATCTCAGGCATCTTGAAACCGGCTGGCAATTTTTCTTGAGTTCCCTCAAACAAACCATCTAACTCTAACAGGTAGCTATCAACCCCATTAGACTTGCGGACAACTTTCTCTAGCTTTTCCACCTTCTCCTTCATCTCGATACGCTCTTTCTCAGCTTTCTCAATCTTCTCTCTCTCTGCCCTAGGTACGTCAACTCTTGGTGGTTCCGGATCCTCAAACCATTCATCTTCCTGAAGCGGAGGCGGGTCGGCTATCGGTGGATCATTTACTGTCCTTTGGTGAGTCAGTGCCTCCATCCTGGCCATCATTTGGTCCATTCTCTCTTTCAACTGTGCTATCTCTGCAGCATGCTGGTCCTGGTCCATTTCTCCTTCTGTCTCTGGCTCTCTTCGTACTAACCTTGCACTCGAATCCCTGAACCAAACTGTCCCGGCGTTCAATGCTATCTTGCCTACAACCATTTTTATTTTTAATCAATTTTCAAACAACTTTATTATTTTTTTTGAAAAAAATGCTTGGTAAAAATTCTTTATGAATGGCTCATATGTCACACGGATGCGATGAATGTGTGTGTGTGTGCCTATTCTATATGCTAATAGAAAAGAAAATCCTAATTCTAACATATAAGCATATAAGCACATAAAATCCTCATCCATGTCAAGTGCGCTGATTTCTCCTTTCATTGTGATCCTCATTACCCTTTTTTTTTAAGTATTAAAATTTTGAAATTTATTTGGAAAGTATTTCTTAGGTGATGAAATCTTTTGAAACAATTCTTGGGAGTTCTTTTGAAAATGAGGATGTTAAACATTGCTCAACAAAGATGATTGGATTAAAATTCATTTGAAAAGCATTTCTCCCACAAATAATTCCTGAGTTTTTTTTTTTTTTTTTTTGGATTTTTCCTTTCAAAGTGAGGACGTGAAAATATTTCTCAATAAAAGATGATTGGACTGAAACTTTGCTTTGAAATTCATTTGAAAAGTATTTCTTTCAAAACAATTCCCAAGATTTTTGGGTTTTTTCTTTGAAAGTGAGGATGTGAAAATATTTCTCAATAAAAGATGATTGGGTTTTACTTGATTTAAAGAAAATGAACCTTGGATCTTTTTTTTTTCTTTAAGAGGGTGATTTTTCAAAACATGTTTTTTGGATTTAAAGATAATGATTAATTAAAAAATAAATTTCATAAACAATGAACTTTGGATTCTTGGGTAGGAGTATCACACGATTAGATAATCATCGCACTTTTCATGAATTCGGATGCATACAAGGTCAATGATGCTTAGCTAAAACATGATACAAGGGGTGTAATCTTATAATCAAGATTCGGCTTATTCTCAAATGTCATAGGACATGAAAAGGAATTGCCCAAAAGTGATTAAGAGGTTACAAATCTTTTATCAAGTAAGCATCGTCATCATCTCAAGTAATCCCTTTCGGGCATACAACACTCCCTAGCACATAACCCTAATCAAGAATTGAATTCCTAATTTTGAATGGTTCTATGGAAACTACTATGCAAAGGCAGGGTTTTGGTCAAATAAGGGACCCTTGACACACACCCGATAGGATGCTTCATATACCAAGACATGGTACGAGATCAAGGGTGATCACACGGCTCCATGATGGCTTGACCGACCGGGTTGCCCCGAGCCTCCAAGGTCATAGTTCCGTGCAATCGACTGGCGAGACATGCAAGTGCAATGCAACAGGCGCACAAAAATTAATTAATTTGATTAAAAGGATGCTTTCAAGTCTAATCCTCGAGTGAACCCAAAATCAGAAATTCTGGTTTGCGAAACCAGAGATTCTGGGTTCGATCCCCAGCAGAGTCGCCAGATTGTGGATATTGCAGGTTTTCTTTCTTTACCCACAGCTAACATTTTTCAAATTTCAAAGAGTCGCCACTTAATTTTTAAAAGGAAAATTAAGAAACCATTTTAAAGCAAACTGATCTTTTGCGAAACCAAAGATAAACTGGGTCCGGGGATTATGGAATGAAAGGGGAAGGAGCCCGGGGACTAAAACACCCCCTTTCATCCTATCTCACGATAGGCCTCTACTCAACATCCTTTTTAATCAAATTATTAATCTAAGCATGCCCTCAATTAATACATATATACATATACATCACACAAGCATGTTGGAAATGGTGTAAAATTGCTAACGACAAAATATCATTCATAAGCCACGTAATACAAGTAGCAAACAACATGATATGCAATAGAGAACTATAAAACATACCCGGGATCCAGCCGCGAATATCAAACGTGCAATGCATACAAGAACAAAATTTCTAAAAAAAAAGGAGTCTCTAATTCATATATTCACATAAGGCAAAACCTAAGCTAAGGTGTCGCACATGGGGTCGAAAAATCAATTAAAATCAATGAAATAAATTAAACTAGAGAAGGGTTGAGAAATGGTACCTCAAAGCGCTACAAAACAAAGGTTAGTACACATGCCTTATACTAGATGTAATATCAAAAAGTAATCAATCCTAAGTCATGTTCAATTAAATTCAACTAAGTCCAACTTTGTCCAAGAACTAGTTCTAACTATAAGCATCAATGTATATGAATGAATGATTATGAACAAGCATGAGATATGGATTTCTTCACCAATTTGGATCACTAAACCTCTGGATTTAATCTAAATTATCATTATTCAAAACACGGTTTGGGTCTCAAGACATTAGGAGACCATTTGAGTTAAAATAAATAAGATTAGACAAAAACAGTAGCAGTTTTTTATGAATTACAGAGAGCAGATCAGATGTTCAAAAATAGGAATAAAATACTTTCAACGGTTGGATCTTAATGATTGTTTGATATGTTATGCCTCTGTGAGTCTAGTTTCTAACCAAAAAAGAAAATCGAGGTTTCAACGGTTAGATCTCCGGGAATACTGAAAATACTAGACCTCACTCAGGATTTTGCAACTCTCTGTCCAGAGATCTTGTATGATTTTCTACAAATAGTAGAAAAATGAGAAACACTTAGATCTTTTTAGGGTATCTTCCTAACACATTAAGGTACTTATAAACAATTATTTGAGACCCCAAAAACTTTATTAAGGTTCTCATTTATTAATTTCAAAATGGACTTACTGTTCTGAAAGTATTCTAAAACTCTAGACAGATTGTAATTAACTCACAAAAACCATGATCAAACCTTTCTAAGCACAAAATCTTGCTAAAACAAAAATCACAGTGGTAAAATAATGTGTTATTGATACTTTCCCGTTGGTTTCATTCGATTCCAACGGTCTGATCTTGAACTAAAAATCTTTGATTGAAAACAGTTTGTAAACTCACTGTTTTCTCTTTGCTAGTTCAACTTTGTTGGTTGACCCCAACCATTAAAAACATGAAGTTGGGGCTCAAACCAAACTACTTCTTCTACCATTTGATGGTCATTGAAGACTAAGAGGCATATATGCTCATAGATTTTAATAAAATATAGCATGGATTTCACAAGATCCAAAGAACAATGAACTTAAATCCATGGATAAGAGTTTGGATTCAAATCACTACTCCTACCACTTAATGGTCATTGGAGTTTTAAGACACCTTACACTTATGGATCTTGATGAAGTATTGAAATGAACTTCACAAAATCCTCAAATAAAGAACTCAAACCTATGGACCCAAGCTTGAATTCAACTTATCACTCCTACCATTCGATGGTCATTGGAGACTAAATGAAGTTAAAATTTAGTCAAACCTCATTGGAATATAGTAAGGATTCCATAAGATTTCTTAATGAAGAGGTTCAAGTCATGGATTAAGACTTGAATCTCACTAATTATATGTAAATTAAGACTATGATTCATTCTAATCTCCATATAGATCATAAGATCATAGGAAATTAAGGAATCAAACTCAAAGAGGTTCAATGAGATATGGAAGACCTCATGCACCTTTTGAATGGAATAGAAATAAGGAAAATCAAGGATTACATAGAAAACTAAGAATACAAACTCTTCAAAGTTGAATTTGTCCTAAACCCAAAGCATTAATTAGATCCAAATTGATGAAATGTCATGAGATTCAATCACAAGTTCTTGGTGGTGTGTGATGAAATGGGGTAAGAAGAGAGGTTTTGAAAATGTGAAAAGTTCCTAGATCTAAGAACTTGTGATTGAATTGTCCTAATTCTACCAAGGATTAAGAGGTTACCTCTATGACCTCAAAGAATTTTTCAATTTCTTGTGAAGTTCTTCCAAGATCTTCAAATTCTTCTCAAAACTCTTCAAATTCTTCAAGAAATTCTTCTCTTCTTCTTAATTCTCTCTATATGATTCTTGTATCTCTCTCTAAATTCAAGTATATGTGTGTGTATTGATTCAAGTATATTCAAGTATATGAAAAATGAAGATGAAAGTTTGTTTATATAGGCCATTATCTCAAGGATAAATGGGTAAATTCGGGTGGAGACCCATGTGCAAAGATTTCTTCTAGAACATGTGAGAAGAACAGTCTGTTACAGCCAGCGGCACTCGACGGGTGCCGGTGGCACTCGCTGAATGCCAGGCGGCACTCGCTGAGTGCCGGGCGGCACTCACTGAATGCCAGGCGGCATTCGCTGAATGCCGGGAGGCACTAAGTGAGTGCCGCCGGCTGTACTGCGTGCCGGGGCTAACTGAATTTTGCCCTACTTTTAATTTTTAAGAGAAAAAGTTGATGTAAACTAAAATTTTAAATTTATATATATCTATATTTGTACTAAGATCCCCCATGTGCATGGTATATATCTAAATATACTACTCTCTTTTTGTATTTTCTCCTTTTCCAAGATTTTTTATTTATTTATTTTGTCCTCCTATCTCTTTCAAAAGAACTCTTCTTTATTTTTTATTTTATCCTCTTAAAAATTGGTTCCCAGACTGGGTTTCTCACACGTTCTTCATTGTTTGGGTTTCTCCCGAATACCCAAACTCTCTCTCTTCTTTCTCCTTTTTATATTTTCTACTTTTAATTTTGAAATTTGTCTTGAAGAATCAATTGAAGATTTTGAATTTCTTGGAAAATCTTCGAATGTAACCGGCCATTGTCATCATCGGTCTTTTGAGAGGTAACCAATCCCTAGATTTGACGTTTGGTCAAAATTGGGGTGTCTATAGTTTGCCCCTCTTTGACAGAGCTTGTGAAGCAACGCGTATCACAAGTGAATGTCAAAGCCTGTGTGAAAGACAAGCCTTTGACCAAACAGTCGAACCTAGGTAAAAACAAAAAGTGCGTTGCAAAATCGGGTGTGCAGATAGCCAAATGCTGGTCGTGCTCAAAGATGAGCTGCCTACGTATCCCATCAGGAATCGGACCAAGACGTAGTTCGAGCAAGGGACAACAAAACACAAACGCAGGTAGTCACACAGATGAATGCACCTATCCTATCGTGATGCACGTGCTCAAGCAAATTTATGCTCTAAGTTTTCAGGTTCAATAACTTAGGACAATGATACTCCTTAAAGTTAGCAAAACGTATCTTCGTCTTGAAATCCTTCTATGCTGATGACGTCCTATCCTGGGAAAGTCGCGACTGCCATTTTTTTATGAGAACAATGATCGGCCGAGATGCGCTTTGCGTCTTATACTCCAGTGCCGAATCATGAAGCGTGTTGAAAGACTGAGATGCGCTTCACGTCTTATACTCCGATGTCTTTCAAGAAATGAGATGTTTTGCAGAAAAGTCAGAATCGCTCCAGATTCGATGACCCCAGAGATAGCAGAAAAGGCAGAATCGCTCCAGATTCAATGACTCCAAATAACAGAAAAGTCAGAATCGCTCCAGATTCAAATGACCCCAAGATAGCAGAAAAGTCAGAATCACTCCAGATTCAATGACCCCAAGATAGCAGAAAAGTCAAAATCGCTCCAGATTCAATGACCCCAATGATCGCAGAAAAGTCAGAATCGCTCTCGATTCAATGACCCCAATGATCGCAGAAAAGTCAGAATCGCTCTCGATTCAATGACCCCAAGATAGCAGAAAAGCCATAATCGCTCCAGATTCAATGACCCCAAATAGCAGAAAAGTCAGAATCGCTCCAGATTCAATGACCCCAAGATAGCAGAAAAGTCAGAATCGCTCCAGATTCAATGACCCCAATGATCGCAGAAAAGTCAGAATCGCTCTCGATTCAATGACCCCAAGATAGCAGAAAAGTCATAATCGCTCCAGATTCAATGACCCCAAATAGCAGAAAAGTCAGAATCGCTCCAGATTCAATGACCCCAAGATAGCAGAAAAGTCAGAATCACTCCAGATTCAATGACCCCAAGATAGCAGAAAAGTCATAATCGTTCCAGATTCAATGGCCCCAATGATCGCAAAAAAGTCAGAATCGCTCTCGATTCAATGACCCCAATGATCGCAGAAAAGTCATAATCGCTCCAGATTCAATGACCCCAATGATCGCAGAAAAGTCAGAATCGCTCTCGATTCAATGACCCCAATGATCGCAGAAAAGTCAGAATTGCTCCCGATTCAATGACCCCAATGATCACAGAAAAGTCAGAATCGCTCCAAATTCAATGACCCCAAGATAGCAGAAAAGTCAGAATCGCTCCCAATTCAATGACCCCAATGATCGCAGAAAAGTCAGAATCATTCCAGATTCAATGACCCCAAGATAGCAGAAAAGTCATAATCGCTCCAGATTCAATGACCCCAAGATAGCAGAAAAGTCAGAATCATTCCAGATTTAATGACCCCAAGATAGCAGAAAAGTCATAATCGCTCCAGATTCAATGACCCCAATGATCGCAGAAAAGTCAGAATCGCTCTCGATTCAATGACCCCAATGATCGCAGAAAAGTCAGAATCGCTCCCGATTCAATGACCCCAATGATCGCAGAAAAGAAGCTTGGCATTGCTAAGGTAAATCCCCTTTCTTTTTTTAGAATAGTCATGTGGACTTAACAATCCGTTTTCTATTTTCAAAAAAACTGGAATCGCACGGACTCGAAAATTCACTTTTCTATTTTTCTAAGATCAAAAATTCATTTTCTAAAAATTCATTTTATTCTTTGAAGACATGGAGTCGCGCAGACTCGACAACTTGTTTTCGGCATTTCTAAATTTGGTTTTATCTCTTCCCTTTTTGTTTTGATCAGTAACCCCAGGCTGCAGTAGATGACTTATGCCAAGACTGAGGATTTGATCGGTGACTCATAGGATGCGATAGACGACTTATACCAAGACCGAGGATTTGATCGGTAACTCATAGGATGCGATGGACGACTTATACCAAGACCGAGAATTTGATTGGAGCTGGTCCAGCTCAAAAGATTTGCCTTGGGGCCATTCTAGCTCAAGATATGTTTCATGTGCTTTTTATTCTAGATTCATCATTTTCTTTTCTTGATAGATTGTTTGCTATGGACATCAGTTTTAGGTGATTCGAGTAAGAAGAGGAAGAAGTATGAGCCAGATAACCCCACTTTTTTACTCACGGATTCTCCTTTCGACTATGGACAAGTTCAAAGGCTTTCCATCACCTCTGATGATTAGCTTTTAAAGCTCAATCTGCTGAGGATATCTTACTGATTTTTTTCTTTCTGAGAGTATTACTCGATCTCTATTCGATTTTCTTGGCAATGCAGAATCTGACTCCCTGACCTCCATGCTATCACCCTTCTTTTGAAATTCTCAACTCTTGTTGGTCCATCTGAGGAATGTATCTTTTGGATTTCAAGAAGGGTAGATTCAAACTGAGTTGAGATACACACATTTTTAAATTTGTGACCAATTCAGCTTTCTTTTCTTTTTTCTTTGCGCTTCTCTGATCAACTTAGAAAAGATTGTTATCCCATAATATTCTTTCATTGTATCTTCCTTTACGATTGACTTTTCAATGAAGAATTCTTCTTTTCATGTTTCTTTCCATCTTAAATCAATTTTAGATTTATGCATGAAAACTTCAACTTTTTACTTCAAGAATTCCCAGGATGTCTAAGCTTGGTTCTTGAAAGCCAGTAAACACAGAGATATTTTATTTGGCAAATGACAGTTTGCCCCTAGTTTGACAAGGGCTTGGAAATGCTGGGCAAACGAAGTTTGCCCCTAGTTTGAGGGAGGTGACGCGGCCTCTGGGCAAACGATAGTTTGCCCCTAGTTTTCAAGGTAATTTCATGAATTGGTTGGGTTTCTTCCCTGGACCGAGGGCCTTGGGAGACCCGCCTACTTATCCCCGAATGGGCATCAGGTCCTATAGTAGTTCGGTCGAGGCCTGAAAGAAGTGTAATGATTGACTCTGTTTGCGATTGTGACCGAACCTTGTAGGCTGCCTACGTATCCCCGAATGGGAATCAGGTCAAAACGTAGTTCAACGACTCCGGAGGTCTTGAAAGAATAAGGCTTCAAGAATTGGTGAGCTTTTCGAGCCATGTTTTCATTTGGGTTCAATGAGCGCCCTTTCTGGGTAGATTTTCTGAAACAAATTCCTTATGGTAGCTTTCGAACAAGATGATGAACTACTTCTCCTTCCTATGCATTTTTTTCTTTTTTTTTTCTTCTTCTTTTCCTTTTTTTTTCTTTGTTTTGTGGCGGTTGATTCTTTTCACCTTATCATTAGCCAGTCAAAATTTACAACTCTTCATAATACATCATGTTTTACTCATACTCTATCATACTCACATAGTAATACCAGCCCTCCAAATTACTCTTTATCTTTCTCAAAGATATTTCTGCATTGTTTTAGGTCCACTTATCACTTATCCATTGAGTCTCTCAAAAAATTTAATTGATACTTTCAAATCTTTCTTTTCATTTCCAATTTCTTTTCTTAGGATAATTCATGTACTTTGAAGTACTCAAGAATTCTCAATCTTATTTATTCTCTACTTTTTTCATTTTTTTTCTTTTCTTTTCTCTATCTCACTATCTCTTACTCTCTTCATGATTTTGACTGGCTAGGATTCGGATTTTGAAATCAACACGCATCTTATTTTGCTCTAACTTTTGCCTAGGCGCCCTTTCGGGTTTTCATCCTAGCGAGCTCTTTTTTTTTTTTTTTTAAGAAGAAGAAGTTCATTTAAAACATCTAGCTACCATTAAGGAACAAGTTCATGGCTTTGGAATGTGAGCTCACCTTTTAGGTTTGGTATAAAGGGGTGATGTGGGATAATTTCTGAATTCATTCTGGTACAAGACCATGCAAAGCATCCTTGTATTATTTTAGCAATGAGATCAATTTTATGCTTTTATCTTTATTGAGTGAAATATGGAGAGAATCACTTTGAGAATCTTCTTCATCTTCTAAGTCAAATGCCAAGGTTTTCTCAATGATTTTGCATGCAGGTTCATTTGCTTCTTTTTTTTTTCTTCACAGTTATTATAATCATTAAGCGCAATCAAGTAAGCAGAATCAGTCACTTTCATTGATAACAGAAAATTAAAAGGCTTGGCTCATACTGGCCATTACAGACTTCCGGGGTAGGGGAATCCTATCACTAGACTCAAGGACCTTTTGGCAAATTCCCTGATTCTATCTCTCCTCCATTTTCCGGCTTTTCCTTCCTTGCTTTATTTCCCTTGACCTCTTCCTTCATTATTTCTCCCATCTGTTCTTTCCCAATCTTTACTTCTATGATCTTCTTTGGACCACTCTCCTCGGTCTTACTGCTTTCTTCATTAAAGAGATTCCTCATAGCCAGGCCATCCAGTGCATAAATCCAATCTTGGACAGACATAGGTTCTGTGAGCGCTTGCAAGTATGGATCTTTGTAGTCAATGAACTCATGTAAGAAGGAGATCTCAGACCTTTGCTCCAAGTACTTATCTTTGCAGTCCACCCATGGCTCTGGAGAGCCGTAGCAGGGGAAATCTTCTTCTTTCTTGATGAAGTGTATATGCAATGCCTAACTTCCTTCTTCAAGATCCTTCCCTTTCCCTTTCTTCAAGTCATTCCCATCTAACAGCTTGGCATGGTTGACCACTTCTTCAGCATTTCCTTCTTCTTCTTCTCCTTCGGACCACAGACCATCCATGTCACTGTAAACCTCTTCCTCCCAGACGGAGTTATCAGTAGGATTGTTTGGATCCCACCAATCGATTTGGATGATTTCATTGTGCATATCTTCCTCAAACGCTTGTTCTTCTTCTCCTCCTATCAACCAATCCTCTTCCTCTACTACTATAAGGCATATCCTCTGATCTTTTGGGAATTCATAAGCTTTGGTAGCCTGTCCTACTGGTACAATCAATACAGACGGATCGAAGACTTCCTCCCCAACATCTAAGAGATTGATGTTCCGTGGTGGTGGTACAGCATGATGATTAGGGAGCGGGTTCCGAGTCACATGCGGTCGATCTGCAGGTGGAGGAGAAATGGTCTTATTATCAATCAAATCTTGTACTTCATGCCTTAACCTCATACATCGGTCAGTTGTATGACCATGAGCTTGGTGAAACTCACAATAGAGGCTTGTATTGAAGCCTGATGGAAGTGGATCAGGCATTGGTTTTGGATCTAGAGGCTTGAGATATCCTTTTTCCTGTAATCGCTTGAGAATGGTAGTTAGAGAAACCCCTAAATCCGTGAAGCGACGAAGCTGCCCTTCCAACTTTGGTCTCGACGCACCCCCTTTTCTCGCAAAATTCTGCCCTTCTTCTGGCTGGCTTAGAACATTAACATCAGTTGCTACCTGATTTCCAGCATTCCCCCCATAGAATGGTCTTCTAGGGCGGTTCCCCTGGGAATCTTCTCTTTTGATCTTTCCATTTTTGATTGCATCCTCGATTCTTGTTCCGATCTCAAATAATTCTGCAAAAGTGTGGATCTCAAATAATTCTGCAAAAGTGTGGATGCCAGAACCATCAAATTTATCTATCTCAGGCATCTTGAAACCGGCTGGCAATTTTTCTTGAGTTCCCTCAAACAAACCTTCTAACTCTAACAGGTAGCTATCAACCCCATTAGACTTGCGGACAACTTTCTCTAGCTTTTCCACCTTCTCCTTCATCTCGATACGCTCTTTCTCAGCTTTCTCAATCTTCTCTCTCTCTGCCCTAGGTACGTCAACTCTTGGTGGTTCCGGATCCTCAAACCATTCATCTTCCTGAAGCGGAGGCGGGTCGGCTATCGGTGGATCATTTACTGTCCTTTGGTGAGTCAGTGCCTCCATCCTGGCCATCATTTGGTCCATTCTCTCTTTCAACTGTGCTATCTCTGCAGCATGCTGGTCCTGGTCCATTTCTCCTTCTGTCTCTGGCTCTCTTCGTACTAACCTTGCACTCGAATCCCTGAACCAAACTGTCCCGGCGTTCAATGCTATCTTGCCTACAACCATTTTTATTTTTAATCAATTTTCAAACAACTTTATTATTTTTTTTGAAAAAAATGCTTGGTAAAAATTCTTTATGAATGGCTCATATGTCACACGGATGCGATGAATGTGTGTGTGTGTGCCTATTCTATATGCTAATAGAAAAGAAAATCCTAATTCTAACATATAAGCATATAAGCACATAAAATCCTCATCCATGTCAAGTGCGCTGATTTCTCCTTTCATTGTGATCCTCATTACCCTTTTTTTTTAAGTATTAAAATTTTGAAATTTATTTGGAAAGTATTTCTTAGGTGATGAAATCTTTTGAAACAATTCTTGGGAGTTCTTTTGAAAATGAGGATGTTAAACATTGCTCAACAAAGATGATTGGATTAAAATTCATTTGAAAAGCATTTCTCCCACAAATAATTCCTGAGTTTTTTTTTTTTTTTTTTTTTGGATTTTTCCTTTCAAAGTGAGGACGTGAAAATATTTCTCAATAAAAGATGATTGGACTGAAACTTTGCTTTGAAATTCATTTGAAAAGTATTTCTTTCAAAACAATTCCCAAGATTTTTGGGTTTTTTCTTTGAAAGTGAGGATGTGAAAATATTTCTCAATAAAAGATGATTGGGTTTTACTTGATTTAAAGAAAATGAACCTTGGATCTTTTTTTTTTTCTTTGAGAGGGTGATTTTTCAAAACATGTTTTTTGGATTTAAAGATAATGATTAATTAAAAAAAAAATTTCATAAACAATGAACTTTGGATTCTTGGGTAGGAGTATCACACGATTAGATAATCATCGCACTTTTCATGAATTCGGATGCATACAAGGTCAATGATGCTTAGCTAAAACATGATACAAGGGGTGTAATCTTATAATCAAGATTCGGCTTATTCTCAAATGACATAGGACATGAAAAGGAATTGCCCAAAAGTGATTAAGAGGTTACAAATCTTTTATCAAGTAAGCATCGTCATCATCTCAAGTAATCCCTTTCGGGCATACAACACTCCCTAGCACATAACCCTAATCAAGAATTGAATTCCTAATTTTGAATGGTTCTATGGAAACTACTATGCAAAGGCAGGGTTTTGGTCAAATAAGGGACCCTTGACACACACCCGATAGGATGCTTCATATACCAAGACATGGTACGAGATCAAGGGTGATCACACGGCTCCATGATGGCTTGACCGACCGGGTTGCCCCGAGCCTCCAAGGTCATAGTTCCGTGCAATCGACTGGCGAGACATGCAAGTGCAATGCAACAGGCGCACAAAAATTAATTAATTTGATTAAAAGGATGCTTTCAAGTCTAATCCTCGAGTGAACCCAAAATCAGAAATTCTGGTCTGCGAAACCAGAGATTCTGGGTTCGATCCCCAGCAGAGTCGCCAGATTGTGGATATCGCAGGTTTTCTTTCTTTACCCACAGCTAACATTTTTCAAATTTCAAAGAGTCGCCACTTAATTTTTAAAAGGAAAATTAAGAAACCATTTTAAAGCAAACTAATCTTTTGCGAAACCAAAGATAAACTGGGTCCGGGGATTATGGAATGAAAGGGGAAGGAGCCCGGGGACTAAAACACCCCCTTTCATCCTATCTCACGATAGGCCTCTACTCAACATCCTTTTTAATCAAATTATTAATCTAAGCATGCCCTCAATTAATACATATATACATATACATCACACAAGCATGTTGGAAATGGTGTAAAATTGCTAACGACAAAATATCATTCATAAGCCACGTAATACAAGTAGCAAACAACATGATATGCAATAGAGAACTATAAAACATACCCGGGATCCAGCCGCGAATATCAAACGTGCAATGCATACAAGAACAAAATTTCTAAAAAAAAAAGGAGTCTCTAATTCATATATTCACATAAGGCAAAACCTAAGCTAAGGTGTCGCACATGGGGTCGAAAAATCAATTAAAATCAATGAAATAAATTAAACTAGAGAAGGGTTGAGAAATGGTACCTCAAAGCGCTACAAAACAAAGGTTAGTACACATGCCTTATACTAGATGTAATATCAAAAAGTAATCAATCCTAAGTCATGTTCAATTAAATTCAACTAAGTCCAACTTTGTCCAAGAACTAGTTCTAACTATAAGCATCAATGTATATGAATGAATGATTATGAACAAGCATGAGATATGGATTTATTCACCAATTTGGATCACTAAACCTCTGGATTTAATCTAAATTATCATTATTCAAAACATAGTTTGGGTCTCAAGACATTAGGAGACCATTTGAGTTAAAATAAATAAGATTAGACAAAAACAGTAGCAGTTTTTTATGAATTACAGAGAGCAGATCAGATGTTCAAAAATAGGAATAAAATACTTTCAACGGTTGGATCTTAATGATTGTTTGATATGTTATGCCTCTGTGAGTCTAGTTTCTAACCAAAAAAGAAAATCGAGGTTTCAACGGTTAGATCTCCGGGAATACTGAAAATACTAGACCTCACTCAGGATTTTGCAACTCTCTGTCCAGAGATCTTGTATGATTTTCTAAAAATAGTAGAAAAATGAGAAACACTTAGATCTTTTTAGGGTATCTTCCTAACACATTAAGGTACTTATAAAAAATTATTTGAGACCCCAAAACTTTATTAAGGTTCTCATTTATTAATTTCAAAATGGACTTACTGTTCTGAAAGTATTCTAAAACTCTGGACAGATTGTAATTAACTCACAAAAACCATGATCAAACCTTTCTAAGCACAAAATCTTGCTAAAACAAAAATCACAGTGGTAAAACAATGTGTTATTGATACTTTCCCGTTGGTTTCATTCGATTCCAACGGTCTGATCTTGAACTAAAAATCTTTGATTGAAAACAGTTTGTAAACTCACTGTTTTCTCTTTGCTAGTTCAACTTTGTTGGTTGACCCCAACCATTAAAAACATGAAGTTGGGGCTCAAACCAAACTACTTCTTCTACCATTTGATGGTCATTGAAGACTAAGAGGCATATATGCTCATAGATTTTAATAAAATATAGCATGGATTTCACAAGATCCAAAGAACAATGAACTTAAATCCATGGATAAGAGTTTGGATTCAAATCACTACTCCTACCACTTAATGGTCATTGGAGTTTTAAGACACCTTACACTTATGGATCTTGATGAAGTATTGAAATGAACTTTACAAAATCCTCAAATAAAGAACTCAAACCTATGGACCCAAGCTTGAATTCAACTTATCACTCCTACCATTCGATGGTCATTGGAGACTAAATGAAGTTAAAATTTAGTCAAACCTCATTGGAATGTAGTAAGGATTCCATAAGATTTCTTAATGAAGAGGTTCAAGTCATGGATTAAGACTTGAATCTCACTAATTATATGTAAATTAAGACTATGATTCATTCTAATCTCCATATAGATCATAAGATCATAGGAAATTAAGGAATCAAACTCAAAGAGGTTCAATGAGATATGGAAGACCTCATGCACCTTTTGAATGGAATAGAATAAGGAAAATCAAGGATTACTTAGAAAACTAAGAATGCAAACTCTTCAAAGTTGAATTTGTCCTAAACCCAAAGCATTAATTAGATCCAAATTGATGAAATGTCATGAGATTCAATCACAAGTTCTTGGTGGTGTGTGATGAAATGGGGTAAGAAGAGAGGTTTTGAAAATGTGAAAAGTTCCTAGATCTAAGAACTTGTGATTGAATTGTCCTAATTCTACCAAGGATTAAGAGGTTACCTCTATGACCTCAAAGAATTTTTCAATTTCTTGTGAAGTTCTTCCAAGATCTTCAAATTCTTCTCAAAACTTTTCAAATTCTTCAAGAAATTCTTCTCTTCTTCTTAATTCTCTCTATATGATTCTTGTATCTCTCTCTAAATTCAAGTATATGTGTGTGTATTGATTCAAGTATATTCAAGTATATGAAAAATGAAGATGAAAGTTTGTTTATATAGGCCATTATCTCAAGGATAAATGGGTAAATTCGGGTGGAGACCCATGTGCAAAGATTTCTTCTAGAACATGTGAGAAGAACAGTCTGTTACAGCCAGTGACACTCGACGGGTGCCGGCGACACTCGCTGAATGCCAGGCGGCACTCGCTGAGTGCCGGGCGGCACTCACTGAATGCCAGGCGGCATTCGCTGAATGCCGGGAGGCACTCAGTGAGTGCCGCCGGCTGTACCGCGTGCCGGGGCTAACTGAATTTTGCCCTACTTTTAATTTTTAAGAAAAAAAGTTGATGTAAACTAAAATTTTAAATTTATATATATCTATATTTGTACTAAGATCCCCCATGTGCATGGTATATATCTAAATATACTACTCTCTTTTTGTATTTTCTCCTTTTCCAAGATTTTTTATTTATTTATTTTGTCCTCCTATCTCTTTCAAAAGAACTCTTCTTTATTTTTTATTTTATCCTCTTAAAAACTGGTTCCCAGACTGGGTTTCTCACACGTTCTTCATTGTTCGGGTTTCTCCCGAATACCCAAACTCTCTCTCTTCTTTCTCCTTTTTATATTTTCTATTTTTAATTTTGAAATTTGTCTTGAAGAATCAATTGAAGATTTTGAATTTCTTGGAAAATCTTCGAATGTAACCGGCCATTGTCATCATCGGTCTTTTGAGAGGTAACCAATCCCTAGATTTGACGTTTGGTCAAAATTGGGGTGTCTACACTACCTGCTAGTGCACCTGGGGATATTAGGCCAATAGTGAGGTTAAATCTGGGTCACGTTACTTTCTTTTTCTTTTCGTGTTGCTTTATTTAATTCTTCCCGTTTGATCTTTCTTTTGCTTAGTTAATTTATTTTCTCCGTTTCGCTTTTGTTTCCCTTTGTCAGGAATATCACTATGAACCCACCATTTCCACCGTTGTACCTTCCACATCAACTCTTTCATGGATTTGGACCATACATAAGGTCCCCAGGAACTCTGCCGCAAGAGGAACGTTCAATGCGCAATTACACTCCGTTATCCTCGTCTCCATCCGGATCCTCTATTGTCGGTGAAATCAATTCCCTAGAGAGTTCGGACTTGCTCGATGATGTCCTCGCTGCTTTCCGCTTGTTCTGGGAAAGGGAATCATCAAATTCAGACTCTACATTTGAAGTTCTGGCAGAGAAGGAGGTTATGGAAGACGACATCTTCCTGCTTGAAGAATAGTGTTTTACTTCAATTATTTTATGTCATTTCATTTTCTTTCATCAATTGGAGTGTATTCTTAGACAAAGTTTTGTTAATTTCAGCTTTATTGTAGTTTTTCTTTTTCAATAAGGGTTTAAATGCCATGTGGGGGCACTAATATTGCAAGTGGATGCTATTATACAGATTTATTTATAAAAATTTGCAATTTTCTACTATGAGGATGATGTTTTTGGCTTATATGACTACCAATGAGCTGTTTCATCACTATTCTGTATGTCCGGATTAATGTTGGTTAGTTAGGGGTATTTAATTTATCCGTGTTATGATCTTGTAGACTTTTAGAGTTCGATCGATCGAATGTTTCTCGATCGATCGAGAGTATCATGACCTCGAGCGCTTCAGCAGGGCTCAATCGATCGAAGGTTCGATCGATCGATCCATCTTGAGCGATCGAAACTTGTTTTTAAACGAGGCGTCATTCAGTATCTTCTTCAGTCTATCTTCTTCTCTATCTCGAGCGATTGAGGACAGAAGGGGACTCACAAAATTCTTGGCCCCCCCATATACGCCAACATCAATTGAGGAGCAGCTGGGCACTCTGGTCATCATCATCATCACCCTCATCCTCTTTTCAGCGCGTCTATCGAGGTTAGGCCCCGAAACCCCCTCGTTGATCTTTTCCTTTCAAATTCGTGTAGGGGTGCCCCCCATTGGTTCTTTTACTCGTTTTCTTCATTGTTTGTTATATTTCATGTTTTTGGACCTTTTTCGTTCTCATCGCTCGAGACTGCCACTTCACTGTGTTCGATCGATCGAACTGGGTTCGAGCGATCAAACCCAGCATCCTTTCAATCGATCGAACAAGTCTCGAGCGATCGAACCTGTGTTCTTCTCAATCGATCGAACATGCTTTGATCGATCGAAGTATGACAGTTTCATTTCCTTTTCTGGTTTCCCTGTTCTTAATGTTTCTTTGTTTCTTTCTTATGTTTCAGGGCTAAACAATGAACCCTATCACTGGGTATCACAAAGCCAAGCCATTTGACCTATCCATACCTGACCCTATACCCGATCACGGGTTCAGAAACGATGAAGACCGGGTATGGTTCACTCGATATTTCCAGTCGCACAAGGTCATGCTTGGGCGGGCCCTCGAGACAGTATGGCTGGCTACTCCTTGGTATCTTGCCCAGATTCGCGCCATGCCATAGTGGTACACGCTCCTCTCCCAGCCTAAGCACGTTAATCTGTCCTGGATCTGGGAGGCGTGTGCGACGATGATCAGGGATCCAGTTGCTCCATTCACACTCCGCTCATTCTTCCATGGCCAGGAGATTATCTTTAGTCCGGCCATGTCTCGGCCGCTATTGGGGTACCCGAGGTACCTGATTGTGTTTGTCCACATCGCCCCGACACACCGCTGCTCTCCCCGACTATTATTATCAGAGAGATCACTGGGGGTGCTCTTCCGAGCTGGGATGGCGAGGCTCTTATTCCTGACTTCTACCTTACAGATAATTATCATATGCTACACCTAGCCCTCAGCAATTGCCTTTTAATGACATCTTATCGCGAGAAGATTACAACGTGGTACGCCCGGGTGTTATATGCGATCGGGACACAGCAGCCTGTCTGTTTGCCTCGCCTCTACATCGATTTCATGAGGCACCCTACTCGCTACATTCAGGCCAAGAAGCACCTGAAGGGTGCTTGGACCATTCACAGGGTTATTGAGCAGGCGGGTCTACTTCTATTGGCGGGTGATGTGAATGCCCAGTCTCGCAGCCGTTTTGATGAGACTGGTTCTCGCCGGTCTGAGGTACAAAAGAGAAAGAGGCGGGGTAAAGGCAAGGTGAAGGTTGGAGAGAAGAGGAGGAGAGGAGGAGGCACCGATACGGAGGGTGCTGCTTTTGGGACGCCCACAGCGGCTGAGGAGCATGATTCTGAGGAGGAGATGGATCCTGTAGAGGAGGTGGTGAGATTTGAGTTGAGACAGAGGTCTCAGGCTCGTACCCAGGGAGAGTCTTCTTCTGCGCCTCTCCCGACTATTCATGAGTTGCTATTGGAGGAGAGGGAGGCCATGATTAGACTTGAGGGTAAGGTTGATCAGCTGACGACTCTGCTGGAGGTGATCTTGATACAGATTAGAGTCGACTAGGCAGTTCATGCAGCTTCTACAACACCACCTAGCGATCCACCGACAGCTGCTCCTGCCGTTTCCACTGACCCACCTACCACTTCAGCTCTTGTAGTTCCACCACCTACCACCGATCCATCATCTGCTGACCCTTCTTCCCAGATTGATCCTGTAGCTTCTACATCATCAGTGTCACCGCCTGCTATGGAGATACCACTTCTACCTCCTCTTATCGTGGCCGACACACCCTTATCTATTCCAGCTGCCACGATCACGAGTGACCCAGCGGCACTGACTGTTGCTGTGGGTGAAGGTGGGGATGCTCCTGATGTTTTTATTGAGATATCGGACGTCGCTGATGATGTCTAGTTTCTGGGGGATCGGTGTTGTTGGTTGTTTTTGTTTTTGTTTGGTTGTTTCGATATTTTGGTCATTGTGATTGGATTTGGATGTGTTGGTTGGTTGTTGGATATATTTTTGGATACTGTTGGGATATTTTGTATTGTTGGATACTTTGTATATTTTGTATTTTAGTTGCATGGTGCATATGAGCATTGTTCTGTTCTTTCACTTTATTATATTTCCAGTGATTAGTTCCATTTTATGCATGGATCCAATGCTCTATATTTCATATTCTTTTGATCTCTGCTGCTTGGAGTTTGTATGCTTTTTGTACAGGTTGTTACACTTGCCAGTCTTATGATGATATATATCAGGTGATATCTATCTATCTATTTTTTAAAATCGCATGTTGAGGACACTGCAATTTTCAGTTGGGGGTGGGATGTAGATAGATAATCACCTGTGCACATTAGTTCGTAGCAATCTGGACCATTCTATCTATTGCGTATGTCATACAATTTCCACAATTTCCATTAGCAACTAAAGTAAATTACAAATTTCTAACAATTAAGTAAGTTTTTGGATTAAATTGGTAGAATAATTCTGTATATTCACTTTTATTTACCTGTTGTCAAGCAATGACACAACCATTTTATTCTCATCCTTTTATGAATTAAGTTCACACGTTTTTCTAGTCTCACTAGGATGAATGCATATGTTGATTATTCTTGTATCCAAAGCATTTGTACATGTTAATAGCTATACAGAAAACTTAAAATAAGAGTTAATACGACTTTCGTACTTTAAAGAATAAAGTAGTGAAAACCAGTTACCCTTAGTGAGCTTTTGAATCCAATTTTCAATTCTGAGGGAATTATCACATTAAAATTCGAATTGTTTTTCTTGAATATGCTGATTAAATTCGTTGAATAGTCTCTAATTCTTCATTTTGGCTTCTTATTAGAGGAGAACGTTCAGGATTTACCAACTAAACTCAATGAACATTGACATGTAAAAATTAAGAACTTGAGAAAATGATTTAAGCCATCGTATTTGCCCCTTGCCTTCTCCATTTGCCTATATTGACATCTCTGAATATGCATTGTTCTTAACCCCATACCTAATAAATAATGCCGAATCCATTATGAAATTCTAAATCCCTAATTGTATACTTTGACCTCAATATACCCCATTGTACACCCAATGTGATTAAATTGTTGAGGTATGAGGAGGGAATAGTGGTGGGAAGGGCTGTATTCAGGTTATAAAAAAGAAGAAGAAGAAGAAGAAGAAGAAGAAGAAGGTTATAAAAAAAAAACTTGTTGATATATATATTTATACGTATGGAGAGGATGGTTGGAATAAAGTGAAGAAATTACTAAACACAGCCACATGCTGAAAATGTGCAATTTTTTACCCCTTTAATTTCCACCCTACTAAATAAAAACCGAAAAGTCAAAGCCTTAATGATTCTCAACAACTTAGTTTAAACATGAACGTGTAAGTTGAGTTATCCACGGTATTTCGCTCCTCTAGTAAGTAGTATTCCTTTCATGAGACTATACACTCTAAATGTTCGTCTTTTATAGAGTCGAGTATGAAAGCATTAGTATCCGAAAAAATCACTCCTATCAAAGCTTTCGTACCATGTGTGATCATTATTAGCCAAGTTTCTGTGGGATGTTCATTTATGAGTATAATAACTATGTGAGGATTGAGTTGGAACTACAAGTTCTGAGAGTATGATAGTTTAAATAACTCTAAATAAAGTCGATGTATAGCTGTTAATTTCACACACACACGGATGCAGGGATGTGATGCATATGTTGTTGTTATCTTGGTGACATGAGGAACATGTGCATTTCTTTCATGGTTTGAATGAGGATGATGTGTTTTGTAGAGCTAAATCAATAGTTGAATAAAAGGGAGTGTTTAAAAAGTTATTCTATATCTTTTTGAGCTTAAAATCATAGAATTTTGTGGGTACATTCACTGCAAACCCTCACGAGACAACACTCGTCCACTAGGGGAACCTAGGGGTTTAACGACTTGTTGCATTTTCTAAATGCAACCACGATTCCTGCGAAAGTGAGTTAGTTAGTTTCTTTCATGTTATTTTAATTTAGTTAATCTGGGTCTAGTTTATTTTTTTTTAGCTTTTCTATTATAATTGTAGTTTAGCTTGTTTTTATTTTCGCTCTATTGCTAGGGACTAGCAAATCGCTAGTTGGGGGTTGTGACAAACGGAGGTATTTGTAAAATACAACCGCGCTAAAAGAAGAAAATGTACTAAATTATTTCACAATTCCTTCATTTATTTGCAATTTGAATTATAATGCTAGTTTGTACACAATTTGATTAAACTTTGATAAGCTGTTTGTTTTAGTTGTAGTTTGTGCAGATTACTGTTGCTGTGTAAAGAATTAGATGAAAAAGATAAAAGGGAGTGCTGAATTTTAATGAAGACAAGTAAAGGATGAAAGTGAACCTCGATCGATTGAAGACACTTCGATCGATCGAAGGTTCGATCGATCGATAGAAGTTCAAGCGCTCGAAGACCCCAGAGGTTCGATCGATCGAAAGATGTTCGATCGATCGAACATGGCTTTTATTAGATTATACGCGCACGCAGCAGAAATGGGATGATAACCCTAGCATTAGTGTTTTAGTATAAATACTCGTATTATTTACGTCTAGAGGGACGCCCACTTTCATTTTTCATCAGTTTATAGAGAGCAGAGAGCTTCACTTTGTTTATTTTTGTAGGTTTTCATTAAGGATACATATTGTTTGGTTTGGATTTCTCTTTGTTCAATACAAGTTTTCATTCCAGGTTACTTTGTTTACGTTCTGCACTTAGTCTATTGTAATATAATCTGTCATTCCATATTATTGCATGTTAGTTATAGTTAAATATTTAATTTTCATAAATTAATTGCAAAAATCACAAACAAATGCACCTTTAATGGAACTTTACGTTAAAAACGAATCTGAGATACTTCAGACGATGTCTGAGTAGTCCCTAGGTTGGGAGATCATGATGAAACCGTGATCTCAAGCCTCTGTCGTGCAGCAGAATAATTCCTGTGTTCGATCGATCGAATATGTTCGATCGATCGAAACAGAGATACAGTCGAGCGATCGAAGTCAGTTCGATCGATCGAAGGATGAAGAAGTCCGATTGATCGAAAGTGCGTCGATCGATCGAACTCTCTGATTCTTGAGCACATTATGCAGTATTCCTAGACTTTCTGCTTTACTGGATTGTTATCAAATTGTCCCCAAACGCTCAGTTTGTCAAAACAGTCTGTGAACTTTAAGCCTTGAGGCATTTTTCTTCAATATATTTTGCAAACCACCCTCAATGCTAACACCATTGTAGGTGAGAGTCAAAACTATTGTTTTAAACCGCTCTCGTGTATTTCACACTTAATTGTGATGATATAGTCCCGGTCATGAAAGGGCTAGAGATTCTTTATCCTAAGAGAAATACAGAATATTGTAGAGAATGCGCTTCATTGAGCGTCAACGCAACTGCATGGTAGATGGCTAGGTCGCGGTGGATTCGTGTAATCCCAACATTCCTTTTTATTAGTATAAACACGTTTTTAATCATCGCATTAATTAATTTAGTAATTAGTTTAATCTGGTTTTATTGCTTTATCGTTAGTAGTTGGTAAACTGTGGAACTTTGTGTTCTGCATTATGTAAAATATTGATTTTTATTTTCCCTTTTTGAGATTAATCTAAGTAATTAGTTTAATACCTTCCCTGTGGGATCGACCTGGACTTAACCAGACTACTACTTGCACGATTACCTACACTTGGGTATAGCACAC
This sequence comes from Hydrangea macrophylla, assembly GCA_033977485.1. Classification (NCBI taxonomy): domain Eukaryota; kingdom Viridiplantae; phylum Streptophyta; class Magnoliopsida; order Cornales; family Hydrangeaceae; genus Hydrangea; species Hydrangea macrophylla. Next base: position 18,605,345 of record CM066988.1, read on the forward strand.
AAGCGCACACAGAAAAATTCTCGTGTCACTCGTATTGTCGCATTCATCCATTCAAGTAAGTTTTGAATTAAGCATAGTGAGCCTCGAAGGCTCCAGAAATAATTTCCCCAGTAGAATAATGTCGCATGTATTCCCCGACAGAGTATTCAACCTCATCGTAATAATCTCTTGAATTATTGCACTAGTTGAGTTGAATGGACATTGAATCCCAGTTGTATGGTATTGCCTTCTGCACTGTCATACCAGTCGAATCAAGTGAAGTCTTGAATCATGTGTAGTGCTCCTGGTTTGCCTTAATGGCTCCACGAGTACCTTTTTCCCAGCAGAGTTACATCGCATTGCGTCGCATCCCATGGTTTGCCTTAAATGGCTCCATGAACTTGAATTCCCTAGCTGAGTTACACTCCTTGCCTAGCTCGCGCAAAGAGCTATGCATAGAGATGTCGCATGAATCATCCGTTCTAAGGACAACCCCGCAGTCGCAAATACTCATGATGTTCACCGTAATGGGCTCATCATTGCGTATTTCAGGTCCAATTTGCCTTAAATGGCTCTGGAGACCTTTTTGTCTCCATCTAGATTGCGCAAAGAGCTATGCACGGAGATGTCATAAAGCCCTCAATGAGGCACCCCGTTGTCGCTGTCGTATTTATAAACACTTGTGATGTTCGCCGTGACTGGCTCATCACTGCGTCTTTCAGGCATAGTTCGCCTTAAGTGGCTCTATGGACCCCTTGTTGTCTCCACCTAGCTCGCACGAAGAGCTACACATAGAGATGTCACAAAGCCCTCAATGAGGCACCCTTGCATCGTTCGCGATAGGACATACCCTTGCATCATCCGTAATAGGACATGTCCCTATTATTGCATCGTCCGCGCTAAGGACACCATTTATGATACCCCGAGTATGTTGCATGTTAGTAGTAGTTTGAGTCTCATATCATTCACTGTGTTTTACTTGAATTATTACTTGAATGTGGTATGTTCATTGAACTACGGTTGGTCTGATTTCCTGTAAAGGAATACGTAGGCAGCTCTTTCGAGCGTGACCACTTAAGTTTTGAGGTTTTTTTGTGTGCTTGTTTATACATTTTGATTTTCTTAATTTTTTTCTTGAAGTTTTCTGGACTCACTAAAAGGCTGTCATGCATGCTTTGACATTCCTTTATAACGCGCTTACTTACAAAGCTCTGTCAAAGAGGGGCAAACTGTAGACACCCTATTTTGGTTCGGCTGTTCGATAGAAGGAACCCCACCCCAAGAATAATTCGATGACCGTAAATAGGATTTATAGAATGTCAGTTTTATAAAGCAGAACTTCGTGAAGCACCGTGGTCTCCAAGATACGTTAGAATAACCTTTAGGGAAACTTAGGTACGTTAGAAACTCAATTTAGAGACAAAACCCAATTTAGGGGAGCTTTTTCACATGAAATGATGAAAAATTGCCTTTTATCGAGCAAAATCCGGCCTTGGGGTGGGATCCTGAGAAATACCTTTACAAAATATTCCTAAAATATCCTAAATTAGTAACCCAAGCCTTCATATTGGCCAAAAACCACTTAAGAGAATTTTACCTTTTTTGCACCTCACAGGTTTGCTCCTTCTTGGAGTCAGCCTCACTCTTTTGACCATAACTCAAAATCTACAAACTCTTTTTGAATGAGACCAAAAATATCTTAAACTAGACTCTTATACATTTCCAGCAGTATATCACAAGCCCAAAAAGGATAACCGAGGTGAGAGAACAATGTCCAAAAAGTCAGAGAAGAAAATACATCCTCCGGGCTGAGTGCCATGGTGGCATTCAGCTGAGTGCCGCACAGCACTCTCGACTTCTTCCCAAGATTTTTGAGTGCCACTATGGCTCTCAGATGTCTTAGATTTGTTATGAACCATTGATTTGACCCTGTAGACACCCCATTTTGTCGGCTAACAAATTTAGGAGGCCACAAGCATGTCAAACCTCGATAATTATAAAGATCAGATTTTCAGAGATTGTTTTTAACTCTCAAGAAATCAAATAAATGACCAAAATGCCTCTAAAAGCTAAAAACTCTCCGAATTGGCCCAGAATCTCAGAAATTATTCGATGTTGTTCAAAACAAAAAAAAAGAGTATTTTAAAAGATGAATATTTGAAATCGTAAGCTCCCAGAGACCCCCGAAAGTCCCGGAAGTTCCCAGAAAGTATCCGTTGACCAATTTGACCAAAGTTTGACCAAGCTTGACCAGGATTTGACCAAAATCTTCCAAATTCACCCAAAAGTTCCGAGATCAGCCTAGATCATGTGAAAAGTCTTAAAATATGTTTTAAAAGAAAATCAGACGGAAACGTCAGTCTTTGGAGGCTCCTTGAACTTCCCAGAATTTCTTGGAAGTACACAGTTTGACTGATTTGACTGCAAGTTTGACCAAAAATTAAAGTCTCTTTTTCGATGTTGAAATATTTTTATCAAATACTAGAGGTCAATAGCTTTCCAATGGTATATCGCACATAATTTCTGGATCTAAAACGAATTTGTTATGAATTTCTGAAGGTGAAAAATGCGATCAATTCGGCTTTTATCATCCAAAGTGACCCACTCCAAATTATTTTTTATGAAAATTAGATCTCAATACCTTTCCAATGGCATATCACAATCTCAATTTAGATTTCGTATGAGTTTTCTGTGAATTTCGGACGAAATAGGACCATTTCGCAATTTTCGAGAGTTTTGGGGGCCAAAATGCAAATTTTGGTCAACGGGAGGGTTGACTGCCGGGGCGGCACTAGCCCACTACCACGGCGGCAGTGGCCAAGTGCTGCAGCGGCACTCTGAGTGATTTTTCATTTTTTTTGTAATTTTTGTTTATTTTTGAGTTTTAATTCAAATTTTCAACAAATAAAACGACATAGTTTTGATAATCTGAACTTTTTGGACCAATTAGAGACTTTTAAAAATCCAAAATATACCCCCATCTTGGCCTATAAACGAGACCCATTTGCTTCCATTTGGGGAGAATTTGGAAGCCATTAGAGAGAGATATAGAGAGTTAGGAAGAAATAGAGAGAGAAATAAAGATTTTCTTTTTTAAATCCAAGCCAAATGTGAGTTTTTATTTAGTTTTCTCAAAACTAAACTAGTATTTACAAGATTTCAATTCATTTTCTTCATCTTCTTTGAGTTTCCAATGAGTTAGAGAGCAATCTACACCCACATACACACATATATGAGAGGTTGAATGCTTGTGGTTCCACCATTGAATAACATTTATTGATTGTTTATTTTATTGCTTATATACAATGTTCATCTCCTCTTAGCTCATTTCTTTTTGATTTTATTTGTTTTACTTATAGTTCATCATCATCTAAATGGTGACATGAAGTTTGAGGTGAGTGAATCCTTATGGATAATAGCTCTTGACCTCAAAAAACATGTTTAATAGATGATGATTATAACTTCAATACCTCCAAGGTATCCTTGAAGTTATATTCAAAATAAAAATGAATCTCTATGAGTTTGATGTTGATATTCCAAGAGGTCATCATCTCTACTTGATGTTGAAAATATACTTTCAAAATCTCGATTTCAAAACCCCTCTTTAACCCCTTCATTTTGATCTCAACAAAGAAAAACTCTAGTTTTTTCTAAAATCTTCAAAACAATGAGTGATCCGAGTTCAAAGATTTATCTAGAACTCAATACTCAATGTATGGATGCAATACCACTTGGAAAGTCTTCCTAACTCATTAGAGAACACCCATGATTTTTGGTTTGACTTGGAAATACTTGGAAGTGGTCCATTTGGACCCAAACATTCTCTCCAGATATTCTATTTTTGCCGTCACAGCAGCTTGGTTGAATTTCAATTTGTTTTACAGAAAACTTTTCCAAAAGGAGTGGTCCCAAATCATTTTCCCTTTAACTTTAGTGTCTTAGGGAACTTTTTGTATAATATGGGCCTCTAGATCTTTTGTTTTCATGTTTTAAGATTTTTCAACATTTCAGTCGACAGTACGGACTCTGTTTTTGAGTAACCTCTATTGTTTATATTATTTCTCTCAATCTGTAATAGTTATTGAGGATTGACTTTTTGATTTGTGTTCTAGACACAATAAGGATGATCTCCATAAAAAATCATGCATTGAAAATATTCCTAACCCAACTTTTCATTTTCCACTAGATCAAGTCACTGTTCTGTCCACTATTCATAGCAAATATTCTTTTGCTTTCATTCTTTGATTTGATGCTTACTTACATACACTCCAAATTTGTTCATGTCCAAAGAAGTGGTCCATACCATATTTGCACATATCCCATGGTGATTTCCCTCATGCATTCATTAATGTTCTAGACTTCTAAGTCACTTTAGAAAGTCCATGTACACAAACACACAACAACCTTTGCACATTTGAGGATCATACATTGCATTAATGCAAGATTTGGGATTTTTGTAACTCGTAATCTAAGAAGATTATAACGAATGATCATGATCACATGTTCATGCTTCCCCTCGATCTAATCCTCCTTTCTCATCCGTCCCGGGGATTGAGAGGTCTTCTTTTCCCAAAGATTAACATGCACAACTCTAGCTTGCTAAGCATATTTTGATCTCTTTGATTATTTTCTTTAAGAACAATTCATGTCCCCTCTAGATTAGGAAAACTTAATTACTTGATTTGTGATTAGACGATTATTCCTAGGTTTGTTTGTGTGGTCTTTCACTTTTGCATTGTGTGATATTTGGCTTAGATCTTATGAATGATGTCTTATCTTTTGATCTTCCATTTCAAGATTCTTATATGATGTAATATACCTATCATAGTATTAATTGTCGAACCAAACATAGTAAAAGATGATTATTTGGATGCTAATTGAGGCCCATCGATAGATGGGGCAAGTTGAGGGTGTTTTAGTCGCCACAAAGGCTCCTTCCTCTCTCGTACCAAAACCCCGAGCCAAGTTCTTTGGTTATGAAAGGCCGGTGCCCTTTATCCACTTGGGTGAGTCAAAATTAGGTTTCTTGGTTCCTTAAAGACCAAGTGGCGACTCTGTATCTGTTTTTAACAGACCTTACTTTTCTTTCTTTGATACAAATCAATTTCAAACAAAAAACAGAAAAGAAGTGGAATTCCGCGTGTCCACAATCTGGCGACTCTGCTGGGGACATTTATTTTCAAAAACAAAATAATACAGAGGTTTGACTCATAAGAAGCATCCTTAAAATCATCTTTTTACTATGTAGTTCACCGCATTGCACTTCTGTATTTCCCCCTCCGACTGTGTCTGAAACGCGGCGCTGACATTGTTCAGGTCTTGCTGCCAGGGCACTAGTCATCGTTGATGCTGTACCTTCCAAAGAATATAAAAAAGAGTCACAACTTCCGTACTGTCTCTCTGACGGTATATTGGAACTCTCGTCAACGGACCCTCTTTGACTAAACCCAAGCCTTTGCATATAGATTTCTGTAGAACCTTTCATAGGACTGTTCATTTATCTTTTCAAATAGGACAATGTGATATAACTGCTGTATGCCTTGGTGAGATCATCTGCTCGGTGTAGACGCTTATGTGGCATAGAACAGAACCTCTTTCTTATGATTCCCAAGGCAATCACTCACATGTGATTACATTGAGTTGACATGTCTAGGCACCATGATAAGGATATCTGCTCCATATTTACAAAGATATACACCGCAAATCTTGTTTGTTGGTCCTAAGACATAGGAGTATGAAAACTTGCTAGACAGTATGATCACCATCATCACATGCTCCTGTTATATACACCTGTTCTCCGAAAACTCTGTCCAACTCATTAGGATATCCCTGTTTCTTCTAGAAACTCTTTCCGAATCACCCAGATTTCCTAGAAATCCCTATTTCTCCCCAGATTACCCAGAAATCTCACTTTCTTCTAGAAACCCTGTCTACATTTCTCAGAAAATTCCCTTATATACTTGTTTCTCCTAGAAACTCTATCCAACTTACCCAAATATACCTGTTTTCCTAGAAGCTTTGTCCAAATCTCCCAAATTTCCCAAAAATCCCAGCAACTCCGTCCGAACTTCCCAAAACTTCCCAAAATGCCTAGATGTACCAATTTCTCCCAGAAATTCTGATTTCCAGTTTTTCCCAGAAACTCTGCCTAGATTTCCAAAACACTCAGATATACCAGTTTCTCCCAAAAACCCTGTCTACATTTCTCAGAAAATTCCCAGATATACCAGCTCCTCCCAAACACTCTGTCCGACGCACCCAAATATACTAGTTTCTCCTAGAAACTCTATGCAAATTTCCCAAAAATACCCAAAGTACTTGTTTCTCCCAGAAACTCTGCCCAAATCACCCAAAAATGCCCAGATATACTTGTTTATCCTAGAAACTCTATCCATATTTCTCAGAAATACCCAAAATGCCAGTTTCTCCCAGTAGTTCAGTCCAAATCAACCATAAATCCCTGTTTCTCATAGAAACTTTCATAACCTCTGGAAATTCCTATTATCCCTTTGTGATCCTACTGGAAAGTAAAGTTAGCACACTCTGTATGGCCAGGACCTTACTTGTTTAACTGCTATCTGTTAGGAGTAGGAGCATCACGTAGATTAGGGCTTGCATCCACATGCTTGCTTCATCAGTCTGCACACACTGTAATAGTCTGTCTGTACACGAGTCAGTCCTCACTTGTCAAAGTCTAACACACAATATTTTCACATCCATATGTCAGTATTAGTTCTAAGCACCTAGGATCTGCATTGTGGGTCAAAGGATCAGGGAGCCGCCTTATCCAAATCACTCTGCCGAAAGTTAGCTTTATGGATCCGGAAGGTTTGGAAGCAAGAATGACAGAAATGATCAACCAACAGTCTGACCGGTTGGTCCAAGTTTTAGCCTTTATGGAAGAATTAAAACAACAGCAGCCACAGTATCCACCTGGGTTCCCACCGCCACCGGGGTTTATACCACCACCACCGCCTGGGTTTGCACCACCTCCCGAGAATAATGTAGATGATGATTGCTTCAATGGGCCCCCACCACCTGTACTTAATAAGAAAATTCAAGAAAAATTGGATAAGGTCGACAAGCTTGAGAACATACTGAGAAAGAGTAAGGGGGGTCGACGATTACATGTTAGATCTAGAAGGATTGTTTGAGCCCAACAAATTAAAGCTACCTGAGAACTTCAAGATGCCTGAAATTGATCGTTTGATGGAACTGGGAATCCAAAGAGCCACGTAAAGTTCTACATGAGTGTTTTCCAATCAATGGGCTGCACTCATGAGCACATCGCAATGTTGTTCCCTCAAACCCTCGCCAAGGCTGCTCTATCCTGGTTTCTGACCTTGGAGGTTTCTAAGACGCGGACTTGGGAAGATATAGTCCAGGTCTTCGCGATCATTACTCCTACAAACCAAGAGCTCAATGTCACCATTCGAGATCTGGAGACTACTCGGTAAAACTTTAATGAGTCCTTTGCTGCTTTCTTGAGCAGATGAGGAACAAAGTGGCCCAAATGACCCACTGACCAGTCGAAAAGGAACAGTCTGGATGTTGATCAAGAATCTACAACCACTATACCATGAGAAACTATTCTACCAGTCCATCTCAACATTTGAAGAACTATTTGAGATTGGGACTAGAATTGAGGATGCAATCAGGGAAGGGAAGATCAAGAATGAAGAATCACGAAGCCAATCCAAGAGGCCCGACTACTCCCGAAACCCTTCGGATGTTAATGCCCTTAGTAACCAACCCATGGCCTATTCTTCCTAACCATACCAGCTCACAAACCAAACCAGCTTGCCTAGCCACCCTTACCAAAATAGGGTACCCCGTGAATTTTCCAAGCTAGATATCTCCCCCTCCGTAGCCTTAGGTCGCCTGCTAAAAAAGGGACACCTCCAACTCCTTCAGCCTCGTGCCGATCCCCCACTACTTAACTGTGACCTATCCAAACACTGCACCTACCACCAAGGCCCAGGCCATGACACCGACCAGTGCATACGTCTTCGCCATGATATCCAAGACTTCATTGACCGAGAAATCATCTAGCCACCACCCATCCAATCCCATGTCACCCAAAATGTCAGCTTCATTGAACCAAAGCCCCTTTCCTATCCTTTCAAATGATCCACTTCGCTGAGGCTAATGAATGTTGAATCCGTGTAGTGGAGCGATAGTGTTTGGGACTTCTGCTGAAAAAAATAAAATAAAATAAAAAAAATAAAAAATAAAAAAAATAAAAAGCAATAATAATAAATGGATCACAAAGACACTTCATTTGAGACCAAGTCGATTCTGTTCTATGTTTTGAGTCTATTTCAAATTTGATCTTGTGGTCGAGTTTGTCTGTCCTCGAATTGTTGTGAGTCTATATTGAGTAATGTAATCCTTCTCTTCTGATGGAATAAAGTCTCATTTTGCCTAATCTAATGTGTATATTCATAAGTGCATGCATCGCTGAACTGAAAATGTTACTTTTCAAATTACCATAGATATTACTGTGCTAATAAATTTTTGCATCAAACAAAGAATTAAAAAAAAAAAGAATCCTGAAAAGGTCAAAGTCGATTTCACACTAACACCGATGAAGAGCCGAGAATTGAATAGTCTTACTTTAAGAATTTCAAAGATGCTTTTGCTCAAATCTCGAAAAGAGATACTTGGAACCGACTTGGGGCTTGTCCAACACCTTTTTCTTCACCATTTCAACACCTTGGGCCCTACCCAATTGATAGCCATACGAAATAGGGCAGACTTAGTCCTTGATGGTAGCCAAACATTTCAGTGAGTTTCATCTCCACTTTCAAAAAAAAAAAAAGAAAAGCTCACTAGGTTGAAAACCCGAAAGGGCACCTAGGCAAATGTTAGAGCCGAAAAGGTATTAATTTCCAAGATCTGACCCTAGCCAGTCAAAATGATTTTACAAATGAGAGAATTGTACGCTTCAAAGTACATCATAAAAATGTTCCTAGATCACATTTCAAAAGGCTCGGAACGACCACACATAAATCTCAAGAGCTGACGTGCACATTATGGAATTTTGAGATTATGATCGGAAGATCTCACATGAATCAACTATGTGAAAAGGAAAATTGACTGGCTAGGCGAAAGTGAAAAGGATCAATCCTTAAAACAAAAGAAAAAAAAAAGAAAAAGAAAAAGAAAAAAAAAGAAAAAGAAAAGAAAAGAAAAGAAAGGGAGACCGAAACTGAATCTTCTTATTCAAAGCTACCACAAGTGACCTAAGTTTGAACTTCTTTGACGATCGGTTTGAAAAACTCTCAACCCATTTCCTTCAAGCCTTGCCTTGAACTATGCTCAACCTAATTTCTACTCGGGGATACGTAGGCAGTCGCATCGGTTCGGTCGACACCATCATAATCAGGCCCCCCTCTTTTTCAAGACCTTGTCTTGAACTACGCTCGACCTGATTCCCACTCGGGGATACGTAGGCAACCGCATTGGTTCGGTCAACGCCAATATGAACCCCTCTTCTTTCAAGGTCCTGGCCCGAACTACGTTGGACCTGATCCCCACTCAGGGGTACGTAGGTAGACTTTTAAAAAGAAAGAAGGATGGCTCGCTAGGTCAAAAATCTGAAAGGATGCCTAGGCAAAAATTAGAGCTAAATCTAGAGTGAGCAATAACAAAAGAGAGAGAATAGCTTGCTAGGTCACTTCACCAGTGCCTAGGCAAAAGTTATGAGCATATGAGAGATTAAAGTCACCGTCCTTGCCTCAAGCCAGAAACCACCTTCCACACTAGGGGCAAACTTTGGCTACCCACCTCATTTTCTTGAATTTTACTATCTACCCTTCATATAAGGGGAAAACTTTGGTCACCTACTCGGGGGTACATAGGCAGACTTTTAAAAAGAAAAGAAGGAAGGCTCGCTAGGTTGAAAATCTGAAAGGATGCCTAGGCAAAAATTAGAGCTCTATCTAGAGTGAGCAATAACAAAAGACAGAGAATAGCTCACTAGGTCACTTCACCAGTGCCTAGGCAAAAGTTATGAGCATATGAGAGATTCAAGTCACGGTCCTTGCCTCAAGCCAGAAATCACCTTCGACACTAGGGGCAAACTTCGGCTACCCACCTCGTTTGTCTGAATTTTACTATCTACCCTTCATACAAGGGGCAAACTTCAGTCACCCACCTCGTTTGCCCAGAACCTCCAATAAACCATCATCCAAACTAGGGGCAAACTTCGGTCACCCACCTCGTTTATCTATGAATTCCACTTCCTACACCTTAAACTAGGGGCAAATTCCATTTGCCTAACACGATCCCTTCACACCAAGGGCGAGTTTCCAAGTCACCAAATTGTTTTGAAATTTTTTGAAATGGAGTATCTTTTATTCTATAAGCTAAGGCACTAATTCAAAGCACTTCCGAGGAGAAGTAGAGAATTTATTAGATCGATCAGGAAGAATTTTCAAAAGCCAGATTTATCAGCAAAGTGCTATCATATTAGGATGAGGAATGAACATAAAAGATGAGCGGTACATCATTCATGACGAAGGCACATTGGATCATGGCAGTTTGAGAATTTCATGTCCGAGTCAAATACTTCTTTGTTTGAGTTAGTAGTAATCTAATCAAAGTGTGTCAGAGATCGAGGTTTCATGCAAACTAACCCAATTTTCCTTGTCATTCCTATTAAGTCTATTTGTCCTGATGGTCTCAAATATGTAGGTTAAAGGTGATTCCCAATTATAAAAAAGCTTTGGATATAAGCAAAAGTACCAAACATTATTACTACACCAGTCAAGGTTGGAACATGAGAAGTGTCCCAAGTACGAGTGGCATAAGCTCATCAGTGGTTGCTAACTACAAACCCATTGTTGTTTCTCGAGGTGGCTAATCAGAGGGAATATCCCCAACACCTATTGCTGATCGAATCAGAGTCTAGATGTGTTGATAAGTTGTGTCAATAAGATGTGTTGTTGAGGTGTTTTAGGGCTCAGAGTCTATATGTTTTGATAAGATGTGTTGTTGGGGTGTTTTTGGGCTTAGAGTTCAAGTTAGCTGATGATATTTTTTGTGAGGATGTTTTAGGGCCTAGAGATTAGAGGAGGATCGAGTAACATCAAGAGAGTTGAGAAGCATTGTTGGAGCATCGAGGAATATCAAGAGAGTTACGAAGCATCATAACATTGAGGAACATCAGAAGTATTGAGGAGTATTGTTGAAGAGGAGCATCAGATTTGTTGAGAAGCATCATTGAAGAGTTGAGGAACATCAGATGTGTTGAGGAGCATCGTTGAAGAGTTGAGGAGCAAAAGATGTGTTAAGGAGCATCATTGAAGGAGCATCAGATGTGTTAAGGAGCATCAGAAGAGTTGAAAAGCATCATTGAAAAGTCGAGGAACATCATTAAGATTTGAAGAACACCATTGAGAATCAAGAAGCATTGAGAAACACCGTCAAAGAATTGAGGAACAACATAAGCACCGTTTAGAATTGAGGATCATCATTGAAATTTGAGAAGCACTGTTGAGAATCTGAGAGTCACCGAGTCCATAGCATCATGATTAAGGGGAGCACGAGTCAAGTCTAGAGGGTCACTTCACCCAACACAATAAATTGGGCATGACATGACACATAGCCCATCGGTCGCGGCACACACAAATCACAAAGCCCACTAGGAGTGGCAAACACACCATAAGCATTCTTTTGAGCACTGTAGTGTCACTTTGAGCACCAATGCTCTTCCTTGGGTTAGACTCCCGGGTCGAGATCCTTCACAAAGTCTATTAGTTGTAGTGAAGCATAAATCACCAAGCCCATTGAGAGTGGCGAATACACAGAACACATGTACTAGGATCACAAGCACTTTAGAACACAACACAGGCATGACACAAGTCCACTTGGAGTGGTACACCCCACAGCATCAGTTCATGCTAGGATCAGAACACTAGACATGATAGGACTCAAGACACATCACATCCATGCATTGCATATCATTCTCATAACATAGCATCATCCCCGCATAGCATCCGCCTAATTGTTGTGTATTTGTATGTGTTTGTTTCTTTGTGCCCTGAACTACGTCTTGGTCTGATTCCTCTTGGGATACGTAGGCAACTCACGTAGAGCGCGACCAGCACTAGCCTCAGCATCAGTTTCTTTTTCTTGAATTTTTTGCAACGCACTTGTTTTATCCTAAATCTTTTAGCCTCCAAAAGACCTGTCTCTTCAAAGCTTTGACACTTGCTTGCGACATGCGTTGCCTCGCAAGTTCATGCCAAAGAGGGGCAAACTGTAGACACCCCATTTTGTCGGCTAACAAATTTAGGAGGCCACAAGCATGTCAAACCTCGATGATTATAAAGATCGGATTTTCAGAGATTGCCTCTAACTCTCAAGAAATCAAATAATGACCAAAATGCCTCTAAAAGCTCAAAACTCTCCAAATTGGCCCAGAATCTCAGAAATCATCCGATGCTATTCAAAACAAAAAAAATAGTATTTTAAAAGATGAATATTTGAAATCGTAAGCACCCAGAGACCCCCGAAAGTCCCGAAAATTCCCAAAAAGTCTCTATTGACCGGTTTGACCAAAGTTTGACCAAGTTTAACCAGGGTTTGACCAAAATCATTCAAATTCGCCCAAAAGTTTTGAGATCATCCTAGATCATGTAAAAAGTCTTAAAATATGTTTTAAAAGAAAATAGACGGAAACGTCAGTCTTTGGAGGCTCCCAAAACTTCCCGGAATTTTCGGGAAGTGCACTGTTTGACTGAATTGACTGCAAGTTTGACCATAAATTAAAGTCTCTTTTTCGATGTTGAATTATTTTTATCAAATACTAGAGGTCAATAGCTTTCCAAAGGTATATCGCACATAATTTCTGGATCTAAAACAAATTTGTTATGAATTTTTGAAGGTGAAAAATGCGATCAATTCGGCATTTATCGCGAATACCGCAAAACTTTCCAAAGTGACCCAACTCCAAATTATTTTTTTTTATGAAAAGTAGACCTCAATATCTTTCCAACAGTATATCACAATCTCAATTTGGATTTCGTATGAAATTTCTGTGAATTTCGGACGAAATAGGGCCATTTCGCGAATTCTGGGAGTTTTGGGGGTCAAAATGCAACTTTTGGCCAACGGGAGAGTTAACTGCCGCGGCGGAACTGGCCCACTACCGCGGCAGAAGTGGCCAAGTGCCGCGACGGCACTCTGAGTGATTTCTTATTTTTTTTTTTTGTAATTATTTTGTTAATTTTTGGATTTTAATTCAAATTTTCAACAAATAAAACGACATAGTTTTGATAATCTGAACTTTTTGGACCAATTAGAGACTTTTAAAAATATAAATACACCCCTATCTTGGCCTATAGATGAGACCCATTTGCTTCCATTTGGGGAGAACTTGGAAGCCATTAGAGAGAGATATAGAGAGTTAGGAAGAAATAGAGAGAGAAATAAAGATTTTCTTCTTCAAATCCAAACCAAATGTGAGTTTTTATTTAGTTTTCTCAAAACTAAACTAGTATTTACAAGATTTCAATTCATTTTCTTCATCTTCTTTGAGTTTTCAATGAATTAGAGAGCAATCTACACCCACATACACACATATATGAGAGGTTGAATGCTTGTGGTTCCACCATTGAATATCATCTATTGATTGTTTATTTTGCTTATATACAATGTTCATCTCCTCTTACCTCATTTCTTTTTTATTTTCTTTGTTTTACTCATAGTTCATCACTATCTAAATGATGACATGAAGTTTGAGGTGAGTGAATCCTTATGGATAGTAGCTCTTGACCTCAAAAAACATGTTTAATAGATGATGATTATAACTTCAATAACTCCAAGGTATCCTTGAAGTTAGATTCAAAATAAAAATGAATCTCTCCAATAATATTGGGGGTTCTTGTTGATGAGTTTGATGTTGATATTCCAAGAGGTCATAATCTCTATTTGATTTTGAAAATATACTTTCAAAACCTCTATTTCAAAACCCCTCTTTAACCCACTCATTTTGATGTCAACAAAGAAAAACTCTAGTTTTTTTCAAAATCTTCAAAACAGTGAGTCAAAACAGTGATTGATCCGAGTTCAAAGATTTCTCTAGAACTCATTACTCAATGTATGGATACAAGACCACTTGGAAAGTCTTCCTAACTCATTATAGAACACCCATGATTTTTGGTTTGACTTGGAAATACTTGGAAGTGGTCCATTTGAACCCAAACATTCTCTCTAGATATTGTGTTTTTGCTGTCACAGCAGCTTGGTTGAATTTCAATTTGTTTTACAGAAAACTTGTCCAAAAGGAGTGGTCCCAAATCATTTTTCCCTTGAACTTTAGTGTCTTAGGGAACGTTTTGTATAATATGGGTCTCTAGATCTTTTGTTTTCAGTTTCTAAGATTTTTCAACATTTCAGTCGACAGTACGAACTCTGTTTTTGAGTAACCTCTATTGTTTATATGATTTCTCTCAATCTGTAATAGTTATTGAGGATTGGCTTTTTGATTTGTGTTCTAGACACAATAAGGATGATCGCCATAAAAAATCATGCATTTAAAACATTCCTAACCCTACTTTTCATTTTCCACAATATCAAGTCACTGTTCTGTCCACTATTCACAGCAAACATTCTTTTGCTTTCATTCTTTGATTTGATGCTTACATACACTCCAAATTTGTTCATGTCTTTAGAAGTGGTCCATATCATATTTTCACATATCCCATGGTGATTTACCCCATGCATTCATTAATGTTCTAGACTTCTAAGTCACTTTAGAAAGTCTATGTACACAAACACACAACAACCTTTGCACATTCTAGGATCATACATTGCATTCATGCAAGATTTGGGATTTTTGTAACTCCTAATCTAAGAAGATTATAATGAATGATCATGATCACACGTTCATGCTTCCCCTCTATCTAATCCTCCTTTCTCTTCCGTCCCGGGGATTGAGAGGTCTTCGTTTCCCAAAAATTAACATGCACCACTCTAGCTTGCTAAGCATATTTTGATCTCTTTGATTATTTGCTTCAAGAACAATTCATGTCCCCTCTAAATTAGAGAAACATAATTACTTGATATGTGATTAGACGATTTTTCCTAGGTTTGTTTGTGTGGTCTTTCACTTTTGCATTGTGTGATATTTGGCTTAAATCTTATGAATGATATCTTATCTTTTGATCTTCCATTTCAAGATTCTTATGTGATGTAATATACCTATCATAGTATTAATTGTTGAACCAAACATAGTAAAAGATGATTATTTGGATGCTAATTGAGGCCCGTCGAGAGACGAGACGAGTTGAGGGTGTTTTAGTCACGACAAAGGCTCCTTCCTCTCTCGTACCAAAACCCCGAGCCAAGTTCTTTGGTTATGAAAGGCCGGTGCCCTTTATCCATTTGGGTGAGTCAAAATTAGGTTTCTTGGTTCCTTAAAGACCAAGTGGCGACTCTGTATCTATTTTCAACAGACCGTCCTTTTCTTTCTTTGATCGAAATTAATTTTAAACAAAAAACAGAAAAGAAGTGGAATTCTGCATGTCCACAGACCCCAATCCACGTGAAAACACCCAAAAATGCCCAAAAGTGTGTTTCTTTTGTCCCACATCGCTTAAGTATAAGAGAATCCACCCAAATATCCAACTATAAAAGGGGGTCCCCCTCCTCATCCAACACAACTTGAAAATCTTGAGGATACCTCTATGGAGGATTCCGAAGCACTCCTACAAAATCCTTAGAAAAAGTATAAGTTTTTTTTTAGAGTTAGGATTGAGTCTTGGAGTCCGCGGTGCTGGCAAAGCCCTACAGAAGTATTCTGAGGAAAGTTCTTGAGGTAAACTGCTACTTCTTTATTTTTCTGCCTTATTTTCTTATTTTGATCTTTATTTTATTAGATCTAGGTTGAATTTCTTATTTGTTCTTGTTTGTTCTTCATTTTTATTGTTTTTGATCATGAAAGTTCTAGGGTGCTTGTATTTCCTTATTTGTAGTATCCATTAAAGTAGAGTTATTCTAGGTAGAGCTACCCCCAAATGTTGTGGTAGCCGAAGCTGTGTGGTTGGTATCCAATCCATGGATATCCAACCCTGGAGATAACAAAACCTTAATCGGATTTACGTGTCTAGAATTAGGGTATTCATATAGAAAAAATGTTATAGTTCATACTAGTTGGGATAGTAGGCTATCCCTATTTTGTCCATACATACTAGTTATTATCCATGCATCCATGTACATGCATGCACTTGCACACTATCCTCACTTAGAATAGTAGGTTATCCACACTAGGGATAACATCTTAATTAGGCTTACACATGCACACTACTACACATTGTAATCATGTTTGGACATACATACATGATATCCTTGCTTAGAATAGTAGGGTATTCTTAGATTATCCCCTATATATATTATGTTTTGTTGTCTTAACCATGGTTAATTAGGGTAATTGGGAATGTTGACCTATCCCGGGTAAGTTCTTTACATTCCCTCTTATTTACTGCTTTCTTAGGATCACCTAGAAGCATGATTAAGGGGATAAAATATAGATTTTCAATTCCCTACATGATTACTTATGCTTAGAATTCATATTTTTCTAGGGTTTTGAGTGCGGTTTTCATGTTTAATTTAATTTTATTTGCTTTCGCATGCATAGGGGAGTGTAGTAATACGTTTAGTCCCCGAATTACTATTTTAGCACATGCATTGTATGTAATTGCTTAATTTCTTGCATGATTTTCTTTTATTAGTTGTTAGTAACTTGAATTAGGATTGCATTAGTATAATTGAAACGATCTTCATAATTTCTAGTCAAACACCTTGAAAGCTGAGTAGAGGCTTGTCTTCGGACGAGGCGAGATGGGGTGTTTTATCACGATCTAACTCCTTCCTCTCTCGTACCTTAACCCTTGAACCGAGTTCTTTGGTGATGACGGGGCAGTGCTCTCTATCCATTGGACTTGATAGATTTAGTTTTCTTGGTTTTCTTTATCAAACCAAGTGCGACTCTATTAGTAAGGATCTCTCCGGATTTAGCCTTGTAGGATATACATGGATTACTCACTCGTGCAGCCTCGGATATGGATCATGGGCATCAATTGTTGCCTCGGGTTGGATAAAAAGCCCCATGGAATCCAAAAACGATTAATCCAAATTGGTCGAATCTGATAAAGGCTAATAAAGGGTGGTGAATCTCACTCGTGGCTATTGGCATAAGATTTGAAATGGGACAATCAAGCGGGCTTAATCCTTCTAGGCCCCAAGCTTGGTTCGGGTACCCACATCGACTGAAATCGTTGAACTTGTGCCCTCAATGGCAGCTAAGCGGTATATGAGAAAAGCATCACTTGACGGCTACACTGAAAGCTTTGGGGTTACTTCCAGGCAACAAGAAGGTAATCGACTTGCTAACACAGTCCAAGTTGGCATGGTACTTAGTCAACCAGTCGATTCCTAGGATGATATCAAATTCTCTCATCGACAATACTACCAAAGCTACTAATAGGTCTCTGTCTTCTAGGTTAATGGGATAGTTCTTACACACTTTACCCAACCTGATAGATACTCCCAAAGGGGATACAACATTCAAGGCTACAGAAAGGTTCTGAGGCACTAGACCCAAATTTTGCATGATTCTACCAGCAATAAAGGAATTTAATGCACCAGTATCAAATAAAGCTTTTGCTCTATTACTGAAGAGCATAAATGTACCTTCTAGGTTCTGGGCCTCTGCATCAAATTCAGCTGCCTCTGGAATGATTGCATTTAGATGGGTCCGAGCATTCTGCCCTTATGCTGCGAGTCTATAGTATCCTTGGTGCGATGCCTTGCAGTCTCGACTTAGGTGGCCTTTCTCGCCATAGTTGTAGCAAATGATCTCTTTCCAGAAAAGGGCTTTGGGGGCACGACAGTCTTTGGCATAATGTTCAGGTTTACCGCAATTGAAACAGTTTCCTGGATTTCTACCCGGGGTAGCTAGAGGAGCTGTGGGTCCTTCTGTTAGGACTGGTGCTCTGTTCTAAAGAGGTGGGGGTTGTGGTGCCACAGTTCGAGTCTGTTGCGATCTCTGGTGAGCATTCTGGGGTATCCTCTCTCCAGTCTATGTTTGCTTGTTTCCTCAGTAAGGGGCCTAATTCCTTGGTCCTGGGTTGAACCTTGGTGGAAATCTGTGAGCAAAACTTGCTTGCCTCTTCTTGTGTATGTTCTCCATTTGAACAACCAATCCAACTAGTGACTCAACCGACTGGTGAACATACACTACTGTGACTTCTTGAAGTGGAAGAGATAATCCCTGATGGTATTGCTCATTATGTGATGAGCGAAGTGCGATAAATGCTCAAACTGAGTAGTGTACTCATGCACCGTCCTGTTACCTTGGGTTATCTCCATGAACTCCTCCTTCTTCAAGTTCCTTTCAACCAATGGAAAGTACTTGGTTAAGAACTTTTCTTTGAATGCGGCCCAAGTAAGTCCTCTGACTACTTCTTCCCCCACAGTGGCTTCTTTCGCCTCCCACTAATCAGCAGTTGCATGAGTTAGCTGAAAGGTTGCTAATCGACGTTTCTCTGCTTCATTATAGTCGATAGCCTTAAAAATAAGATCCATCTCCCTTAACCACTATTCGGCCTTCCATGGTTCCATTAACCCATCGAATTTCTTAGGCCTTAGAGCATAGAAATGTTCTAGTAACTTGTCTCCAGTCTGCTTATAATATGCACAATGATGGTTATTCCCATTGTTATTTCCTCGGTTCTCCATATTCCCTACTGCAGCATTAGCTCTTTCAATCCTCCCTACTAGAGCTTTGAGTAGTCCTGTCGGATCTATCTCTGGAGGAATATGATTCGATGGTCCTGCTCCATTTTTGTTCCTCATTCCTCTAGTGTCTGGTGCCATTATGACCTAAACACCAGTGCATTAACATAAGCACCTTCTGGGTGCTACAAAATCTTTCAATAGGTGGTTCGCATAATAAAATGCTTAAGAGGATGCCTCACAAATTCAATAAGGAAAACAATATTGAAAATATCGATAAATAAATCGATCTCTGAAATAGAGGCAAGAGTAATATACTAGCGATCGAAAGCATATATAATGTGGTTTTATCAAGAACCACCATCGCCCTGTAAATAAGACTAACTTATAGTCTACACTAGCATGAGGTATCTTAGGTTCAAGAAGTGTAGGAAAATCGTCGAGCTCGCCTAAACCTAGGGCTCTGATACCATAAATCCCTGTCATACCTTGGAGTAAGCCAAAAATAGGAAAAATAAGAATTTTCCTTTATGGATCCATAGGCTCGTGACTGGTTAGAATTAACTTGACTGTCCTAAAAAATATAATAACAAAAGCATGGTAATATTGGCTATGTATCTAATTCTATGACAACATAATAATAATCATACTAAACATTACTGAGTCTTATATGAAACATTATATTACAGACCCTGAAGATTAGAAAGGCAATAAAATAAAGAAGTAGTCATGTGACATCCCGTGTCACGAACTACGACAAAACTAATTATTACATCATAAGAGATAAGATAAATAGAAAGTTAAAGCTCTATCTTCAACTCGCAAATCCATAGCAATCCCTATAGTAGTCCTCTCCTGAATACCCTTCGTCATTTCCGTTGGTGCCTCCGGGCTGGGCCTCACCTGTTAAACCTGGCATCACTGGACGTGGAAGTTCCAGTGGCATAAAATGCCATCATCTTGAATACAAGATGAGTGAGCATAAATTCTTACAAAGCATCGTTAGTAACAGTAAGGAAACTCTACAGTTCATTATTCATTAGTTGGCTTGTAACACCTTTTTAAGATAATCACCAATCCGTCCCATAAATGATGACGATGGTCATACGATTATTTACTTCGTAATCGCTAATTCACTTTAGTTGATATCTCACCTTACGGCCAAAAACTCACCTTACGGTCGATAACATACCTTACTACCGATAACTCACCTTACGGCCGATAACTTACCTTACGGCCGATAAAATGTTAATCATTTCAATACTCTTCATTGTAAATGGATACCATAACTACATCTGTCCAACAACCTCAATACCGACACTTGATACCCACACCAACAGAATTACATGACATAAAACCCGAAGATGCACAAATAAACACTTAGACCGATATAAAGAGAAATGACCAAAGGACATTAGTTTACAATGTGTAACACAATGAACCTGTCATAGAGTTATTTATAAGTTTTGATCTTATTACGCGCATGTTTTTCCCATTATTAGAGTCATCGCATCGCGGAAGTCATCGCATCGTGAAAGTCATCGTCATTTCAAGTTCAAGACTAATACTCAAATCAATACACATGAATGGCTAACAACTTAGCAAGTACTTTACGTGCGTGTGTGTCCAAGTGTACATGCTGTATTTAATATTGAAGTCATCATAATTATATAACAACAATCTTAAGAAAACATAACAAAACATGAACTAAATAGGACTGGCAGGCTCGAGAGCTCAAGGAGCTCAAGCGCTCGGATCTCGAGCGCTCCTACTTTACGCGAGTGCTCGGGTTCTACAGAAAATATTTTCTAAGTTTAGTTCACATGTATGTATGAAAATAATTTTGATCTTCTTGCATGTTACCAAAAACCATGTAAAAACCGTCCCTATAGGTTTCTAAGTGATAATCCATGCTCATACAAGCTTAGATCATGTTTGGATGATCATGTAAACTATTAATTTGAGATAAAAGAGCTAGATCAAGAGTTTTCTTCCACATGCAAGGACTAAGTCATGAATGTACCACATGCAAACATAGGGAAACGTATACAAATTAATTCCATAGGTTTCCAAGTGAGAATTTATACACACAAAAGCTTACATGATGAAAATATGAATGGATGTTGAGAAAGCTTTAGCTTATGAACTTCAAATTCAACTTTAAATTAAGATCTTCATAATTCTTCAATCTCTCAGCTCCAGAACTTCATAGATGGATGCAATGTATGTGTTTGAATGCAATTGAGAGATTATATCATACATCTAAGTGGACATGCAAGAGTTTTGAGTGTATGGATGTGTGTAAAGCTCTCATGAGCTTTCTCTCAAATGCTCTCTCTAACAACAGAGTTGAAGACGTCCAAACACTGAGAAATGCTGAGTATATATAGACTTTCAAGACCCAGGGGCAAAATTGAAATTTTACCATTTTAAAAGCTCGAGCGAGCGAGCGAGTGCTCGGGGCTTGAGCACTCTGGATACTCGAGCGCTCGGGTTAGCTTTTATAGCAAAGCTTACCCAAGGTCTTAAGATACAACCAACATATAAGAATCATATTATATAATAAGTAATAAGAACAAATTTAATTATATAATTGAGAGTATTACAGATAGAAATTTGAGAAATTAGATAGGAAAATATAGGTGCTACAGATGCGATAATGTAACATGGTGATAATACGTAAGAACGTTTCATAACGTTACTTAACATGGTAATCGGGGATCAGTTTGATATTCGTTTCATTTTAATCAGAGTAGTCAGACCCCAATGGGAAGTCATGTATTAGTACTAGTACAAAACCTAGATGGGTTTGATAAGTTCTGGGAATCTAGTGAGGGTCGACATTTGGTCATGATACGTCTTTAAAAGTAGTAGGCGGTGATTATGTCCTTAAAATAAGTGGGTCAGACCAAGTAGTCCTAAGATAGCCAGGTGATCCATGATATGTCCTTAAAAGTAGTGGGCAGCGAATATGTCCTTAAAAGCAGTGGGCTGGGATCACTGATAGACATCATTAAGTTGTGGCAATAGATAGATATGCTATTGTTTAAATGTTATATCCTTAATACGCAGTGGGCTATGCATATGTCCTTAAAAGCAGGGGATGGATTGATGTGGTGTCCATAATACGCAGTGTAGCTGTGAATATGTCCTTAAAAGCGATGGATGGAATAATGGTATATTTCTAAGAGTTGAACTATCGAGTCAATTCTTCAATCAGGAGTACTTTGGGTAATGTCTAATATTATTAGTAACATTTTTTTACCTATCATTCATAATTCGTAATTACTTCACTGTTATGATATTGTGTAAGTTTTTACTCACTCAACCCCCAATAAGCTGATGGCCGTTATTGCTTGGACATTCCCCGTCCAGACTACCATATTCCTAACACTATGGGTAATGAAGCTTACAACGATGGCTATTACCCAGAGGGTGGCCCCACTGATGACGATTTTATTGGGGAGAACTACTATGCTGATGACTACATCTATGCCAGCTGAAAACTCGTTAGATATTAGTTTCTATTTCTATTGTAACTTTATTATTATGTTTTGTACTGGGCATATGTTGCCCTAAAACCTTTTATAAAATGCTTCGAACTCTGATCTAATAATTTAGTACGTTGTATTATACTTAGTTGATTATATTATTGTTTTCTTTATTGCTTGTTGTCTAGAACTATATGGTGTGGACAATTCAGTGACTTCACCCGTCATTCCCTACAGACCCAAAAAGGAAATTTTATTTTGCTCTATTTTTGTCGTTACGGGGCGTGACATTACACAACGAACTGGAAAAAAAGGGAAGTGAGAGCGGGATATTTGTTGAAAGCATGAGGAGCAAGTTGGAGATAATCGGAACCATGTTCAATGTAATTACTATCACAAAATAATGAAGGATAATAGTGTCATGTTTGAAGCAACACTTTGACAACTTCATTTGCTACTCAACAATTTGGGTGTAGTCAATGAGATTATGAGAGGTCTAGGATTGATTATGAGGCATGGTTTTGTGCTTACATTAGTCGAACTAAATATTGCCACCATATCTATAAGACATACAATGTTCCTCTTGGTTAATACCGGAAGCCTGGACCGATTTTGTCGTGCCCCGGATCAGCAAAATAGAGAAAAATGAATTTCCTTTTTGGGTCCATAAGGAATGAGTGGTGAAGTCACTGAATTGTCCACGCCATACAGCTCTAAATAATAAAGTATGAGACAGTAATAACAACTGAACTCATTGGTCATAATAGAACTTACTAACTATTACATCAGAGTGCCTAAACATAACATAAAAGTGTCTTGAGGCAACACATGCCTTACTACAAAACATAATAATAAAGTCGGAAAATGACTTATACCTAATATCTAGTCTAGTCTTCAATTGGCGTATACATAATCGTTTATGTTATAATCCTACCCCCCATCTCCAACCTCAGCAGGTCCATCCCCGGCATAGCCTTCTCCCAGGTAAAAGCCATCCTCATGGTAAAGTTCATCCCATGTATTGAAAGTAACAGGGTAATCTAGATGGGGAATGTCCAGACATAAAATACCATAAGCTTATTGAAAGTTGAATGAGTAGAAACTAAAACATCATCATAAGCATAATGTAATTACCGGTTAGGGAGGACATAAAATGTAGTTCTACTAATAATATCTTTCTCCTTATACACCATTATTCCATCCACTGCTTTTAAGGACCTTAATTGCCCACCGCATGTCTTGGACACCATGTCAGTCCATCCCCCGCTTTTAAGGACTTAAACTGCCCACCGCATGTCAGGGATATAATGTTTTAAACAATATCATATCATCTTTGTTGCCCCAAATATGGAAACCTTAGAGGGGGGTGAATAAGGTTTTAGCGGAAATTTACCTTTTAAAAACTTGATTGCAAATTAAACACAAACACAAACAATAACGTAAAGAGAGAAGGGAAGAGAAACTTGCAAACCGATTTTTCAAGTGGTTCGGCAATCGCACCCCGCGGCCTACGTCCACCCCTCAAGAACACCTCTTGAGGATTCCTTTAATCCGATCTACTTACGGGTGTAGACCAAACCGTTTCCCGGAGCACTTACGGGTGTGCACCAAACCGTTACAAGAGCCTATGATCTCTCCCAAAGAAGAACACCTCTTCTTTGCACACAAGGGTTACTAACCCTCAACCTTTACAATTGATTTGATACAAATTGAACCCTCTTTATAGAGTGGATAATACAATTGAAAGCTCACTACAATTCACTCTCTCAAAGATTATAATTGAAAGCTAGAGCAAATTGATAAACTCACACAACTAGGGCTCAATTGTGAATGATTAATAATCAACAAGTTGTGTGATTGAAATAGATGTTTTCCAATGGATTGATCAACATAAAATGGTGTGGGAAAACATGTATTTATAGGCCAAGAAAGATTATAGCCGTTGGTGGCAAGTTTGGTAATTAAAAGCCCCTTTAAAAACTAGCCGTTATGCCTTTTCAGGTCGCTTTAGTCGACTGGAACATGAAGCAGTCGATTGGTCCTTGAAGAAGTCAACTGAGATGTGTTTACAGAGGGTTCTGTTTGCATTCTGTTCACTTCGGTCGACTGCATCGGGCCCTTAGTCAACTGCACCTCTCTGTTTGACAGCCAGACACATCTTCACTAAAATAACCATAACTTCCTCTACAAAAATCAGATTTGCGATCCGTTTGATGTTTTGGAAACTAGATTCAAATACCTTTCCAACCATATAAAACTCAACATCTAATTATTCTTCAATTGGTTGGGGAATTGCTTTAAAGATGACCCATTTAAAATTTATTTCCAAAACTTTAATCTCAAGCTTGACCCATTTAAACTTTATTTCCAACAAGCTTGATCCTTGTTGAGCTCCTTGTAATCTTGATCTACATCAATTGAATCTCATACACACAAAGATGTTAAAACATTGAT
Source organism: Hydrangea macrophylla (assembly GCA_033977485.1). Taxonomy (NCBI): domain Eukaryota; kingdom Viridiplantae; phylum Streptophyta; class Magnoliopsida; order Cornales; family Hydrangeaceae; genus Hydrangea; species Hydrangea macrophylla. Next base: position 18,630,013 of record CM066988.1, read on the forward strand.
ACAATATTAATACATGAGATTATATATGAGCATAAAAATGACTATGATAATAACAAGGAATGAATCAATATTAATCATGTAATTATCATAGCATATTTGACATCATCAAAACATAATTAAATATGCCTTAATATACCTTAAGGCTAACAATCTTATTGCCATGACTTAGCGACATCTACCAGTGATCCCTGCCCACCGCTTTTAAGGACATAGCCGCCCACCACTTTTAAGGACCTCATGGATCACCTGGCTATCTTAGGACTACATGGTCCCGCCCATTGCTTTTAAGGACCTGTGACCAAGTGTTCGCCCACGTAAAATTCCCAGAACTTATCAAACCTATCTAGGCTTTGTACTAACATCGACACATGATAATTCCCATTGTAGCCTAACTACTATAATTGAAATGAGATGGATATCAACCTAAATCCTGACTACCACGTTACGTCATGATACAAATGTTCTCACCTTACCCTCAATTATATCTCATTATCGTGTCGCAGAATTCTTTATTCAAACAATATCGTATAATGACGGTACGAACCGATGATTAAGCAACTAAGCAATTTATATTATATATAAATAGAGATATTCGAATCTGTAAGTACCAATCAATTGAAGTTATTTTTAATCGATTGGGAAGAGTTGGTTTCAATCAATTGAACCATCTTCAATCGATTGAGAAGAATAAGTTTTGATTGATTGAAACAAGCTCAATCAATTGAAAGTCGTCTTCTCCAGAAACTGGGCAGTGGCGCCCAAAATTGCTGGGGTGCATTTGGGTCCACCTTTTTACTTCCAAAACTAGTAAAACAATACACCTAAGTTACTGAGTGAGTTTAGAACTCACCAAAGTGTAGAGGGTGTGTTTGGGTATGAGTTTGAACCTCAAGCTTCAATGGAGCTTCTCTCCACCTCTCCTCATTCCTCCTCTGTCCTCCTCTTCTCTCTTCTTCTCCTTTATCTTTTCTTCTTCTTCCCTTCCTACTACCTCTTTCTCTGCCCAAGATTGTATATATATAGTATGTGTATGTGTATGTGTATATATATAAGAGTATGTGTGTATATATATCTCTAAACTCCCTAAGTTTAGCAACCCTCCCACACATGAAGTAAAGCCATATATATAGGCTAAAGGGGGTGCAGGTAGCAGCTTTCTTGCAAAACTAGGGATAGGATCGCAGACAACTTCGATCGATCGAGGACATGTGGCATAATTTTGATCGACTGAGACAGACTTGATCAAATGAACTCGGATGCAATCATTACATTTATGTTGATACAGTTTCGATCAATTCAAGTGGCTTCAATCACTTGAAAAGACCATCACTTCAACCGATTGAAAAGGGTTCAATCGATTGAAATTGCACAATGTTAAGCGATTAAGAAAGTTCAATCGATTGAGAACAAGATTACAAGTATGGTAAAGGCAGTTATACATAATCTTATTTATTATATACATAAAAAATACAGGATGCTATAAGTTTATGCGCCCACTCAACACTCTATAGTCGATTGGATACAAATTTGTTAGATGAACAACCATATGTATTTTAGAGATGTCGTATTAGCTCCTTATGTGCTTATATGTAACTTTTCTTTTCTATGAAATGCTTTCTGTATTCTATAAACTGTTGGATTATAGATTGATGACTAAATCATCATGTATTTCCAATTTAAACTATATATCATTGATATAGTTACATACATATATCTCTTAAAGGATTAATTAATCAATTATTAGCTTTATATATGCATACAGTTAAGATTAAAAGTGCTGTTTCCACACATTTCTTAGTGTTTTCAATTTTTTCTGGTGTTTTTCCATATGTTTCCGAAATGAAAACCAAAATGTTTCCATTTCCTGGCTCACTAAAATAATAGACTGAATCAAAATTTCAATCCTTGCCTCCAGTACACACACTCTCTCTCTCTCTCTCTCTCTCTCTCTCTCTCTCTCTCTCTCTCTCTCTTTGGGATTCAAACTATATTCCTTGTCAAAGTTAAGTCCTAATAAAACTTAACCAATCAAAGTTTTCATCTTTTTTTTCAAAAACACCATTGATTTAATATAATCTTATTTTACTAAAACAACAATCTCACCCCACATTTTAAAAAAATATTTTAAAAAAGACCCACCTAATGTCACGGCTTGGCATTTTCTCAAACATTTTTGGTGGGTAGCCTATGGAAGAATGTTCTAATGTATTGTATAACTTTTTCATTCTAGAGGAATCTAGGGCTTCCTATGTGCTTTTATATCTTGTAAATTGTAGATTTCAATAGAGAATTCTAGAAGATGGTAGAGCTTGTAAATATCTAGATATTTCCTAGGAGTCTTCTGTTGGGATTGTGCCCTCAAACCCGGTCTTTATGTATGTGACATTTGACATTTTATATATAGATATCAGTTTACATTTTATTATGTATATGTCATGAGATGATTATTAGTAATCCTTAAGTATCATAGTAGGTAATTCGTGTATGTATGAGATACATAAATGTGAGATACGAATTACTATTCTTTGATACTTAGAATTTGTCATAGTGGATGATGAGACTGGATATCTCATCAAGTATACACTGTAGCATGATTGACTGCCATTGGATGCAGTGATGAATCTCAATCACTAGAGTATGACTCTTAGTTAATATGCTAGTGCTTATAGTGCATTGACGGACCATGAGCATTCCTATTGACACATAAAACTGTCAATAGTCGATAGAAACTCATAACTTGTATAAGGTACGAGTTCTTAATCTTGAGACAATTATGAACACATACTGTGGATATGGCTACTTTGACTTACCAATAAGTGAGGTTATAAGGATCAACACTTTGGTATCTTGGGTATTTCACATTTATAGGGTTGTGAACAAATATTGTCAAGATAGAATGGCCCTCTGATAAAGAGTAAGCATTCCCTTGCGAATGTCACCAAGTTAATTACTGAGAACTGCAGTCTTGTTGATAAGTAGTTATCAACATGTTTGGTAATCATGAGAGGTGAATAATACTCAAGGAATGGAAGATATAATTATTATTCGGGTTGATAGTAGCAGTTTATCCGTCGACTTGAATATGATTATGAATACTAACTGTAGAGGGACATTAGTACACCATACAAGTCTAGTTATCAATTCGGATATGTTCTTTTGAGTTTGAGTACTGTTTTCATTATATAATGGAGTTAACGTTAACTTATCAGTTGGTTAATTAGCTAATTAAAGAGTTTGATCATAGTGATTAATGATTGATCTGAACTAACAACAAAGAACCCTAGGAAGTCCCACTCTTAGCTACACAAAGGAAGAGGAAGTTCGATCGATCGAAGGTGGTTCGATCGATTGAAGATTGGTCACTTTTGATCAATTGAAAATGCTTCAATCGATTGAAAATATTTCAATCGATTGAAACCTAAAGTCAGTTTGGAAACCTATAAATAGGAGAGCTGATGCAAAATTAAGTTGAATGTCATTTTTACTGCTCTAACTCTCTAGAAACTATTTTAGGGTTTTTTTAGCCTCCCTCACCTCTTTATTGGGTTCCGACAAACCCTAGCCTATTCGGGAAGTGTTCAAGGAGTCAGAAGGATAAAGATCACCTAGAGGAAGTTGCTACACAACAAAAGAGAGAAGACAAATCAGAATTGGGTTCAAGACACTAAGGTATTGTATACTATCCATCATCCCTACGCATCTGTAGAATTGATAAGTAGTACATCTGGGGCAACCAATGAAAGTTTTGAACTTGTTTTTCTGATATGCACAAATTTAAGTTTTTTGAAACATAAATCCATCATATTCAAGATAATTGATGATGACCATTAGATCGAAATGATCTAGACCGCCCATTGTATTCTTAATTCCCTATAAAAATGAGAGGCACTAATTTGGTCAAACCATTCAAGAGTTGTAAAGCATCTGAGAGCAATATAATTCTCCTAGCTCTCCACCTCTTTTCTACTTTGAGTGCTAGAAAGGCTTATTTATGTTATAGTAGTGAGGGTGAGTCTAAGTGTCGTGTGGGAAGGTGTTAAAAAATTCAAATACCCGTGACACTAGTACCCGCCTAATCTCCTAGGCAATTTTTACTAACGCCTAGGAAAAATTGCTGTGGATAGGCTCCACCTAGCGCCTAGGTGCTGCCTAGGCGGCCACCTAGGTCAATTTTTAGAACAATATAAGAAATTATAAACATATCCTCCAATAAAAAAACCAAAATACCCAAAATGTTGACTTTGCTGCTGATGATAATAGTAATATAAGGCACTACAAATATATCCTCCAACACCCTCCCTCAAGCAGGACAGTAGATATTAACTACTCCCAGCTTGCCATAACAGAGTTGATTGTATGTCTGATAAGCAAGACTACCAAGAGGATCCAAGAGGGCTGGGTGAGAGAGCCTAGTTGATCAAGAAGCCTAGGAGAGAGAACCCGACGAGAGAGATGTGCCACAAGGGCTGAGAGTACTCACCTACGGAGAGCCATACATAAAACATGAGCCAGACAAGCCCTTAGCAATGAGAGATCAGTCATGATGTCCTTAGTTGGAGGGAGATCTATAGATTTCAGAAGAGTTTGGGACATAACTATAATTTCCATTAAAAAATGGGGCTTATTTATAATTTTAGAAATGTTTGGGGGTCAATCTAGAAATATAAATTTGTGGGGGACAAGATGCCAACTTGCTGGAAAATACCATGCACATTTTTTTAATAGCCTATCCTACAAATTTCCAGATTCCATATTTTTTGTTATAATTAAAGACAAAAAAGAGAAGGCAAATGATTTGAAATTCAAAAGAGGAAGGGAAAAAAAGATGAAAGAGGGGATGTAATGATTGTTGGTCCTGACATAAAAAAACTAGTGGGAGGGAGAATAATGTAGCCAGCCAAAAGAGGGGTTCGCGACTAGAGGGTTGGTGGATAGACACAATTGAGGCTCTCCAAATAGGGCAAGGCCACGGAGCACTATCTTAAGACTTTTGTAGAGGCTAGATCTGGTTTGCTGCAGGTTAAGAGGGCTGGATCTGGGTCAACAAGCCTTTGTGAGAACAAGGCCACAGAGCACCATTTTAGACTTTACAAGGAGCTTAGTGCTCCAATACCATGTAAGAAATAAAAGAGAAGAAGGTAGATTGATGTGTTTTATAAGAATAAGAATACAAGAGGGGCCTATTTATAGGGAATTGCATTGCAAGAAAACAAAAATGCTGACTTCATTGATGATCTCAGTAGTAAATATAAGAAATTACAAAGTATCCTCGAACAATAATTAATCACTAATTTATATTCCTCCTAGAAGAAAACAAAATGTTAATATGTTCTTCAATCTTCAACATAGTTAAAAAGATGCAAAGGAGCTAAGATTTGTCCTTACATCTAGCTAGTTGTCGTGGGTAAAATAGTCCAACCTCTTTTTATCAATCTTTTGAGGCGCAATATGTTTCTTTTAGTAAACTTCAACAATCATAAAACAAATTTTTCGTAACTCCACTTTACAAGGAAAATTGATAACTAAAATGAATAACTACTGATTGTCATAAATAAAAGACTCAACAAAAGCTCAAAGGTTGTAAGCCAAGTGTGCATAAATTTATTGAAGCTCAGCCTAGAATCTTAACTAGCAACAAGCAAAATCTAAGCTTCAGCTTAAGCTGCTATTAGCTATACCCACATAAACTAGGTTATGTCTAATGGCAAAGATCAACATAATTTTTATGTGTATCAAGTTTGTTGACCACACTAACAAAGCCAGCATAGAATGCTTTACCTTCACAAAAACTCAAAGCCAAAAATCTAAGAAGAGCATCCTAGTTGTTAAAGCCCTCTATGGGAAAATATTATTATGGAACCAAGATCATAAAATAAAAACTACAGAGCAAGAAAGAGAAAGGTAACCATTCAAAGAAAAATAACATATACAAATAACTGTATTTCTCATATCACTTAACTCTACAAAAGAATATATCAACATCAGCATATCCCTTATTGCTAGAGGAAAATGTAAATATAGTTGTATCCATTAATTCTATAATCAAAACATGGAGGTGATGATTAGGTTTCTCGAGTCTTGAATCATATGTCCAAATATGACGGCTGAACACGTTAATCAACATGAAGATGTCAAGCTCTGATCTTTAAAGTTGTTGAGTTGTAGGGTGGTGAGTGACTTCAATACCCAAGTTGGAAAGCATACACACACACTCACAAAAATCTCATTTTTAATCTTGTGTTTTTGCAGCCTAACAAGACTAGGGGCCAAACGGGTGAAGTCAAAATTGTTTTAAACAAAGTCTAGTAGCTACTAGTTTGTTCTTTGTCCGTTATGTTAGTATAAAAAGCTTGCTTTAGGGGTAGCCTTATCTTTTTAGTCTATTTTCTAAACCCTATACTATAAAGGATTATGTTTCTCTTATGTATCTTATTATGCTTATGTACTATTTCTCAGATCAATAAGAATACTCTCTTTCTCTTCTCCTTCATCTTCATCATATGATGTTTTACTTAACTTAACATGGTATCAGAGCGAGATCTCAATTCCCTTTAGCTTACTATATAGAAGTCAGTAGAGAAGAAAATCATAACAACTAGAAGAGTCAGTGTCATTGTCCATATGATGACATCATTGTGACGTTAGTAGTTTCAAAAAACTGACTTCATGGCGTAGTTCGATTTTGTATGGGGATCATTGTGGTGATTTTGTAGAATTTTTTGAATTGTTCTTAATAGGTTTTTGATTTTTTGAAACTTTTTTGAAAAAATAGGGCTACAATTTTTGATTTGCGACCTGAGACATTAATGGCTGATTTTGTTGGTTCAAACTGACCTAGAGTTGTTCGACTAGGTATTTTGAGAGGCCTAGAAGTGTTTTAGGCAATCTTGACATGATTTCCATGAAAAAAATCTTGCAAACTAGGGTTTGAAATCTTTGTTGCTTATTGTGGGTACCCGAACCAAGTATAGGGCCTAGAAGGATTAAGCCCACATATTGTGTAATACCCTGTATTTTTGTAATATATTATATAACTAGACCTTGTATGTTTCTTTTAATACTTGTTTGAGCTTGGCCTTACCCTTGGTATATTTTGGATACCAATCGATTGACAAGTTTTTCCAATCGATTGACTTGCTTTGGATACCAATCGATTGAACTTTATCTCAATCGATTGATTGTATCAATCGATTGACACTTATGTCAATCGATTGGAGGCAGCTGGGCAGATTCTTTTGCTCTGGCTGGGGAGAAGCCACGTGAACACTTCCCCTCTATATATACCAGCCCTTTTCCTGCGTTTTTCTTTTTAGAAAAATCAGAGAAAGTGAGAGGGAGAGTTTGTGTGTGTTTATATATATATAAACACTCATATATATATATACACACACATATATACATATATTTATTCACACACACACAGATGGACTGAAAGAAAAGAAAAGGAGAGAAGAGAAGGAGACCAGAAAGAAGGAGAAAGAGAAGGGAGAAGACAGAGAGCAGAGGAAGAGAGGAGGACCACCATTAGAGCTTCCAAAGCTCAAACACACATTCCCAAACACACCCTTAACGTCTAAGGTGAGTTCTAAACTCACTTGGTAGCCTTACATTGATGTTATGACATGTTTGAATGAAGAAATGGAAGAGAAACTATGTGTTCCCGTTTATATGTTGCTGGGCAGTCTTCTTTGTGAAGAAGACGAAGTGTCAATCGATTGACACTTTATCAATCGATTGACATCTTTCATGTTCCAATCGATTGACACTTTATCAATCGATTGACATCTTTCATGTTCCAATCGATTGACACTTTATGCAATCGATTGACATGGATTGTGATTCAATCGATTGAATCCTTGATCAATCGATTGATACTACTTTTATACCAATCGATTGACATCTATACCAATCGATTGGCAGTTACAGTTTACTGTTTTACTTGTTTAGATAATGTGATAACTGTTTAGTTGTTTACTTACTGTTCAGTATTTCCCAGCATGCCTTATTATGGTGATACAGACATGATAACGAGTTAATACGGCGTAGGATCGTAGTAATAATGAGATTAATGGATAATGTTTATAATGTTAGATAACGGAATAGTTGTGAATCCTTTGGAGTTAACGTTCATTTCATTCAGAGTAGTCGGGCCACATTGGGATTGTCATGTATCGGAAATAGGGTTGAACTTAAGTAGGTTTGCTAAGATTCGGGAACCTTGCGTGGGCGGGCTTTGGTCGATCATATGTTCTTAAAAGCGGTAGACAGACGAAGGTGTCTATGACTTGCGGTGAACTGGACCATTTGCCCTAGGATAGCCAGATGATCTAATCATATGTTCTTAAAAGCGGTAGACAGACGAAGGTATCTATGACATGCGGTGGACCGTGATCACTGGTAGACGTCGCTAGGTCGTGGCATAGAATGATGTACTGTTGTTTAAAGCGTTATATCCCTGACATGCGGTGGACTGTGCATATATTCTTAAAAGCGGGGGATGGACTAACGTGGTATCCATGACATGCGGTGAACTGTGCATATGTTCTTAAAAGCGGTGGATGAGCAATGGTGTGTTATAGAGTTGAACTACTGTCGAGTCTGTCTCCCCTATCTAGACGTGTTATCGGTCTTATAATGAGTAAAACATTAGTAATCGGATAATCGGTTTGATGTAAAGGAGTTACCCTTACAGAATTCTAATTTGGTTACGGCTTATAACTTGTAATAACTTCAATAGTTGATACCCTGTTAGTATCTAACTCACTCGGCTTTCATTAAGCTGACGGCGTTTATGCCGCTGGACATTTCTACGTTCCAGCGCACTCTGGTTATGACTATACAGGTGAAGGGCCTGCAGGAGAGGACTACTATGCCGGTGACGGAGTCCCTGTGGAGGATTTCCCCGACGGAGGTCAGGCCGAAGAAGACTACTACGCCGAGGACTACCTTTATGCCAACTGAAGACTAGACTAGAATTGTAGCTAGTTGTCGTTACCCTTTTTGAACTTTTGTAGTCAGGCATATGTTGCTTTGGTATTTGTACTTCCGCTGCCTTATATTTGATTCGAGACTCTGATATGTAATAGTTAGTATCTTCTGTTGACTTTATGTTATGTTGTGACCAGAACCTTGACTTCATTGTTGTTACACTATTACTTCTTATTGCTTAGTACTGCGTGGTGTGGACAATCATGTGACTTCACTCGTCGCTGCCTTTGGACCCAAAAAGGAAATTTATTTTTCTCTATTTTTGCCGTTCCGGGGCGTGACATATTGATCCCATTACAATCCTCATGTCAATAACCACGAGTGAGGTTCACCACCCTTCATTAGCCTTTATCTTATCCGACTGCTTTGGATTACTCATATTTTCGATTCCATGGGACTTTATATCTCACCCGAGGCAATAATCGACGCCCATGATCCATATTCAAGGCTACACGAGTGAGTAATCCAATTGCATCCCATAAGGCTAAATTCGGAGAGATCCTTACTATTAGAGTCACTACTTGGTTTGATAAAGGAAACTAAGAAAACTAAATCTATCAAGTCTAATGGATAGAGAGCACTACCTCGTCATCACCAAAGAACTCAGTTCGGGGGTTAAGGTATGAGAGAAGGAGTCAGATCGTGCTAAAACACCCCCTCTCGTCCCATCATGAGATGGGCCTCTAATCAACTTTCAAGGTGTATGACTAGAGATTATGAAGACTATTTCTATTACACTAATGCAGTCCTAATTCAAGTTATAAACAGCTAATAAAAGAAAAGCGTGCACAAAACTATACATATCTCATAAAATGCATATGCTAAAATAATAAATCAGGGACTAAACGTATTACTACGCCCCCCTATGCATCTGAAAAGAAATAAAAAGGAAAGTAAATGTGAAAACCACACTCAAATCCTAGAAAAATAGGAATTCTAAGCACAAGTACCATGTAAGAAAATTAAACTATTTTATCCACCTATGCATGCTTCTAGGTGATCTAGGAAAGCGATAAATAAGGAAGGTATAAGGACTTACCCGGGATAGCACAGCATTCCAATTATAGCTTCCTAATTATTCAAGGTTAGGATAATAATAGCATAATAACCATACATGAATACTAGGTGCATATGTGCACGTGTAACCCTTAATTGGGATATCCTACTATTCTACGTGTGGATAGTGTGCATGTGTATGCATGGATGCATGGATAAGCGTGAATAAGATATACTAGGTTACATATGAATAAGCATTAGGATTAGGATTTCATGATCCCTAGTTAGATTGGAATAGCCATGGCTTGGCTACCAATCCCACTAGTGATGGCTATTCCATGGTTGGAATAGGGACCAGTAGCGATAGCCTATCCATAAATGAGATAGTAGGCTAACCTAGAAGCCTAGAAGATCTAAAATACTACAAAATGAAGAACTATGAAGAACAAACAAGAAAACAAATCAAATCTATGAACTATGAAGATCAAAACTAAGGAAACAACAGAAACAAAGAAAGAAAAGAAGAAGAAGAAAGCATACCTCAAGAACTTCCCTTAGAATCTTCTCTGGGAGAGCTCCGCTAACACAGCGATCTCTAGGATTAGAACCCTAATATTAAAAGATTTAACTATTCCCAAGAACTTTGATGAGTGCTTCGGCATCCTCCAATAGGGTTTCCTTGAGCTCTCAAGTTCTCAGGATTTTCTAGTTTTTTATATAGAGAGGGGAAGGCCCTATTTATAGTTTCACTTCTAGGCTGTGGTTTTTTTTTTTTTTTTTTTTTTTTTTTTTTTTTTTTTTGTGTGTTTAAGCGATGTGGGATGGAAGTACAAGCTTTAAAGGCTTGTACCTAAGCTATATAAGGTATACCTTAGTTATTTTGGACATACTTATGTGTGATTAGTCGAATTAGTGTGGTCCGAGATCTTAATCAAGGGCTAAAAATCAATCTAGGGCCGAGGGCCATAGTGGCCCTCTATGAGAGCCACGTGGCCCTCTCAGAGTGTCAATATGGCACTCAACCATAAAGGTTGTGTTTTTTCTCCTAACTTCAAGGGCTTCGTTCTCTCACCTCGGTTATAAAAAAAGGCTTGTGATATACCACTGAAAAGGTATGAAAGTCTAGTTTAAGATGCTTTTGCTCTCATTCAAAAAATTATTTTTAGATTTTGAGCTATGATGAAAAAGGTGAGGCTGATTCTAGAAAGGAGCTAATCGGAGATGCGTAAAAATAGGTTGGCACAAAAATTCTCCTAAGCGATTTTTGGCCAACATGAAGGCTCAGGGTATCATTTTAAGTTAATTTAGGAATATTTTGTAAAGGGAGCTCTTGGGATCCCACCCTGAGGTCTGAAATTTGCTCGGCAAAGGCGATTTTTGTCATTTCATGTGAATTAGTTATCCTAACTTGGGTTTTTATCTCTAAATTGAGTTTCTAGAGGTTAATCTAATGTATCTAAGAGATAACAATGCTTCACAAAGTTCTGTTTCATACAATTAATACATCCTAATTCCAGTCAAAGGGTTGTTCTTGAGGCGGGGTTCCTTTTATCGAACGGACAAACCAAAATGGGGTGTCTATAATTTGCCCCTCTTTGATAGAGCTTTATAAGCAATGCGCGCTATAAGGGAATGTCAAAGTATGCATGACAAATTTTTAGTGAGTTTGAAAGACTTCAGGAAGAAAATCGAGAAAATCAAAACATGCAAGCAAGCACACAGAAAATCTCAAAAATCAAGTGGCCACGCTTGAAAGAGCTGCGTAAGTATTCCTTTGCAGGAAATCACACCAACCGTAGTTCAAATGAGTACACTTCATGCAAGCACTAATCAAGTAAAACACAATGAATGATATAAAACTTAAACTAATGCTAACATACAAGATACTCAGGGGTTTCATGAAAGGTGTCTTTAGCGCGGACGATGCAATAAAGGGTGTCCTTTAACAAATAATGCAAGGGTGCCTCAACTAGAGGGCTTTGCGACATCTCCATGCGTAGCTCTTCGTATGAGCTAGGTGGAGACAAAAATGATCCATAGAGCCACATAAGGCGAACTATGCCTGGAAGACGCAATGATGAACCAGTTATGACAAACATCACGAGCATTACATATCATATCATATCATATCATAACTGGTAGAGACATAAGGGACAAGCTGCTCTGCTGGGGAATGCAACCATAGAGTTGTTAAGGCAAACCATGTGCGTAGTGCAAAATTCAATACAGATGCAAATGTGGGATAATTCTTCTAGGGAAAAGGTACTCTCAGAGTCAAATGAGGCAAACTAAGAGCACCATGCATAATTCAAAACTTGTTCAATGCAAGAAACTAATGCAATGCAATGAGGCTAATTACTCTATTGGGTATTCATATTCTTATACAATTACAATGTGTAATCGATCAAAATGCATCAAAAGGATCAAATGGAGATATGGTAGGGTCTAGGGACTAAACGGGGCATTAGAGAGGCAAAAATGAAACAAACTGGGAAATTATCTTGAACGGGCCGAGTTAAGGCACACTAGAAAATCATTTTGAATGGGCTGAGTTAAGGCACACTAGAAAGTCATTTTGAATGGGCCAAGTTAAGGCACTCAAGTAAATCATTTTGAGTGGGCCGAGTTAAGGCACGCTAGAAGATCATAATTTGAATGGGCCGGGTTAAGGCACGCTAGAAAATCTTTTGAAAGGGTCGGGTTAATGCACGCTAGAAAATTATCTTGAATGGGCCGAGTTAAGGCACACAAGGAAATCATTTGAATGGGTCGGGTTAAGGCACGATAGAAGATCATAATTTGAATGGGCCGGGTTAAGGCATGCTAGAAAATCTTTTGAAAGTGGCGGGTTAAGGCACGCTAGAAAATTATCTTGAATGGGCCGAGTTAAGACACACAAGGAATTCATTTAAATGGGCTGAGTTAAGGCATGCTAGAAGATCATAATTTGAATGGGTCGAGTTAAGGCACACTAGAAAATCTTTTGAAAGAGCTGGGTTAAGGCATGCTAGAAAATTATCTTGAATGGGCTGAGTTAAGGCATGCAAGAAAATCATTTGAGTGGGCCAGGTTAAGTCACGCTAGAATATCATTTGAATGGGTCGAGTTAAGGCATGCATGAAAATCAATTGAGTGGGCCAGGTTAAGGCATGCTAGAAAATCATTTGAATGGGCCATCAAGGCACGCAAGAAAATCATTTGAGTGGGACCAGTTAAGTCATGCTTGAAAATCATTTGAATGGGCTGAGTTAAGGCATGCAAGAAAGTCATTTTAGTGGGCCAAGTTAAGGCACGCAAGAAAGTCATTTGAGTGGTCCGAGTTAAGGCACGCAAGAAAGTCATTTGAGTGGGCTGATTTAAGGCATGCTAGAAAATCATTTGAATGGGCTGAGTTAAGGCACGCAAGAAAATCATTTGAGTGGGCCGGGTTAAGGCACACCACTCTCAAATCTGAATACATCTTCAATCAATTCTAATGTGATGCGGGGTTACCTACTCAACCATCAAAGCATTGCAGAGCCCGTAAGGGCGAACTACTAGTGTGATGTATGAAACTAGAATAAATATGAAATAAAATCATCATGCTTTACGAGGAATACCCGTTCAACTATCAAAATCATGTAGAGCCATTAACGGCGAACTACTCTTAAGGAGACACATCTTGGAGCCATCAAAGGCAAACCACACATGCATTGCACAATCATTATTATGGATACCCTTGAAATTGTAGGGATTAAACTTATGAAATTCAAGAGACATGAACAATGCCCCTAGTTTAGACGTTTGTGTTTGATGATGCAATAGTGTTGTGAACACGGCTCATTTTAGAAGATTGCGCGTATACTCGTAGACTTCCTTTTTTTATACCTTATACTTCAAATATTCTCATTCTATTGCTCATGATATACCCAAAAGGTCTATGACTCTACAACTCTATGACTCAAACTCAAATTTAAAACTTAAACAAAGACACCAAAAATAATCAAATCATACATCCTTTTCTATTTTCTTTTGATACAGTGCCTTAAGTGATGTACCTTGCGCATCATCTAGATAATTATTTTACTATTTACCCAATTCTTTGAGATGAGACTTCATACATAAATTCAATGATTAAAAATTTTCCCCAATCATGTTCATAATCAATTCATCACTCTCTTTGCATTGCGACCCCAAGCTTTCATTTCTAATCAAAGAGCAAAAATAACGAGTCTGCCTAAACTCACATGGAGACATCGCCTCAAACAGTACCCCTTATTTATGACAAGGGACTTGGACATGGATTTCCCCTTGTATATGATAAGGGGTTGGACTGTGATGAATAAAAAGGGCAAAAGAGGGATTGCCCCTTGTACATGACAAGGGGTTGGACTCAATCGGATAGAGTGGGTGGTAGAGGGCCTTGCCCCTTACATGCAAATCAATAAATGATGAGTTCTTTCAATAACCAAACTAACCCATGGAGTGAAGGGCTTGCCTCTTGTATATGATTGGCATGAATTTTAGGATAAGGGCTTGCCCCTTGTAGGGAAAGCAAAGTGCACAGGCTAGGTTGAAATCAAAGGTTACTCATTGGCCAGGGATTTATCCATCATGTAATCAAGTTTAAAGCTCATGACAGGGGCTTGCCCCTAGTGTCAATGCAAAGCAAGAACACAAAGGTTCTAGGGGAAGTTGCTCCTAATGTGAAAGGAAATTGGTTTTGAGTCAACGATTGAGAGGAACCTTTTGAAAGGTTACCTACGTATCCCCTAGTGGGAATCAGCCCAAATGTAGTTCCAAGCAAGAATAGGCTAGGATATTATCGAGAGTGAAAAGTGGGGTTCAAATAAAGTCGAGACTCTAGAGATGAGGCTAAAGCATAGGAAAGGTCGAACCTTTTGGGAGGTTGCCTTTGTATTCCCTAATGGGAATCTGGTCAAACGTAGTTTAATCATGGCATGGGAGTTTTGATCTTTCAAATTTGGCCAAGCTGATGAATTTCAATCTCAATCATAATTAGATTAAAAAAAGGTTTGACAATACAAGATTTAAGTTGACTCAATTTAAATTCAATTCTAAGGTCAGTATCGACCCCTGGGTTCCTTAATTTCTTCCCTCTCTTATTCTTTATTTTTTGTCATTCTCTGTCTTTTTGCTTTCTCCTCCGCCTTTTTCTTTTCTCCTACTATTTTCTTTCTCTTTCTCCTATTTGAAATGAATTCTACCCTTCTCTGACTCAACAGGTTTTGAAAGACACACTGATCTTTTCATTTTATTGATAACTTTCAAGGTCTAAGAAGTTTTCCCGCATGGACAAATTTTTTTTTTCTCTTTCTCTTTTTCTTTTCTATCTTTTTTCTCTTAGGCAAAGGCATTTTATCACATGATTACCATAGCTTTGAATAAATCTTACTCCTTAGTCTAGGCACCAATTTTTAGTCTCATTTAACGAAAGATGGGATTAGACACATGTATCGGATAGAAAATGAATGGGTCTAGGAGAAACTTGGGATTCATTTTGAGTATGTCTGTTAGAGCTTAGTCAAAATTCTTTTTTGGTTCTTTGAATAGAGAAACAACTTTTGGCTTTCATTTGTAGTTAGCAAAGAACTAGTCTAAACATAATTTAGGATCTTTCTCAATACTCGAGTTCATG
Source organism: Hydrangea macrophylla (assembly GCA_033977485.1). Taxonomy (NCBI): domain Eukaryota; kingdom Viridiplantae; phylum Streptophyta; class Magnoliopsida; order Cornales; family Hydrangeaceae; genus Hydrangea; species Hydrangea macrophylla. The sequence continues at coordinate 18,645,635 of CM066988.1, forward strand.
AAGTCTCTTCTATGATTTCTCGAGTGATTCATTTTCATTCTTGGTAATCATCATGCAATCCACACATTCATAGTTTGGCACAACAGAATTAATAAAGATGAAATTCTTTTTATTGATTAGAAGTAGAAACTAATACATCACTAGTCTCTTTTTCTTTTTTCAAACTCAAATACTAGACTCTTGAACATCCACAATTATTCAAACCCTAAGGACCAGACAAAAACTCAACCTAAATCTTTGACTCCATAGGTGTATCAAGAACACTTTATTTGAAAACTCTTCTTCGTTAAGTAGTTCACTAGCATCCATGCTCAAGAATAGGTCCCAGCATCATCACTCCATTAGCATTCTCACAACCATCCTTAGGCCCAAATCCCCCAAACAGTAGGCTCATATATGTGTGGTCCACATTCTCCATCCAATATTTCATAGTGGTCTTCTTGCCCTCAGTAGATTTAAGCATGTCCAATATCTTATAGTTGGTAACCTCAAGCCCTTCTTTAGGTTCATACCATATCGAGTCATTGGGAGACTCTCCATCCCACCACTTGATTTCTTGCAACCCAAGGTCTAGTTCTTCCAAGAAGAAAAGATTTGCCTCATCATCATTTTCAAAATAGCCATCATCTTCAAAGAAATCTAGTTCTCCTTTATGACTCATGCTACATTCTTTAACTTCTTTTGGGAGGATAAACATGGGTACGGGTTTGGGTTCGATTATGTAGGTGATATATATGGACGAGTCATAGTTGGTTTGGTTGAGGCTAATTAGTTTGATACTCTGGGGCGTCGGCATAGCATGGTGATTTGGTAATGGGGTTTGGTAAACATTTGGTTGAGTGGGTAGGGGTGCGATGATCTTATTGTTAATAAGATTTTGGATTTTATGGCAGAGTCTATTGCAACGATCAGTCTTATGGCCATATCCTTGGTAAAAGGTGCAGTACTTTATATCTTGCTGGAAGTGGGTTAGGTGGTGGAGTAGGGTCTAGTGGCTTGAGGTGTCCTCTGATAACAAGTTGTTCAAGGGCGGTGGATAGGGTCATGCCAAGCTTGGTAAAGGTCCTATGGTCATTGCTTTGGGAAGATGTTGGGTTGGATTAAAGCTAGGGTTTGGTGAAGACATTGACGTCAGGTTTGGTATGATTGGTGGAGTGGTTTCCTCCCATAGGCTTCCTTCGAGGCACATCTTCTTTCTTCTTGATCCTTTCATTTTTTAGCACATCCTTAGGAATGCTAAGAGATCCTTCTAACCCTAGGATAAAATCTTTGGACCCATGTCTTGCCTCTATTATGCTCTCTAACCTGTCTTTCTTTTGTAGCTCATAGAATACATGGTTGACAGAGCCTATCAATTCATCTAATTGCTCGATGATTTGGAAGACCATGTGACCTTGTTGTTCTACTATACTTTGAAGTGCACTAAATCTTCTTTCGAGATACTTCTGAGCCATTGACTAGTCTTGAATTCAAAATAATGGGGGATTAGACCTAAGAAGGTGCAAACTTCTTTATTTCTCGGAGCTATATTCACTTGTCTCTCTGCAATTTTGAATTTTAAAATTAAGTTTCAACCCCAGAATGATTGTGCCTTTTTTTTTTTCACAAGTCCCTATTCAATTTTATTCCGCCTTTAATTTTCTTCTTGAACCCTTTTCGTTTTCAAAATTAGGAATTCAACCTCTTTTCATTTTCAAGCAAATTATGTATTCTTATTTTATTTTCAAAATGAATTCTTTATTCGACATGATTTACTTAGGGGAAGGAATTTTGAAAAAGGACTTGTGTTTCAATGAAAAAAACAATTTTTTTGGATTTTGAATTTTTATTATGACATGCATGAAATGCAAATGCGAATGAGCAACCTTATTCCAGATCATCATATAGCCATCTAAGTATTAATTGCATCATTGAGTATTTCTTCTCATTCCATGGCCATCATAATCAAAGTCACGTTCGTTATTCCATGCTTGGTACTTCATGTGTGGCAAGGTTCATGATAGCATAGGTGTAATTAGGGCTAGCTCTAACAAATTGGACGCAAACAAGGTTATGATGCGTCGTCCTACGGACTCATGGCACATAATCCTAGCATAACACCTATGCACACCATCCTATATCATGTGGCGAGCATTTCATTTGGGTAGAGTGCTTTAAGTGTTAGACAAGGCTATGTATCACGTCTCGTATAGGCTTCCTCATCATGTCACATAATCCCAAAGGGCAAAACATTGTCATAACAAGTCAAGCCCTAAAGTTTCAGATCTATGGCTACTATATGCATTAAGGTGGATAGTGTCCAAGGGTCCCCCAGCGAGATGTCCTATATACCCCCATTACAGGGTTTGGTGTGGTATGTGGACATGCTTTTTATACCCATAGGTACGTGTTAGGGAAGGAAAGTCCTTACAGGGGTGGTCTGACGAGTTGCAGGCCCTGGCTTTGGTCCGCCCACGCTTCCTAAAACTAATGTACGTGTGATCCTCATAATATAGATTCAAAGAAGCTTGAAAGTTTTGGAGTCTAACTGTCTTAGTCTGGTCCCCAGCAGCATTGCCAATTGTGGGTACCCGAACCAAGTATAGGGCCTATAAGGGTTAAGTCCACTCGATTGATCCCATTACAATCCTCATGTCAGCAACCAAGATTGAGGTTCACCACCCTTCATTAGCCTTTATTTGATTTAACCAATTTGGATTACTTGTATTTTGGATTCCATGGGGCTTTATATCCCATCCGTGGTAGCAATCGACACCCATGATCCATATTCGAGACTACATGAGTGAGTAATCTAATTATATCCCACAAAGCTAAATCTGGAAAGATCCTTACTAATAGAGTCACCACTTGGTTTGATAAAGGATACCAAGAAAACTAAATCTATCAAGTCCAATGGATAGAGAGCACCGCCCTGTTGTCACCAAAGAACTCAGTTCATGGGTTAAGGCACGAGAGAAGAAAGAGCTAGATCGTGCTAAAACACCCCCTCTTGCCCATCGTGAGATGGGCCTCTACTCAGCTTTTAAGGTCTCGTGACAAGCCCATCCAATCGATCTTACTTTGGTGTCAAAGCACCTCATCAATCCTGCACAAATCATCATCTTCATCATCATTATCAATCAATCAAATACTTGGACCTTATTCGGCTTCATTGATTCTTTGAGTCTTCATGACTCTGATTTAGCAAAAATTCAAATTCTTTGAGTCTAAGAGGCTCTAGTTCATTTCTTTTTGAGTCTATGTGACTCCCATATTGTAAAATTCCATTCTTTTGAGTCCAAGCGACTCCCATCTTATAAAGTTCAAATTCTTTAAGTCTAAGAGACTCTAATTCGAATTCTTTGACTCTACGCGAATCTAAACGACTCCCATAATTTAAAATTCAAATTCATTGAGTCTAAGTGACTCTGAATTTTTTAAATATTTAGTTCTTCGAGTCTAAGCAACTCCAATGTTGTAAAAATTCAATTCCTCAAGTCTAAGCGACTCCACCTTTGCAAATATTCAATTCTTTGAATCAAATTGACTCCAATTTCTGTGAAAAAATACAATCCTCTAAGTCGAATTGATTCCGATGCTCTATGGAAATCAATTCTGTGAGTTTGAATTGACTCTGATTTTCAGACATCAATTCTGTGAATCAAATTGACTCTGATTCTGTAAGAATTCAATCCCTTGAGTCCAATGAACTTCAAAATTATGTACATTCAATTCATTGAGTCAAATTGACTCCAATTTCTATAAAAGATTCTAATATGTACAAAGATATTCGACCAATAAGAACAAGACTCGGTGACCACATTGAGTAGCACTCGGTCAGAAGGCACAGTCATCCCGATCTGTCCAATGACACGGCCTACGAATCAGGAATGCTGCTTGGGCTTAGTTCCTCGTAGGAAAGCTCAGGCTAGCCTAGAGCATAGTCCAGACTCGTCTAGAGAGTTTCCTAAGCAAGTTGGAAGACTAATGGAAAGTGAAGATAGTTTCCTAATCCAATTAGAAAACTTACATACTTTGTGGTAATCACACCTAATCAGATTGGATTACCTTATTAAACACACACTACACCATATGGCCTCGTTACTAACGGATATATCCGTTAGTAATATTTATACTAACGGATATATCCGTTAGTATTTTGGCGTTAGTAATATTTCTAACGGATTTACTAACGGATATATCCGTTAGTAAAATTAATTTTCCTAACGGATATATCCGTTAGTAAATCCGTTAGAAAATGAAAGGATTTCGAACAGATATATCCGTTAGAAAGCAACTTACTAACGGCTATTTCAGCCAATTTTAAAAAAGATTTATTTTGAATACTAACGGTTTGTCAACTATTACTAACGGATATATCCGTTAGTAATTGTCAAAAAATGAAATAAATACTAACGGATATATCCGTTAGTAATATGTGTAAATAAAAAAAATATTTATTTATATGCTTCCCAAATTTATTTTCTTCACGTTAACAAGCATATTAATCTATACCAAACACAAAAAATAACAATATTAATATATATATCCATGCCTAACCAACATCTTTATACCCAAAACAATAAAAATAATACATAATAATCATAAGTAAAGAGTTCATACATGTCTAACAAAGTCAGAAATTTAAAGAGTTGTTCCACTCAAACCTAAACTAACAAACAAAACATATTTGAAATTTGAGAATTACATCCATCGCCATTCAATCTGCTTAAACATAATTTAACCAACACTCGAGCCATATCACATACCCCCCTTCAACAAAGCCTGCCAAAGTCTCGTGGCCATTCTGGGGAGGGTCCCACAAACAAGCATCGGGCTGCATCACTTCCTCAATAAAAACCTTCTTTTCGATTTTACTAACGGGTTTGAAGTGACACGTGTTAGCTGTAGAATTCGTCTCAACATACCCCTTTGCCAACTCTTTACCAAACTTATCACATAAGATAACTGAGGGTTTGCCGGTGGGAGTAGGCATAGAATGAGAAAAATGTGGAATGTCCGTTGTGGGAAAAACATTGCTCAAGTTTTGAGCCAAATGAGTTGAGCGATTAACTGAATTCAAACCAAGATCACTTAAGGGCGTACTCACCAATGGAGGGTTACTCACAGCTTCTAGTTTCGACACTAAAAACTCAATTTTATCCTCAAAATTGTTGAGTCTTGAAATAATTTCATCCTTGAATGAGGCATCCTCTTTATTTGCCTTATCTTTTAGTCCAATTTTTGACTTTGCCACACCAAGTTGAACTAGTTGCTTCTTAGAGATGTGGGAACCCACTCCACGAACTCCTCCCTTGCATTCCTTCCCAAATACTTCTGCTAACTCATCACTCTCAAGGTCTTCACACATGTCCTCGCTATTCAAACTTCTACTTTTTCTTCTACTTCCAGCAGCTTTCACTTCATCTTATAGTATTCAAATGTCAAAATTTAGATAACACAATACACAAACTATCCTAAAATTAAAACAACTCAAACAAACAAATATGTTACTTACATATATACTTTTAGCACTCTCCAACACAGTCCCATCATTATGCTCATGAGCCGCCAACCATTTGTCTACACGACTAACTTGGGTTCTAGGATTTTCTTGGTTCTAGACATTGAAATTTAATGAGTTAGTTACAGAAAAGTCGTTAAGATTAAAAAGTGTAAGCAATTATACGAACCATTAAAAAGTGTTTCTGAGCATAGGAACGACGCCCAAGAGTGTGTCCACACTTCAACTGTTTTCGATTGCTAGAGTTTGTAAGAGTTTGCTCCTGCTTTTTTGGATGACTCTCATTTTCTACAAACTTTTTCCAATAAATTGGATCAACACCTTTTGGACCTCCGTCACTAAAATTACCCTTCTTCAAAAGGGCCCGCAAGGAAGCTTTCCATGTTCTAAATTTTTGGGGCCATGCCTGTTCCGCCAATGGGCGAGCCATAGCTGGTGGAACATTTAATTCAAATTCACCCTAGTTGATGAATAGGATAGTAATGTTAAGCATATATGATATAATTAAAGTAAGACAACATTTGGAACTCAGAGCTTATAAACAAAAACAAGGCGAAATCTTTCATGACCCTACTTTACTCACCGGGCCTATTTTTATTTAGAGAGGAACGATTCCCTCGTCTGAGAACCGCCATTCACGCACTATTCCTCTCCACTAAAAAGAGCGATTGAGAATCATGAAGAACAAGTGGGCATTATATGCCCCGGTGCTTCCATCTAGCTAGATTCATCTGGAATGAAGGAGTAAGCCCCCAGGGGGTTAGATGCCGAATCATGATAAGGGGTTCCTGATCCCCTTTAGTGACAGTAGGAATTTGTCTAAAAGGGAAATTGCCTATCTTTGGTTAAAGTTCCCCCTCTCTACCAGTTGAGCTACTCTATTCTAGATTCTACTCTTTTGGGTTCCGGTTAGAAAGAAAGGGATTCAGAGGAGCTGTATGAGTGGTAACGTCCACGTACGGCTCCGTGAGAAGGGCGGTGGACAAAAATGGCCTTGTTGTACCTCACTCCCGTCTTCAATGGGGTCTGCTCTTTCTTTTTTGGGAGAGTATGCCAATATGATCTTAATGAGGTGCGAGGCTTTGCATCTGACATTCGTTGGGCTTCCCTCTTCAGGAGCCTGCGTCCCGGCGTTTTTGTGCAATAAACCCCTCCGGGACTGGACCCTTGATGAATAAGAGTCAACCTTTGCACCTTATCTTCGCTCCCTAGTCACGCTCCGGTCTCAACATGCTGGGCTGAGGAAGTGTCCGATTTCCAACATCCCCCTACCATCACTACAATTAATGCTATTAATGCTATCTGCAAGGAATTCCAAACATCATCTTTAAAGTTCTTTGGCACTTTTTTAATATCTTCGTAGCTAATGGGAATGAGAGCTCTTACAAAATCTCCTGTCCGAGTACTCCATACCTTCGCATACTCACCCACGAAAGACCCATCCTCTTCGATTATGACTTTCATTTTCTCCTTTGTGGCTTTGCCTCTTGATGACTCAGATGCGGGTGGGTCAGAAGAAGATGGGTGAGATGAACTCAGGTTAGGATTACCTGCACTTGATGACATACTTTGAATACCTATCATTGGAATACAATGTGTTAGTTTGCCCATGCAATATTAGATCAATAATTATAATATTAAATCATATAGCAACAACCAATTATTTCACATAGCAACGACCAAGTGTTTCACATAGCAACAACCAAGTATTTCACATAGCAACAACTAGATATTAGATTAAGAAATAGAGGCTATTAATAATGCACAAAAAGTAATAGAACAAAAAGTATTTCAATCCAATATATATGTCAATATTTCCAAAATAAAAAAAACTAGGCAGAGCCATGCTACTTCAACAGATTTTCCAAATGAGGTTGGTCTTCAAGAGTTGATTGGAAGACTGTTGGTATCTCTAACTCGTCTACCCGACTGGTCAATCTCCTCGGTGAATATATAACCACCCACCAATTGGGATTTTTAAGGTCTTTTGAATAGAAGACTTGACTCGCCTCAGAAGCAAGAATGACAGGCTCGTCTAGCTCACTACTGGAACTCTTGAACTTATCAAAATTAACCATCACCAAGTTAGAGTCCGAGCAGTGTTTACAACCATTGGTCTTGTCCTCCACTCTCACCCAGTCGCAATAAAACACCACCTCTTTAAATATTGTGTAGTCCAACTCAATTATTTGTTTGATAACACCATACTACATAGTCCAAGCATCTTTGAGCCTTTTATCACCTTTTTTGGCCCTAAATTGAGTCCAAGCCTTCATGCAAACACCGCTATCTTGCGTGACAACAGTTTCGTCGTGAGACTTAGGAGAGAATATAAAGCCATTGACGCGGTACTTTTTGTATGTTTTAACCGTGTGGCTTGGCCCTTGAACTAACCGCCATAACATAGCCTTTGTCTATGTCTCTTGAGAAGACAACAACTGTTCAATGAAAATATATTCGTAAGTGTTTTCTGAACCTAACTAATAATTGGCACATGTTGTAACTAATAAAATAATACCTTATCCTGTATCCAAGGGATGAAAGAAGTTTGTAAGTCTACTTCTGTCTTTGCAATCCCCTTTCCTTTACCACAAGAAGTGGAGTTCACAAACTCTTTATACTCACTGAAATTTGTAAATAAAAGTTTTAATGTTAGTAATTATACGTGGACTTCAACAAATATGTTACAAGGACTCTAACCTGTAGTAATCGTTCAATCCGTGAACGTCAAGTCGAAATAGCATCCATCGACGTATTTGTTGAAATTGTGTAGGTTCCAACATTACAGTTTTATCGTCGAGCAAAGGCCCTTCGTCGGAGAACTCGCCATTTTCCTCTAAAAAGGCTTCACGAGTACGTTTGTGATTTCCATCAAGTGGATTTGGTATGTATTCCATGCAATACCTAACGGATTCTCCAATAACATAAGACTCTGCAATAGACCCTTCACCGTACCTCTTATTGCTAGGTATGTCTTTAAATTCCTTCATTTGCCTATTCGTATAAATAGAAAAAATATGTAAGTCCACAATATATAAGGTTCGGTAGGTCACTTGCCTAATGATGAAGTAATACAAGAAAATGAGTTTACCGCTCGAAAGGATACATCCACCGAGGTCCGACGGGTCCACAAACCAATGCTTCATCTGCAAGATGCACCATGAGGTGGATACTGATATCAAAAAATGATGGGGGAAAGTATTTTTCTGACACACACAGTGCCTCTGCAACCATGTATTTGGCTCTTTGGATATCCTTTCGAATCAACACTTTTGAGCACAATAGGTTAAAGAATAAGCTTAACTGTTGAATAGCTCTTCGCAAATCTCGGTGTTTTGGAAAGGCATGTTGAAGCAACACAGGTAACAAATATTGCAAAATAACATGATAATCATGCGACTTCAATGAATGCAAACTGGGTGGATTAAGAGTGACAATGTTGCTCGGGTTAGATGAAAAACTAGTTGGGAGCTTCAAGTCTTTCAAAATTTGGCAAAATTGTCGTTTCTCATCTTTATCTAAGTGAAATGATGCTTTTGGTTTTATCAGTCTCCCTGTGTGGTCGTCTACTTGCATCCACTGGCCACTATGTATGCTGGAATCCTTCATATCTAAACTTGCACTTAATGTATCCTTCGTTTTGCTATCATCTAGGATTGTGCAAATTAAATGCTCTGCGACATTCTTCTCGGTGTGCATCACATCAAGAGTATGTCGAACTTGATTAGAGCTCCAGTATTCCAAGTCAACAAGATGGACCTTTTATACCATGCCTCTTTAACTTCAACATTAGCACTGCCATCCGCATTGCAAGTCTTCCTTTTTCTACCCGAAACTTTCGGGATCTTTCCAGGCACATACTTTATCTGACTTAACTTCTCCAAAAGTGCATCTCCATTTAACCGAGAAGGAGGATGTTTATGTTCCGCTGACCAAGCATAATAATCCAACAATATCAACATAATCAATCCATTAAGATGTGTATTTATAAAAAGCGAGAGAGATAGAGAGTGGGAGAGAGATGGACAGTGTGGGAGAGAGAGATAGGTGGGAGAGAGATAGAGAGAGATAGTAGAAGAATGGGGGGAGAAAGATATAGATGTACACAATAAAAAAATTATATATATACAACTGTGTAATTATTTGTTTATAATACATGAAAAAAAACAAAATGTTGTTGTGGATCCTATGGACTATTTTTGTTTATAATGTGTCCCACACCATGGAACCTTCTTCATTCTCTTAGGCCTACCCTCTTCCTGTGGTATATCTTCCACTAGTGGAATGTCCTCATACGGCTGGATGACCTACGATACCCCTCTCCGGCCACAACGACTTCTACCCCTAGCGTAAACTTCACTTACCGGAGGTCGTCGCTGAGACTCGGCCTGTGTCAAACCCTCATCCTGTGTCTCTACCATAGGGGTATCATGTCCAGTTGTCTCTCTCGCCTCCACCTACATCTCCTCTGCCTCTACCTGCGTCAAACTCTCCACCATCGCCTCAAACTGTGAAGCTGGAGGTGGTGATATAGGATCATGTGGTGACGGGATCGACGATGACGACGGTGCATCTTTATATGTGTACTATGGGATGGAAAAGTCATGGATCGGAGATATAAGGAACTCAGAGCCCTCTGGAGTGAGAGGCCTATAAAAGTCAGTTGTATCATCATATACATACACAGTAGGACGCTGATCATGTGGTGTATGTGGCTCAGACTCAGAGTGTGTAGATGGGTCTGTCTATTCAAGAGATTGAGGCTGAGACTGAGGATGTGTCTGAGGCTAAGGCTGTGGCTGTGGCTGTGGCTGTGGCTGTAGCTGTAGCTGAGGCTGAGTCTCTGAGACGTGGGCACGAATATTGTGGAAGATGGAACATCTCCGTCTAAACTTCGGTCCTCATGAACAACCTGTAATGAAAGCTTACTAATAGTACAAATCTCTTCTAATGCCGCCAACACCTCTGGAGGGAGTTTTACCAATATGAAAAGGCTAATTAAAATAGGGTGAAGTTTTACCAACCAAGTCTTTTGGAGTTTTGTTCAATCAAAACTTCCACTTCCTATCCTAGGATTATTCTACAACTCCTTTGGGCTCTGTTTGGACAAATATGGTGTTAGAATAGCATCCAAACAGTGGAGTCATAGAGAGGGACAGAGAGAAGTAACTAGGGAAGAAACCTTTTTTTTTTCCTTTTTTGGAAACGCAAAGCATGAATAGTACAGAGCAGTGTTAGAGTTACTTCATAAATTCAGTGCAGAAACTCAAATAACACCCAGCAAAGCGTTAAAATCAGTAAGTAGAACATATATAAACCTATTTTCACATTATTTTTTTTATAATCTCATACCTACCCTGTGATGACTTGTTCTTGGCAGCCTTGATTTTTTTTTTTTATGGCCTGCACTCAAAATTGAAATGACTTAAATGTAGATATCATTTTCTAGAACTCAATATTACCACACTTACAAAGAGAGAAACCAGCACATTAAATGAAAAATGAACTTTCAATTGAAAGGGGCTATTTGGCATTAGATACCTGCCACCTTAAACTAATCTAATTCACTAAGAAAATTCTTGTGGGCAAGGAATTCAATTGAAAGGGGCTATTTGAGATCATCATTGTTTGCAACAAACAAGAACATAAAATCCAACTACCCATGAGGTACACAACTATCAAAGGATTTGGGATCCATTTCATTACTCATTGCAAAATGGCAAGAATTTCAAATACACATTTGCTTATGTGCATTGAATCAACTTGAAGACATAAAGATTCCTACTTTTCTAATACATAGCAGCGCAACTTATAATCAAAACTATAAAATTTATCATAAACAAAATGGACAAATCTTTGCTATCCAAAAGGAAGCTCAAAAAAATGTTGATTACTTAATAGTTTGCTGACACATTTAAAGGTGGTGGTTGTTAGAGGAAAGACCAGAGTTATAATACATAGCAGCGCAACTTATAATCAAAACTATAAAATTTATCATAAACAAAATGGACAAATCTTTGCTATCCAAAAGGAAGCTCAAAAAAATGTTGACACACTTAATAGTTTGCTGACACATTCAGTGTTGGGCCTGCACTGCACGTGCGTTGACATGCATATATGGCATGTGCACGTGCATAGAAATTAACTTAAAAGTAGATAAATAATAAGACTCTAGCATCACCAAAACTTGATCATTCAAGGTCCCAATAGTGTCCTGCCATGAAATCAAACCAATTGTACATATCTATCTTTAAATTTAGTTTTTCTCAAACTTCTTAGAGGAAAGACCAGAGTTACACATGAACTATACAAGTTTGGATAACCCAACTAACATTGAAAGTGATGAAAAATACTGGACCAAAT